>CM061560.1:242904718-244147218 GCA_030864225.1 Capsicum baccatum var. pendulum
AAGAAATCTTTAGCACCGAGTGGGAGGTATAAAGCGACCTTACTTTCCTAGAACTATATGCTCCCGTAGGAGTGAGCCTGAGACTGATTTATATAGTGATCACTAGTTTGTGTGGATTTGATATCGATAGTCCTACTCTGATGGCAAGGATAGGACAACTCTCCCCAACGTGGGTTGTACGTTGGACTCCATGTAGCTCACATGGTTTATGTCGGTTATAGGATCTCCCAGTGTGTGTGTGTTTCCTTGTGTCTATGGTGAATGGTGAAGTGATTTGAAAGTGGAATTGTGAAAGTTATTCTTTCTAAAGATTTAAATGATATTTACATTATGAGAATTGATATTCTTGATGAACTGAAAGTAATTGACAAATTATATGATGAATCACATGTGTTATTGTACTTATTTCATCCTCTCATGATTATGATGATTTTCTTCGGGCTATGTGAGTCTTTCATACATCCTGCATATTTTTCATAAATATTTATGATGATGATGTTTATACAACTGCATACACCCTCATATACTCGGTCCCTTTCCATGGTACTGACCCACATCTTCGGATGTGGGCTGCATTTTCTCGGAATGTAGGTTAAGGTGCTCAGTTTCAGGTTCGACAATGATTCTTCAGGCATGTTGTTCTACATCCTCTGTTGTGGTGAGTCCTCATGTTCCGAGGATGTGATGTCTGATGTTGGTTTCACGGAATTGTTTACATTTGATAACTGAGTATGAGTCAGTTGGGGCATGTCTTAATGGCTCGCTGGTTTTATTGATTTTCTTAGAGGCTTGTTAGACTAGTATAGATGTTAGGAGTTGACTAATAAGTCATATTTTGTTATCTTTTTGAAATTCTTTTATTCTTGGATGATGATTACTCTGTTGATATTTGAGGGTTATTTATGGAAACCCCGTTGATTTGTGTTAAACTGAATGAAAATGGCTCAAAGGGTTAGCTTGGGGCTACTCGTAGCCTCAAGCACCATGTGACGCCCCGGGACCCTTTTTTCGGGCCGTTACACTTATATCGATGCATCTTAATAGATCACATGACTAGTGAATGGGCCCATATTCACCTTTTTTTTTTAGATTTTAAGGGATCCAATCCCAAAGTTTATTGGTCCAACCAACTTATCATGAGAACAAACAACATTAAAAGTAATGAAGAATTTTCTAATTCTTCAATATATGCTCAATACTCAGTATACACATCTTTTAGATGTGACGATCGTTCATGTCAATTTATGAACTATTGTTTTAGCAAACTCCAAATTTACCATGACATGTACCTTTTACTTTAGTAAAATTCAGATTTACTAGTTATATGAATAAATTTTAGATTTACTACTTTAGAAGTATATTTCAAAATAACTCTTCTCAGTTATTCTACCTCTTCGGGAGGTGATTTGTACGTGATACAATCACAATTAAGTGAATATTTATATTAATAAGCTTTACTAGATATTATCACATTCACCTCAGAGACTGGATCTATGCTTATAATAATCAAAATTTTCTTTTCCGGGAATGAAATATAATCGTGCCTTAAGTCTATCAAATTATGATAGCTTATAACCTTTTTCAAAATATTGCTAATTTAAGAGCAAATTGAGGTGTGCATATAACATAGAGAATTTTTCTCTTAACATACCTTTCGGGGTATATCATATATTACTACAACATTCACTTCAAGAATAGAGCAATTTGTCATCTTTAAAACTTATTAAGTATTGCTACCTCATTCACTTCAGGGAATGGAGCATATTCAATAAGACATGTTTCTTTCATGAATTTTCACAAAAACACATTATTTTACCTTAGCCATCATTATATCAACAATATGGTGTATTGAGATTCAAACTAGATATCTTATCCATATAAAGGTGTCTTAGGAAATAAATCGATAGGGTTTGAACCCAACATCTTATTTTTATAGCGTATGCATTCATATCGTGCTTTTGGGAGGATGACCATCTTTAAGTGGTCAAATCTTTCTTTTAGGCTATTCCACGAAACAAGTGGATCCTTAGTAGTAAGATATTCAATTTTCAAAATTTTATCAAGATGATGACGTAAGAAAATCATAGCCTTAGCACAATTTTAATTACATATTGTATTTTCTTTATTTATGGCGTCTCTAAGACCCATAGCATCTAAGTAGATTTCAGCATCCAACACCCATGAGAGTTAGTTCTTGCTTGAGGGAATGAACTCATGTTTTATAAGATTATTAATTGAAAGAAATAAAATAATACCTTAGCCTTCAAATTTGAAACGGTAGAGTCTTGTGCTGATAACGTGTTATGAAATATAAAATAGAGAGAACAAGAATAGAGAGAAGAGAGAGTTATTGTTATTTCTTTTGAGGGGTTGAGGGGTTATAAAATTGAGGATACAATGAACAAAACTCCTCTATTTATAGAGAAAATTTACTCCTAGTTTCTGACTAAAAGATAGATACTTCAAATCCTGATAGATATCAACTAGATCTTGATAGAAATTCACTATAATGTAAATATATTTGTAACAAAAATAAAATTATTCACAAAAATTGACCACTTGTGGTCTCTTTTATTTACAAAATTAAATTAAAAATAATTTTTAAAAAGCGACCACTTGTGGTTGCTTTTCTTTATAAAAATAAATTAAAAATATTTTTTAAAAAATGACCACATGTGGTCGCTTTTTTATTTTATTTACAAAAATTGATCACTTGTAGGATAATGAGTGGTCAATTGTGATGTATATGTATGCATAAGAAAAATAGTAAAACAAAGAATTGTGGTTGAATCATTAAGTGGACAAGAGTGTGAGTATATATGAATAAGTTGAACCCTGAGGTAGAATGTTGTTAGATAAGGCGTCTTGTGTACGAATGTCACGCGTACCTAGATTTAGTTCTCGAATTTTGTAGTATGGAGAAGTTTGAAAAGTTGTTGTATGGTGTTTTTTATAGTTCAATTGAGGAAATATAGGTAGGAAATGTACTCCTTTCTTATAGTTTTACAAATGTTGTTAAGTTGGAAAGTTATGTGGTTAGAGGTGTAATGCTAGTATTCTAAGGAGTTGAAGAAGAAGTGTTGAGTGTTTAGAAGCATAGATGTACATGCCATGATAATGTTAGTCATAAGTTGATGACTTCGGGGGTTAGAGGAAGTTATGATTACTGTCCCTAAAAGGGGAGGTCCTCGAAAGAATTTAGTATCTTTGTATTAGAAATTAAAGAGAGGAGTTTGTGTTCTTGTATATACTAATACCCCCTTTTTTATGAGAAGGAGTGTGGATGCATACACTCATGAAAGTAGGAGTTGTAGAGTGATGGCTATAGAGGATAGTGAAAGTTCAGAGTAGTATTTACAGAAAAGCAAGGCCTTCAGAGTATAGTTATAGTTCTTTTAGGAGAGTTTAGAGTCCAAGTATATTTAATGTATCTTTTGTGTTAAGAGTTGAGGCTATAGATTTTGATGTGAGATTATGTCCGTAAGTGTAGAAGTGTGACTTTGATCTAAGGGGGAGATGATGGATTAAAGTAGTTCCCAAATTTTCTTGTGGTGTCAAGTTTCAAGTAAGAATCATGATGAATTAATTCTTATTCAAGCATGCTCCTCCTACTTCGATTTGAATGGACATCTACCAATGTTTTATGTATTCATGTATTGACTATGCCTAAGGTTTGAGCCCTCTATGTAACTCATGCCATGTTCCGATCTCCAAACAAGAAGCAATAATGTCCCTTAGTGATTCAATATTCCAAGTATCCAAGATCTATGTTATTTTTCTCATGATCTATAAAAAAATCCATGTCTTACATAATGCTTAGTCCGAAGAAACTATGTTTTCCATACGTTACCGATTCATTTCATGTTGGGATTTGCCAAAGTGATAAGGTTTATGCTGACTCATGGAGAAATTCTAGTTCCTTAAATGAGGAACAATCGCTTCCAGTGGCAATCCTTGTCTTAGTTGTTTACTACATAAATTTCAGCTTTATGTCATATACCTTATAATATGTGCACCTATGTTTCTCGTTGTTGTCTGTCATAAGGGAACCATGTTGTGTTGTGTTTGAGCCGAAGGACTCTTTACTTATGATCCGAACACTTGATGTATGAAACACTTCGTGTTTATTCTGTCGTATCTTTACCTCATATCCCTCCTTGATTAGTGCAAAAAGTGTATGTTATGAATTGACAACTGTTACTTCCATTCATGATGTCTATGCTCGGGTCCCTCAATGACCCTCCGTATGTCATTATGATGGAGGTTGTGGAAGCATAGTAATGTGTTAGGTAGAGGCATAGATGTTCTTGAAGGTGAAATTTTTTATGTCATTTATTGAGTTAAGGTTATAGGAGAAGGGGGAAGAAGTAGACAAACATTTGTTATGTGAAATGGTTAGGAAGGAGATATGTGGCGGAAGTCTATGTGAGATTGACTGAATTTACTGATCTTAGAGAGAAGATCCATGAAGTGGGGATAGTAATTATAGGCTTGAATGTTGTAATTGATGGAAACACAAACTGATGTGCCATGTTGTTAGTATTCCTTGAAATAAGACTTGAGGTTGTTAGATTATAGTGATGAGGTGAGGTGATTTCTTAATGTGGTGGAAAGAACATGGTCCCGTAGTTTAAGTTAGCACCTCTTTCCTTTGAGTTGGGCTTCAACATAGAAGTATTAGACGGTGGGACACAAAATCTTGTGTTTAGATATATGAGGAGTGAATTGTAAGTTGGAAGGTATGTAGTATGTTAATTAATGTTGGGGCATAGATGAATAGTGTCTCTAAGTTTAAGGTCCATTTACTGTATCTTGTGAGGTGGAGAATGCTTTTAGATCCTATCTTCAGCAAAAATCCCATATCATGATTGTACCAAGGTAAATCAGGCCCTATTATTACCAAATAAACTTATATCTTATGTTTTGATGATAATGATTCATAGAACTCATGTGAAAGGTTATCCCTATGTAAAGTTTCATTACCTCATGCTTCGTGCTTACGCGTTTCACTAGGGGTTATCATGAAGCTCTTTTGATTTGTTTGCATGTTTTGTTGATGAAAATCATTCAATGCAAGGTTACGTTCCTTATTCCATACCTTTAGATCTTCAACAAGTTCCTTTCCATCATTCGGGGATGAATGATCCCAAAGGGGAGATAATGTAACATCCCACATTTTTGGGCTAAAGTTTGAATCGTCATTCTTACATGTATGAGCTATAATCTAAGTGATTACCATGTGAATATAAGTTTTATGATATTTATCCTAGTGTGTGAAGTGCTATTGAGGTTAAAAATGTTCATAGGAATCACTTAGAGCCAAGTTGAGCTAAGATCATTTGATTGGTCCAAAATTTGGCATTCGATTCTACAAGGGTCTACTTTAAACGTGCATAAATTTTTATATACATGAAATTTTTCATCTCAATACCACCCACCAAATTGTAAATAATTTAATTAGATTTTCAACGATACCAATTTTGCCAAAATCCGATACCCGAGCGAAAAGTTACAGCCATTTTCGTGAAGAGGCAGTAAGACGAGGCGATATACCCGCAATGCACGCTCCATCGCCCCTAGCTATTTTCCACGTTTTGTTTTCACATTTTTAAGGGCAAAATGGACCTTTCCTTCACCCTAACTCATCCGTAACAGATAATAATTAAAGCCCCCCTTTTCTCTCCAAAGAAAGCCCTAGCCCCCTCAAGAATACCAAGAACTCCATCAAATCTTTTTCAAGAAAAGTTCAAGAAAATCATTCAAGAACACAAATAGGAATTCAAGTCCAACTTATTCATCAATTCTCCAAGATAGTTCAAGATTAAGAATTTTCAATTCAAGAAATCCAAGAACTCATCTTCAAAAGCATCATAGGAATACAAGATTCAAGATTTCTCATCTAAGATCATCAAGTGAGGTACGTGGGGTTTTTATAAACTACATGGGCTTGTTGAAAACACTTTGAATAAGGTTTAAAGTTTTATAAATCATGAATTTATAAAGGAGTTTTGAATTAAATTTACAATTACGCATTGTGAATCCTTTTGATCTATTGTTTTGGTCTTGAGGCCTTCCCTTAAAGAAAATTGATTTTGTTTATATATATATATGTACGTATGCATTTAAAGTTGATAATTGAATTGAGAGCATGACTATTTACACTCCCACTCATGTTGCAACACCTCTTGATTTTCTCATGTTACGAATTGAAGAATGTTATGTTTAGAAGCATGGTATCAATGTTCTTGACTATTGTTGAATGATTAAAGATTGATTTTAAATTAATGAGAGGAGGTTTTACATGTTAATAAATATTGAAGACATATAATGAAAGAATTGCATGATTTGTCAAAAATACATGACCACCAGATGTTTGTTGAAATGTTGAAAAGAAAGATTCTTTGCATAATTTGACATGTGTTTTGAAGTATGAATTCTCTTGAACTGTTTGAATGATATGGTGGTCCAAACTTTATGTTTTGAATGTAGAGACTGTAATATGTCATTTTATGGCTCATAAATATGACTTGCAAGTCTTGGTATGACGATACCAAATAGATGAATGCCATAACAGATTCAAAACAGAATAAAATACAAATTTTTAAAATTTGATTACAGAAAGATGCATGTTTAGAAGAGACTAAAAATGAGATTAAAGAGAGTTAGGTGGTTACCCAAAGAAAGTATGAGTTGAAAGACTCAATGCTAGAAATCGTGATTTGCCGACATGGGGTTGTGGTACCATGCTTTGTGATCTTGTGTACCTTGACTCATGTCGTCCCAAATTGGGACTATGGTAAGGATCCCTGCTTTGTGATCTTGTACACTACCATGACATGTTAATTTGATTGGGGATTCTGGCACCTTGCTGTGTGATCTTGTGTGTCCCCCTCATTAATACTCCAATCCTGGCAGCAAACTTGGTTTGGGGGCTTGACCGTCGAGTCAAGAGCAGATTCCATATAGCCCGTAGAATTATAGATTGTAGGGTATACCACCTAGCTCAGAAGTAAAACAAAGAAAGAAATTGAATCTATAGAATTGTTTTAAGATTATTTGAAATTGCCCATGTGCTTTAAATTATGTCATGCATAGTGTTTTACAAATTGCTCTCACTTGTGTTGTATAAAAAATATTATTTTGGATTGCTCTACATACCAGTACATCAGTATTGACCCCTATATTTTAGGATTCTGAGATATAGTCCCGGGTCCCGTTAAGCAGTAGATTGACTTGTCAGAAGTTTGTAGCTGGTGAGCCTCCCTTACTTCGATAGGCCTGGTTATGAAACTTGTCATTGTTATTTTGTTTTGATTCATGGTCCGACTGGGGGCCTTATCCCAGATTTCAGACAGATGTCATTTTTAGTTGTTAGAGATTTCGCAGACTAGTGTCAGGTGTTTTGAATGTTTCATGAGCTCATTTTTTTGAATTGTTCAGTTAAAGAAAAAGATAGTGACCATGTTTCCATCTTGTGTTGTTTTTACGCTAATTTATTATATTGTATGAATGTTGTGTATGATTACCAGATAAAGAAGGGGCGCCCGGGCCTTCATGGTTCTGGATGCTCACTACGGCTAGGGCCCTGGCTCGGGTCGTGACACCTGTATTGTATTAGTTGTTCTTATATTGTTAACACCAAGTTTTGGGAGTTATGACTGCATGTGTTGACTTATTCTTTCCGATTTTATTATATCTACGTGGTTTAGCTTCGTTCTAGAAGCCTTACCTTAGGGTCATTTTTGTCTTTTCCTCGTGTGTATCAGTTTGGGTAAAAGGCTTACTTGTCAAGGTTCGTAACGACAACTGCCATCATGACCTATCAATTTTTGGATCATGACAAAGTGTAAGGCATCACCTTACTGTGCTGCATCAAGACACAACCCATTTCCACACGAGATGTATCATAATACACAACGGATCCCTCAGTACCCTCGGGCAGGGTCAAAACAGGAGCTTAAGTCAACTTATCCTTTAACTTTTCGAAACTACCCTCACAAGAATCAGACCACAAAAACTTTACCTTTTTCTGAGTCAACCTTGTAAGCGGATCAGTAATAGATGAGAAACTCTCGACAAATCTCCTATAGTAACTTGCCAAGCCTAAGAAGCTCCTAATGTCTGTTGGAGTCGTGGGTCTACGCCACGTCTTAACCACCTCAATCTTTTATGGATCCACCTTGACCTCTTCACTGGATACAATATGTTCAAGAAAAGTCACAATACTTAAACAAAAATTCACACTTAGAAAATTTTGCATACAACTTCTAATCCTTTAAGGTTTGCAACGCAATTCAAAGGTGATTTGAATGATCTTCCTCACTTTTGGAGTACACCAAAATGTCATCAATGAAGACTATAATGAACAAATCCAAATATTATCTGAACACCCAATTCATAAGGTCCATGGACGCAGTCGGGGAATTTGTCAACCCAAATGACATACCCAAGAACTCATAGTGTCCATACAGGGTTTGGAAAGCAGTCTTGGGAATATCAACCTCCCTAATCTTCAATTGGTGATAGCTCAAACCGAAATCTATTTTCGAGAAATACTTAGCACCTTAAAACTGATCAAAGATCTCATCAATCCTAGAAAGTGGCTACTTATTTTTCACAGTGACCTTATTCAACTGACGATAGTCTATACACATTCAGAGAGACCCATCCTTCTTTCGCATGAAAAGCACAGGAGAACCCTATGGAGAAACACTAGGGCGGATAAAACCTTTATCAAGGAGATTCTTTAATTTCTCCTTTAGTTCTCTTACCTCCACCGGAGCTATCCTATAAGTAAGAATGAAAATAGGACGAGTATCCGGTAGGAGATCAATCCTAAAGTCTATTTCCCTACGAGAGGAATCCCAAGAAGATCATCAATAAAAAATTCAGGAAATTCGTTAACTGCAAGAACAGACTTCAGGGAGGGACTTTCAGAGTTAGAAACCTTGACCCAAACTAGATGAGATAGAAAACCTTTGGATATTAATTTTTGAGCCCTAAGGTAAGAAACAAACTTCCCTTTTGGTTGTAGAGAACTTCTCTCTCATTCAGCTATAGATTCATTAGGAAAATGAAAAGTGACTTTTTGGGTCCTATAATCTAGGGAAGCATAGCATGAACAAAGTCAATCCATCCTTAAGATCACATCAAAATCCACCATATAAAGATCTATTAAATCTACTAATGCCTTCCTATGAAAGATGGACACCACAACCCCTATAGACTTTTCTAGCAACAATAGACTCACCCACCGAGGTAGAAACTGAAAAAGGTTGGAAATACTTACAGGAATAAAATCGATGTGTACAACCAAATAAGGAGTTACATAAGATAGGGTAGAACCCGGATTAAGCGAGCAATAAACATCACGAGAAAAAAGCTGTAACATACCAGTAGTAATATCTGGGGATGCCTTAGATTTTTGATGAGTAGAGAGTGCATAAAGGAGATTTTGACTAATTCCTATCCCTAATGCAGTGCCCTTAGTCACAAAAGTTAAAGAAGTAGCAGCCTTAGCCTTTCTAGCCCCAAATTCACCCCTAGCTGAAGGAAAATCTTGCTGCATATGACCAAGATGACAATAATTAAAGCACCAATTTCTCCCCTCCTTACAATAACAGTGATGAGGCTTCCTACAACTACGACAAGGTGGATAAGGCAGGGCCGACTAGGCTCTGCTAATCTGAGATTGAGCACCTTGTGCCCTAGGACCATTACTACACCAAAAACGCCGATCGCCTGAAGGCTTAAGAGTAGGAGCACTAGTTGACGGATAAGAATTTCCTAATTTTTTCTTCTTAGGTCATTTCCTACACTCTTTTCCACTTTCTGCTGGCTTGTACCCTACTATGCATACTTAAACTTCTTACTGTGCCTTCCCCCATTGCTACCTACTTCCTCTTCTCATCTTCTACCTTCTCCATGTAGATCTAGCCTTGATATATCCATTCCATTATTCAACATAGCAACCTTATACTCTAACATCAAGTTACGTGACAAACCCGAAGCCAACTTCCTCATCCTAGAACTCATACTATATACCAACTAAAGAGAATAACGAGATAGTTCGGTGAACTTCAACACATAGTCCTTAACACTCAACTTACCTTTGCTTTAGATTTACAAACTCCTCAGCTTTGGACTTTCTCAACTCCTAAGGAAACAAATGATCAAGAAAAGCACCTGAGAACTCTTCTCACATGGCTAGATCAATATTTTCACCTCTCAACACCTCATGTCACACCCCTTTTTTAACCAAAAAAGATTATGATTTTAAGATTTGAAGGGGTTTTTATTATTAAAGCGACAAAATATTGAAAATTTTCTTCGAAAAAGGATTATTTATATTTTTTATTCAGAGTCGCCACTTGACATAAATCGAGTGTGCCAAGTCACCTTTGAAAATTCTTTTCAAAATAGTTTGACTCAAGAAACTGATCCACGAACAAAGATTCTGGCTAAGAAATTCTATTGACTGAGGGGAACGTGTTAGGCACCCCTCGATCCCGTGGTTCGACCACGGTTGCTTGGTGGAGCATATCGGCTAATTTGACACTACAAAATGTATAAACCACACAAAAACAATCAATCAAACAAACAAAATAAAATAAATTCAAAATTATAGTGTCCAGTCCAATTATTACAACCCGAAATAAAAAAAGGTACTGAAAAGTAAACCTATGCTAATCCTAAACTACGCTTCAATGTTTTACCTGATGCCTCGGGACTTGATCACGAACATATTCCACCAACATAATACGTCGGCGCATTCCCCAATGAATAAGTACAATATAACCTCAGGGCATTCCCTGGCGAATGAATACAATTTTTTTTTTCAAATCTGGGACGATGAAGTAAACAACTATTCATACTCACATTCAAACATTCAATCAAACACCATTCCTAAATTTTACCTACCCGACTTAGAATTTGCCTACTTATTTAATGGCCTAACACATAATACAATTGTGTTCAACAATTAACAAAATAATCAACATTCACCAAATCAATCTTTCAACTCCCAACCCGAATCCATTCTCAAAACAATTAACCAATTCTTCGACTACCAATTCAAGTTTTCGCATTCAAAATCCAACATAAACAAACACAAAGCAAAGATTCAAACAAGTCAACAACAAATCATTCACATTCACGTAAAAATTAAAAAAAGGGAAGATAGAAATGGACCTCAATGCCGCTTTAGAATCAATGTATTATTTCGATTAAATCCCATAGAATCTGCATCCAAAACCTTCAATTTGAACTTCAACGACGGACCAACTCCAACTCGATATTGAAAAATTGAGATTCGAGCAGACTTAAACCAGTATAAAACCCCTCAACATAAACTGTGTATCTCAGATTTTGAACTAACTGACCCAAATCCAAACACAGTACCAACGTCGACTGGTTTTGGAATCACTTTCGAACAGAGAAACTAGTGACACTACTGCTATTCACCTGATTCCAGCATTCCTAAAAAACTCGATGAAAACCGATGAGATTTGTTTTGGGGATTTGGACGCTGGGGAGGCGGACTTGAAGAACCGTTGCCGATTTCGGTGAGAAATTGATTTCTCTTGCTCTTGTTTTTACTTGTTTTGCTTCGATTCACTCGACCTTTCTTCCCTCTCTATTTTTTCTCTATCCTCTCTCAATCGATCTCTCCCACTCTAATTTTTATTTTCTCCGGCCACCTCACTCCTCGATTTCTCCTCTCTCCGATCAACTATTTTTTTATCTTTTCTTTTTTACTGCTTTTTCCCTTCCAGCGTGTATGTGTGCGTATATATGAGAATTTGTGGTGAGGTTCGTCTTGTGCTCAGGTATGTGAACGTGTATATGTATATCCCTCTCTCACTGGTGTGTATTATATTTAGGTGGGGTGAAGAAGAGAAAGTTTTTTCGTGAATGAATTTTTTTTGGGTAAGGTTTTTTTTTCCTGTGAGGTGTATATTGTGTCCTTGTATATTTTGTTGGTGAATTGTGTATATACTCCCCCTTTCTTTGTGGAAAAGGGGGGATTAAAGGGTATTGGTAGGGGTATGGGGCAAGGTAGGTTGTTAGGATGAGGTGTAAAATTGGTTAGGATAGGATTAAAACAAGATAGAATTTGTTAGGGATTATGTTAATGGTTGTTATTTTTTGTATTTTTGTGGGGTATAATCACATGGATGAGGGTGTGTGGTAATGTGAGCTAAAAATGAATAAAATTGGATTTGGGAGGGACAAAATTAGGTGTCTACACCTCATACAAGTGATAAGCCACTTTTTTCAACTAATAAGCTACAAAATCAACTCTCTCTGCATCACTAGCATGTATCACCCTGAAGATCTTCTCTATTTCATTAATAAACCGTTGAGGATCCTCCTCAACCCAAGAACCTATACAGTTTTAGGAATTTATCCTCATAATCTGGCCAACCTGAGTGACCTCAGATGAAATGGGGGTAGGACCAACATGATCAGAATGATGAGACTACGATGCAATAATTTGAGTAAACATATGGATAGACTAATGGAACTCAACATTCGAGACATCTCTCTGAGGAGACTGAGTAACACAAGCCTGAAAATCACAAAGAGGACTAGTAAGGTCTGGCAGAACCTCAGGCGAAGCATTGAAGTCAGGAGTATGGGCCCTATAACGAGTCTACATACCATGAGTATGGAAAACTTCCTCCGTATTAGCCCTAGTTGGGACAAAGGTTCCAACTGAGTTCATATGACCATCATATCTTTGTGAAGGCATAATCTAAAACATGAGCAAGCTAGGAGGTAGAGAAATCTCAAAGTAACTAGACTCTCTAGCACGACATGGAATACAAAGAAGGGAAATATTCCTAAATGTCTTGTAGCCTCCCCCTTATAAGTGTGGTGCACTACACACCCATAAAATAGACTCTACTCAACACGGATTTATAAGTACCCAGTGACCCTGAACTATGATCTGATAGAAAGCTTGTCACAACCCAAACTGGGACTTGGCCGTGACGGGTATCCCAAAGCAACAAGGCCTGAGATGACTCCCTTAGCCTTATTCAAGAGCATAATAATAATAATAATATTAAACTCCGAAAGCTAACCAGTAGGATAAGAGAGATGTAATAATCTAAAGAGCAAGTTTGAAGGTCAAAAACTAATTCTATAAAGAAATATCCAACACTGTCCACAAATCCCCTAAACATAGAATACCAACCAAGTCGGGACTTAACCCCAACTATTCTAGAAGGAAACCAAAAGTAAGTACAGAAGTAACAAAAGACTAAACAAAATCAGTCAATTTGAAATAAAACACATGGATGAAATATATATTTACCAAAAATTAGTTGTAAAAAAACCTATGCTCATCAATCATCAAAATAATAGGATTCCGGCGCAGGGGACAAAGAATATGAGACATGACCATTTAAAAAGTTAATCCCGAACTATGTAGCTCATACTAATATTCAGGCACTCATGAGCTATATGGATTAGGTCCCCCCTGATGGAAGGGCCCCAGTCCATGTTAGCCTTATGGATCGAAGAAATTAGGCTAAAGTCACCAATAGTCAATTGACCTCCCAGAAATATACTGTGTAAAGATGACACAGTAGTCATAGATCCTGAACATAGGCAAATGTGATTTCTAGTGTTGGTCCTCCCGGGACTATATCTTCTCATTGAAGCTATATTATTCCCTTTAAGCCCAATTAAAACAATTTCACATATCATTAACGATGAAGTCTTTTATTAAGACATTTTCAAATTAGTATCGTCATACCAAGAGATTTTCAAGTCATTCCAATTATGCCATACCGTATCCATTTCACCATTTAGACTCCAAAATTCATTTAAAAATCCATAACTAAAGCTCCCAAGGGCGTTTGCAAAACCTTATTACCTGTTAAAGTTATGCAATTTTCCAAAGGACAATTTACACACGATGAAATCCTTATGTGAAAACCAAATTATGATAAAGGTTGAAGTTCATGTCATTATCATCATGCAAAAATTCATAAACATTGTGAAACCATATTGCAAAATTTCCACCATTACCATGAGATACAAATTCAGTTCACAATCCATCATTCAAACCATGAAGAAACCATTAAAACAAGGAAAAATCAATGCAAGTGTAAATCACTAAAAACCCTCAACCCTAGTTTGAACCAATCATTCAAGAATATGTAAATATAAAGTAATTTGATGCAATATTACAATAACAAAAATAGGGAGTCTTCGACATGTCTTTTGATGGAGTGAATTCGAGAAAAAACTTTAAGTTTAAGGCTCTGAGTGTTGACTTCTTGAGAAAATCCTTAGTTGCTTCTCTTGAAAGTTCAAAAAGGAGAGGACTAAAAAGCTCTCACCCGCAACTAAAAAATGAACTGGGCGAGTTTTGCCCTTGGGTATGGCATGCCACTATCGTGGAGGCCCAAGGGCGTGCAATGCTCTTACCGCGCGTCGTGCATAGGGTGTGGTACACAACTATCGTGGACCCTCACTACTTCAGGGTCCCAAAATGACCCCGAACGCTTTCTCAAAATTCCAAAACTTTTCTCAATCATTCCTTTAGCATCCCTTGTCATAATTCAAGTAAAAAATTATCAATAAACAAGAGGAAGAGTCCAAAATAAAATCATCAAAATTTTTGGACTCTTACATCCATGCTCTATTCAATTGTAATATATCTTTGATTAATGTCTTATATTGTCTTGTTTAATTAATTATACATATTCTATCAACTATAACAATTTTTTTCCCTTTCGAAACCCTAACCTAAATTTTCCATCAAAATCTAACTTATATCCGAAATTTGATTTAGGTAAGAGAAACATTCTTATAATTTAGAATATATATTCTACTAATATATAAGAGGGAGTTTGAGCAGCTTCGGGTTGCCCTCCTTGCCGACAATCCAGCTGCTTGCTCCGTGATTTTATTATATCACTCTTAATTAATTATTATATGTTATTTATACATTCAAAAAATAATATATTTAATTAAAAAATAAAATAGATATTTATGACACGTTCGCTTCAGCTGTTTCAATCATAATTTTACTGTGTTGCCCTTAATTAATTATTATAAGTCATCTAAGTATTAAAAATTTAATAATATTTAATTCTAAATTAACTTGAAATCTTATACGAGGCACGCTTATATTTTTTTCTACAAGTATTTTTTATAGTAATTTCGCTATATCACTTCTAATTAGTTATTGTAAGTCATTTAAGACATCTCTATTTCGCTACTTCAATCGTGATTTTACTATATCACCCCTAATTAATCATTATGATTCTAACTATTGTGCCACTTAAATTGGAATAGAAGAAAGAGTATTATAAATCATAATAATCAAATAATTAAATTATTTAAAAAGTATAATTGACTATCAAAACTACAAGATTTTGGACAAAAAGAGTAATATATATTATTTAAAAATTACATAAAAAAATATTCTAAATTACAATAATTAACAATTAAAATGTCTTTAAAAATATTTTTTTTATATATTTTGAAAAATACGTAAAAAAAAATATAAATCACGATAATTAACAACTTAAAAAATTTAAAGATCAATCCGTCTGCCTTGGCACAACTTCATTGGTCCTTTCCTTTTCCTTCATTTTTTCATCCATTTTAATTTGTTTTTCTTATTTCTTTTAATTTGTTATGTATTTCAAAAAAATTATGAATTTTTTTTTTATAAATTACAGTAATTAATAACTTAAAAAATTTAGAAGGTATAAAATATTTGGTTGACTCTCAAAATTATATCAATGACAGTTAAATTGAAGTAGAAAAAAAGTATTTTAAATCATAGTAACTAAAAACTTAAACTATTTTTAAAATATAATTGACTAATAATGCCACAAAAGTTTAGACAAAAAGAGTAACATATATTATTTAAAAATTATAAAAAAAGTATTAGAAATTACAATATTTTAAAAGGTTATAATATCTAAAAAAATCTATAATATCTATAGATTACAATAATTAACAACTTAAAAAAAATTAAAAGATATAAAATATTTTGTTGACTATCAAATTATATTAGTGTCACTTAAATTGAAATAGTTAAAAATATAATTAACTATCAATGATACAAAAATTTGAACAAAGAGCGTAACATGTATTATTTAAAAGTTACACAAACAAGTATTATAAATTACAACAATCAACAACTTAAAATATCTAAACCATATTAAAATTATAATTGATTATCTAAATTTTATTTGTGTCACATAAATTAAAACTAAAAAATATATATATTGCGCCCGTGCTGGCACGGACCTTCGACACTCTCTTATATTATAAGAGGCAATTGAGGAGCTTCCGGTCGTCCTCCTTGCCGACCAATTCACCTGCTTGTTCCGTTATTTTATTATATTATTTCTAATTAATTATTATATGTTATTTAAATATTAAAAAATAATAATATTTAATTAAAAATAAGATAGACATTTATAACATGTCTGCTTTAGCTGCTTCAACCATAATTTTACTATGTCATCCTTAATTAATTATTATAAGTTGCTTAACTATTTAAAATTAATAATATTTAATTAAAATAAAGCAGCTGCCACGAGCTTCACGTCGTCCTCCTTGCCGACATTCAGCTGTTGCTCCGTAATTTTACTATATCATTCCTAATTAATTATTATATATATTAAAAAACTAATAATATTTAATTAAAAAAAGTAAAATAGACTTCAGCTACTTCAATCATAATTTTACTATATCACCATTAATTAATTATTATAAGTCGTTTAACTATTAAAAATTAAGAATATTTAATAAAAACATAAAATAAACATAAAATGATAAATTAACTCTTGATGTTTTAAATTAACTTGACTTCTTATATGATACCTACTTAAGTTTTTTTCACAAGTATTTTTACTATGTTCTATGACATATCTATTTCAGCTGCTTCAACCATATTTTTACTATGTTACCCCTAATTAATTAATATAAATCGTTTAACTATTAAAAAATAATAATATTTAAAAAAAATATAAAATAAACATAAGATATAAATTAACTTGACGTCTTATATGATGTCAACTTAAATTTTTTCATCAAGTATTGTTACTTAAATTGAAATAAAAAAAAATATTATAAATAAAAATAATTAAAAACTTAAATTATTTTTAAAATATAAATGACTATCAATGTCACAAAAGTTTCAACAAGAAAAGAGTACTATAAATTACAATAGGTAACGACTTAAAATAGTAAATTACAGTGCCAAAAAAGTATTATAAATTACAATAGGTAACAACTTAAATTATCTAAAAATATATTAAAAAATAATTAATTATTTAAATTTTATTTGTGTCACATAAATTGAGATAAAAATACGTAAAAAATACTATAAATCATAATAATTAAAAACATAAATTTTAAAAGATATAAAATATTTATCAAACTCTTAAAATTATATTAGTACCACTTAAATTGGAATAGAACAAAAAGTATTATAAATCACAATAATTAAAAACCTAATTTTAAAAAAATATATAATTAACTATCAATACCACAAAAATTTGAATAAGTATAGTACCATATATTAATTAAAAATTACATAAAAATTATTACAAATTATAATAGTTAAAAGCTTGAAATATCTAAAAAAAAAATTAGTTTATTATATATTTCAAAAATAAACGTAAAAAAAAAAACTATAAATCACTTAAATTGGAATAGAAAAAAAAGTATTATAAATCTCAATAATTAAAACTTAAATTATTTTTAAAAAATAATTGACTATCAATGCCACAAAAGTTTGGATAAGGAGAGTAATATTTATTATTTGAAAATTACATAAAAATTATTTTAAATTACAAACGTTAACAACTTAAAATATCTACATATATATTAAAAATATGATTGATTATCTAAATTATATTTGTGCCATATAAATTGAGATAAAAAATAATTTATAGCACGGGCCTCGATATCTAGTATATATATATAATTGAGTAATTGTTTACTTAAATTTAGAATATTGATTTTTCCAGCATGTTTGGATGGTTGTTACTTATTGCATTGTATTTTTAATATAAGTATAATATTGATTTTGATTCTTACATGAATATTATTGTATCATATCATTAACTTTATCATTACTAATGACGAGAAGTACCATCTTGTGTACTGAATAATTTGCTGTGGTCACGTTATTTTTTTTTTCTTTTTTTCACTTTGTATTTACATATTATTTAAAAGATAATCATATTTTGTTTTTTATCCTACCTTTTTATAGTAACTTTGTACCTTATTTTTTTTGTAGGTCTCAAATTAAGAATGTGTAACATCATGTAACGAGAAAATACGATATAATTTATCCAAACCTTATGAAAAGATAAGTTATAAGGTTTTCTATCATCAACATATGTGAAATATTTTTGTAAATTTTCTATTTAACATAAGGGTGTTGGTGGTGAATGTGGATAAGTGGAGACAAAAAATACAAAAAAATTTGAAAATTAGATGATTTTGAAGAAGAAAAAAGGATATATCAATTGGTCTCGTTGCCTCTATTATTGTTTTTTTTTTTTTTTATAGGAACTATAATGAGAATTGATCACAGATGGAATCAATGTTGAAGGTAAATGCAGGGAACTACTTCATGCATTGCAGTGGCAAAGACAAGTCATGGTTGAGACTGGATTCAAGAAAATCACGTAGTATATATCATATTAAATAATTTGTGTTTGTTTTTTAAGTTTTGAGGCATAAATGTTTTAAAAGTAATTATTCCTTTTTGGTCAAATTAAAGGCATGAATTGATCTTTTGTGTAAGTTTTAATCTTCATTCTAAAGTTTCATAAAATAACTTCGCAAAAATGTTCTATCACATTGTTCGGATGGTTGTTACCTATTACATTGTATTGTTAGTTTATATATAATATTTATTTTGATTGTTATTTAAATTTTATTGTACTGTTTCATTAAATTTATCAAGACTTGAACTTAAATATTTGCTCCTTTTTTAAGCTTCAAATCAACATGTATCAAAGGTGGAAAGAAAAGGTAATTCTTCTAGATATAATGTTTTCTGAATGCTACTGATCGGTTTCTTCTTTTCGCTCATCAATATGTTTGTTATCTTCATAAATTTATTAGATGTTCTCCAACCAGATGTCATGACCCAATCTAACGTACTGTGTAAGTAACTACGTTATTCTAAGTAGTTAGGAGAATTCTTATTACCCAATCAAAAATATGTGGAATACTTATATTTTTAAGAGAATACTGAGTTAATCATAATAAAGTAAATTAAATATCAATACAAACATTTTTTAAAAACTTCTTACAATTGTCCTTCACTACTCCAAGATCTGGTCAAACATGTACAAGAGCTACCTATTACAGAATAGACTGATTATAAAATAAATAACACAAAGACTACAACATCTGTCAAGATGGAAGAGCAAAAGTTAGTGTTGGATATCGGCATTCATCTAGTAATTGCAAACTAACCTGCATTCATTCTTCACCCCAAAAAGGAATGTAGAAGAGTAGGGTCAGTACAAACACACATATTGGTAGGTACTGTCAGCCGACCAATATTAGTCCATATAATCATAAAATAGAATCAAAGAAAAGAAATCATGACATCTTAAATGAAATATAATTCAACTAAGGATGTAATATCATTATAACATTTTTCCTATATAGTTTACAATTTTTCAATCCTATTAGTGAGATTATATTCACCACTAGCATATCAACTAGCCTCATTAATTCACGCCATCCAACACTAAACCATTACTATCACCTATTTATCTGCATCATCTTTTCCATTATCCACATTCATAGGATCAACCCAGTAATCATACACAACTCACAAAACTCTCGGGCTAACAACCAAACACTCTCTTATAACATTAAAGAATAATAACTAGCTAATCGGGTAAGCAACGATTACAACGGGTATAAATGAACCAAGTCGACCAACATATAGAAAGTAAGCACAGAGTTTTACTTTTTCAAACACATGTCACACAATCGCAAGGATACAATCAAGTAGGGAATACTAGTCAACTTGTATCTCGGTAACACACATTAGAGGACTCAAGTCTCATTAGCAAATCTTATACATACTCTTGAAAAAGAATTAATTCAATTATTGAAACCTTGGGATCGTTTCTTTGAAATTATTCATTGAATTCATCACTTTGGATCACTTCATTATCAATTTCTTTATTATTATTATTATTATTATTATTATTATTATTGTTATTGTTGTTGTTGTTGTTGTTGCTGTTGTTGTTGTTGTTGTCACAATCACATCTCACACAATATCAAAATTTAACGTCGGCCACATTGCTACTAACAATCTTTCCATAAGTAACAATTATGTCCTTCTAAATATCGCAATTAAAACACCATTAGCTCGTTATCAACTTATTAAACCACACGATCACTCAAATTTAATATTAATCTATACACACATGCTAAGGTACTTGTTTTTACCTAACTATTCATGACCTAAAGGGATACTCTAAGCCCATGTACTGCACTGGCGTGGTACCCAGTAACGAGCCTCTCGGTTGTTTGTGAAATTTTTTCATCTTCCCTATTTTAGCTCTCCCCGTAGTTGGTGTACATGATTTATGACTTATTATGATAAGTAGTATCGACTCCCAAGTTATTCGGAAATATTTTAAGTCATTAACGGGGTTATTGAGTTTGAGAAAGTTAAACTCGATAATAGTCAATCTTTGATCGAGACGACCTCGAATTAGTGTCGTAGTATTTTCAGTGGGCCCGGAATATACTTCCTAGTCAATTTACATATTTAGTTTATTTATATGAGGTTCCAAATAAATTTTGAAGATATATTAAAAGTTTTGGGTATTTTAAATAGTTAATTTAATTAGTGATTTACTGGATCAAAATAATAATTTATTTATTTGTGTGGTCAATATAAGAATGATTTTAAATAAATAGGGTTTACCATTTACATAGCAATAACATCAGAAAGTCAGGAGAAGAGAGAGGCATACAAAGGGCAGTTATATTCCAAGTTCACACCACAGTTTCCAAAAGGATTGTCGATGGCTTGAAGGTTAACACCTTTAAATTGATGTATTCTTGATATAATGTTTATAATATTATGAGGGTGTATTTGAAGTTAGGCGGTGGCCAATTGTTCAGGTAATAGACCGCTTAATGCTAGTAGTGCTACTTTCAAGTAACACGGTGACCATTATATGGTAATGATGCAAAAAGATGATTAGGTAATTATGGCATAGTAAGTGAAGGTGAATGTTAGGCTAAATAGTACTACTATGGAAGTTTCAATTTAATTCCTATGTTTGTAAAACTGTGGTGGGTTATTGGACCAATGATATTTATAATGTTGAGGTAACTATTACCGTTGGGAGTGGTATTTCAAGAAATAAATGTGTATGGTGGAAGTGGAAATTAAATGCCATTAGTGTGGATATAAGATTGAAAAGTAATCCTAAGCTAATGATGGCATAATTATTGAACTATAAATATATAATAAGTTAAATGGACAATTCTTGGCATAGTGTGATCTGGTGCTAATAATTAGATCATAATGAGTTTCTATGTACTAATTAAAGTACTACGGTTACAGAATTTTTCCTTCTTAAGTATAGGATAGTTCGGGAGCTACTATTTCGATTTTGGTTTTAGGTCTAGAGTATTTAGAGCAGGAATTTATAAAATAAGTGTCTTTAAATTCATACTCTTATGGGAATTATATATTTGAACAGGATTGAAATATTCGAAAGTTTTACGGAAGGGTAAGGCCCTTGCAAAGTAGCTTGCTTTTGGATTTTTGGTAGAAGTAGGTTACGATTTAATTGGAGTTTAGACTCAGTTTAATTGTATGCTCCTAAATATGATGCTTGTTGATTGGTCTTTAGACATACTTAAATTTGATGATATTTGAATTGTTGATATTTATATAAATAATTATTGAAAATTACCTGATGGAATTGTCTTATGACTTTAAGTGTACTTGTAAACTTGGTACATCGTATTGTATGTTGTGAGGTAGTGTAAATTTGATACCGATATTACTTAGTTATGGTAGATCGGGTACCACGCTAGTACAAATATGTATATTGATATTACTTATTTATGGAGGATCAGGTACCACGCTGGTATGGATATGTATATTGATATTACTTGTTTATGAAGGATTGGGTACCACGCCGGTATGAATATGTATATTAATATTACTTATTTATGATGGATCGGGTACCACGCCGGTATAGATATGTATATTGATATTACTTATTTATGGCGGATCTAGAACCACGCCGGTACGAATATGTATTTTGATATTATTTATTTATGGTGGATCAGGTACCATGCCGGTACGGATATGTATTTTGATATTACTTGTTTATGAAGGATCGAGTACCACGCTGATAGGGATATGATATTGATATTACTTGTTATTAAGGATCGGTTACCATGTCGGTACGGTACATGAACATAGATTTTTCCTTACAGGTCATAACTATTTGGGAAACAATAAGTCCCATAGCAGATGTGTATATATTTGTGTTGATTCTGTGAATGTTTACAGTATGGTTGATAGTCTTGAAAGTTATGTGGCTTGGTTGTGAGAACTGTTGACTTGTTATTGTATTTATTAAATTTTTGTTATGTGACAATATCTGTCTACTTGTTATTTGATTTATGGTATGTACATGCTATTAAATTGAGTTAGTCTATGACACCTTCCAGTACATAGTAGTTTGTACTGATACTACCCTGTACTCTTCTTTTATTGAGTGAAAAAAGTGTTCCAGAGACTCAGACATGACCTCAACTCTAGAGTTTGATAGCAGATCTTGATCCAATGGTGAGCACTCCATCTCCAGGCTGCCATGGGCCATCCTATTTGTTCTTGTCCATCTTTTGGGAAATGAAACATTATGTATTTACTTTATTTTTGGATATATCTTTTAGATATGATCATTGTTAGGAGTTCTTGTACGATGACTTTCAGGTCTTGGGGGATTTCAGTGGGTAGCTTGTTGATTTTTGCATTGATAATGATTAACTCCAGATTATTGTTATTAAGTTGGTTTCACGATAATATCATTTTAATATTGACTAAGTGATTGGGTAATGGTTTGGTTTAGATGATTCTCCCATAGAAAGATTAGTTTGGGTGCCACTCATGGCCTTTTAGGCCATGAAAAAGTTGATATCAGAGCCCTAGGTTCATCGATCTTGTTGTACAAGACCATGTCGATTAGAGTCTTGTGGAACAGTACAGAGACGTCTGTACTTTTCTTTGAGAGGCTATAAGACACTAGAAAAATTCAAATTCTTCTTTCTTACGTGCTATTACTTGATTTCAATTGGTATCTGACTTCTTTTATTCTTATTCTTGGGGATAGATATGGTGTAGAACTGGTTACTTTTTCATTTCAGGGGGATTCCAAGATATGATGGACAACTTATATAGAGTGAAGGGATGTAGGTTTGTCTCTATTGACTTGGACTCAGTTTTACTCACTTTTTTCTAGAAAAGTACGTGCCTTGTACTTTAAGAGATAGAAAAAGAGATGAGTTTTTAATCTTAACCAGAGGAATATGTCAGTTGAAGCCTATGAGGCCAACTTTCATTCATTGTCTCGATATGCATCTCATTTACTAAAAATTGAGGAGAAGAGGATCCATCTCTTTGTGAAGGGTTTGAATATAGGTCTCCAGATTTCTGCTCTTCAGATGACATCTTTAGGTAAGTATTTTCAGGAGATGATGGATTTTGTTAAAAAGATGAAGGTTGTAAGGCAAAAGGGTTATGCCAAGGCAGTAGAAAAGAATACCCGTAGAGGAGGCAGTTTTAGTGGTTCTTATTCTAGGGGTATGAGTATGTTATGATTGCAGTGAAATGGGTCACATTAGGATATTTTGTCCTAATTTTAGGCATTATGGTTAGTTTGGCAGCAGCAGGCTCCTCGAACTCTAGTTTTAGCAGGTAGGGGAGGTTGTGGTAATGGTAGAGGTCATTCACAGAGTGGTCGTGGTGGTCATTAGGCAAGTAGGGTGTAACACGCCGTACTTTTAGGCCAAAATTTAGACCATCGTTCCTACACGTATAGACCCAAACTAAATTATTCCTTGTTAATGTATGTGTGGTGATCACTCCTATAGTGTGAGAAAACCTTTGAGTATGAATTGAGGTCACAAAAATCCCCTAACTCTAAGACGAGTTGAAAACAATTCTATCAATTTTATTTTAGTGGACACTTCAACTGGGGTTAACTTTCGTCGACCATAACTTTCTGTATATAATTAATTGGGAAGGTTTCTATATATCAAATAAAATCTCTTTGAGTCTTCTTTCCAATGCAACTAATTTCATCCAAATCCAACATCAGAGTAAAAATTTATGCGCAATTTACTTCAGCATATCAGTCTGTCAACTGAGGGACTGCTGCGACTTTCTTTGTTTTCTTAGGGGTATTTTAGTCCTTTCCCCCACCCTTATTCAGCCATAAACACGTGATTAAGCCCCTAATTGACCAAAATATGGTCATTTTCTCCAACTACCTTAAGAACTAAACACTTAGGTCTCAACCTAAGAATCAAGATCCCTCAAGATTTAACTGTTGGTTTTAAAAATTGATTGAAGATTTGAAATCCCCAAACCGTAGGCTTCGAGAAGCATCTATCAAATTACTAATTTGAGATACGTGGGGTTTATAGTAAAAACTACATGGGCTTGTAAACACTAGATCATGATTTAAAGATTATCAAGCATGAATTTTAAAGGGGGTTTTGGAATCTATATTTTAATTATGCATTATAAATGTTTTTATGATATTGTTGATTTGGCCTTTAGGTATTTTCCCCTTGAATTGATTTACAAGTATATGTATATGTATGAAAACTGAGATTGAAGATTGTTTGAGAGCACATATTATGAAACCCCTCTCGTATGTTGAATTAAAGATTATGGTTTTGTCGGAAAAGAGTTGAAATGCATGCCTTGTGATTTGAAAGTAGTTTTCTCAATGTCATAGCAATTGAAACATGATTTAGAATTAATGAGAGGGTGTTTCTTGATGTTACTATGATGTTCTTGTGTTAAAGAGAAAGAGATGTATGTAATTGAGAACTTTGACATGACCACCTTGAATTCTTGAAATGTTGACAAAGAGAGTTTCCTTGCATATGTTTACATGAGTTTTAAAGAATGAGTTTCTTAAAAAGAATTGTTGTTATGGTGGTCCTAAATTTTATGTTTTGAGAACAGAGATATAATTTGCTAAATGGCTCAGAGAATGTGACTTGCAAGTCAATGGTATGACGATACCATATAAATGTATGCCATGACAGAGTTAGAGTTTGATTTCAGAGAATCCATGTCTTAAAGAGTTAAAAACTGGGTTGATGTAAGTTAGGTAACCCAAAGAAATCCCGAGTCAAATGACTCTATGCTGGAAATCATGATTTGCCGACATGAGAACTTGATACCCTGCTATGTGATCTTGTGTACCTAGTACTTTGTCATCCCAAATCGGGACTTATGGTTTGGAGCCTTGCTTTGTGATCTTGAGCCCTACCACTATATAATGACTTGATTAGGGTTGTAGCACCCTGTTGTGTGATCTTTTGTGCTCTTTCCTCACTAGTACTCCTATCTTGGTGGCAATCAATATAAGGTAGTCAGTGAAAGCTGTGAAATTTTTGGGTATACCACCTAGCATAGAAGTAAAACAAAGAGTGTTACAGAGTTCAGATGATTTTACAGAGTCTTTTAAAAATGCCTATGTGATTTTTACCATATGACATATTTATTAACTATTTTAAATTGCTCTCATATATGTTGAATATAAATTATTATTTTGGATTTGCTCTGCATACCAGTACATCTGTATTGACCCCCTACCTCCCAGGTTTGGAGGCTCAATCTAGGGGTCCAGCTAAGAAGTAGAGTATCCAGAGAGAAGTGATCAATGCAGTGGTGAGCCTTCTTTATTTCAGAAGGCCTATTATACCAAATTATGTTATTTCTTTTGTTTTGGTCTACTGGGGGACTTGTCCCAATTTTCAGACCATTGTCATTTGATCATGTGATAGACATTTTGCAGATTGTTTTAGATGTTGTTTAGTTGATTTCGGATTTCATTCCTTATTGTTAAACTAAATTCAAAGTATGACCATATTTTTGTATTAGATTGTATTTTCGCATCTTCTCTTATTAAATGAATGTTGTGCATGACTACCAGATAGAGTAGGACGTCTGGCCTTTATGGTTTGGGATGTCCATCATGGCCAGGCCCTAGTTTGGGTCGTGACAAACTTTGTATCAGAGCATGGTTCATGGTACTAGAGTGTCTGTGAAATCGCGTCGAGTAACGTCTTGATCATGGGAGTGTAGCTCGCCACACTTATAAGTAGGAGGCTATAAGGTATTTAGGAATGTCTCTCTTTCTTCATGTTCTAGTTCGTGCTATAGAGTCAGAATATTTCTCTTTCATACTCTAATTTGTGCTATGGTATCACCCATACGAAAGCAAAGTTATCATAATTCTTTTCTCACTCTGATGCTCTCAGATATGTCTCATTGTTGAGGTGATTCAAGTGCAGAAGTCTAGAATCTAAATGGTATGGTCCTTTCTGATTGATCCATAAAAAATTATAAAAATTGTGCAAGGACTTGAGAGTAGTCCATTAGTTCTTCAAGTTGTATTGATTTGAGTGTATGCCTTTATTCTGATGAAATCATGCTTATCAGCCCAAGGTACAAAGTCTATTCAACCCCCTTTCAAAATTCAGGATGCAGATGTCATGTAAAAGGGTAATGGTGTGTAGAAAAATGTTGGAACTATATTTCTACTCGAGTAGTAGTATTTGTTAAAGTGTCATGACATATTGGTAGTGAGATTGGCCAGGAAGTTGGTGATACGAAGTCACAATGTTAGAAGTCAGAGTGAGGGTAACTTTTGTGTAAATAAATAGTTTTAGTTGTTTAACTGTTCATTGAGGGATGGTTCACCATTTTATAATGATAGACTAATGTGGTAGCAATAATTGCTGATTTGGGAGGAATGGTCTTACAGAACAAATCTGATGGGTGTGAGTCAAGGTTTATTCAAGAGATTATAAAGGTGGTTGAAGGAAACCTAAATCGTGCTATTTTAAGTGTTGCTCTCCACCCCATGGAATAGATTCTTAAGTTAATATCATGGCTGTATATGGTATGTGGGGAATAGGTAAATCTACCCTAGTCAAGACTGCTTACAATCTTAACTTCGATAAATTTGATGGCAGCAACTTTCTTGCTGATGTGAATAAAACTTCAGAAAGACATAATGGTCTGGTAAGTCTTCAAAATAAAATCGAGGAAATGTTTGATCACCTAAGAAGGATCAAGAATGAAGGTGATCTAGATAGCTTCAAGATTGATCAAGTTGAGAAACTTGAAATGGATCTAAGATTGTTGAGAACTTTTGTAAAGTACAGTCATTTTCTTTGTCCTAATTCCGTAGTAAAAATCACAAAGAAGGCCAGAAGGATTGTGAAAATGCTTTGTGGGGATTTTGTTGGAATTCCAGATGAATGTAAAACTAACCTTGATTTGAAAAGGCTAGAATCACAGTTGTTGGAAGTCATTGATGGTAATACTAGTTTAAGTTACAATTCTGAGTTGAATGGTTCTGATCTGTTAGAATATATAGATTGCCTCAGAGAGAATCTAAATGATGTACTGGAGCACCACAGGGAATCGAATAGGTCTTACCTTGAAAGAAATCAATTTACAAAGCAACTGGAAATTGTTCCAAAGAAAATGAAATTTTTTAGATACTTGTATGCCACAGAGATAAATGGTTATGTCAACCACGAGATGTTGGAATGTCTAGAGACTTGACTTCAGTTCATGGCTAACAATGTGGGGCAATTTTATCTTGCTGTTTTAGTTAACGCTGCTGAGTCTGAAGATGATATCTTCAATAAACCTCCCTATCTATTATGTTTGATTGTGTTAGTAGAGCTGGAAATGAAGAAGATTTTTCTTGGTGAACTACAGGCTTCAAAGTTTACTCAATCAAAAATTTTCAAGGACAAGATATTACCAAAAGGATTTTTCACATCATCTCCATAGTTTGTTGATGTATCTCATAAACAAAAAAGCTAGAGAATATTTCTAATAATATCGTTGCTGAAAATATTGATGTGGCAATAGATTTCTTGTTGGTTTTCCTTGATTCTGATGTATCGAATAATGTTAATAATGGTAACTGGTTGAATAAGGTTATAGAAAAAGGTTGCATCTATAACAGGTGATTTTCTATATGTAATTCAAAAGCTTCTTCCTTGATCTATAGACGAAGATGAAACCAATGACACTGGAGATATTTACTCTATGTAGGTACTGGAGAAAACTAAAGATATGAAGGTACCAGTGAAGTCATACTACAAATCCTTAAAATTTACCCTATCTCAGTTTCACCGCACTTTTGGTGGATTGAGATTTCTGGATTCTCTTTTGAGTAAATTGAATAAGGTGTTGAAATCGAAATCAGATTTAGATTTCCTGATGAAAACTCTTTTTGATAATTTAAAGAGATAGTTATGCTCTCTAACATCCATTTTAGAGGAGGAGTTGTCATCTTTATCATCCATTTTCATAGATGTTGCAAAGGTGCACCATGAACATGAAATTCTTAAACATTTTCGGAGGTGTACTATCAATTTGGCATATGAAGCTGAAGTTTCCATTGATTCTATTCTTCTATTATTGCTCAGTATAATGTGTTTTGGCACATTTTTGCTCACTTCCTACAATCTCAAAAGAGATCAACCAAATTAATGCAGAGGTAACTGTGATATGGTCTGCAGACGTCGCTCTTTAGCCTCACTATGTGGTAGAGCCATCTAAACATCTGCCAAGTCAACATAGCAATCCCGTGAGTGATGATGATGAGATATTGGGTTTTTATATAGCAACAGAAAAACTAATTCAGCATCTTTTTCGAGGGACAAGTGAGCTAGATGTCATCCCTACTGTCGAGTTGGGGGAACAAGGGAAAATGACTATTGCTTGAAAGGTATAGGATAATAAGAGCATTGTTTCTCATTTCGATATTTAAGCATGGTGCATCGTTTCTCAAAGATATAACCAGAGAGATCTATTACAAAAGATTTTTAGTCAAGTTACCAGTTTAATGGATAAGGGAGAAAAGGATGACATCCTTGCTGACAAGTTGAGGAAAAACTTAATTGGAAAGAGATATCTTATTGTATTGGATGATATGTGGGATGGTATAGAATGTGATAACTTAAGACTTTGTTTCCCTGATGGTGGAAAACACTGTGCTGAAAATAGTTTTTTTTCAGTTACAAGATGAAAATGCTTCCGCCACAGGGCTGGTACGAGCAAGGCATCTTTAGTACATTTCTTTCTAGAAACAAGATACCTAGCTAGTTCACAAAGTTAGTTATCAGGTCAATCTTGAAGAAGAATTTGTTTGAGGATTATTATGTGTAGACTACAGATTCAGAGGGTGGGGTAGAAGAAGAAGAGGATGATAATGATAACATCCTTGATTATGATGATGAAGACGAAGAGGCTACACTGGCAGAGATAGAGGAACTGTTTGGAGATCTTGGTGAAAGAAATGGAACAATGCTGCAGCAGTGTGTTAACATTGATGAGCTAAAATAATTTGTTATATTTAAAGGTGAAAAAAAAAATTGACGTGACTCTCGAACTAAGGTTATTGGTGAAAGGGAAAAGAAAGAGATGAACTATTGTTGTGTAGAATAGCTAAGAAGGAGAAATAAGGAAAAAATGTTTGCGAAGGTAATTGAAATTTTTTTATCTTAGTGGGAAGATCCATGTAGTGGGTGCAGTAATGATTAGGCTTAAATATTGTGATTATTGAAAATTCAAACCAATGTGTTGTATGGTTAGTAGTCCTTGATTTAAAACTTGAGTGTGTTTGACATTAGTGATAAGGTGAAGTAATTCTTCTTAAGGAGATGTAAAATATGGAGTACAATAGCTTAAGCTAGCACCTCTTTTCTCCGAGTTAGGCTTCAACATAAGAGTATTATACAGTGGGACTAAAGCTCGTATGGTTAGTTGTGTATTGGGAGAATTGTAAGTTGGAAATGATGAAGCATGAAATTTATTTTTTGTGGTGTAGACGAGTACTGTCTCTAATGTTTAAGTCTTTTTGTTGTATTTTTAATGTTTCAATTCTTATGTCTCATGAGAATCTCATCTCATGTCGTGTACCAATCTTAACCAGGCCAAAGATTCTTAAAATTCATGTCTTACAATGTTTTAATCATGTTCTATAAAACACATGCCAAGATCATGTCAACATCAAGTTTCGTTATCGCATGTTTCGTGATTACACGTTCCCTAGGGGTTATCATGAATCTCGTTAACTGCCTTTGCATATTTTATTGAGAAAAAATGTTCAATTCAATGTTACATTCTTTATTCTACACTTTTAGAGCTTTAAAAGTCCCTACCCATCATTCGAGGATGAATGATCCCAAGGGGGGATAATGTAACACCCTGTACTTTTGAGCTAAAATTTAGACCATCGTTCCTACACGTATAGACCTGAACTAAATTATTTCTTGTTAATGTATGTGTGGTGATCACTCCTATAGTGTGGGAAAACCTTTATAGTATTATTTGAGGTCATAAGAATCCCCTAACTCTAAGACGAGTTGAAAACAATTCCATCGATTTTGTTTTAGTGGACACTTCAATTGGGGTCAACTTTCATCGACCGTAACTTTCTGTATATAATGAACTGGGAGGGATGCTATATATCAAATGAAATATCTTTGAGTCTTCTTTCCAATTCAACTAATTTCATTAAATCCAACATCGGAGTAAAACTTTATGCCCAATTTACTTCAGCATATCAGCCTGTCAACTGAGGGACTGCTGCGACTTTCTTTATTTCCTTAGGGGTATTTTAGTCCTTTCTCCCACCCTTATTTATCCATAAACACGTGATTAAGCCCCCAATTGACCGAAATATGATGATTTTCTCCAACTCCCTCAAGAACTAAACACTTAGGTCTCAACCTAAGAATCAAGATCCCTCAAAATTCATCCGTGGGTTTTAGAAATTGATTGAAGATTCGGAATCCCCAAACCGTAGGCTTCAAGAAGAATCTATCAAATTTCTAATTTAAGGTACGTGAGGTTTATCCTATAAACTACATGGGCTTGTAAACACTAGATCATGATTCAAAGATTATCAAGCATGAATTTTAAAGGGGTTTTTGGAATCTATATTTTAATTATGCATTATAAATGTCTTTTCCCATTGAATTGATTTACAAGTATATGTATATGTATGAAAACTGAGATTGAAGATTGTTTGAGAGCACATATTATGAAACCCCTCTCGTATATTGAATTAAAGATTATGGTTTTATCGGAAAAGAGTTGAAATACATGCCTTGTGATTTGAAAGTAGTTTTCTCAATGTCATAGCAATTGAAACATGATTTAGAAATAATGAGAGGGTGTTTCTTGATGTTACTATGATGTTCTTGTGTTAAAGAGAAAGAAATACATGTAATTGAGAACTTTGACATGACCACCTTGAATTCTTGAAATGTTGACAATGAGAGTTTGCTTGCATATGTTTACATGAGTTTTAAAGAATGAGTTTCTTGAAAAGAATTATTGATATGGTGGTCCTAAATTTTATGTTTTGAGAACAGAGATATAATTTGCTAAATGGCTCAGAGAATGTGACTTGCAAGTCAATGGTATGACGATACCATATAAATGTATGCCATGACAGAGTTAGAGTTTGATTTCAGAGAATCTATGTTTTAAAGAGTTAAAAATTGAGTTGATGTGAGTTAGGTGGTTACCCGAAGAAATTTCGAGTCAAATGAATCTATGATGGAAATCGTGATTTACCGACATGGGAACTTGGTACCCTACTATGTGATCTTGTGTACCTAGTACTTTGTCATATTAAATTGGGGTTTATGGTTTAGAGCCCTGCTTCGTGATCTTGAGCCCAACCGCGATATAATGACTTGATTGGGGTTGTGGCACCCTGTTGTCTGATCTTGTAGGCTCTTTCCTCACTAGTACTCCTATCTTGGAGGAAACCGAGATAAGGTAGTCGGTGAAAGTTGTGAAATTGTAGGGTATACCACCTAGTGCAGAAGTAAAACAAAGAGTGTTACAGAGTTCAGATGATTTTACAGAGTCTTTTAAAAATGCCTTTGTATTTTTACCATATGACATATTTATGAACTATTTTAAATTGCTCTCATATATGTTGAATATAAATTATTATTTTGAATTCGCTCTACGTATCAGTACATCTGTATTGACCCTTTACCTCCCAGGTTCGGAGGCTCAATCTAGGTTTCCAGCTAAGCAGTAGAGTATTTAGAGAGAAGTGACCAGTGCAGTGGTAAGCCTTCTTTGTTACAGAAGGTCTATTATATCAGATTATGTTATTCCTTTTATTTTGGCCTACTGGGGGCCTTGTCCCAGTTTTCAGACAGTTGTCATTTATTCATGGGGTAGAGATTTTGCAGATTGTTCTAGATGTTGTTTAGTTGATTTCGGATTTCATTCCTTATTGTTAAACTAAATTTAGAGTATGACCATATTTCTGTGTCAGATTGTATTTCCACATCTTCTCTTATTATATAAATGTTGTGCTGACTACCAGATAGAGTAGGACGTCCGGGCCTTCATGGTTCGGGATGTCCGTCACGGCCAGGCCCTAGTTTGGGTCGTGACATAGGGGTGGTACATAACCTCATCAAGGTGGTTCTAAGATTGATAAAATTTATGCTCAGATTAGTGATAGGGCCCATATCTATGCTTTTCTAGACAGGCATGAGATAGAAGTATCATATGGTGTCATTACAAGTACTATTCTTGTTTGTGATCAGATGACACTATATTATTTGATCTTGGTTCATCTTTCTCATATGTGTCTACCAATTCTGCTGTGGGGTTGGACATAGTGTGTGATTTAATTGACTTTCTAATTCACGTGTCTACTCCTATTGGTGATTTTATTATTGTTGATATGATTTATTGTTCTTTTTCTGTTATGTTTATGGGGTGTCAAACTTGGCCAGATTTAGTGATTTTAGATGTGGGAGATTTTGATATAATTTTGGGAATGTGTTGGTTGTCTCTATATCATGCTATACTGGACTATCACGCTAAGACAATGACTATAGCTATGCCGAAAATGGATATACTTAAGTGGGAGGGTGATTATAGTCCTGCTCCAATGAAACTTATTTTCTTTCAACGTGCAAAGTGGTTAATTGTGAGAGGTTGTTTGGACTTCCTAGCACATATTTGGGACACATTCCCAGAGGTCTCATTTATTGAGTTAGTTCTTGTGTTGTGTGAGTACCAAGAGGTTTTTCTATAGATTTGTCGAGTATGCCACCTGACTGTGACATTGATTTTTGTATTGATCTAGAGCTAGGTACTTGTCCTATTTCTATTCCTCCCTATAAGCTGGCTCCGTCTGGTTTAAGGAAGCTAAATGCTCAGTCGCAGGATTTGTTGAGTAAGGGTTTTATCCATCCGAGTGCCTCTCCTTGGGGTGCTCCTATCTTGCTTGTGAAGAAGGATAGTAGTCTTCGTATGTGTACAAACTACAACCAATTGAACAAAGTTACGATTCATAATAAGTATCCTTTGTCACGTATGGATGATTTATTTAACCAGTTGCAGGTTGCATCCGTATTGTCTAAGATTTATTTGAGGTTCGGGTATCATCAGCTTAAGATTCGGCCTGATAATATTCCTACGACTATTTTTTGAACCAGTAAGGGCACTATGAGTTTATTGTGATGTCTTTTGGGCTGACTTATACCCCAGCTGCTTTTATGATTTTCATGAATAAGATATTTAAACCCTACTTGGATTCTTTCATAATTGTCTTTATTAATGATATTCTAGTTATTCTAAGAGTAAAGAGGAGCATGGGAATCACTTAAGGATTGTATTGGGTTTGTTAAAAGAGAAAAAAATTTATACAAAGTTTTCTGAGTGTGAATTTTGGTTGGATTTTGTATCTTTTTTTAGGCATGTGTTTTCAAAGAAAGAGGTGATAGTAGACCCGCAGAAGATTAAAGCAATTAAGAATTGGGATAGTCCTACTTCAGTGACAGAGGTTTGTAGCTTTGTGGGGTTAACGAGTTGTTATTGCAGGTTCGTGAAGGGGTTTTCTTCTATTGCTACTCATATGACGCGGTTGACTCAGAAGGATGTACCTTTTATTTGGTTTGATGAGTGTGAGGAGAGATTTCAAAATCTCCATACCTTGTTGGCCACCGCTCCTATTCTTGCCTTGCCGGTAGAGGGTAAGGATTTTATTATTTATTGTGATACCTCATGTTCTATTTTAGGTGTGGTTTTGATGCAGGAAAAAAACGTGATTGGTTATGCTTTGAGACATTTGAAGCCCAATAAGAAGAATTATCCCACTCATAATTTGGAGTTAGCTGCTGCAGTTTTTGTTTTTAAGATTTGGAGGCATTACTTGTATGGGGATCATTGTGAAGTGTTCATTGATTACCACAGTTTACGGTATATGTTCATGTAGATGAATTTGAATTGAGACAACATAGATGGATAAAGTTCCTTAAGGATTATGATATTACCATTTTCTATCATCCGAGGAAGGATAATGTGGTTACTGATGCATTGAGCAGGAAGTCAACAAGTATGGGTAATTTGGCTTACTTGAATGCTACCAGGCATCCGCGGGCTAGAGAGATTCTGACTCTAGCTAACAAGTTTATGCGACTTAAAGTGACTGAGATAGAAGAATTCTAGCCAGTATTGAGGAAAGGCCCACATTTATTGATCAAATCAAGGATAAACACTTTGAGAATGCTGATATTAGTGATAATGTTTTGCAGGGTGAGCCCAGGGAGGCCATTCTTGATGGTGAGAGTGTGTTACGGATTAAGGGGCGAGTTTGCGTGCCCCATGTTAATAGTTTTATTCATACTATTCTAGTTGAGTCTCATTGTTCAAAGTATTCTATACATCCTGGTGCAATCAATAGGTACCGTGATTTGAGATAGCATTACTGGTGGGGTCGGATGAAGCGTGACATAGTTGAATTTATTGCTAAATGTCAGAGTTTCCAGCAGATAAAGTACGAGCATCAAAAGCCTGATGGTACTCTTCGCAAAAGTTTGGGAAAATATGATTCTATATAGGTTATTTTTGATAGGTTGACTAAGTCTAGAGATTTTATTACAGTTTAGGTGACTTATAATACAGAAAAGTTAGCCAATATTTATCTTAAGGAGATTGTTCGGTTGCATAAGGTTCCAATTTCTATTATCTTGGATAGGGGTACTCAATTTACCTCTATATTTTGGAAGAAGTTGTATGAGGAGTTGGGTACTAGGTTGGACCTTAGTACAACTTTCCACCCTCAGACTAATGGGTAGTCCGAGTGAATGATTCAGGTATCGGAGGATATGCTTCAAGCATGTGTGATGTATTTTGGAGGCCATTAGGATCAGTTTCTACCTTTGGTAGAGTTTGCTTATAATAACAGTTATCATTTTAGTATCGATATGGCATTATTTGAGGCTTTGTATGAGAGGAGGTATAGATCTCTCATTGGGTAGTTTGATGCAATTGAGGTAAGACCATATGGTACTGATCTGTTAAGGAACTCGTTGGATAAGACTAGATTCATTCAGGAGAAACTTATAGTGGCTCAAAGCAGGAAAAAGAGTATGCAAATCGGAAAGCAAGAGATATGCACTTTATGGAGGGTGAGCAAGTGTTGATCAAGTTTCACCCATGAAGGGTGTCATGCATTTTGGGAAGCGAGGTAAGCTCAGTCCTAGATATATTGGACCGTTTGAGATTCTTCAGCTTGTAGGTCCGGTGACCTATAGATTGGCATTGCCTCCGAGTTTGTCGGGAGTTCACCCTGTGTTTCATGTATCTATGTTAAAGAAGTTTCATGGTGAGGGTAATTACATAATTTGTTGGGATTCGGTCTTGTTAGATGAAAACCTCTCTTATGAAGACTTTTTAGATAAAAACCTCTTTTATGAAGAAGAACCTATTACTATTCTTGATAGAGACGTCCGTAAGTTGAGGACTAAGAAGATTGCATCTGTGAAGGTCCAGTGGAAGAATCATCCTCTTAAGGAGGCCACTTGGGAGACCGAAGCATACATGCATAGCAAGTATCCACATCTTTTTGCCGATTCAGGTAATTCCTTGGTTCCCCTTCTTGTTTTTGGTTTACCGGTTCGGAGACGAACGGTTGTTTAATTGGGATTTGATGTAACGGCCTTCCTAGTCGTTTGTGAATTTTTCACATCTTCCCTATTTTAGCTCTCCCCGTAGTTGGTGTACATAATTTATGACTTACTGTGATGAGTAGTATCGATTTCTGAGTTATTCAGAAGTATTTTAAGTCATTAACTGGGTTATCGATTCCCGCAGGCCTAGATATATTTTCTCCCATAAATTTTAAATTATGAAAATATAAAATAACACAGTCTTCTAGTCATTAACCTAGCCTATCTAGACACCAAGCTTTTGGAAGAAGCAAGCCGCAACAAGAATGTTCTTTCCTTTCCTTCATGTTTTGAATAATCAATCATCTAAAAATCAAACAATAATAAGATTATTAAATAAGTACTCTTCAAATAAATATCTTGGGGATTCAAACCCACTAATTTTACCTTTAATTCAAGGTCTATATAATTTTTTAAGGTCAATTAATCATTAACTAGTTTCTTTTGGGCTTAGCTCATCTCCATTAATAGAGTTTTTGTGCTAAAAAGTCTCATCTTTATGAAATTCAAGATTCCTAACCATCAAAATTCATAATCTAGTTTACAAAATTCATGTTAGAAATCTTTCATTTATAATTTAAAATCCGCTCTAGGTTATATTAAAAACACTCATAAGTTTTTCCCAAGAAAATCGACCATTAAAGATCTTTCTAAGGATTCTAAGATGTTGAAAGATTAAAAGATGAAGAAAATAATGGAAAAACTTACCTCAACGACTTTCACCTTAAACTTTGAAAAATCACCTTTCTTGGATTGAGGAATGAAATTTGGGTTTTTTAGACTTAAAACATGGCTGGAACTGATTTAAATACCACCAGAATTTTCGCTACACGAAATTCCCGTTTTAGCTCGGACAGTACTCAGTAAAACAGTCATAACTTTTTACTTCAAATTTGAATTGGCCAACGATTTATTGCATTGGAAAGAGGACTCGGATATCTTTGGTTTGGTAGGTATTGGCCCCCTAAATCATTATATTCTAGGAGATATTGACATTTGAAGTTGATCCTAAAATAAATCCATATCAAAACAGTATCAGAAAGAAAGTTTAAACTTAATTTTGAGTTAGGAATATTGTACAATCGTAATTCATACCTAAAAAACTTCCAAACTCAAGGATTGATATTAACACTCATGAATAGTTAAATTCATTAGGCTTGAATCTATGTAGACACATCGAAAGATTTAAATCTTAGCTAAAAAGCTTGAAAGTTAATTGTTTCTAATCATAATTTAGTAGAATTATTCACTAATTCAAATATATTTTTGATTTGTTCTGATGATAACTAAATCATAATGTCAGATTGCAATAAAAGTTTGTATGTTTCGCAACATTATTTTTTACATGGATAAATATACTTTGCACTTTAAAGAAAATTGTCTATCTCGACAAAAAAACTTTTTATCAATATAAAAAATCCAATGCAACCAAAAAGAATATAAACCCAACAAATCATTTGTAAAGAAAAATTAAAGTGAGATAGAATAGATAATAACATACCTGAGATACAAGATTTATTTATATAATTAAAATAAATATAATATTTATTTTAATATCAATCACTACTTTTTAACAATTTTATTACTTAATGCGAGTACACTAAACTAGTTAGCCAAAAAAAATATAACGAACTAAACAAATCGTTAGTTTCTGGTTATTCTGTGTTACCAACAGGATTGAGAATCCTTGATACACACAATTGCATTTCAGAAGCACTTCATGGCCTTCTTATATGTGGAAATGGAATGTAACGGGAAAATACGTTCGATAATTATTAACTGATCCATAGTCATAGGCCTTTGTAGAACTCAAAAAATCCTCTGTTTTCTGAACTTTATGGAACGAACTTTTGTGTGTGTGTGTTCTTTACTCATGAGATGGGGATTTCCTTCTTGAGTCTATTGTCATTATGTTTCTATCACGCCTTCTTTTGTTTTTTGAAAACGAAGAGTAGTATCATATTTGAAATTTTATGTCGTTGAACATTAAAGTTATCTAATCAGGAATCCACCTCCATTAATCATCACCCAAACTAATTATGCTAGTGAAAAAACTATACTTGTTCCGAGAGCCCACAGTAATTAGATCTTGAAAACCCATCTGGTTCAAAACATAAAGTGATATTTTTGGGTGTCATATTAGTCGCACTTTACAACGAATAGATATTCCATCAGATGTATATCTAACAATAATGCATGATTCATAAATTTGGTAGACACACATACCTAGCAATTAGTATTCACTTCTATTAGGATACAAATGAAGTTTGATTTAAGGGGATTCAACAAGTAATTTATACGTACATAAATGAAATTCTTTTTCCTATATCCAAACAATGTAATTGACAGCTCTTTGAACTAGGCGGATATGCAACTATATACCATGTAACATACTTCCTAATTCCTCTTTTCTCACTTTGATTGTAGCGTTTGAACACATGCCAAATAATCCTGGCGTCCTTTTGTAGCCTCTTTTTTTTGAGAAAATTTTAAAAATAGCTATACTCTTGAGTTTTAATTAATGATATTTGGCTATCAAATGTAGTAATAGTTTACTTTAAAAAAAAATTGGGATACAATGTATTAATTCGCTATCTATCAGTGTATCAATTCGCTCTGTATCTAATCACTTTGAATCGTGCTGTCAAAGCTAACAAATATAGAGCGAATTGAATACATCTCCAAATGAACTGGTACACAGTAAAACAGATAAAATTCAAACTCTCATTATGTATTATAATATTTCAAAACTCTTGCTATTTCGAGTAAACAGAGGACATATGTTTGCTCGATCAGATATCTTTCCATATTTTATTAGTGTTGAGCACCTAATCAATTTTTTTTTATAAATGTTTATTCCACTAAGGCAAGATTATGCAAATTAGAGATGTCAGCAAGACTCAACATGTTTAATTTCATGTAACTTTTTTCTAGTTTTGGGTTAATACAGATATTAATACAGCTAAAACAGTTAGACATTTAAGATATATTTTATAAATAGTTGATGATAATACAATTTTTATTGCACACATGATAATCCAGATATGAAACTCAAAAATCTATTTCTTTAAATGTGATTTTGACCCTTCACTATTTCGTAAACATTTATATATCAAGGTTCAATTGAAACTCAAACGAGGGAATGAGTCAAGATTTTGTTTCGTTTTCTGGTTTTATATGAGGTAAACATTGTGAAGAACTATACGAATCGCCCACCAACTTAGGGACCTGGTTCCTAACTAATGTGTGCAATAATAAACAGGAATAAACACAAAAAGCAACGCATAGAAGACAATGTACATACAATATTTTATGTGAAAATCTCCTTGCTCAAGGGAGTAAAACCACGACCTACCTCATAGAATTTTCAATCACTTCACTATCTTCAAGCAAACTCAACTACAAACTCCACGGTTCAAGGATTAGCCTCTTCACCCTCAACAATTTGCAATTAACTCTAACTGAATCAATATCTAGCTAACTCTAGCTTCAATGTCAACTAACTCTAGCCGACACACCAAACAATAAGAACACACTATGACCACACCCACAATCTATGGACAAGAGAAATAGGTTGCACATTTACAATCCAAAAAATAAAGCCTCAAATACAACAAAAGCCTGAGACACAAATGACGGCTAAGCAAGTCCTTGTTGCAAGCTTTGATTGTCAAATTGCTTCAAGAGAGATTTAGGATTGTTTGCATATGAAAGGTTAGGTTTTCTTGTTGTAATATATTACATATATATGAGATAAGAAAACCTAAGACTCTTATGATTGGTTGGAGAAAAAAGGTACTGCAGCTTTGCCACCAACTTCCTGCCAACGGTGCTTTTTTCAGTTGTATTGTTGACTAAGTGCATGTGTAATACCACACATTTTTGGGCTAAAATTTGGATCATCGTTTCGACGTGTATAATCATGAATCCAATTATTTTCATATAATGATAAGTGTCAGGATCATTAACATAGTGTGAAAGGTTCTTTTTAGGGGAAGAATGTTCGTAGAAAACACTTAGAGTGAAGTGCAGTTAAGAACTTTCGTTATCGACCAAATTTTAAAATTCAATTCTATAAGGATAAACTTTGAACGTCTATAACTTCTGGAATATGTAGAATTTTGGAGCTCAAGACCCACCAAATTATAGATAAATGTGTCCTCTTTCCAACACATCTAATTTTTCCTTAATACAATACCCGAGCGAAACGTTATGACCATTTTCATGAGGAGACAGTAAGGGTCCGCGATAGCGGTGCGACGCGGAGCTCATTGCAGAGATTACCCTCCACAATGTGTCGATGCCTTAAATTCATCAATTTTTGGGTTTGTTGACTTGGGAGGAAGGGTATTGAAGTCTTTTATCTTATAAACGACCCCTATACGCTATATTACCCTAATTTCATCTGTTTTCACAACATAACATCATTTAATCACCTCTCCAAAATCCCTAATCATCTCTCCATAAGAAAGAGAGGAGAAACTGCCTTGGGTCTGAGGATTACAGGCTTTGAGAGTTCAATTTCACTACGTTCGCTTTAGTTTTTCTCCATCGGAAGGTATGTGAGACTATCCTAAATCTCATGGGCATGATTTTACTATTTTGCAAGCTTTAAGAATATGAATTATGTATACTTCACAATGGATTTTGAAATTATTGAAGAGCATTCATTGGGAACCCCGTTTTATGATGAAATCTTGTTTAAAATATGGGTTTTTCTCCCTAAACTTGAATTTTGTTCATGTGTATGGATGTTATGAGTTTGAGAAGTTATATGAGAGCATGATTTATGAAATTCCCTCTCTTGTTTTGAAATCCATTGTCTTAACGTGTTGTGGTTATTTATATGAATGGTTAAAAGATTGAGTTTAAATGTTTCTCTATAAATTGTGGATTTGCATTGCATTATAACCCAATGAGAGGGTGTTTTATTAAGTTATAAATGCTTTTGTGTCCTAATAGAGAAATTGCATATGTTTAATGAAAAGATGACCACCCTATGTTAAGGTACTAAAAAAGAAAGTATTTTGTATGAGGTTTACATATTTTGAATTAAGAACTCTCTTATATTGATTATATGTTTTGGTGGTACAATAACCTATTTTTGGAAGAAAAGACTAAGACATGATATGATATGGCTTATATGACTTGCAAGTCTAGGTATGGCTATACCAAATCAGATAAATTTCATGACAGATTCAGAACAGAATAGGCTACAGACTTTTTAGATATCAAATCTTGATTTCAAAAAATGTATGTTTAGAAGGTTAAAAATATTCTCTAAGAGAGTGAAATGGTTATCCGAAGAAGGCATGAGTTTAGATAACTCATTGCCCAAAACTGTGTGTTGCCGACACGAATTTTATTTTGCCCTGAAAGAGGGAATTATATGCTGGCGACTTTCCTGTGTCATATCAGAATCAGAAACTCTAGCCCTTGAGGCAAAATCTGGGTTGGGGGATTGGCCGGCCAGTTAATGCGGATCCCATCTAGCACGTGGAATAATAGACTATAAGGTGTGCCATCTAGCTCAGAAGTAAGACAAAGAGTTGAGTCATGACTTACAAGAATGTTTTAAAGCTCATTGATTATGCACATATATTTCTATATATTATTGATAAATTGTTTTCATAATGCTCTCACTTATTTTACATGAAGTATGCGTTATTTTTGAATTGTTCTACATACCAGTACTTTCGAGTATTGACCCCCTAATAGTATAGGTTCTGGGGCTCAGTCCCGTGGTCCATCACATCAGTAGAACATATGAGATAATGACAGAGTTGGTGAGCCATCCATCTTTCGGAAGACATGTTATTCATATATTTATCTAATATAGTTTATGGTCTGTTCGGGGCCTTGTCTCAGCCTAGACAGTTAGTGTTCAGTAGAGGCTCTGTAGACGGAAGTTGAGTATTGTATTGTCGTATTTTGTTGACACAATTTGTATTATAAGTTTCCCTTGAATTTCATTATATCTTCCGCACTTTGATTTATCTATGAACTATAATTATGGTAGAATGCTAAGGGGTCTCTCAGGCCTTTGTGGTTCTTAATGCCCGTTGCGGTCAGGGCCTCGACTCGAATTGTGATAGCATGAGACATAGATGCAATGAACCTGGTTCCTGAGCAATTGCACTTTAATAATTAAAAGAATCTTCATGAACCAGGTTCCAAGACTGATGATTTGTTAATTATCAAAACTAAGGATTTAACACATTGCTAAGTATGTATACCAATTTGTGAATCTTAAATTATTGCCATGGCCTTATTCTTTACATAAATCTACTAAAATTCATTTATACAATATCCATTGATAACAAGCTACTATGTGAAGTAGTGGTTTCTTTATTGCTATTTTTTAGGAATTAAAATAAGTTGTTTTCTAGTCTTTAGGCTACATGAATAAGGAGACATTTTAAATCAAAATAATAAGAATAGATAGGGGTGGACATGGTATGGTATGGTACGGTATTTAAAACTTCAGTACGATAATTTTGATATTTGATTTTTAAAAATATTATACCATTACGATACTATATTATTTCGGTATGGTTCGGTATTTTGATGTTTAATTTCGGTATTTTGCGGTATGATAATCGGTAACCATAGTTTGTTTAACTTTGACAATATATACTCGTATACTAGAGTATTATTACTTCGACTTTTCAAAAACATGTCTTAATTGTATCATAAAAATGCATTACACATGTAGAAATATTGAAAAAGAAGTACAAGCAATTCCTTTTATTAGTCAATTACACCAAAAAGACATTTCAATCAAGATAGAGTAGCGAAAGTTTCAAAGTCTAAACATTTTTATACTAATACTAAGTATGTTTTTTTTTGTGTGTATATATATATATATCTAAAAGTTACTTATGTAACTATATATACTTCGGTATGGTATTCGATATTTTGGTATGTCATTTGTAAATACCGTGTACCATATCATATACCAAAAAAATTTAAAATGTATACCATATACCATAATACCAAAAATTATGGTATCAAAAATTTCAATTCGATATGATAATTCGATATATACCATACTATGTCCATCCCTAGTAATAGATATGTTTTATTACTGGTAGCTTTAATTTATTTAAGGATTTTTTGTCTTAAAACTTTTTACTAGCACAAGATTTATTGTCCCTTACTTCAATTGGATTATTTGCCTCGGGTTTTGATTTTTGAGTTGCTTTTATTTAGTGCCTATACATATATTATCATGCATTCTTTAGTTTCTTTGATGAAGTTGGAATGAAATATGTGTTAAGAGTTATTTATTTTACGTGGACTTAACATTACCTTTTTATTACGTTAAAAGTAAAATGGGCTGATATATTAGTTGGTGGATAAGACATATGCCGTGTATTCATACGGATTCCATATGGGCCTGTATCCATTTCATGTTATTGGTGTGGGCTGGCAATAGTGTAGGCCTGTAGTAGACCTATGAGCCCATAATGGGGGGTGCACTAGGTCCCCTCTCCTGGCTTTAACCTAAGACATATTCCCATATGCTGCAAGCCGTCATAAGCAAAGGAGAGGAAGACTTAGCCTTGTTCATCTTCGGTTATATGTTGTAATGACGGACAAATCATCTCCGATTACGTGATATAATGGCAGACAAAGGTACACATCTTTCTACTCGCATATTCCTTACTTTATAGGTGTTCTTGGTTCATGTGAATCTGTGATGTGTTTCTATGTTAGTTTAACAATATACCCATTGTGCCCAGTGGTACCAATTGATGATATTACTAAATACTGGTGAAAAATAAATTAGAACAAGTGGCATCAATTATTAATGGCTAAGGACTGTTCTCAATTTTCTTTTTTCTTTTTCTTTTTCTTTTGTAATGTGATCAATAATTAAAAGAGAAATTGTGAAAGAAGCTGGGGCACAAGAGGCATATTCTAATTTCATCAAAGAAAGTCAAGAATGTAAGAAATAATCCTTTGTGCCATACAGAGTGGATTTAGAGGGTTAGGTGGGGGTTTTCGGAAAGCAATAACTTTCATGCGGATCCTATAAATATGTAATAATTATAAGTTGAAAATCTACAAATGAAGTGTGTTATTGATTTAGTGGTAGAAAAATTGCTTGCTAAATCCTTGTTTTTCATCTCTTGGCTGTGGTTCAAATCCCCTCAAGATTCTTATTCTTCTTACCCAACTTGGCGAGATTTTATCATGTACATGTAGTTGATAGTTGATAATTAAACCATTTCTTATTTTATGTCGTTTGACCATATGATGTTTGAATGGACTACAACAAATGTTAACTTTAGGCCATATTTAGCCTACAAATAGGGACTTAATTAGGAAATTTATTCATTAAAAGCTAAGTGCAAAATAGGAAAAAAATTTAAATGAAGAGAAATATAAGAAGTATATAAGTTCTCTTAAGAAGGAAAAAAAATACACATAACTTCTTCCCTTCTCCATGTAACTTGGGTATGATTTATCCTTTCTGTAGTAGAAGTTGGTAGATATATAGAAATAAATTTAAAAAAAAAAAAAGGAACAAAAACCACAAAATTAAGCTGTTTTTCTAAAATTATTCATATGATAATAGATGGATTTTGAGAGTTTCAACATGGTGTTTCTTCAAAATTTGGTCGCCTAAAATTTCTGTTGGTTGGGTCTTGAATATCATTCTTTCAAAGGTACTTTAATTTTTAATCTTTCAAGACTTATATGTACTGAATTATTTTTGTATGTATCTGTCAAAATATAAAAAATATATGAAGAAGTCAAAGAGATTTAATATCCATTGTACATGCATGAAAATAAAAATTTAACTTTTTACATATAATGTAATTTAACTCATTTGCTAAAAAATTATAATATATTTATATAATATATTAAAAGTGTGAAGACCCTTAGAAAAGTGATTTGAACTTTTTACCCTTCATTAACAATATTCGCAATAGACAAAATCGTCTTTTCACTATTTTTTTCAATTTATTATTAATTCAATTAATATATGAGAATCTAATTTGTAGAAGTCATATATGGAAAGAAGTCTAATTATGCAAATCCTTTTAGCCATAGAATTTATGAACAAAATATTTTCCTTCCATAAATATCAATTGAAATTAATAAAAGAAGCACAAATTACGCCTCTATTCACGCTGTTGCAAATCCAATTATTATTGGAGTAACTTTCCATTAAGTTTAATAATGGTATTAAATTTTAATTCATGTAAATTATTACCTTAATCCAATAGAAAAAAGATTTTAAGGTGATTCTATTTAAAGGGTAATAGAAAGAGATTCAAAAAGATTTTCGAAAATATCTTAGAATTGCAATTATTACAAGTCCAACTAACAAAAGAGCATTGTGAAAGTTTCTAAGAGAATGGCGAGGAGCTTTGGCTGAGCTGCTGGGGTTACCTCCTGGAATCACGCTGAGCACGCAACGTTAGCCTGCATACTAAAATCGAAAAGGTAGGCGCCTCATATCCCTCTTTTTAATATATATTCAAGTCGTTTTATAAGTCGTTTTATGTTAATAATTTTATTAAAATTCACTCAATAAAGATTGGTTCATGCTAATATTATGATCTTCTCTTTTAGGTAGGGATTTAATTATTTTTCTATATTTATGACACTAAAATACACTAAATTTGATGTATTAAATTTTTTATCTACATCTATAATATATTAAAAGTGTAAAAATCCTTTCGAATTATGATTTGAATTTATTTTTTCTTCATTAAAAGTCTTTACCATAGACAAAATTATATTTTTTATTATTTTTTAAAATAATTAACGCTTAATTATTATATTAATATTTAAAATTCTTAACTTAATAAAAATTATAGCTAATTATAGTTATTTGTTACCAACTAAATTAGGAGTTCCTTTTTTTTTCTTCTTTTTAGGAGATTGTAGTAGTAGTACGTAGTAAAATTCCGAAAGAAGTAAGTTGTAAAAGATCTAAGTAAGGAAAATAGAAAAAATAGAATAATAATTGAAAAAAAGAAGAAAACAGAATAATAGTTGGGATAAAAATATTAATATGCTGGGGTAAGCAAAATTAAATCCTAAATGGGCCTACGTGAGGAAATAAGAATAACAATTGGTGTCAAAAAAATTCCCCCACGCTAGGTTAAAAAAAATCACAATTAATTTGATTTATAATTTCTTTAGACTTGATAGTTTATTCTATAGAAGAAATCATAATATTTAATACTTTTAAATTAATTAAAATTTTACTTTAAATAAATAAAAGTTCTATTAAAGAAAATTGTACATTGTTCTTTGGTACATTCGAACTCCCGCTGAAATATGTCCATTCCTTAATCTTTCGTGAATTCAATATGATATAATTTCTAATTACAATTACAATTCAATTGTCATGATGTTTTTCCTATATTTTTGTTGGGTGTAGAAATTTTTGATAGCGGAGATATTCTTTTCTTTTATGAACTTTTTGGTAACGAAAATATTCTTATAACTACATTTTCGATGAGCTTTGAAGGTGTGTTGTATAATACTTTCATCAATTTCAAGCCTATATTATATATGAATCTTTGATCAGATTTTTAAAACTTTTTTGTGTAAAGGTTAGAGTTAATCCTATTATTTTAATATATATCTCAATTATCGTACTATTTTGTTATAGTTTTTGTTCACTTAATTTTTCTGCTTAATACACGTGGTAGATGATTTTGAGGAATTTTTATATAAAAATTCGATTTAATTGTATTGTTATGATATCTCAATTTATCGTATTATATTTTTGTAGTTTACAGGTGATAAATGGATGTTCAATTGGACTTTCAGAAATTTTTATGTAAAGGTTAGATTTCTTCCGTATTATTTTGATATCTCAATTATCATTTTCTTTTTAATTTATTAATTATGTTCTTATATATTTAAAATTTATACACAATTTTACACTGCATAAATCTTTTTTTATTTCGAATTGTGTATGCAATAGTTTATTCTGTTAATATATATTTGTTATTAATTAATGCAAGGTACACGTGCAAAACATGTACAATTAACTAGTATATATATATATATATATATATATATATATATGTATGTATGTGTATATATATAAGAACAAGTAGTACATCTCATGAGTCTCAAATAAGTTGAAGTCGGCTATATAAAAAAGTAATAATTTATAAAGTTGACCCCCAATTGTTTTGGATTGTTGGTGCTGCAGTATATAAAATGTAATTTTTTGATGAAACCCTTTGTGGTACCCTTGGTTCACTCATATGAATCTAGTCTCTCTCTCTTTTGAGGGGTGAAGGGGGTTAATGTTTTAGTCAAATTTGTTACTCTCTAGAGATAAAGAAGTGAATTTCCCAATAGTATTAAATCTGTAACCATATTTGAAATAAAAATTAACTTATAAAGTAACTATCAGTAAACTTGCAAATTAGTTCATTTTATTCTTCGGGAATGAATCGATAACTTCAGCCTTGTTATGGTAGTAACAGGTATCGGGTGATTCTATCTACCAATGCTATGGACATATGAAAGAAATGACATAGTACTGAAATTCAAATATGAGATTACATAGTTATCAACCCGCTTCACTAACCGCCAAGTCAGTTCTTATCTCCACAATTTTGCTCTTTGTACTATTCACAAATCACACTCCTTTATATAATAAATAAAATCAAGGCTTTATTTGTGCTCGTTAGGAACTCCCACTGATTTCACTTTAAAAGTATTTGGTGATCTAAACCGCGTTCCTATAATTATTATTACGTTTGTTATAGTCTATTTTAATGTCGTACTACCTCACAAAATGAGGAATCACATAACTAGGGAATTTATAAACTAAAAAGATTTTTTTCTAACTAACAAAATGACAAGAATAAATGTTAAGAATTGGTAGTCAATTTCATGTACACTTGGGAATTGTAGGTAATGCCCTTGAACAGAAAAATGAATTGCAATTGCTACGAAAAAGCTAATTCAAAATTAAAAATATTAAGTTAAACAATTAGAAAGAATATTTTTATTCATTTATTAATTAGATCTGTAACAAATTATGTGTCGTCATTTGACCGGACACAATATTTAAGAAATAAATATTGACTTTGTTAAAGTTACAAAATTATTCTTCTTAAAAAAAAGAGTAATAGTATTTAAAATCAAGTGGGATCACTTTTAATTGAAAAAATAAATAAAAAAAAGGAGTAATAGTATTTAAAATCAAATGGGACCACTAAGGGTAAAATTGCAATTATGTTTTTAAAAACTTACCAAATAAGAAAAGACGATATTCTTTTTGAGACGGACCAAAAAGAAAATGACGACATATAATTGGGACGAGGGAGTAGCAATTATGAAATCGAAGAAACTAGAAAAGAAATTAAAAGAGAGAAAAAATTGGTTCATGTTTTACACCACAAAGGTCAACACAGATTAATCCTAAACTGGCACTATTATCCCTTTCTAATTATATGCTTTAAACCTCTAGAAGATAGGATTTGTGAGATCTGATTGTAGTGGGTTCTCGACACAATTATCATTTTTCACTATAAAGACATATTTCTTATTAACTTTATTTTTTTTTTCCAATAAAGAAAGTGATCAGCTTTCAGATAATAACTAGTAGTTAAGTGACTGCTTGTAAAATTAACTTCTCCATTAAATTTGACAATACAATAATCCAATTTATTAATTTGTTGGTTTTTTTTTTTGTTTTACGGTCGATATGTTGCTTAGATGAGATAGAAAGATATGGATATTTGTTCACCTTTTGAATCAAGCAGTATTCTGACGACCAACTTTCTCCTCTAGATGTTTCAAAACATAAGCATTGGTAGTGACGATTATATTTGTAAAATTTTTGCTCATAAAAAGTGCAGGAGATGAAACATGTAATGCGTCTACCAACACTGACTCTACTAATTTTGTCAGTGTTCATAGCTGTATCACCAATTTGTCTTTTGCACTTGCATCAGCTACAATCTTACAAATATAATCATCTCCGCCACCACATACATTTTGAAATGTCTAGAGAAGGAAGTTGCTCATCGAGGTTATAGACATGTAACTTTTGATCTTACCTAAATTTTAATTTGTTTATCGATATTAAATATTTATATTTATATTTAATCTGATATTATTTTGATTCTTATTTTTATTTTTAACAATTTTTTAGTTTAAAAATAAATAACAAAATAAAATTAATTTTGAGATATTTTATTTTTATTTTTATTCTAATTTTAAAGATAATACAAAAATTTAAAATATTTTCCTTTCCTAATTTTTTTTAAATAAATTAGTAGTTTTAATACTATTTTACTATATTTATTTTGGATATTTGTAGATTTTATTGTATTTTATTAAATATATAAATTAATTAGTTATTTTTATATTTATTATTATATTATTATTATTTTATTTATTTATTTTTTTAGTATTATTAATATTATTATTATCTTCCATTAAATAAAAAAATTAAAATTAAAAAATTAAATCCTATCCTATATGATAAATAACTACTCCCCCCAAATTTGCCCCCAAAAGTCCTGTACTTAAAAGGAACTCTTCCACATCAGAACAAAATCAGAGAAAAACTATACATCATTCTACAAACTAAACACTGAGAAAAGAAAAATATAAATCAGTCAGAGTAAAAAAAGAGAGTGAGTGAAACATTCGAAATCATCAGAAGAAAAACATCATGCAAAGAGAAAAAAAAAAGAAAAGAAGAAAGTTGAAGTTGGAGTTCCGTTCAAAGTTGTTGGTGACGATTGTTTCTCGCATTATTATCCCGTTCAAGTAATTGAAGGTTTCTTGCTACATTACTCGTCTTAATTCATGTTTCAGGTTTCATTCGATCCTATATTTTTATTCTATATGTTTTATTGCGAATTAAATCATGAATAAAGTTGTTTTCAATGATTTCATGGATTATGTAATATATGTTGTTATTGTGGTGTCATGTTTTTATTTATACTATTATTCGAATCAGTGGCTATCGTTTCTTGATTATTCATTGAATTTAATCTTAAAGGTTGAAATATTCTGTTAAGGTATATGTATGGTGATTTGATTTCCACACACACACACACAAAAACTCACGCCCACACTGATATTCATACGCACACACAGACACTTCGCAATCCATTACCTACTGTATTTATGTAAAATTGTGCACAAATTTTTTTTTTCTTTTTCCTTTCTTTCTTGAAATCTGTCCTCTTAGAATTATTCCAAAATCAAAATTTTCAGAAATTGATTTAAATTATTGGTTCCGTATTAAACCAATATATATATTGGTGGAAGAAGTTGAAGATTCAATGTCAGTAGTAGCATATTTCTTTTAACACTTTCTATTCACATATAAAATTAAGCAATAATTTAGGAGTTTTAATTTCTTAAAGTACACCTATACAATTTTCTTGCAATGGACTATATTCTTGCTTTGACTATAATGTTAAAATAGCATAATATAGAAATTTGATATATATTTTTTATTATTATTAATAATAATTATCATTAATAAAGTTTGTTAATTATTTATAAAATTAATTAATTACTTCAAATGAATTTTACTTTAGTTTATTATTTAAAAGCATTCTGAATTTATAATAGACGAACCAACGCCTTTAATACTAGGCAAAGTTTCAGGCGATTAAAATATTCGTCTCAATTAAGAATGCGGCGCACACATCTTTTGAGACATTTAAAAATTCAAGGATGCAATAATGCACCTTAACAAATATTTTTCTAAAATTATTTTTTACCAATTTATTTAAATATAAGATAATAGACAAGTTTTCGGTATAATAAAAATGAGCGATTTTAGGCCTTAACACAATTTATCCAAAATAGTTTTAAGTCAAGATAAGTTAATAAAGCGACCGTGCTTGAACCACGGGACTCAAGGGGTGCCTCACATCTTCCCCTCGGTCAACAGAATTCCTTACCCGGTCTTCTTTTTTCGCACACCATGATAAAGAGTCATTTCATTTTGACTAGGGATTCAAAAGGTGACTTGGAACACCATAAATCAATTCCAAGTGGCAACTCTGATAAATATAATCTCTACTCAATATTGTCACTTTAATTGGAAAAACCCTTCGATTTCGATCCTTCGGGCAAAAAAGGGGTGTGACATCTTTGACGACTCTGTTGGGGAATTATAAGAATTTGAGCTTTTTATATTGACTTATACTTGCTTTATTTATTGTTGATATTGTGTTTGTTGGCCTTATGTGCTACTTGTCTCTTATCTACTGCTTTGATATTGATTGAACTGTATTATATACTGTCTTATCTTGCGTACCCTCTCTGAGTCTCTGAAATAGGATAGAAGGAATGCATCCTACTTTCTTTTTGAGATAGCCGGAGTGTCAAGGCACCTAGTGAAGGATTATAGTCACACATGTTAGGCGGGGTTCGGATCGACAACGAAAGCAGTGTTGCCCTGCTATCGACCAAGTTGTCCCTCCCCGGCTCGAGTGTCTGCTCGAGTAAGCCAGTCTAGACACCTATCCCTATTAGGTATAACTTAGAAGAACTGAAAACTCGAAATCTGGTTATCCCTAATAGGTGTCGCTTTATTTGCATCATATGCATTTGACTTAGTGGGACTCGACAAACGGGCCGGGTCTGTCTAGGACAGGTGACCTACTTTATAAAGACCAACATGTGCATCCTACGTGCTCTTTTATATTTGTTTGGAAGAATATCTGATTGTTGACCGGCTTTTAGGCAACTTTAAAATGCAAGAGATTATCTTATCCTCAAATTTTGTGAATTATTTTTCAAAGGAAAATTTTATTTAAAAAAAAAGAAAGGAAAATTTTAAATTTATAATAACATAGTTTTACGGTTATCATGAACTACGAGGGTCTGATTCTCACTCTTAATTGAGAAACGTAGGAAGCCCTTTTTTGGGGTACAACCCTATCTTTTGAAAAATTATTCATAGATTTATTTGGGAATGTTTTGAAAATATGATTACTTTCATAATTATTTTTCTTATTCTCAAGTTCAATTTATATATATATATATATATATATCTTAACAGCCTAGAATCTTTAGGGATCATGAGGCTATCATGAGGCTAAGTTTTACAAAATAAAAAATATATATAAATCTTAATAGCCTTGAATCTTTAGGGATCATGAGGCTAAGTTTTTACAAAAAATATATATCTTAATAGCCTAGAATCTTTAGGGATCATGAGGCTAAGTTTTACAAAATAAAAAATATATATAAATCTTAATAGCCCTGAATCTTTAGGGATCTTGAGACTAAGTTTTTACAAAAGATATAAATCTTAATAGCCCTGAACCTTTAGGGGTCTTGAGGCTAAATTTTGTACGACATAATTTTCAAGAACTACGCACACCTGATTCTCATTTTATTGAGATACGTAGGCAGTTCTCAATGGATTCAGTGATCTTTTAAAAAATGGTTGTCTTTCCTTTTAAACTAAAAAATAAGGAAGTTGTTTTAAAAAATAAAAAAATATATTATTTAATAAATAAATAAATTTCTCATTATTTTTTTTAAAAGGTATATTTCTTTGTATCTCCAATTTTCAAGAACTGCACACATCTGATTCGCATTTTATTGAGATACGTAGACAGTCTTCAATGGATTCGGTGATATTTTAAAAAATGGTTGTCTTTCCTTTTAAACTAAAAAAAAAGAAAGTTTTTTTCAAAAATGAAAAATATATTAGTTAATAAATAAATAAATTTCTCATTATTAAAAAAAAAAGGTATATTTCTTTATATCTCCAATTTTTTAGAACTACGCACACCTGATTCTCATCTTAGTGAGATACATAGGCAACCCTTCTGGGGTTCGGTGATCTCTTCCAAAAAGAAGATAAAAGAAAAAGAGTTTTTAAAAAAATATTGCATTCTGACGCCTTTGTTATTTCATATGCAGTTATTTTAAGGTGGTTGGTTTGTGGTATTATGGCTGGTCCTCCATATCTCACTAAATCTAAAGATGGTTTAACTGTGTCCAACAAAGATATAGAAAGTGACTTCATGGATCAAACAACGAGTCATGAAAATGAGAGTTTAAAGGAAGAGAATTTGAGACTAAGGCAACAAATGATAGAAATGTATCGAGCTTGGGCCAGTGGACATCCTCCTCCTCCGTTCTCCACTATTAAAGACTAGGGCATGTTTTCAAGTGTCAACCTTCTTCAAAGCTTTGAGATATCAAAATTTAAGGAACATGATGGACATGAGGATTCTGTGAAGCATTTGGGACGATATTGCAATCGATCAAGGGAAATTGGAAAAGGAAAGAAGAAGGAAAACACATTTATTGTCATACCAGGTCCAAAGAAGAGTTTAAGAGGTCCAACCCACCAATACTGTCAGCCTCAATCCCAAGCTTACATATTAGATCCATACAATCACATGCAACAAGGTTCCTTTCTCCAAAATCCAAGAAATTCCATTCCACTTCCTCAATATCCTTTGAACAATACACAGTCGTATGCTTATCCATCTTCCTATCCACAATGGCATTCCTCGGTCCCTCAACGTCGTCCTCAACCCTCACAAATTTACCAAGAAATCTCTAAATCCAAGTTTTATTCGAGGCCAGAGTTTGCAATGAGGAGGAAAGGAAAGGATAATTTCACGCCAATTGGGGAGTCGTATACCAGTTTATCCCAGACATTGAGGCAATAGGGCATGATTACTCCCATCCCTGGGTATATTCCCGATCCACACTCAAAATATTTTGATCCTAATGTACGATGTGCTTATCATTCTAATATGCAAGGTCACAGTGCTGAAAATTATCGTGTTTTGAAAAGAGAAATTGAGAAAATGATTTAAGAAAAATTAATTGTGGTGCAAAACGTTGGCACCGCAACCGCCCCACAGAGTTCTTCGGCAGCACGTGATACTACACAATATGTGGGAAAAAATGAGTCAAGTATGGGGACCCAGAACTTATTTTTTGAAGGGAATGTGTTTGATAATGGTGGAAGCTCTAGTCATGTTGATATGCAAATCAGTGGCTAAGTTGTCAGGCTGAGCAATTGAGAAGTCACCCCTCTCCCTACTAGGAAGAGGTCTAGTAGTTTGTTTTCTTTTCTTTTCTGTTACCCGAATTATTTTAGGGTTGTAGTTTAGGACCAATCTTGTTTGATTTTCTTATCATTTTTGTTCAAATCCTTCTATCTTTCTGTCAACAAAATGTGTGTCCCTTTTGTTTTTATATCTCAATATATATTGTCTTTCTTTTTTTTTCTTCAAAGAGCTCTTTCTATGGTGATTCTGGTAATATGATAAGAATGTTGAATTTTTAGCCAGATCTTAAAACCCAATCTAATGTTGAAACATTCGATCAAGAACCTAGAGTTGAAAAAAAAATGTCAGAAGAATAAGTAAAGTTTTGAGATGTTTGGAGACCTAGTTACATCCTCACTTGAATGTTTTGAGCCAATCACTTTGCGAATAAAAAATGACTTGATCTTCAAGGAGAAGGTTCAACTCAAGCATTTTTGAATGAGATCAACCAGAGGATATATAGTTTCTATTGTCAGAAGAAGCAAAAGGAAGTTAGCTCAAAAAAAAAAGATCACCTGTTGTAAGGAAAGTACAATAAAATGGGCATATATAGTTGACAAGCTTGAAAGAAGAGACACATGTGCACTTGCTCAGTCGAGGTCAATGTTCAAAAGATGTGCATAATTTTTATGTTGAACTCTCTCATTGCATGTTATGTACTTGCATTTTTAAGGATTGATATGACGAAGGCATTTTATTTTTCTATCCAAATGTTGTGTCATCCTTTGTTATCCCCTTTGTGCTTGAATTTTATTTTCTTTCATAAACCTCTTTTGGAATCAAAATAGAGTCTGAAAAAAATTCAAAAAAAATAAAAGAAAAAAATGTCAAGAAAAAGAATAGAGTCAGAAAAGTGTCAAGAAAAAATAGAATTGGGAAAAATATCTCTCTAAAAAAGAAGAAGAAGAGAGAAAGGTCAAGCAAAAGCAAAAAAAAAGATTCTAAACAACGTTTGACTTGATTCTTGCAATGACAAGATCTGTAGGCAGCCCTATTCTGGGGTTCGGTACAAACAAGTAAAAATTCAATTTACCCAGTATGAAATAAAACTGGGGAAAAAAATTATTTCCTTAAGAGTAGATTTCAAAAGTTGTATGCTTCACCTAATGTCATGTATATTTTTTAGCCTCATGCCGTCTTTTCTTTCTTACCTTGTCCTAAAGCCAAGTTACAACCAAAGAAAGACTTTTAGATCAATCTTTGAGAATGTCAAGGCTAAACATGTATGAGTATATGAGGTTTTATATTGTGGACACCATAAGGCGACAGTGAGTTATGAGAACAATAAAAAATTAGAGTCTTATTGGTGAAAATCCTCACGGACACCATAAGGAAATAGTGAGCTAAGAAATAAATAAAAATGAGATCGGCTCATTGGCAAAAACCCATTGAAGTGTCACTAGTCGAAGGAGGATTGTAATCTAGAGGGAGCATGTTCAAGAATGGCTCCATTTCAAATTCAATGAGTGAGCAAAAGTTGATAGTGATTAGTTTGGGTAGATTAGGTTATGTAATTCAAAATGCATGTCATAATCACTGGAATCACCTGCCACATCCAGATAAGATTTCATTTTTGTCATTTTTGAAAAGAGATGTCTATTGTTTTTTTCTTTTCTTTGTATTATTATTTTTCTTTTTAATTTTGTGTATTTGTCATCGAATGGAAAATCAATATCGTCATGTTTCATGTATTTTGAGTCAAATTTATGTCAAGACAATGGAGAAAGAACTTCAAAACTTACTACCAACTCCCTCAATTGCACAAAGCATGACAAAGGGCTGCTGCACCAAGTTAACATGCTTCAAAATAAAGTAAGATATTCAAGAATGCTTATCACCCGATAATTTTTGGACTCACAAAAGTATAAGAGGTAAATTTGAAGTTGAACCTAGAGGCATCATGCAAGAGAAATATGATTTGAGTCAAAAGGTTTTAGTAGTCAGAATTTGGGGTTAATGCTATAGCAAGTCAACAATACCTATCAATGTTTTACAATGGAGCTGAGTATGACAAGTGCAAGAGATTACCTTAATGGCCAAATGCCACAAATCAACCATCGTATTTTTAAATTAAAAAGTTTTCTTATATGAAACAAAAACATGTTACCTTCAAATCAAGGGCTTCAAAGCCTAAATATCAAAAGATGAAATTCCTCATTTTGCAAATGCAAGAGGCAATATTGCTACACATATTTAGTAATCACAATCATAGTGAAAACTCATCATCCTATACCCCTAGGAGATGCATTTCCTTGTTTGGGTAAGTCATTTTTCATGTGTTAGGTGATGCACTTCCTAACTTGAACCATCATTCCTAGAAGACGCACTTTCTAGTCGAGTCATTTTATTTAATACCTAAGAGACACACTTCCTAGTCTGAATAAGTCAGTTTTCATTTGTTAGGTAACACACTTCCTAACTTGAACATTAACTCCTAGAAGATGCACTTTCTAATCGTGTCATTTCATTTAACCCTTAGGAGACGCACATCCTAGTCTGAATAAGTCAGTTTTCATTTGTTAGGTGACGCACTTCCTAACTTGAACATTCACTCCTAGAAGACGCACTTTCTAGTCAAGTAATTTCATTTAACCCCTAGGAGACGCACTTCCTAGTTTGAATAAGTCAATTTTCATTTTTTAGGTGAAGCACTTCCTAACTTGAATATTCACTCCTAGAAGACGCACTTTCTAGTCTAGTCATTTCATTTGACCCCTAGGAGACGCACTTCCTAGTCAGGGTATGTTAGTTTTCATTTGTTAGGTAACACACTTCCTAACTTGAACATTCACTCCTAGAATACGCACTTTCTAGTTGAGTCATTTCATTTAACCCCTAGGAGACGTATTTCCTAGTCTGAATAAGTCAGTTTTCATTTGTTAGGTGAAGCACTTCCTAACTTGAATCATTACTCCTAGAAGACGCACTTTCTAGTTGAGTCATTTCATTCAAACCCTAGGAGACACACTTCCTAGTCTGAATAAGTTAGTTTTCATTTGTTAGTTAACACACTTGCTAACTTGAACATTCACTCCTAAATGACGCACTTTCTAGTCGAGTCATTTCATTTGACTCCTAGGAGATGCACTTCCTAGTTAGGGTATGTCAGTTTTCATATGTTAGGTAACGCACTTCCTAGCTTGAACCATTACTCCTAGAAGACGCATTATCTAGTCGAGTTCTTCCATTGAACCTTAGGAGACGCACTTCCTAGTCTTGATAATTCAAGTTTTATTTGTTAGGTGACGCACTTCCTAACTTGAACCTTCACTCCTAGAAGACACACTTTCTAGTTGAGTCATTTCATTTAACCCCTAGGAGACGCACTTTCTTGTCTGGGTAATTTAAGTTTCATGTGTTAAGAGACACATTTTCTAATTTTGGTCATCAGTTTTACTTTGAAAAAATACATTTCTTTAGCAGGGCCTTGATTTACCCTTTTTTACTGTACTTTTTAAAAGTTGTGATCTGATGACACTCACAAAATTTTCTTGTACAAACTGGGGCAAAAATTTTGTTCGTGTTTATTGAATTTTACTTTTTGCTTAGGACCCTCCTGAAGAATGAGAATTTATTTTATGTACAGGACCCTCCTAAAGAATGGGAATTTAATTTTTGTCTAGGACCCTCCTGAAGAATAAAAATTTATTTTTTGCTCAGGACCCTCCTGAAGAATGAGAATTTACTTTTTGCTCAGGACCCTTCTGAAGAATGGAAATCTAATTTTGCTCAGGACCCTCCTGAAGAATAGAAATTTATTTTTATGTACAGGACCCTCCTGAAGAATGGGAATTTAATTTTTGTCCAGGACCCTCCTGAAGAATGGAAATTTATTTTTTGCTAGGACCCTCCTGAAGAATGGAAATTTATTTTTTGCACAGGACCCATGGGAATTTATCTTTTACACAGGACCCTCCTGAAGAATGAGAATTTATTTTATGTCCATGACCCCCCTGAAGAATGAAAATTTACTTTTTGCTTAGGACCCTCCTGAAGAATGAGAATTTATTTTATGCCCAGGCCCCTTCTAAAGAATGGGATGTTATTTTTCTATTTCACCTTTTATTTTGAGTTCAGGAACATATTTGAAAATCCAGAAAAAAGAAAAGTCCAGGAGCCTACCTGAAGAATAGGGTGAAGAAGTTGTAAGTCCAGGAGCCCGCCTGAAGAATAGAGTGAAGAAGTTGTAAGTCCAGGAGCCCGCCTGAAGAACAGGGTGAAAAAAAGGAAGTCCAGGAGCCCACCTGAAGAACAGAATGAAGAAAAAGGAAATCCACGAGCCCGCCTGAAGAACAGGATGAAGAAAAATGAAGTCCAGGAGCCCGCCTGAAGAACAGGGTGAAGAAGTTGTAAGTCCAGGAGCCTGCCTGAAGAACAGGGTGAAGAAGTTGTAAGTTCAGGAGCCCGTCTGAAGAACAAGGTGAAGAAGTTGGAAATCCAGGAGCCCTTCTGAAGAATAGGGTGAAGAAGTTGTAAGTCTAGGAGCCTGCGTGAAGATCAGGATGAAGAAAAAAGAAAGTCCAGGAGCCCACCTGAAGAACAGGGTGAAGAAAAAAAGAAGTCCAGGAGCCCGCCTGAAGAACAGGGTGAAGAAATTGTAAGTCCAGAAGCCCTGCCTGAAGAACAGGGTGAAGAAAAAAGAAAGTCCAGGAGCCCGCCTGAAGAATAGGGTGAAGAAAAAAGGAAGTTCAGGAGCCCTCCTAAAGAATAGGGTAAAGAAAAAAAAAGTCTAGGAGCCCGCCTAAAGAACAGGGTGAAGAAAAAAGCAAATCAAGAACCCGCCTGAAGAACAGGGTGAAGAAAAAAGCAAACCAAGAACCCGCCTGAAGAATAGTCAAGTTCAAGTCAAAGGAAAGTTTGAAGAAAAAATTAATTATCAAGTTATTCTCTAACGTCAAAAGCAAACAAGAAGGAACATTTCGTGTTTCAAGTTCAACTCAGAATAACGACTATCTCACCATTTGAGAAGTCATGAATATTCAAGTCAGGATTCTAGAAAAACAGCATAGATAGGATCTTTCACTTGTATCTTTATTTTATTTTATTTTTTGTTATTCATTTCAATATAAAAGCAGAAACTCGGAAATCGAAAACTCGAACAGAATCTCACTCGACGTCTAACTCATTCTCTTACCATGTTACCTTTGACCTACATGTGACCTGATTTTTGTAAAGCCCGAGATATGTAGGAAGTCTAAAATCAGGACTCGATCACATCTTTTATTATATTTTATTTTATTTTATCTTTATTTTTCGAATAATCGAAGGATCAAAAATCATATCTTGTCTACTTCTTTGTATGAAAACTCTTCGAGATTTCACACAAAGAGGGGCAAAATGTAGACATATAATTTTTGACCTTTCCTAAATTTTAATTTGTCTATCGATATTAAATATTTATATATATATTTAATCTGATATTATTTTGATTCTTATTTTTATTTTTAACAAATTTTTATATTAAAAATAAATAACTAAATAAAATTAATTTGGAGATATTTTATTTTTATTTTTATTCTAATTTTAAAGATAATACAAAAATTATAAATATTTTCCTTTCCTAATTTTTTAAAATAAATTAGTAGTTTTAATACTATTTTATTATATTTATTTTGGATATTTGTAGATTTTATTGTATTTTATTAAATATATAAATTAATTAGTTAATATTATATTTATTATTATTATATTATTTTATTTATTTACTTTATTATTATTATTATTATTATTAATATTACCATTATCTTCCATTAAATAAAAAAAATTGAAATTCAAAACTTAAATCCTATCCTATATAATAAATAACTACTCCCCCAAATTCCCCCTCCCCAAAAGTCCTGTACTTAAGAAACTCTCCCACACCAGAACAAAATCAGAGAAAAACTAGGTACATCATTCTACAAACTAGACACCGAGAAAAGAAAAACAAAAACCAGTCAGAGTAAAAAAAGAGAGTGAAACATTCAAAATCATCAGAAGAAAAACATCAGGCAAAGAGAAAAAAGAAAAGAAGAAAGTTGAAGTTGGAGTTCCATTCAAAGTTTTTGGTGACGATAGTTTCTCGCATTATTGTCCAGTTCAAGTAATTGGAGATTTCTTGCTACATTAATCATCTTAATTCATCTTTCAGGTTTCATTCGATCCTATATTTTTATTCTATATGTTTTATTGCGAATTAAATCACGAATAAAGTTGTTTTCAATGATTTCATGGATTATGTAATATATGTTGTTATTGTGGTGTCATGTTTTTATTTATACTATTGTTCGAATCAGTGGCTATCGTTTCTTGATTATTCATTGAATTTAATCTTAAAGGTTGAAATATTATGTTAAGGTATATGTATGGTGATTTGATTTCCACACACACACAAAAAAAAAAACTCACGCCCACACTGATATTCATACGCACACAGAGACACTTCGCAATCCATTACCTACTGTATTTATGTAAAACTGTGCACAATTTTTTTTTTCTTTTTCCTTTCTTTCTTGAAATTTGTCCTCTTAGAATTATTCTAAAACCAAAATTTTCACAAATTGATTTAAATCATTGATTCCGTATTAAACCAATACATATACTGGTGGAAGAAGTTGAAGATTCAATGTCAGTAGTAGCACATTTCTTTCAACACTTTCTATTCACACATAAAATTAAGCAATAATTTATGAGTTTTAATTTCTTAAAGTATACCTATACAATTTTCTTGAAATGGATTATATTCTTGTTTTGACTATAATGTTAAAATAGTATAATATCGAAAATTGATATATATATATATATTTTTTATTATTATTACTAATTATCATTAATAAAGTTTGTTGATTATTTATAAAATTAATTAATTACTCCAAATGAATTTTTCTTTAGTTTATTATTTAAAAGCATTCCGAATTTTTAATAGACGGACCAATGCCTTTAATACTAGGCAAAGTTTCAGGCGATTAAAATATTCGTCTCAATTAAGAATGCGGCGCACACATATTTTGAGACATTTAAAAATTCAAGGATGCACTAATGCACCTTAACAAATATTTTTCTAAAATTAATTTTTATCAATTTATTTAAATGTAAGATAATAGACAAGTTTTCGGTATAGTAAAAATGAGAGATTTTAGGCCTTAACACAATTTATTCAAAATAGTTTAAGTCAAGATAAGTTAATAAAGAGATTGTGCTTGAACCACGGGACTCGAGGGGTGCCTCACATCTTCCCCTCGGTCGACAGAATTCCTTATCCGGTCTTTTATTTTTGCAGACCATGATAAAGAGTCATTTTCTTTTGACTAGAGATTCAAAAGGTGACTTGAAACACCATAACTCAATTCCAAGTGGTGAATCTGATAAATATAATCCCTACTCAATATTGTCACTTTAATGGAAAAATCCTTCGATTTCGATCCTTCGGGGGAAAAAGGGGTGTGACAGTTACAGCTTGATCTAAAAGGTGAACAACTATTCACGTCCTTCTTTCTCATCTCAACAACATATTGGTTGTATGACAAAGAAAATGACTAGCATGTTAATATATTGGACTATTGTCTTATTCGATCTAATGGATGAGTTAATTTCTCAAACGATCATTCAATTGCTAATTATTATATGAATTACTCACTTCCTTTTTTTTGAAAAAAAAAAACTGAAATTATTAAGAAAGTTGACTTTCCAAAATAATAACTAATTGTAACAATGAAAAATATATACTTGTTCCCAGAGCCAGCTGCAATCAGATCTCAAAAATCCTATCTTTTGAAAGTGAAAGAATCCAACAGTTCGTTTGCTGATTTCACAACTGTGCGTAATATTTCACATTTGTGGTCGAAGATTTAGATGTCTTGTAGTAGTAAATGGTAGGATCACTTGGTAGGATGAATTAGAAAAAATAATGCATGTATTAGCTCTGTGTATTATTATTATCTTGTTTGGTACACTTTTTCAATCAATCATTATATATATATATATATATATATATATAAAAGACTCTTAACCCATCCTATGTGGCATGTCTAAGAATCAAGGAATGCTATTTATCTTTCCTGTGATTTTAGTGCTTTTATTTAATATTTCTTCATTTATATAAATTTATAAAATACTATCAATCAATGACACTAAATTATAAGCTAATAACTACACTATAATGCTACAAAACGTTTTTAACCCCTTTACATTCTTTCTTGCAGTGACGGAGCCACGTTGTGGTTAGGGGGTTCATCCGAACCCCCTTTGATGGAAAATTATACTATTTATACATGGTTAAAATTATTTTTTATGCATATATAGGTGATGTTGAACCCCCCTCGGCTAGTTCGCGTGCTTATCTTTTTTCGATTTTAAACTCCGTTAGTAAGAATTCTAGTTCCGCCACTGCTTTCTTGCACATATACACACGAAGAAACTTAGCATTTTTTTGCTCTGCTCTTTCTCATTTTTGGTGGTTTTACTTAGTGTCATCTTTTTTTTTGGTAATTGCAAGTAATATTTCATGTCTTTTCTGGAGATCAATTCTTGGAACAACATAGTATGTACTAACCAAACTCGAAGGTGATTTGATATTCTATTCTAAATCAAATCACCTAATTATAAGCTAAGTTGTATATTCTAAACTTGGCAGTAATAACGCCCACTGACATGGATGAAACTTTGGCAGCCACAATGAACAAAAGTTCTCAACCTATTGCTACTGCTATGAGGTGAGGAGGAGCAAACATGTAAAGTTTTCCTCCAGAAAGTTGGCTATTTCGTTTTTATAAGGCAGACTACTGTTACATTGAGTTTGCTTATTTTGTTGTTTTTATATTTGTTTGATTTTTTAATTCTTTAAGTTATTTCATATATAGGATGCGATAGTTAATTTCATGGAATATATCTCATTTCATTAGACAATTTTATCTAAGAATCAGAATTTTACAAGGAGTATTTGTAGATATTGCTGATGCTCCTTTTCTTTAAAATAAGCACGTTCATTGGTAGATCTAAACTATGCACGAAACATTGTTTTTATCTTTTTATTTTTTCACATCTAAAATTTTCAGAAAACAACGATCAATTTCTTATTTTGAAATGACGTGTACTTATGAATTAAAAATGTTAATAAATTTATCAATGCTTCATGTGTTGTTATTGTTGTTGTTATGCAGGAAACAAGTTTTTATTGAGGAGTTACGTAGGTAAAGTTGTATTGGTTTATTTTTTTCCTAATACTGAAGTTTACATTTTATTTATAAGCAAAATAATTACGCACGCTAAATTAGATGTTAATTTACTTATGACGATTGTCAATGCTCCATGTTGTTATTGTTATGTAGGAAATGAATTTTATTGAAGAGTATGAAGGACCTATGGAGGTAATGTTTGTTGGTTTAGTTTGTTTTTCTTAAGATTAAAATTTATATTTAATTTCTAAAGAAAATAATCACACACGTCAAAATATACTTAATAAATTATTTTTTTAAGGAAAATAATCACATACATCAAAATACAATTTTTTTTGATTAATTTATATATCTATATAATAAACGAGGTGATGTGACACCTCTCTATAACCTTTATTTTTATTTATCTTTTTTTCCTTCTTGTATGATTTTTTTCTCTCATTTTCTTAACAAGTTTTCTTTAAGAAATTATCTATATAACTCACATATTTTTTATCTTCATAACATCTACTCTTAATTAATATTATAATAACCATAACTCCCAAAGCTTTCACATTTATAACTTTATTTATTTAATAAACAATTTTGTGAATCCTTAGACTCACATAAATGTTATTCCTATTTAAGTACACTTGTTTTGGCCATATTGGTTACTGGCTATGCTATACTTTGAAGTGCTAGCCAGGGATAAGAGATAAGTAAAATATGTAAAACAACTCTTATATATATATATATATATATATATATATATATATATATATATATATATATATATATATACTAACTAGTTTAGCCGCACGTGCCTCACACGTGTAATTTTGATTATTTAAAATTATTTTTTAAAATTAGATTATTTTACCTATTACGAAGGTTTTTAATGAAGTGCAAAAAATTCAAAACATATATTTTACTGTAAGCACATATATATTTTAGCACCAGAAGTTTCAAGTGGTTAATATATTTAATATGTTGTAGATGTAGATGTAGATTTATAGACTTTTGAATCTTTTTAAAATCAAGTTTAGTTGATTTAGAATTCATAAAATACTGAAAATAATATTAGTTGTTATTAATTTTGATGACTTCTAATAAGTAAAGATTTTACCATAAATAAATTTAATTAATTTTTAACTCTTAAATATTAAGAAAAAAATAGTGAAAAGAGATTTTATCTAAAGAAAAGACAGTTAATAAAGGGCAAAAAGTTCAAACGATATTTTTAAGGCCCCTCGCACCACGTGCATTGCACGTGTGTCTTTTGTTAATCAATAAAAGTATAATTTAGAATATGTGCGTTGCACTTGTGTATCAAGACAAGTAATAACTTTTATAAAAATTGTTGAAACATATTAACACAACCAGTATTTATTATGCAACTACGAACAAAGAAAATAAAGACAAACTTACAAAGTGTTAGATGGTGGAAATCTTTTGAGGAACCAATCATATTCGCAGAGTCTATTCCCAGGACTTTTGACTTTGATATATGCTTTAGCTCATATTTAAAAAAAAAAGCGAGAATCAATTGTTAAAGTTGTGTAAGCAATGGTGAGCAACAATAAGTTCATATGTAAGCCTTAAAATTTTAAATTCTCAATAAATTAAAATGTGACCAATTAAAAAGATTGTAATCACGATAGTTATGAGAAACTAATTAAAATTCAAAATAAAAAAGATTTTTCATGAGCTACGATATGTTGAAGAAACACATATACCCATTAAATATTTGTTGTTTGACTAAAATCTTCACCTGCAATTGCATTACAAAGATTTGTAGCCCTAAGGTACATAAGCTTATACAATCCATCAAGATAGGAAAAAAATAACCTAAGTATTTTTTGTCTCCATTAAAATTTGATCCTGATATGAAATCAGCTATGCTGATAACAATTTCTTTCAAGCAAGAGTACTCAGTTTATAGGGACTGATCTTGCTGAAAATTTAAAACTTGTAAAAGATGGCCTAGATAAAGCCAAAACATTAAACTTGTTGTATATGTAGTTTTTCAAAAGAAGAAAGTAAAAAATAAATTTAAATTACTCCTGATACTAATTAAAACTTAAAGCAAAGACAAAGAATCTAAATAAAAAAATACCTTAAGAATCTTTAGTAAATCAGAGAAAACTTCGACAATTTATTTTCCTGATGAGGTCAAATCTAAAAATACAACCAAATCACATTATAAAGTGGTGTTGGTGTTTATTTTTAACTTCTACTTTGTGTTAATTACTGGACCAAGCAAAAAAGAGATATCTCAAATTTACACACACACCTTCAAATCCTAACATAAGAGATATTAACGTGTTCTTATTTTTCAACCCTTTGTCATGAGCATTAATTATATTTTTCTCCTTTTATCATATATTTTAGTGTTTCGCTTTATTATTGTCCTAATAATTGTTACCATTTGTATTTCTATTACCATATATCACTTTTTAAAATATATTTTTCTCTTTCTCTTAACATCTATTTTAAGAAAAAAGAAAATATACCAATATTAATTTACCATATATTTGTTCTTAGCATATATTTTAGAACACTTTAATTTTTAAATAATTAATTAATTATTAAAAAGAAAAAGGTGAAAAGACAATTTTGTCTAAAGCGCAGACTTTTAATGAAGGGCAAAAAGTTCAAATAACTTTTCTAAGGGCTTTACACTTTTAATATATGATATCTCTCTCTCTCTCTCTCTCTATATATATATATATATATAACTCAAGAAAAAAGACATACATGAGAATTCACCAAAGAAAGTAAAAGACATATATATAAAACAGAATATGACTAAGTAGAGGAAAGAATTAGTCAGATAATTATCAGTGATTAAGCATCAAGGAAAAGATTGTATGTGAGGTGAAGAATGGTTGATTAGAGAAATTAATGCAGCATTATGCATTTAGTCGTTTCACAGTTTCTTTTGGAGGGAATAAATAAATATAATAAAGGCTAATAATAAGAAAGAGATTTTTTTAAAAATAAAAAAAAGTTTAAAATTATGAGAAAATAGATAATAATGTGTTTTATATATATATATATATATGAGCGCTTACCTTATTAGTATAATTATTTCATTAACTAAGATTTAGTGAAATTATTTAGGGCAATTTTAATTGACACATTATTACAACTTTTAGTTATTCACGCACAGTCAATCCAAACAATTTCTCTCTACATATTAAAAGCAAACGATAACTCTTACCTTATCCAATACTTTGGTGATATATATATATATCATCATCTTTTGTTAAAAGATAGATAAATTATCATCATTCATTTAGTAACCTTCTACGAATCGAATTGAAAGAATATGAGTACATTAAAATTTGTGCACAAATACAAAGCTTAAGCTTAAATTATTATTACAAATTCAAAAATATATCTCGATCGAGATTAATTAAATATTTTTCAAATGTCAAAAACACACCAAGAACATATTCTATCTGAAGAAGATATTATTTTCAAATTCTTAAATGTTATAATGATAAAGTGAGGTTGACTTTTCACGGACAAACTCTCTTTCTTTTGTCTATTTTTAATATATGTCAATAAAAAATAATATTCAATTAATATCTATATCTAATGATTTAATAAAATATATAAAAAAAGTTGTTAGCATATAAATGTACCTCAAAATTTTCATCTATTTTGTTTCTGATAAATTTAAAGTAATTAATGTGGTTAAATCCCACGCGAAGCGCAACTTATTTTACTAGTCTATATATAATATAAAGGAAGGTCATAGAGAAGGTGACGTGACACCTCTCTATGACCTCCATTCTTATTTAACTTTTTTTTCTATTTTTTAATTTTTTTTTTATTTTTCTTTTAATTATTTAATTTTATAAAATCATCTTCTTAGTTGATATTAATAATATTCATAACCCTTTATTATTTATTAGTTAAGTTTATGACACATTAAAATCACACTAATAAAAAATTATTTTAAGCTATATATAATGGTTACTCTATTTTCATTTCTCCCTTTCTTCATCTTTTGTCTTTTTGGTTGATGAATGATTTAATTTGTTTAATTGATTTTGCATATTACAAGGAGATATTATAATCAAAATGGTAAGATATTTTTGCATGGTTCAATTTTCTAAGGTAAAATGAATTGATATGCCCAATATAATTATAATTTTTTTGTTGTATTATACATTTAATATTATTTGTTTGAATTTTTGATGATATGATTTCTTAAAAAATAAATTGATTTTTCTCTTTGATTCTCTTTGTAGTTTTTAGAGAACGTTGATTAATATGTTTTATTTTCTTTGAAGTTTTGAAAGAATTGGATTATGTTATGTTTATAACAAGGTTCTTCTTTCCTATTTAACTTATGTTTTTGATGATATAGTTTCTTAAAAAATGATTTGATTTTTTCTTTTTGGTTCTCTTTATAGTTTTTATAAAAGTTGGATTATGTTATGTTGCCAACAAGGTTCTCCTTTCCTCTTTAACTTATGTTTTTGATGATATAGTTTCTTAAAAAATGATTTGATTTTTTCTCTTTGGTTCTCTTTATAGTTCTTATAAGAGAATTTGATTGTTTTTTTTTTTTTATCTTTGATTCTCTTTATAGTTTAGGGAGAATTTGATTGTCTTATGCTGATAATAAGATTCTTCGTTCCTATTTAACTCATAATTAACTATTCTTTAAAGTTTTTATTTTTTACTTATATAAATTTATATTTAGTTCATGGAGAATCTCATTCAAGGTTATCCTCTCTTCTTCATCAGTTCGGTTTAAGAATTAGATAACATGTGATCGAAAAAAAGTATACGAAGGTAAGAAGTACTTCATTTTTTTAAAAATTTTTATGTATCTGGACGTGCTTTCTTAATTTTAACATATTTTATTTATGTAAGTCAAGTAATTAGTTATTTCAAATTCTAATGTTTCAAACCATTAGTTGTTTTCCTTGTTTTCATTTTTTCTTTCTCTGTGAAGTTTTCAACATTTCTTTTCTAAGAGAAGTACTTCTGCTGAAATTCTTATATTCATCTTTTTGATTTTGTTATTTTTTAGATGCTAGGTTGACTACTTAAATTCTCAGACAATAACAATCGTTGGTCTATTTTTCACAAACATTGATAAAAAATTAAGTTCATAAATTTCACAACCCGAGGCTACCCCCTAGTCGCGACAACGGTGCTTACGGTCACAAGTGACCGCAAGCTAACCCATGAGCTGGTACCCGCTATGAGCACTGAGTAAAATAGTTATAATACACATGTACTAAAGGTAAACCGCTGAAGTAATATCAATCTGAATACTAAAATGGGAGATTGAATCACAAGTCTAAAACGTCTGATAAAGTTCTGAAAACTAACTGTCAATTTAAATCAACTGGTAATACTGAAAGGACTGATAAACTGAGCAACTGTCTAACTAACTGTCTGATTGTCTGAAAGCCTCTAATTGACTGAGGAGTTGATGGGACAAGTCCCCAACTAACTTCGACTAACAAAATGTAAAGAACTACTAAAATAGCTGAATAAGTGATAATTTACCCTCGATGGATGAGGACTCACCACTACTGCTGTTGAGTGAACGCTGGGATGTCTAAGAGAGATCGAAAAACTGAAACTCTGAATGTATGATATAAAACATTATAGCACAAAGAATAGTATGTGGTTAGTAATTTGAATGTACTAGTATGTAAGATGCGAACATGGCTGAAATACATGGGGTATCTATGCATGAATGCCATACATATAAAATCTGAGAATTCAAGACTAAGTATATATCTGTTATATCATTAAGATAATCTAAAATCTGAAAGACTGAAAGCAGTAAAACTGAATATCTAAAAGTCTGTACACTTAGTCAAGCAAACGTGAGCTGAACACACCGCATACTGTACTAAGACTGTGGGAGGTATCATATAACTGACATACCCCAAACTGAGCTAATTAGGGTCCAACCTATAAAACTAGTTAGAAGGGTGTTAGTACCGTGCCACGGGTACTAACATTGACAGTGTGGATCCACTAATCTAATGTCCTGAAAGACTAGAGTGTCAAGCCTAACCGATAGGTGACCCCTAAGAGGAAGTCAAGCCTTAAATGATGTGTGACCCTTATATCCTCTGCTGGCTACATAGTTCTGGAATACAAGGACGGCTACTAACGACTCTCCCTAACTAAAAGGGAATGTTCCATCCCTTTATTTGCTCGGTGTAAATCCTACTCCCAACTGAACTGACATTGGTACTGAACTGAACTAGGTTTTAATTAAACATTATTTCTGATAGTGCTCATCATGATCATAACAAATGAATAAATAAAGATATTCATGGTTTAACTGAATAATTGCTTGAAAATCTGAAATCATATAAAACACGTAGATATCGAGTGTTCATAAGCCACCAGCACTGAATGATCATAAAAATGACATTTAAACTTAAAATTATAGCATTGACTCATGGTTCAACCCAAGACATGGGCATTTCATCAAATATGTGGAAAGCATGGACTTGTACATGGGGATATTCTAAACCTGAGAATTCAACAACATGAAATTCACTTGAATATGACATGGAAATTGAAATTGATAAGATGAGGAAAACAATTCTTGCATGAGATCATACATGGGTTGACTTGAATTAAAATCACTATGAAAACATGAATTAAACCCATCTTAAACAACATAAATTACCATAATGATAGAAAAAATCCATTTTTTAATTGGAAAGAGGGTTTTTGGGATCCATGGGTGAAAGGGACCTATGGATGAACATCCTACATACCTTAAGTTCTTAACTTGGAAGGAAAAATCTATTCTTGATGCTTTCTTGAATGCTCTTGAACTTGGAAAATTTGAATTCTTGAGGAAAAAGGAATTGAATTCTTGTTCTTGAGGGAAGAGAATTGTAACGCCCCGTAAAAGTCATGCATGTATTAGACTGTAATTTCTGAGCTTTAGACTTAAGTTTTAAAATTTTTCTAAGTGTTGAAATGACTTAGACTCATTCTTAGCTGGCAACATTCGGGATTCAACTTCTCGACCTTCCCGACATTCATTTTTAGATTTTCAAGTTGCGTTACGATCGGGCAATATCATAGTACATCTAGGATAAGTTTTGGAATTTTTCGGAATGCATAAGGCTGCGTTTGGATTTCAAAACAGTAGCAAAACGCATAGCCTATTGCCCAGTTTTTTCAGCATTTCAGGGTCAACTTCAAACAATCATAACTCCCTGTATATAATGAAATGTGTGAGCTATAATATATAAAATGAAATATCTTTGAGTCCTCTTTCAAATGCAGTTGGTTTCATCCAATTTGAATATATGAGTAAAAAGTTATAATCGATTTACTCCAGCCTATCAAACTGTCAACTGAGGGACATATTTGACCTTAATTGTTCCTTAGGGGTATTTTCGTCATCCTCCACCCCTATATATACCACCAACACGGGATTTAATCTCTCAAACACCATAATACACATGCTTTCCTCAAAATTGCTCAAGAATTCTCCTTAGGATTTCAAAATAAAAACCCAAATAGTTCAAGATTCGACCGTAAGTTTTCAAAGATAATTAAATATTCGGAATCACCAATCCGCAAGCTTCAAGAAACATCTATTATCCTTGGAAATAGAGGTACGCGGGGTTTTTCCTAAAATCTCATGGGCATAGAAATCATGTTTTAAGTATCGGGTTTTCGAATTCATGTGCATACTCATGTTTTAGAAGCTTTAATGATATTGTTTTGGCCTTTTGGCTTTCCCCCAAAGTGGTTTGAAAATTATATATATATGTATATATGTGTTTGTCCTGAAATATATGAATTTAAAGAATGATTTTCATGGAACCCCTCTCTTAATGTAAATTCTTTCATGTTTCACGTAATATAAATTGTTTTGAAAGACATCTTGAAGAAAAGAAATTATGATATGAAGTGCTTTGACTTTTGCTATGTTTGGAATACGATTCTTGAACACGAAAGAGAGGGTTGTGAATGTTGAATATGCATGTAATGAAAGAATGCATGGTTTTGCCAAAATGCACATGACCACCATATGTTTGATGAAATTTCTGCATGAATTGAACTTTAAGTTCGGAATATGAAATCCTTTACATCAGTTGCATGTTTTGGGTGGTCTAAACTATGTTTTGAATGAAAGCTTTTGCTTAGTACCTTATGGCTCAGAAAAAAATCATGACTTGCAAGGTCTTGGTATGACGATACCAATTCAGACTAATGCCATATCAGACTCAGACTAACAGACATTTCAGACTTTCATGATTTAGAAATTTCAGAATGATGCATGTTCAGAAAAGGTTAAAAATGGGCATACAGAGATGTTAGGTGGTTCCCCGAAGAGGGCTTGAGTTCAAGTGACTCATTGCCTAAAACCGTGGTTTGCCGACCCGGGTATATTATTATGCGCTGACTTAAATGTCCTGTGGCGTATCAGACTCAGAGACTCCCACCCTTGCGGCACACTTGGGTTGGGGGCTTCCCCGCCGAGTCAATGGCGGATTCCATACAGCCCATGGAATATTCAGACTTGTAGGGGAACACCACCTAACTCAGAAGTAAAACACAGATCATGATTTGAAATGAACAGATAGGTTGCATGTTTTCAGAAAGTGCCCATGTATTTTTCAGAAATAGTTTTATACAGGATGTCTTGATGAAAAATTGCTTTCACTTATATATATGTATGTATGTTCCATTATACTATTTTTGGATTGCTTCGCGTGCCAGTACTTTTGTGCTGACCCCCCTCCTTCCAGGTTCTGAGGCACAGTGTACGGGTCCAGCTACTCAGTAGATATTCTCAGATTTGCAGACTTGATCTCATAGTGGTGAACCTTCTATTATTCGGAAGGCCTAATTATGTCAGACATCATCTTATTTATTATATTTTTGGTTCACTGGGGGCCTTGTCCCAGTTTCTTTTCAGACGGATGTTTGTGTTCTTAGTAGAGATTTTCGCAGACTGATGTCAGATAGTATTATTCAGAAATATTGCAGGACTTGACCATGTTTTCCGTACTCATTTTAAAGTCCGTATTTTATTATGATTATGAATGTTGTGCATGATAACCAGACAGAGAATGGGTGTTCCGGGCCTTCATGGTTCGGGATGCTCGTCACGGCTAGGGCCTAGGCTCGAGTCGTGACAAACTTGGTATCAAAGCACGGTTCATGGTCCCAGGGTGTCTGCGAAATCACGTCGAGTAGAGTCTTATTTATGGGTATGTAGCGCGCCACACTTATAAACAGGAGGCTACTAGGCGTTTAGAAATGTTTCCCTTCTTTGTGATTTAGTTCGTGCTTCAGAGTCAGAATGTTCCTCCTTCATACTCTAATTCGTGCTATGGTGACTTCCATGCGAAAGTAAAATCATCCCAAATTCTTTCCTTACTCTGATGTTCTCAGACCCATCACATTTCTGGGGTGAATCAAGTGCAGAAATTTAGAGTCTAAATGGTATTGTCCCTTCGGATCGCGTCATATAAGATCTTAAAATTGTGCAAGAACTTGAAAAGAGTCCGTTATTGCTTCAGAGTGTGTGGATTCTAGTGTGAACCTTGATCTTGATGAAATCGTGCTTTTCAGCCTTCTGTATTGAGTATATTCGGCCCTTTTCAGAAATTTATGTTGCAGATGTCATGCTTAAGGGAAAAGATGTGTAGTAGAAGTGTTGGAATTGTATTTCCACCCAAATAGTAGTATAAGTTAAAGTGTCGGTGTCATGACCTATTGGTAGCAAGTAGCGTGTGTGGATTGTATGATAATCTGTGGGGGAAATATTTGACTCAGATTTTTTTTATCTATACAAAGTAAGATGTGTATTCTCAGATTATGGAATGTTGTGTGAAAATTTTCTATCTCTTGAAAATATTTTATCATCGTGTTGGTGAAACTAAAAAGTCTAGTGAAGCCGTGTGGGGCTCTTTCGATTCACTAGCATAGTTGCCTTGTCATTCTTCTTATTTTCTTGTTCAAACAACAAAAAAAAAATCAAAGTCTAGTGAAGCCGTGTGAGGCCTATTTCTATTCACTAGCAATTTGTCATTCAACGTGTGGTTCTTGTGTTGGTTGAATATATGTATAGCTGAATCTTTTTGCATGAGATAGAGTTGGTAATGAAGCGATTCGTCCTTGTGTATTAGTTATTAGTAGAAGACAGAGAAGGAGTTGTTAGGCGAGGTGAATTGTCCTTGCTTGAAGTATGAAAATGACCAGATTAGCCAGTAGGTTATAAGTATAGACTCATGGTTGTTGTGGATTTTGAAGGTAGTATAAATGTATGCTTGGGTAAGTAATTGTGATGTGAGAAAGAAGTATAAGTAGATACGATTGTACGGGGTTATAATATAAGGATAAGGTTGACCATGTCTATTATGAGGCTATAACCCCCTTGACCCTCTTTTCATTGGTAGTTGTAAACTAGTGCTACTTGTGAGAAGGTATGTAGTAGATTTTTGAGATATTTGGATAGAATATCCCAATTTGATGGATTAGTATATTTATATTATGTTTCACTCTTCATTGGTGGTAAATGATTGATACTAAACTATAGGCTTGAATTTAAATGGTGTGGTGGTAAATAGTGGCACGAGTTTGATGATGCATGCTTTATGGGATTAAATTAGTAGGCTTGATGTGCTGAAATAGTACATGCTAATGGATTATGATAAGGAAAACCGTTAGGTCATGATCGATTATTGTGGTTATGAAGTTCTAGTGCAATAGTGTTTCGTGATGTTTATTTCATAGTTTCCAAGTGAAAATTTCGTGTAAGGTTGGGTTGTAAATCATGCATAGCACTAGATATTAAGTTTGAACAGTTGATGTCCATGAAGGTGGATGTGAAGATTTCTTGGTTAATGAATACTAGTTGTATAGAAGTGATCTAATAGACTTAAATGGTGCATGCAATAGAGTAAGTTTATTTGATTCGTAGTGGTGTATGATATTGCATGTATGATGTAGAAGTATGCCTAAGGTGACATGAGGTTGTGGCATTTTTCTAAGGCTATTACTTGTTGTGCGTGGCTAGTGGTACCATTGAATTGTTAAGTGGAGAAAGACTATGTTGCGGAAGCTCGGGATATTTCAAATAGCGTGTAAATTATTTGTACTAGAAAATCACACCAGATAAATTCCCAGGTAAGAGTGGAGGGTCACAAGCGGACCACTTAAATACCAGTCTAGCCTTGACAGAATTATCACTAGTAATTTAGTAGCACAAATAGATCACAACAACTATACCCGACAAATATTAACTGAAAACAGTTAGACAAGACAATAAGAAGAACACCAGAATTTAATGAGGTTCGGCAAATTGTGCCTACGTCCTCGGACACTATTATATTTATATTTCACTAAGGAAATATTACAAATGGAGAGAAGCTAAGGAAGAAGAGAAGAATTGTGTTTTTGGGTGTGTTATTACAAATGAGAGGTGAGGGTATTTATAGGCCTCAAGTTTTCCAATGGACGGTGTGGATCGATTCTAATCCGACGGTCCTAAGCTACCCTCACCAACCCTTTCACCAACCCCCCACCTACCCCCTTTTAATTGGGTTTGGGCTAATTTATGATTGGGCTTCTATTTAACAATTTGGGCTCAACAAATACAAATACAAAATGAGCCCACCAAATTACAACAAATCTCCACCTTGGGCGATATTTTTTTTTTTTTTTTTCTTCAATTCTCTCATGAACATAGTAGTGTCCCCAAATGCTATCTTCAATCTTTGATAACATTAATCAAGTTCAAACAGTGTTGAAACTTGATCGACGTTACCACCTTTGTCAACATATCAGCAGGATTATCTGTCGTTCGAATTTTCTGTACTTTGACTCCACCTTCTTCTATAATCTCTCGGACAAAATGATATCGGACATCAATGTGCTTCGTCCTTGCATGATAAACTTGGTTCTTCGCTAAATGAATAGCACTTTGACTATCACAAAATATTGTGACGCCTTCTTGTTTTATACCAAGCTCTCTTAGCAATCCTTGAAGCCAAATTGCCTCCTTCATAGCCTCTGTAACAGCCATGTACTCTGCTTCAGTGGTAGACAAGGCAATTGTTGACTGTAAAGTCGACTTCCAACTAACTGGTGCATTTGCAAGAGTGAAAACATAACCAGTAGTTGATCTTCGTTTGTCCAAATCTCCAGCATAATCTGAGTCACAATATCCGACCAGATATTGACTATCTTCAAAGACTAAACCAATATCTACAGTATTGCAAATATACCGTAGAATCCATTTCATAGCCTGCCAATGCTCCTTTCCAGGATTGTGCATATATCTGCTCACAACTCCCACAGCATGTGAGATATCGGGTCTTGTGCAAACCATTGCATACATCAAGCTACCAACAGCATTCGCATATGGTACTCTTGACATATACTCTCGATCAACATCATTTTTTGGTGACAAAGAATCACTTAGCTTAAAGTGAGGGGCGAGTGGGGTGCTAACCGACTTTGTTTTTTCGTTCATTCCAAAACGATCTAGCACCTTCTTCATGTATTCTGCCTGAGATAAGTAGAGCTTCTTTGAATGTCTATCTCTTTTTATCTCCATGCCAAGAATTTTCTTTGCCTCACCCAGATCCTTCATTTCGAACTCCCCTTTGAGTTGAGATTTTAACTTCCCTATTTCTTCTTTACTTTTCGAAGCTATCAACATATCATCAACATACAGGAGAAGATATATAAAGGATCCATCTTCAAGCTCACGCAAATACACACAATTATCGTATTTGCTTCTTCTGTAATTTTGTCCCAACATAAACTCGTCAAATCGTTTGTACCATTGTCTAGAAGATTGTTTCAATCCATACAACGATTTTTCAAGTTTGCACACCATATTTTCTTTTCCAGCAACTTTGAATCCTTCTGGCTGAGTCATGTAGATTTTCTCTTCCAAGTCTCCATGTAAAAACGCTGTTTTTACATCCAACTGAACTAGTTCCAAATTCAACTTTGCTACCAAAGCCAACAAAACTCTAATGGAGGAGTGTTTTACGACTGGAGAAAACACTTCATTATAATCAATTCCCTCCTTTTGAGCATATCCTTTAGCCACCAATCTTGCTTTGTAGCGTACATCTTCTTGGTTAGGAAATCCTTCTTTCCTTGCAAATACCCATTTGCACCCAATTGCCTTCTTGCCTTCTCGGAGATTGGCCAATCTCCATGTGTTATTCTGATGAAGAGATTGCATTTCTTCATTCATGGCAATCCTCCACTTATCTTCTTTCGAACTTTTGATTGCATCTTTATAAGTGGTAGGAATACCATCAGCTACAATTGAGTCTGCACAAGCCACCGTATCCATAAGTCGAGCAGGTTTCCTTATGGTTCTTTTTGGCTTGCTCGTTGCAATTGATTCAAGTTGTTGTTGAGATTCGTGGGACGGAATCTCCTTTTCAACTGGCTCTTCTTCCAGAGGAACATTTTCTGTTGTTTCCTCATTTGATCTTTGTGAGGGAAAAATTATTTTTCCCTCAAACTCCACCTGCTTCGAAGTACCTTCAATTTGTTTGGCAATCTCAACTGCTACCTTGTTTGTCAAGGAGGATTCATCGAAGGTAACATCTCTGCTGAATATAATTTTTCTAGTCTCTGGACACCATAAGCGGTATCCTTTGACTCCAGAAGTAATCCCCACAAATACAGCTTTCTTTGCCCTCGGATCCAACTTTGACTCTCTTACATGATAATATGCAATTGAGCCAAATACATGCAAAGAACTGTAGTCTTCAGCAGGCTTTCCATACCATTTTTTCAATGGTGTTTTGCCATCAATAGCGGCAGATGGTAGACGATTAATGAGATGGCACGCATATGTTATAGCCTCAGCCCAAAATTCTTTGCCCAAGCCAGCATTGGACAACATACATCGAACCTTCTCCAGCAAAGTTCGATTCATGCGTTCTGCCACTCCATTTTGTTGTGGTGTATGTCTGACAGTGAAGTATCTAACAATACCATTTTCTTCACAAACTTTCTGAAAAAAATCATTTTTGTACTCTCCGCCATTGTCCGTGCGAAGACATTTGATCTTTCGGCCAGTTTGTGTTTCAATCATTGACTTCCATTTGAGAAATATTCCTAGCACTTCATCTTTTGATTTCATCATATACATCCATACTCTCCGGGAAAAGTCATCAACAAAGGTTACAAAATAGTGCTTCCCACCCAATGAAGGTGTTTTGGAAGGACCCCAAACATCAGAGTGAACATAATCCAAAATATTTTTAGTATTATGGATAGCTGTTCCAAACTTAACCCTTGTCTGCTTTCCCTTGACACAATGCTCACAAAACTCCAAGTCGCATATTTTTACACCTTTTAGCAATCCTTGATCTGATAAAGCTTTCAAGGATTTTCCTCCAGCATGTCCCAAGCGCATGTGCCACAACTTGGTCATTTCTGCTTCTTTATTAGTGGATGTCACTGCCGCTGTCCCAATAACTGTACTACCTTGATAGTGGTACATGTTATTGTTTTTCCGAATTGCCTTCATCACCACCAATGCACCAGAGCATATTTTCATCACCCCATTATCTGCACGAACTTTGAACCCTTTTGATTCTAGGGCTCCCACAGAAATGAGATTTTTCTTCAAATTTGGCACATATCGAACATCTGTCAATGTTCTGCTCAATCCGTCATGGTTTCTTAGTCGAATTGAACCAATACCATGGGCGGTAAGAGAGCTATTATCCGCAGTGTGAACAGTTCCACATTTTTCTTCTTGCAGATCGATGAACCATTCTCGATTAGAAGTCATGTGATAACTACAAGCTGAGTCCATCAACCATACATCAGATGATGTGGATGACTCCGATATAACTAGTGAGAAATCAGAGTCATCACAGTCAGCTACATTTGAATCCATGACAGCCTTACCATTGTTAGGTTTGGCCTTTCCCTTTAACTTTGGACAATCTTTCTTCCAGTGTCCTTTTTCTCGGCAAAATGCACATTCATCTTTGCTGGGTCTGGATTTTGACTTGGATCTTCCTTTCTTCGTTCTCATATTGTTTTGAGAACGACCTCTCACGAACAATGCTTCTCCATCGTTGACCTTTTGTTTTTCTCTCTTTCTTTGCTCGTAACTATACAATGCGGAGCAAACTTCTTTTAGAGAAATTTCATCATTCCCATGAAGTAGAGTAGTTTCAAGGTGCTCGTATTCATCGGGAAGTGAACTCAACAACATCAAGGCCATGTCTCCATCGCTGAAGGTCACGTCCATGTTCTGCAAATCTGTCGCCAACTTGTTAAAGCTGGTGATATGATCATTCATTGTGGTACCAGGAACATATGTGAAGCGTAACAGTCTCTTCTTCATGTATAGTTTATTTTGACTGTTTTTCTTCAAGAATTTATCCTCCAACGCATTCCACAATTTGTTTGCAGAAGTTTCCTTTGTGTATGGATACTTCTGCTCTCTTGCAAGGTAGGATCTAATGGTACCACAAGCAACACGATTGATAACCTTCCAATCGTCTTCTCCAATTCCGTCTGGTTTCTTTTCTTCTATTGCAATATCTAGCCCTTGCTGAAAAAGAACATCAAGAACTTCACCTTGCCACATCCCGAAATGTCCTGATCCGTCAAAAATTTCAACTGCAAATTTCGCATTTGACACAATTCTTGTCATAAGCGAAGATGCCAATGATGACGTATTGTTGACACTCGACGCGGCTGTTTCAATAGTCTTGTCTTCCATTTTTAATACAAATATTATTTTCAGTTAACAACCAGATTACCAAAGTAATTCTTTTCTGATGTGGAAGATCAGACTGTGCTGCAACCACAGAGCATACTCAGATAAAACCTTGGGCTTTGATACCAATTGTTGCGGAAGCTCGGGATATTTCAAATAGCGTGTAAATTATTTGTACTAGAAAATCACACCAGATAAATTCCCAGGTAAGAGTGGAGGGTCACAAGCGGACCACTTAAATACCAGTCTAGCCTTGACAGAATTATCACTAGTAATTTAGTAGCACAAATAGATCACAACAACTATACCCGACAAATATTAACTGAAAACAGTTAGACAAGACAATAAGAAGAACACCAGAATTTAATGAGGTTCGGCAAATTGTGCCTACGTCCTCGGACACTATTATATTTATATTTCACTAAGGAAATATTACAAATGGAGAGAAGCTAAGGAAGAAGAGAAGAATTGTGTTTTTGGGTGTGTTATTACAAATGAGAGGTGAGGGTATTTATAGGCCTCAAGTTTTCCAATGGACGGTGTGGATCGATTCTAATCCGACGGTCCTAAGCTACCCTCACCAACCCTTTCACCAACCCCCCACCTACCCCCTTTTAATTGGGTTTGGGCTAATTTATGATTGGGCTTCTATTTAACAATTTGGGCTCAACAAATACAAATACAAAATGAGCCCACCAAATTACAACAGACTAGTTAGATGGTACATGGTGATCTAAATAGCCATGTTAAGGTGTTTTGATTGATAGTGTTGGGCCTTTTGCGGTGATCTTGATTCTCATAGTAGAGGGATATAAATTTGGAGTCGCAATAGTGGTATGCTCTATCGAAAGAGATATGGTTCATCAAAGGCTTGGTGATATCCATGTTAAGTGTTAGCATCTAAGCTTGACTTTTGAAGGTTAAACCGATAGAATAAGTGTGCAAGCATTATACTATGACTATTGGTGGCTAGAGAATGATAGAGTGTATCCCGGACGGTAGTCATTCGGGCTAAGTTCTATGATATGCATGTATTGTTATTTTTTTTCAGACCCTAGAGTGTAGTAAGTGTAGTTCAGTTAGAATATGGTAAAGGATCTCCCAAACTCTAGATGATGACTTGGAGCTAAGGGGGAGATGACAGAACGAATGACCAAGTAAGGCTCTCAGATTCTAGTAGTGATGCAGTATGATTTAGAACGTTAGAAAGTGAGGGTGAAACTCAAGCCATTCTTATCTTAGTATTTTTCAGTGATCCCAATGCCTACTCAAGCTTTATGTTTCAGTTCCGTGATCATAGTTCGTGATTCCTGTATATGATAAAGAGTCACGTACTCTTCCAGTTCCAAGATAATGAGTTCTAGTTCATTCAAGTAGTCGGAATTACATTCCTTATGTTAGGAACTCTAGTTGAGGTCATGCAACTCATGACGCATGTACTCACTCTTTATAATGTGTTCAGTCCCATATAAAAATCTTCTCATGCTTCAGGGTCTTATGTTTTAACCTTTTAGTGTCCTCCCTATGCAATGATAGTGGTGATGAAGTAAATGTTCTTGTTGATGGAAGATCATAGTACGTTTGTTTAGATAAGGCCATAAGTACGAAGTGAGATTTGGGTCTAATCTTTGATACATGTGATGTTTAGTGGAAAAGTTTGTGTGTGTATGTTTTTAGGATAGTGCGTGGGAGTTATATTGATAATAGTTTAGAAACTATGTGAAGTATGTATTTATGGGTGTTTGCCTTGAAGTTAATATGTGGTTATAAATTAGGCTTGAATGACGTTTTGGAATTGTAGTGGAAGGTTTCAATATGCATTAGCGACTTCATATTAAGAGTTCAGAGTAGTCATTAAAGTGGTAAGGCATGTTATGCTTAGAATGTGATCTTTAAAAAGAGTTATAGAAGGTGGCATCATATGGTTTAGAATAATAACGTGGTGTAGCATGTTGTATTTTTGTGACTTAGAGTTAGGCTTGATCACGGGGTAAGGATTAAGCTATTTTAGACATTAGTAGAAAAATTTGACAATTCTCATATGAGAAATTTAAGCTGAATTGAATGAATATGATATTTATAGGGAATAGTATAGTTAAGGGATATTCGAGAAGTGTACTAAGCTTGAAAATAAGAAGTTGTATTGCCAAAGGTCTGGTAATTCTATCCTAATTTAGGAGTTATATGTCTATATTCCAGACTGCAGAGTAGTGTCAATGTTGTGATTTCCTCAGTGGGATGTCTTGTGTAATCCATACCCAAGATTTGTGGCTAGAACTTCTTTAGAGAGAGCGTTGAAGAGATACTCCAGTTAAGTATGAGGGTCCAACATAATTCAGTCTATATAGCCAGTAAGTCAGTTTAGTAGTCAGATTCGCATGACTTGTTTTCTCGTCTTTTCATTTATTCATACTACCCAAAATCTCAGACATGATACTGTTCCAAGATAGAGTATACTAGTAATTGCGAGTATAGCTCAGTTCATGTGTCATGGATTAGATTCAAATTCCAGAGGTTCAGTTATGAATCAAATCGTAGGTGCCGTGTGCATTGCCTCCGTTTTCCGAGTATCTTAATGAATTGAGCATTCATAGAGGGACATAGTGTCCCAAGGGGGAGATACCTCATTCAGTTGCATGTATAGATTCTTATTACAAGCCTCGCACCAGTTATCTTTGCGTAATCAGTCATACATTCATACGTTAGTCCAGTCAGATATGCGTGCATTAAAAATGCATGTTCAATAGAAAAAGTTCAGCTTATCAGTATATTTAGTCCTGCATTCATGAGAACAACTCAAGGACAGATCCATGCATCAGATATGCGTGTCCGATATAAGAATTCAAAATATCAGTAGTTCCTGCCATATGGTCATGTTTCAAATCAGTGTATTCATTATTAGAGGACATGTCGTGTCCGTGTTATTCTATATCTTTAAGGCTTCAACAAGTTCCTACCCGTCATTCGAGGACGAATGATCCCAAGTGGGAGATAATGTAACGCCCCGTAAAAGTCATGCATGTATTAGACTGTAATTTCTGAGCTTTAGACTTAAGTTTTAAAATTTTTCTAAGTGTTGAAATGACTTAGACTCATTCTTAGCTGGCAACCTTCGGGATACAACTTCTCGACCTTCCCGACCTTTATTTTTAGATTTTCAAGTTGCGTTACGATCGGGCAATCTCATAGTACATCTCGGATAAGTCTTGGAATTTTTCGGAATGCATAAGGCTGCGTTTGGATTTCAAAACAGTAGCAAAACGCATAGCCTATTGCCCAGTTTTTTCAGCATTTCAGGGTCAACTTCAAACGATCATAACTCCCTGTATATAATGAACTGTGTGAGCTATAATATATCAAACGAAAGATCTTTTAGTCCTCTTACAAATTCAGTTAGTTTCATCCAATTTGAATATATGAGTAAAAATTTATAATCGATTTACTCCAGCCTATCAAACTGTCAACTGAGGGACAAATTTGACCTTAATTGTTCCTTAGGGGTATTTTCGTCATCCTCCACCCCTATATATACCACCAACACGGGATTTAATCCCTCAAACACCATAATACACATGCTTTCCTCAATATTGCTCAAGAATTCTCCTTAGAATTTCAAAATAAAAACCCAAATAGTTCAAGATTCGACCGTAAGTTTTCAAAGATAATTACATATTCGGAATCACCAATCCGCAAGCTTCAAGAAACATCTATTATCCTTGGAAATAGAGGTACGCGGGGTTTTCCCTAAAATCTCATGGGCATAGAAATCATGTTTTAAGTATCGGGTTTTCGAATTCATGTGCATACTCATGTTTTAGAAGCTTTAATGATATTGTTTTGGCCTTTTGGCTTTCCCCCAAAGTGGTTTGAAAATTATATATATATGTATATATGTGTTTGTCCTGAAATATATGAATTTAAAGCATGATTTTCATAGAACCCCTCTCTTAATGTAAATTCTTTCATGTTTCACGTAATATAAATTGTTTTGAAAGACATCTTGAAGAAAAGAAATTATGATATGAAGTGCTTTGACTTTTGCTATGTTTGGAATACGATTCTTGAACATGAAAGAGAGGGTTGTGAATGTTGAATATGCATGTAATGAAAGAATGCATGGTTTTGCCAAAATGCACATGACCACCATATGTTTGATGAAATTTCTGCATGAATTGAACTTTAAGTTCGGAATATGAAATCCTTTACATCAGTTGCATGTTTTGGGTGGTCTAAACTATGTTTTGAATGAAAGCTTCTGCTTAGTACCTTATGGCTCAGAAAAAAATCATGACTTGCAAGGTCTTGGTATGACGATACCAATTCAGACTAATGCCATATCAGACTCAGACTAACAGACATTTCAGACTTCCATGATTTAGAAATTTCAGAATGATGCATGTTCAGAAAAGGTTAAAATGGGCATACAGAGATGTTAGGTGGTTCCCCGAAGAGGGATTGAGTTCAAGCGACTCATTGCCTAAAACCGTGGTTTGCCGACCCGGGTATATTATTATGCGCTGACTTAAATGTCCCGTGGCGTATCAGACTCAGAGACTCCAACCCTTGCGGCACACTTGGGTTGGGGGCTTCCCCGCCGAGTCAATGGCGGATTCCATACAGCCCGTGGAATATTCAGACTTGTAGGGGAACACCACCTAACTTAGAAGTAAAACACAGATCATGATTTGAAATGAACAGACAGGTTGCATGTTTTCAGAAAGTGCCCATGTATTTTTCAGAAATAGTTTTATACAGGATGTCTTGATGAAAAATTGCTTTCACTTATATATATGTATGTATGTTCCATTATACTATTTTTGGATTGCTTCGCGTGCCAGTACTTTTGTGCTGACCCCCCCACCCCCTCCTTCCAGGTTCTGAGGCACAGTGTAGGGGTCCAGCTACTCAGTAGATATTCTCGGATTTGCAGACTTGATCTCATAGTGGCGAGCCTTCTATTATTCGGAAGGCCTAATTATGTCAGACATTGTCTTATTTATTATATTTTTGGTTCACTGGGGGCCTTGTCCCAGTTTCTTTTCAGACGGATGTTTGTGTTCTTAGTAGAGATTTTCGCAGACTGATGTCAGATAGTATTATTCAAAAATATTGCAGGACTTGACCATGTTTTCCGTACTCAGTTTAAATTCCGCATTTTATTATGATTATGAATGTTGTGCATGATAACCAGACAGAGAATAGGTGTTCCGGGCCTTCATGGTTCGAGATGCTCGTCACGGCTAGGGCCTAGGCTCGGGTCGTGACAAGAATTTTTTCTTGAGAGAAAAATTGGAGAAGGGGCTAAAATTATGCCTTAACTAATGCGTAAGTCATTTTATGAACAATTAGGTTGAGGGGGAAAAGATCCAATTGCCCCTCAGTCATTAAAATTCGAAACTAGGCGTAACAGGTTTACCGCGATGTGGTCCTATTACGGTCGTGCATTCCCTCACCGTGAAATGGTCTGTATGACATCGGGACTAATGCCGCGTCGTGGGCTTATCGCAATAACCCACTGGTTTTAGGATCCAAACATGTCCTAAACCTTGTCCAAAAAATTTGAAACTTCCTCGGGATATGCTTCTTATATCCCTGAACATAAATTAACTCAAAAACCAATATCTTGGGGTTGGGAAGACCAAAATAAAAATCCTTAAAGTTTAGAGGTCTTGAAAATGACTAAGTCCCCAACACTTAGTAAAAATTTCAGGCCTTAAGCCTTCTTATGCATACAACTAAAAGTTGAACTGAGCTAAGATTAGTATGGGGTATTACAAGATCTCCCCCTTAGGTATACCCATCCTCGAATGAGACTGGTTAGACTGGGAGTACTGAATTAAGGCAACCGAGATCACATATTGAACATGCATGATTGGGAACATGATTACATAAGTGACACTTAAACATAATATACGAACTAAACTGATTTTGTGAATGCATGCAATGACATGAGGATGATTATATAAATGGAACTAAGAATAAAAAAGAGTCAATCTAAGAAAAACTGTTACCTCAAGTTGAGTCTGAGTTTGGTGAAAAAAAATAAGGGTACTTGTCATGTATAGCTACTTCTGCTTTCCAAAGTATCTCCCTCAACGGAATGATTCCGCCATAGAACTTTATCCAAGGGAACTTCTTTGTTCCTTAGTGTACGAATCTGAAGATCAAGGCTCTTGACTTGGATTTCTTTGAAGGAAAGACTATCCTGTACATCTGTGCTTTCTAAAGGAACAACAACAGTTGAATCACTAATACATTTCTTTAACAAAGAAACATGAAACACCGGATGTACTGATGCCAAATATGCAGGCAACTCTAAATCATAAGCTACCTTAACAAAATGATTTAAGATCCTATAAGGGCCAATATATCAGGGACAGAGCTTCCCCTTCTTGCCAAATCTCTTCACTCCCTTCATGGCGAGATTTTCAAATAGACTAAATCACCAAAAACAAACTCAAAATCTTTTCTCCTCACATCTGCATAAGACTTCTGATGGTTTTGGGCGGTCTTCAGCCTTTCCCTAATCAACTGAACTTTCTCTACTGCCTCGAACACTGAATATGGCCCCATCAAAGTAGCCTTACCTGCCTCAAATCAACTAATAGGAGATATGCATCTCTTCTTATAGAGAGCCTCAAACGAAGCCATTTAGATACTGGAGTGATATCTATTATTGTAGGAGAACTCAATCAATGATAAGTGGTCAACCTAACTACCATTAACATTAATAACACATGCTCTCAAAGTGTCCTCTAAGGTCTGAATGGTCCTTTCTTCCTGACCATCTGTCTGAGGATGAAAAGCTATACTGAGATGAACTTGGGTACCAAGACCCTTCTGAAAAGCCTTCCAAAAGTGAGAGGTAAACTGAGTACCTCTATCTGATATGATAGTCAATGTAACTCCAAGAAACTTAACAAACTCCCTAATATACATCTTGGTATAATCCTCAGCTGATTACAAAGTATGTACTGGCAATAAATAAGCTAATTTGGTTATCCTATCTGCAATAACCCAAATTAAATCATGTTGATGAAGAGTACATGACAATCTTGTCAATGAAATCCATGTTCACTACCTCCAACTTCTAAGTGGGGATACTGAACTCCTGCAATGTACCACTAAGTCTCTGATGCTCAACCTTAACCTGCTGATAATTTGAACACTTGGCCGCAAACTCTGATATTCTTCTTTTTACCATTCCTCAAATAGACTTCTCAAAAATCATGATACATCTTAGTGTATCCTAGATGAATGGAATACCGCATCCTATGCACTTATGTAAGAATCCTCTATCTCAAACCATCAACACACGGGACACATAACCTGCCCTGACAACGAAGCACACCATCTCCCCCTTGGGAGAAAACCTCTACTTTTTGATCTCTAACTATTTCCTTTAACCTAACCAAACTGGGATCCCTATCTTGCTTTTCCTTTACTTTAGCAACCAATGAAGATTCTAAACCATTCTGAACCCACCAACCGAACAGCTAATCTATCAAGCTGATGAACCTTCCTAACTAACTTCCTCCTATCATCCTCAACATAAGCAACACTACCCATGGACAATATACTAAGGGAATCTGCCACTACATTGATGTCACAACCCAAACCAGGGCCTAGACGTAATGGGCATCCCAAGTCCGACCAGGAACGGGGACCGCCACCTATTACCTAACCCAACCGCCTAATCCTGCCTTTGATAGGCTGAATTTCGAGCATATAACAAGATAGAATAAATGCTCTCATGAAGACTCTGGGATAGGGTCACAACCGTACCAAACCAACCATCCATCCATACCAAGCCAAACTAAAGGCCATAAATTAGGCCATAACCAAAGAGAATACCAAAACATAATATGATAATCAATTCAAAAATATAATACGATAGAACAACCAATAATATCATCTAAAGGTGTAAGCCCCATCACCAATACCAATGCTAAGGAAAAAACCAATACCGATCCTGCCAATACCAACCCCCAAGAGTACCATAAAGCCTTTATCCAAAAGAGTAAAAATATCAGATTGGGACACCCCCCCCAACCATGGATAAAACGAATATCCAAAATAAAATAAAAATGTCTACAGATGTCCATAACATGAAATAAAGCCTTCCAAAAGGATGAAAGATCACCACTTCAGTCTAATGTTGATACCAAAATCCCAGTTCTAGACAAGAAGGGTAGAATGGTCAATTCCTGCTTAGCATGGGTATACAACCGCCAGTAGACGGGTTAGCGAGTGATCAGTAGCATAAGCTCGAGATAAGGATAAAATAATGCCATTTATAAAAATCAAGTAAAAATCCATCCATAATACAGACAACCATACATATATATAAGTGTTGGGAAAGGGAACCAGGTTTATCATGCATTAAAAACCTTTACCTGGGCTATGTAGTTTTGCCGTCCTAAACTATCCATGGGCAATATGGGCTCAGCTCCCCCTGCTGAAAGGCCCCCAATGCATTTAGCCACACGACCAAGGAAGTATCCTATTGGGATGACTAGTACATCCCGCAATATAAGGTGTGACATCATGCACATGGTCCACTAAGACCAACCTTATACCAAAAAATATGAGTTTCCAATTTTGGTCCCCCCAGGACCTCCACCTTCTACAGCTTAACTACACCTCCCTCTTTAATGCCCAATTAAAAATTATTTCTAAGCAATCCATTTACCATTTATTAACCTAGGCCATTTAGTAGTGGTATCATCATATTAACCATACTTTCAAGTACTATCTCTAGCCAACCATATGTAGGTATAGGGGACCTTAGGTGCCCTTCTAATTACCATATTAAATCCACTTGGGGAAATCCATACCCCGCAAGCATAACCATTTAACCATTTACCTTTCCAAACTATTTAAATCATGCATAAATCCTTTACCAAGTTTAAAACAAGAAAGAGTTCCATTTAAAAGAAGTTAATGCAATTAACATGTCTTTATAAGCATTTTGTCAAACACATTGGGGGCATAATATATATCCAAAACCAAATTCCAATTACCAATGACCATTCCATGTATTCCAGTTATCCAAAATCACAAACAATGCATAGAAAAGTATAATTAAAACCATGGTAAACCATAACCAACCATTTATAAACAAAACCCCCAATTCATATTTGAAAACCCAAAGAATACAATAATGAAGTCATGAAAATCAATAATGAAAATCATTCCTTTAGTTGAAACTAACAATAAGGGAGGAGAACATGCCTTATATCGAAGAATTGATTGAAAAAAATCACCAAAGAAAGTCCCAAATTTGTTCCCAAGATTAAAACCCCTATCTCTTCCTTGCCCCAAATCTTTTGAGAGGATTTTAGATTCTTTAGGAGTAGTTTATAAATGTTAAAAAAAGAAATAATAAAGTAAACAGTCTCCAACGTAAATTAGAAGTTGTGGGGTACTATTAAGGTAAGTAGGGAAATGTCCAAAATACCCCTACTTAAATTGCATAAAAATCCCATCACAGGGATATGAATGACCCATACGAGTCGTACCGTTCCGATACGATTGGTACCCGCCACTCGTATCCACCCTTAACCCTTGGACCCAACACTGTCCAACATTCGACTATCCAACTAAGTCATATCCAATGCATGCGATCTGTGCCTTCCATCCGTATCCCTGGCAAAATAGAATACCAAGAAAATTGAAAATTGTCTCTTATATGAGTACCAGATATAACTCTTACCCAACCATATGACCCATATCACCTAATTCAATTCAATTTCAGTAACCCATCCATGCCACCAACCAACACTAGTCAGTATACAATAGGACCATACCACTCGTACCCCAACATACGGCTCGTACCCTTGAGTTGTATTAGGTTTGGAGAACGGAATTCCAGGATTAATTTTGAGGGACAAAATCTAGGATGTAACATTCTTCCCTACTAGGAATATTCATCCCAAAATAATGGACAAGATAAGGGATACCACATAGAGTCATTTGAATTATCCAAAATATTCCCAATCTTCATCAAAGTTCGAAAACAAAGAGGCAAAGATATTAATCTTTCCTTTAACAAACTCAGAAAATAAAGAACACATACCTTTCACACGAATCCAGGGAGCAAAAAACAAGAGTGGATATTTGGACTTCATGTACTCCTCTACTTTCCACGTAGCCTCTTCCACTTTATGGTTCTGCCATAGAACCTTAACCAAAGCCACATCCTTAGTTCGCAACCGACAAACCTGCCTATCTAATATCTCAATTAGGACCTCTTCATAAGACAAAGAATCTAAGATACCCAATCTCTCCAAAGAAGCAATCGAAGAAGGATCACCAATACACTTCCTCAACATGGAAACATGAAAGACCGGATGAACCAAACCCAAACTAGCAGGCAACTCTAATTCATAAGTGTAAGACCCCGTAAGATCCTATCTCATTTTAGCTTACTATTGCATGTTAACGGGTCCCAAGACTTAGAAAATCTTACTAAGTGTTAAGGCTTAGTCTACTCTAAAGCCCTTTCAACTTTGATGATTTTATTTCTAACCTTCTCAACCTTGAAACATTAGTTTCTAAGTTGATTCATGATCGGAGTTGTTGATAGTTCATCTTGGGTGAGTTTTGGATTTTTTAGACAACGTATGAGACTTGTTTGGACGATCAAAATAGCGAATCTCCACAATATGGCCACAGTGCATCAAATATCGCATTGGTGGGGAGCCCTGAAGCGTGACACATATCACGTCGAGTCGACCAGTCCAGTTCAGTTTAATAAGTTTTGGGTCCAGGAGGGTATTGAGTCATTTCCCTTACCCTAATCTTGATATAACATGGGATTTAGGGCCCCAAAAGCATTATTTGTCATCTTTTACACAAAATTCTCTCAAAATAAAGATCTCTCTCTCTCAAGAACAAATCCTAGTCTTTTTAAAATTCAAGCTCAAGCTTTAAGAATTCATAAAGAACTTTCACTAAATTTATCAGTTAAGATATGTTAGATGTTCATCCATGGGCCCTTTTTACCCATGAAGCCTAACAACCCATTTTCAAGTTTAAAGTTATGATTTTTACATGTTATTATGAGTTATCATCATGAAGCTATTATGAACTTTGATTACAAATTATGTTTATTGTGTGTTTTCATTGGAAATTTCCCTTAACATGTTTAAATAGTGATAGTCACATGTTAAATCCTTAACCCATGTCTTAATATTGCAATTATGTTATTATCACATGATTTATCTATTCCCATTCTTTAAATCATAACCCACATGTGTTTGATAAAATGCCTAAAAGATTGGGTTTTGAACAATGACTACTTATTATGTTTCCCAGAGCTTTAGTATGATATTATTGTTATTTCTATCAAGTCCTAGGGGTTATGAATACCTAAAAACTTAGCTGATTATTTAGTCTCAGTATTTTTAGAATGGTTTTAAATATATTTAAGCAGTATCTGTTTAGTAAGTTATCATATTAGTCAAACTTAGATCAGTTCAGTAGTCTGAGTTAGTTCAGTTGGGAGTGGAATTTACCATTGAGTGAACCCAGGGATGGGGGTCCACCTGCCATTATAGGGTGTGATCCTTAGTAGCAATCCCTGCATTCTGGAACTATGTATCAATATAGGTTGAGATGTCCACCTGCTAGTTAAGAGTCGACACATATCGTATTAGAGTACCTGCTAGTTGAGTATGACTCGTTATCCTTCAGAATATCAGTTTAGTAGATCCACACAGCCATTGTTAGTACACGTGGTACAATAGTGACACCCTTCCAACTGGGGTCACATATTGGACCCCAATTAGCTTATATTGGGGCATGTTGGTTAGATGGAAGCTCTCACAGTCTCAGTGCAGTATTCAGTATAGAATTCAATTTCAAGTTTGTTTGACCATAGCATACATTATTAGTTATTCAGTTTACAGACTAATTTAAAATTAGGTTATATGCTTGGTCATGCATTCTCAGATTTTACAGCTTTCATGTATTTAAACTTAGTCATATTATGCTATTCATTCAGTCATTATCTCATGTATATAGGTCTATGCATTTTATCCTAACCTCATCTTACATACCAGTACATTGAAAGTATTGATCTTATATGTTTTCTTTATGCTATGATATCTTATATCATAGGTTTGTACACTCAGTTTTCTGACTGCGCTTAGACAGATCTTGGTCTACCAATCTACAACATTAGTCATGGTGAGTCCTCATCTATCGAGGACATGGTTATTTATTTCAGTTATTTTAGTAGTTTAGCTTCTTATTTTAGTTAGACAGTTGGAGTTAGTTGGGGCCTGTCTCATCAACTCTTTTCAATAAGTTAGATACTTTTAGACAATTGACAGTTAGTCAATTTATTAGTGTTTTTATTTGACTTTCAGTATGTCTTCAGACTCATGATTTAGTAATGATCTCAGTGTTTAAAACTTTGGCATTATTCAGTTATTTATGTGCATATGTATTTTGTTACTATATTATTCAGTGCTCATAACAGGTACTAGTTCATGGATTATCTTATGGTCCTTCAAGATCGTAAGCACCGTGTGGTATCCATGGTGTATTTTTGGTGCATTACAAACTTGGTATTAGGGCCTAAGTTTTTAAAGTATCCTAGGGAGTATGAAAGTCACGTTGAGTAGAGTCTTGTACATGGGTGCGAAGCTCGCCACACTTATGGACAGGAGGCTACAAGAAGTTTTAGGAAAAGTTTCCCTTTTTCAGTATTCATGTCATGCGAATGGGCATGAGATTGATTTAAACTCTCTTTCTAATTTGATCTTTCTTTCATTTACAGAACATGCCTCCTAAAAAGACTAACATAAGAAGAAACAGAAATCAGCCCACACCTCTGCCCGTTTAGAAAGATCCCCTAAATGAGTATGTCTCTTATGCCAATTTTAGAGCTACATTCACAAATTTATCCCACTCAGTGTCTGCTCTGAATAATAATCAAGCTGCTATCCTAGCCAATCCAGTGGCTAATCCTACCATAGCCAGGATTTGGGATTTCACCTGAATGAATCCTTCTTTTTTTTGGGATCCAAGTCTGATGAGAATCTGCAAGAGTTTCTTGATATTTCAGAAGGTGACTGACATTATGGGTATCACTTCTAGTGTGGGTGCAAATTTGGCCACTTGCTAATTGCAAGCTGTAGCTCACAACTGGTGCAGATGTAGGGCCTGTAGAGTGAAAGGAGTTTGTCATAGCCTTTTAAGATAGATTCTTCCCTTTGGAGGTGAGGGAAGCTTAGGTGTTGGAGTTTATTAATTTGAAGTAGTATAGTATGAGTATGAAAGAGTATTCAATTTACTTAGTTGGCAAGGTATGCTCCTCATGTGGTGGCCGATAATAGGTCTAGAATGAGTAAATTTGTGTTTGGTATATCTGATAGTATGGTCAAGGAGTGTAGGAACGCAGTGTTAATTAAGGAGATGGACTTGTCTAAGCTTATGGTATATGCTCAGTAGATCAAATAGGAGAAGGTTAAGAAGAAAGAAAAAGAGAACAAGAGGGCTAGGACAGGTAGTTTTAACTTTGCTTAACTAAGGTCGGGGGGTGGTAACCGTCCTCAATTCCATAAAAAATCTTTAGATCCAACTCTATCTTCAGCTAGTGCACCAGTTCCAAAGTTTAGAAATGATAATCGGGATAGGGGGTAGGATCTAAGTCCCAGGGTAGTGTAAATAGTGGTCGCACTAGTCTTCTTTGCCAGAAATATGGTAGAAATCATCACGATATGTGTAGAGCCGATAGTGATATGTGCTTTGGGTATGGTAAGCCAGGACATAGGATCAGGGATTTCCTAAAGAGTGGTCAGCAGTATCAGTACAACCATCCCTCAGTTCTATTTGATCGCCTGATGCAGCAGGGTGCCGCTTTTAGCGCAACCAGTGGTTAGCGCCCAAATCGAGTGTATGCACTTCAGTCCTAATAGGATCATGAAAGTTCTCTTGATATGGTTATAAGTATATTACAGGTCTTTCACTTACATATTTATCCTTTGTTAGATCCCGAGGTTTTTCTTTTTTTGTAACCCCTTATGTAGTTGTTAATTTTGATTTCAATCCTGAAACCTTTGCAGAACCCTTCTTAGTTCTACTCCAGTAGGTATTTCTATTGTATCCAAGCAGGTATACAATAACTGTCTGGTCACAATATCCCAGAAAGTCACTTTAGTAAATCTTGTGGAGTTAGAGATGACTGATTTTGATGTTATTCTCGCTATGGATTGGCTCTACTCATGCTATGCTTTAGTTGATTGTAGAAATGAAGCCATTTATTTTTAGTTTCTAAATAAACCAGTCATTAAATGGAAGGGTAGTACTTTAATTCTCAGGGGTCAACTTGTTTTCTATCTTAGAGTGAGAAAAATGATATCCAAGGGGTGTGTTTACCATCTTGTTTGAGTTAAAGACTCTAATTTTGAGACTCCTAATCTCGAGTTATCTTCAGTAGTGAGGGAATTTTCAAATGTGTTCCCTGAAGATCTTTCCGTAGTTTCTCTCGAAAGGTAAATTGACTTTGGGATAACCCTTCTTCCAAATACCCAGCCTATCTCTATTCCGTCCTACCGAATGGCTCTATCTGAGCTTAGAGAGTTGAAAGAACAGCTGAAAAATCTCCTAGATAAGGGATTCATCAGGTCCAATATGTCCTCATGGGGCGCTCTAGTTCTTTTCATGCGAAAGAAAAATGTTCTCTTAGAATGTGCATCGATTATCATCAGTTGAATAAAGTCACCATCAATAATAAATATCCCCTCTCCAGAATTGATGACTTGTTTGACCAACTTTAGGGAACCAGTTACTTCTCTAAGATAGACTTCAGATTCACCTATCATCAACTCAGTGTCAGAGAATGTGACATTCAAAAAATAGCTTTCTGAACCTAATATGGTCACTTTAAATTTCTAGTCATGTCCTTTGAACAAACGAATGCCCCAACAGCTTTCATGGACTTAATGAACTGAGTGTTTAAATAGTCATTGATGATATTCTTGTCTATTCTCGTAGTGAAAACGATCATACAGAACACCTAAGAATTGTATCACAGAATCTTAGAGCCTATTAGTAGTTCACCAAATTCAGTAAGTATGAGTATTGGATAAGGTCAATAGCCTTCCTTGGTCATATTATTTCCATTGATGGAATTAGAGTTAATACTCAAAGGATTGAAGTAGTGAGAAACTGTCCTAGACCCATCTCTCCATCAGATATCAGGAGTTTCTTGGGTTTGGATGGTTGTTACCGATGGTTTTTTGAAGGGTTTTTATCTATTACGTCCTTCATGTCCATATTGACCCAGAAGAAAGTCAAGTTTTAGTGGTCAGATTCTTGTGAGAAGAGTTTTTAGGAGTTGAAGATTCGACTCACCTCAGCCCTAGTTTTGACATTACCATATGGTTTAGATGGGTTTGTTGTTTACTGTGTTGCTTCTAGAGTTGGTCTTGGTTGTGTGTTAATGCAGAGAGGTTGGTCTTGGTTGTGTGTTAATGCAGAGAGGTAAGGTCATAGCCTATGCCTCTAGACAACTTAAGCCCCATGAAAAGAATTATCCTACCCATGATCTTGAGTTAGATGCTATTGTGTTTGCCTTGAAAATTTGGGGCACTATCTCTATGGCGTGTATGTTGATGTGTTCACGAATCAGAAAAGCTTGTAGTATGTGTTTTCGTAGAAAGATCTGAATCTTTGTTAGAAAAGGTGGTTGGAGTTGTTGAAAAACTATGATATGAGTGTTTTGTATCACCTGGAAAGGCTAATATAGTGGAAGATGCCCTTAGTAGGATTGTCTATGGGTAGTTTTGCCCACGTTGAGGATGATAAGAAGAAGTTAGTCAGAGAAGTTCATCAACTTGCTAGACTAGGTGTTCGTTTGGTTGATTCAGTCGAGGGTAGTGTATGGGTTCAAAATAGTTTGGATCTTCTTTGGTTGCCGAAATAAAATAAAATCAAGATTGGTATCCTAGTCTAGTAAGTCGAAGGATTCAATCAGAGATAAGTAAGTAGAGGTTTCTCCAAAGGGATAGATGGTGTGTTTCAATGTCAGGGCAGGCTGTGTGTGCCATGCGTTGATGGGTTGACGCAGAGAATCCTTACAGAAGTGCATGGTGCGCATTACTCTATTCACCTAGGGGACAGTAATATATACCATGATTTATGAGAAATTTATTGGTGGAGTAGTATGAAGAGGGATCTTGTAGAGTTTGTAGCTAAGTGCTCTAACTGTCAGTAGGTTAACGTTAAGCACCGAATTCCTAGTGGCATAATACATGAGTTTAACATCCACACTTGGAAGTGGAAAAAGGTTAACATGGATTTTATGAAGGGTTTCCCCGTACACATTATTAGCATGATTTGATATGGGTTATAGTAGATAGAATGACCAAATCAACTCTTTTCTTTCCAGTTCATACTTCTTATTTAGCCGAGACTATGAAAAGCTTTATCTCAGAGAGTTGTTTAGGTTGCATGGTGTCCCACTGTCTATCATCTCACATAGAGGTACTCCGTTTACCTCTCACTTTTAGAAGGCATTTTATAAGGGTCTTGGTACCCAAGTTTTTCTTAGTATAGCCTTTCACCCTTAGACAAATGGTCAGGCAGAGAGGACCATTCAGACCTTAGAGGACATGTTGAGAGCGTGTGTTATCGACTTTAAGGGTAGTTGGGATGATCACTTGTCTTTGATTGAGTTTGACTACAATAATAGTTATCATTCCAGTATTCAGATGGCTTCATTTAAGGCTTTCTATAGGAGGAGATGTCGATCTCTTATTGGTTGGTTTAAGGTGGGTGAGACCGCATTGATAGGGCCTGATTTAGTGTTTGATTCATTAGAGAAAGTTCAGTTGATCAAGGAGAGTCTTAAGGCAGCCTAATGCCATCAAAAATCCTATGCAAATGTGAGGAGTAGAGATCTTGAGTTTGAGGTTGGTGACTTAGTCTATTTGAAAATTTCACTCATGAAGGGAGTGAAGAGATTTAACAAGAAGGGGAAACTCAGTCCCCGGTATGTTGGCCCTTACAAGATCTTGAGTCGTTATGGAAAGGTAGCATATAAGCTTGAGTTTCCCATAGATTTGGCATCCGTTCACCCAGTATTCCATGTTTCTTTATTAAAGAAGTGTATTGGTGATCCAGCTGTAGTTGTTCCTTTAGAAAGTATAGATGTTTAGGATGGCCTTTTTTATGAAGAAATCCCATTCGAGATACTAGATCATTAGATTCATAGACTAAGGAAAAAAAAAAGTTCCCTTGGTCAAAGTTATTTGGCAGAACTAGTCTATTAAGGGAGCCACTTGGAAAGCAGAAGTAGACATGTAAACCAAGTACCCTCATATCTTCTCTGCAAAAATCAAACTCAACTTAAGGTAACAGTTTTCTTTAGACTTTCTCTTTTCAATTCTCAGTTCCAGCCATGTAATCATCTTCATGTCATTGCATACATTCACGAATCAGTTTAGTTATATATCATGTTTCAGACTCAGTCATGTAACCATGTTTTCAGTTATGCACATTCAACATGTACTCTTAGTACCTTAGTAATCTCAGCTTAATCAGTCTCATTCGAGGATGAATTTTTTCAAGGGGGAGATATTGTAAGATCCCGTAAGATCCTAGCTCATTTCATCTTACTATTGCATGTTAAAGGCGTCCAGTCTAAGAAAATTTCACTAAGATCCTAGCTCATTTCAGCGTACTATTTCATGTTAAAGGGGTTCAGACTAAGAAAATTTCACTAAGTGTTAAGTCTTAGTCTTCTCCAAATCCCCTTAAACTTCGATGATTTTATTTTCGACCTTCCCAATCTCGTAATGTTAGTTTCTAAGTTGATTCATGATAGGGGTTGTTGATAGTTCATCTCCAAAGGCCCTTTAAACTTTGATGTTAAAGGGGTTGTAGGGGTTCATCTTAGGTTAGGGTCCCAAAAGCAGTATTTGTTATCTTTTACAAAAAATTCTTTGAAAAGAAAGCTCTCTCTCAAGAACAAACCCTAGCCTCTTCAAAATTCAAGATCAAGCTTTAAGAATTCATCAAGAACTTTCACTAATTTATTAGTTAAGGTATGTTAGATGTTCATCCATGGGCCGTTTTTACCCATGGAGTCCAACAACCCATTTTCAAGTTTAAAGTTATGATTTTTACATGTTGTTATGAGTTATTATCATGAAGTTATTATGAACTTTGATTACAAATTATGTTTACTATGTGTTTTCGTCGGAAATTTCCCTTAACACGTTTAAATAGTGATATTCACTTGTTAAATCCTTAACCCATGTCTTAATATTGCAATTATGTTATTATCACATGATTTAATTATTCCCATGCTTTAAATCATGACCCACATGTGTTTGATAAAATGCCTAAAAGATTATGTTTTGAACAATGACTACTTATTATGTTTCCCAAAGATTTAGTATGATACTATTGTTATTGCTATCGAGTCTTGGGGGTTATGAATACCTAAAAACTTCGCTAATTACTTAGTCTCAGTATTTTCCTGATGGTTTTAGTCTCAGTATTTAGTAAGTTATTATATCAGTCAAACACAGATCAGTTCAGTAGTCTGAGTTAGTTTAGTTGGGAGTAGGATTTAGCACCGTGTGAACCCAAGGATGGGGGTTCACCTGCCAGTAAAGGGTGTGATCCTTGGTAGCAATCCCTGCATTCGGGAACTATGTAGCCAGCAAAGGTTGAGATGTCCACCTGCTAGTTAAGGGTGATTCGTTATCCTTCAGGACATCAGTTTAGTAGATCCGCATATACATTGTTAGTACACGTGGCATAGTACTGACACCCTTCCAACTGGGGTCACAGGTTGGACCCCAATTAGCTCATATTGGGGCATGTCGGTTAGACGATAGCTCCCACAGTCTTTGTCTATTATTCAGTATAGAATTTAATTTTAGGTTTGTTTGACAATAGCATATAGTTATCAATTATTCAGTTTTCAGTATTTTAGTTTATAGACTAATTTAGAATCAGGTTATATGCTTGGTCATGAATTCTCAGATTTTACAGTTTTCATGTATTTAAACTCAGTCATCTCATGTTATTCATTCAGTCATTATCTCATGCACATAGGTCTATGAATTTCAGCCTAACCTCATCTATCATACTAGTACATTCAAAGTACTGATCGCATACATTTTCTTTGTGCTATGATGTCTTATATGATAAGTTCAAACGCTCAGTTTCCTGACTGTAATTAGATAGATCCTGATCAACAATAGTAGTCGTGGAGAGTCCTCATCTATTGAAGACATGGTTATTTATTTCAGTTATTTCAGTAGTTCATCTTCTCATTTCAGTAAGACAGTTGGAGTTAGTTGGGGCATGTCCCACCAACTCTTTTTAGTCACTTAGAGGCTTTCAAACAACTAACAATTAGTTAGTTTATTAGTGTTTTTATTTGAGTTTCAGTATGTCTTCAGACTCATGATTCAGTAATGATCTCAGTATTCAAACCTTTAGCATTATTCAGTTATTTCCACACATATGTATTTTGTTACTATATTATTCAGTGCTCATAGCAGGTATCATTTCATGGGTTAGCTTGTGGTTTTTCGAAAACGTAAGTACCGTGTGGCATCCAAGGTGTAGTTTTGAGTCGTTACAATAAGCAACATTACCAATTATCTGCAAAATCATATAAGGACCAGTAAATCGAGGATTGAGCTTCCCCTTCTTGCCAAACCACACTACTTTCTTCATGGGAGACACCTTTAGGAATACCTTGTCCCCAACCTAGAACTCAAAGTCTCTACGCCTAACATTCGCGTATGACTTTTGGTGACTCTAGGCAGCCTTAAGCCTATCCTGGATCCCTTTACTTTCTCTATAGCTTGATAAACCAGATCTGGACCAAACATATCTGCCTCACCATAGTTAATTACACAGGCCCGAAGCATATTCTCCAATGTCTGAATAGTTCTCTTCGCTTGCCCATTCGATTGGGGATGGAAAACAGTACTCATAATAACCTTAGTACCCAAACCTCTCTGGAAATATCGCTAGAAATAAGATGTAAACTGCGTACCACGATCAGAAATAATCAAGACAGGTACCCTATGCAGATTTATAATTTCCTGAAGATATAGCTTCGTATAATCCTCTACCAAAAAGGTAGTCCTCACCGAAGAAAAGTCAGACTTTATCATCCTATCCACAATGACCCAATTCTAATCAAATTGGTTTGGAGACCGAGGAAGACCGGTAATGAAATCCATATTGATTACCTCTCACTTCTATTCGAGAAATTTAATTTATTGATGCAATCCACTAGGCCTCATGTGCTCAACCTTAATCTGTTGACACACCATACACTTGGCCACAAAGTCAACCACATCCCTCTTTATACTATTCCACTAATACATCTCCTTCAGATCAGGATACATCTTTGTCGAGCTGAGATGAACAACATAGCACGAATCATATGCCTCTGCCAAAATTTTTTATAGCAAACCTTCGGCATTAGGAACACACAACCTCCCTTGGTACACAAAGTACTAGCACCACTATCTCAAACACCACTTCCTTTTGCTCACCAACATCACTCTTGGTTTTCATCAAGACAGGATCAAACACTTTCTTTCTCTTATCTCTGAACTAAGAAATGATCAAACCACTTCTTGCACCATCACACCACTGTCTTTAGAGTCTAAAAAACGAACCCCAAGATTGGCCAAGCAGTGAATATCCTTCACCAATTCCTTCTTTCTATATTCCACATGAGCCAAACTCCCCCATAGGAAACCTGCTAAGAGCATCAGCAACTACGTTAGCCTTACTTGGGTGGTAGTGAAGACTCATGTCATTGTCCTTGGGAAGCTCAAGCCACCTTCTCTGCCTGAGATTAAGCTCTTTCTGAGTGAACACGTACTGTAGACTTATGATAAAAAAAAATATCTACGTGAACACCTTACAGATAATACCGCCATATTTTCAAAGCAAACACAACCGCAACATCTCCAAATCATGAGTAGGATAGTTCCTCTCATGCACCTTTAACTGCCTGGAAGCATAAGAAATCACCTTCCTATGCTGCATCAAGACACAACCAAACCCTACCCGAGTGCATCACAGTAAACCAAAAACCCATCATTGTCTTTCAGTAAAGTTAGAATTGGAGCCAAAGTTAACTTATCCTTCAACTTCTCAAAACTCCCTTCACAAGCATCTGACCATGAAAAATTGACCTTTTTCTGAGTCAACTTAGTCAAAGGATCCGCCATCGATGAGAAGTTTTTCATAAATCACCTATAATATCCAGCTAACCCCAAGAATCTTCGGATGTCGAATGGAGTTGTGGGTCTAGGCCACCCCTTCACCGCAACAACCTTTGAGGATCAAGCATTATCCTCTTACTAGAAATAATATGACCCAAGAAAGTCACGACGTTCAAACAAAACTCACACTTAGAGAACTTAGCATACTACTGTTGTTCCTTTAAGGTCTGCAACACCACACAAAGGTGATTAACATGATCCACCTAAATCTTAAAATAAACCAGAATGTCATCAACAAACACAATGACAAAGAGTTCCAAATACTGCCTGAAAACTCTGTTCATCAGATCCATAAATGTCATTAGGGCATTAGTGAATCTAAATCACTTCACCAAGAACTCAAAATGCCCATACCAAGTACAAAAATCCATCTTAGGGATATCCACCTCCCTAAACTTAAGCTGATGGTACCCAAACCGAAGATCTATTTTAGAAAAGAACTTGGCATCTTGCAACTTGTCAAATAGATCATCTATCCTCGAGAGAGGATACTTGTTCTTGACCGTTACCTTATTCAAAAGTCTATAGTTAATGCACATCCAAAGGGAACCATCCTTCTTGTGCATGAACAACACTAGTGCACCCCACAGAGAAATGCTAGGACGCATAAACTCTTTATCTAGAAGATCCTTAAGTTGCTCCTTGAATTCCCTAAACTAAGCCAGAGCCATTTTATAAGGAGGAATAGATATTGGACAAGTGTTGAGAAGCAAATCAATACCAATTTCTATTTCCTTATCCAGAGAAACACCAGGAAGATCATCTGGAAAGACCTTTGGAAACTCATTAACCATAAGAACTGACTGTAAAGAAGTACCTTTTGAGTTAGAATCTTTAACCTGAACCAAGTAATACAGATATCCATTAGAGATTAACCTTTAAGCTCTAAGATAAGAAATAAACCTTTCCCTCGGAGCCAAAGAGACACCTTTCCATTCTATAATTGGTTCACCAGGAAACTTAAAGATAACCTTTCGGGTCCAACAATCTAAAGACACGTAATAAGAGTGTAACCAATCCACACTTATGATGAGAGCAAAATCTGTCATTCCCAACTCAAATAGATCTACCAAGGTCTTCATGTTACCAACAGATACCACACACCCCTTATAGACCCTTTTAGCAAAAATCGAGTCTCCTATCGAGGTAGAAATAGAAAAAGAATCTAAAATCACTTTGTGATAAAAAAACCAAAAGATACAACCACATAAGGAGTCACGTAAGAAAGAGTGGACCCCGGATCATGCAACAATATACATCACGAGAGAAAATCTGTAACGTACCAGTAATGACATCAGGTGATGTCTCAATTCCTATCGGGACGCTAAAACATACAACTTGTTTTGACCAACACTAGAACCAGGAGCAGTAACAGAAGTTGATGCAACATCACCAGCTGTAGGAGCAGAAGATGATGCCATGGGAACTTTATTTTCCCCCGTGGCGACCTTATTAATCGGAAAATCGTTGAGCCGATGACCTAGATAGCCACACCTAAAGCACTTGTCCCTCCCTTCTTCACAATAACCCCGATGGGGTTGACCATAAAACCAACAAGGAGGGCATAAAGAAACAGACTGACCCCCATTCACCTGAGATTGGGCGCCTTGTGCCTAAAAATTATCAACACCCTGATGACGCATATCTCTCAACTTTTTCAAGTAAGGGCACTAGCGGTAGAGAAGGAACCCAAGCTCCCCCATATCTTTTTCTCCCACTTTCCACCATACCGACCACCCTGGGACTACGCATCTCCCTGATTAGAAAACCTGCTCCTCTTTTCTTGTCTATTCCCAAATTCTACATACCTTCTCTTCTCATCCTATACTTGTCGCATATGGACAGTTAACCAAGAAATATCCATATCTTTGATGATCAAAACAGTTTTTCTCTCCAAGATCAAATCTCTATTCAATCCAGAAGTGAACTTTATCATTCTCATCCTTATGACATCCACAAAGTCAGGAGCATACCTCAAAAGGAACTTCAAGAAATATTCCTTGACAGTGATTCTCCCTTGTTTAAGATTCATAAACTCCTATATCTTAGCTTACCTTAGCACTTGAGGAATGAAAAGATCCAAGAAGGCATTAGAAAAGGCCTTTCATAATTTAGATTCTTTCACAACCCCCTATCTCTGTCCCACTCCTCATACCACTGATAAATAATATCTTTGAGCTGATAAGCTGCAAAGTTCACCCCTTCCACATTAGTAGCCTGCATCACCTAAAATATTTTCTCTATTTAATACAAGATGCCCTATGGATCCTTCTCTACCTTCACTCTAGTAAAAGTAGGAGGCCTTATCTTCATGAATTGACTAGCTCTTGTGGTCTTAGCATACAACCTACCAGATACATCCCGCTCATCCTAAGAAGAAACTAACTGAGCAATGACATAGATAGATCGACAAAATTCCACATTCATCACATTGCCCTGAAGGACCTGAGGAGAATTGGTAGGATTAGGAGGAACTCCAATACCATCCAGAATAGGACCCTGAGATCGAAGATGTACCTCCATCGTAGGATGTACCCCTTTATCATCATCCCCAGATGGGATAGAAGAATTTTCTTGTTTTGTAGATCTACAAGGCATGATCTGAAAGATGAATAAATAAGGATTAGAGAAGATTTTTGGACTTTAGATTCCAAGCTTGAAAATAGAATACCAAGAAAGTGAAACATTTCTAAATGTCTTGCAGCATCTCCCTTATGAGTATGGTGCGCTACATACCCTTAAAAGAGACTCTACTCGACATGTTTTGGGGACTTCTCAGTTGACCATGAACCTAAAGCGCTAATACCAACTTGCCATGACCCGAACTAGGGCCTAGAACTACTGGGCATCCCAAGACCTACCAGGATCGGGGACTGCCCCCTGTTACCCAACCCAACTGCCTTATCCAGCCTTTGATGGGCTGAATTTTGAGCATATAACAAGATAAAGTAAATTCTCTCATGAAGACTCTAGGATAGAGTTACAACCATGACCGACCTAACCTAGTCCAACCGTACTAAACTAACTATCCATCCATACCAAGCCAAACAAAAGGCCATAACCAAAGAGACTATCGAAACATAATTTGATAATCAATCCCAGATAGAACAACCAATAATATCATCCAAAGGTATAAGCCCCAACACCAATACCAATCCCGCCCATACCAACCCTCAGGAGTACCACAAAGCCTCTATCCAAAAGAGCAAGAATATCTGATTAGGACAAGCCCTTAACCATGGCCAAAACTATTATCTAAAATAAAATAAAAATGTCCAAAGATGTCCATAACATGAAATAGAGCTTTTCAAAAGGATGGAAGCTTACCATTTTAGTCCAATACTGATATCGAAATTCGAGTGCTAGACAAGAGGGGTAGAATGGTCGATTCCTACATAGTGTCGGTATACAGCCGCTAATAGATAGGTTAGCGAGTGATCTCTAGCATGAACTCAGGATAAGGATAAAATAACTCCATTTATAAAAACCAAATAAAATCCATCCATAATGCATACAACCATACATATATATATAAGTGCTGGGAAAGGGAATTGAGTTTACCATGCATTTAAAACCTTTACCTGGGTTGTGTAGCTTTGCCGTCCTAAACCACCCACGGACAATATGGGTTCAGCTCCCCTTGCTGAAAGGGCCCCAGTGCGTGTAGCCGCACGACTAGGGAATTATCCCATTGAGATGACTAGTACATCCCCAGTATGAGGTGTGACATCATGCACATTATCCACTAAGACCATCCTTATACTGACAAATATGAGTTTCCAGTTTCGATTACCCCCGGGACCTCCACCTTCTATGGATTAGCTATACCTCCCCTTATAATGCCCAATTATAAACTATTTCCATGCAATCCATTTACCATTTATTAACCAAGGCCATTTAGTGGTGGTATCATCATACCAACCATACTTTCAAGTACTATCCATAGCCAACCATATGTAGGTATAGGGGACCTTAGGTGCCCTTCCAATTATCATATTAAATCCACTTGGGGGAATCCATACCCCACAAGCATAACCGCTTAGACATTTACCTTTCCAAACCATTTAAACCATACATAAATCCTTTACCAAGTTCAAATCAAGCATGAGTTCCATTTAAAAGAAGTCAATGCAATGAACATATCTTTATAAATGTTTTGTCAAACACATTGGGGCGTAGTATATATCCAAAACCAAATTCCAATTACCAATAACCATTCCATGTATTCCAATTATCCAAAACCACCATCAATACATAGAAAAACATAATTAAAACCATGGGAAACCATAACCAACCATTTATAAACAAAACCCCCAATTCGTATTCGGAGATAAGAATGGCCCATACGAGTCATACCCTTTCAATACAAGTAATACCTGCCGTTCGTATCCATCTTCAACCCTTAGACCCAACACTGTCCAGCATACAACTCTCTAACCCTGTCATATCCAAAGTATACAATCCGTAACTTCCATTCATATCCCAACCAGAATAGAATACCAAGAGGATTGAACATTGTCCCCTATATATGCATTAGATACGACTCGCACCCAACAATACAACTCATATCCCCTAAGTAATATCCATTAAATAAATCCATCCATCCCACCAACCAATACTGGTCAGTATACGATAGGAACATACCACTCGTACCCCAACATACGACTCATACCCTTAAGTCGTATTGGGTCCGGAGAAAAGAATTCTAGGAAAAATTTTGAGAGCCAAACCCAAGATGTAACTATTAGCCTTGCCCGAATTATATAATACACTCATATCATAATCTTTTAACATCTCAAGCCACCTTCTCTGACAAAGATTTAGATCTTTCTGCGAGAACACATACTGCAAACTTTGTAATCCGTGAACACATCAACATAAACCCTATAAAGACAATACCTTCAAATTTTTTAGTAAAAAACAATAACAGCCAACTCAAGATCATAGGTAGGATAATTCCTTTTTATAGGGTTTAAGTTTTCTAGAGGCATAGGCTATGACCTTACTTCTCTGTAACAAAACACAACCAAGATCAAATCTGGAAGCATCACAGTACAACTATGAACCCATCTGAACCATCTGGCAAAGTCAAGATTGGGATAAAGTGAATCGAGTTTTCAATTCTTGAAAGCTCTTGTCTCATGCATCTGACCACTAAAATTTGACTTTATTTTGAGTTAATCAAGATATGAGGGATTCAATAAAAGAAAACCATTCAACATACCATTGGTAATAGCAAGCCAAACCCAAAAAACTCCCGATATCTGATAGAGAGATGGATATGGACCAGTTTCTCAGAACTTTGGTATTTTGAGGGTTAACTCGAATGCCATCACTGAAAATAATATGGCCAAGGAAAGCTACCGATCTTAGCAAAAATTTGCACTTTCTGTATCTGGCGGACAACTAATGAGCTCTATGGTCTGCAATACAATCCTCAGATGGTCTGCATGATCATTCTTACTATGAGAATGGTCAATCATATCATCAATAAAGACTATGATGAACATGTACAAGTACTGCCTCAACACTCTGTTCATCAAGTCTATGAAAGCTGCAGGGGCATTCGTTTGTCCAAAAGACATAACTAGAAATTCGAAGTGACCATATCGTGTTCTGAAAGCTGTCTTCAGAATGTCACATTCTCTGACTTTGAGGTGATGAGAGTTGGACCTAAGGTCTATCTTAGAGAAATAACTGGCACCTTGAAGTTGGTTGAACAATTCATCAATCCTAGGGAGTGGATACTTATTCTTGATGTTGACTTTGTTCAACTGATTGTAATTGATGCACATTTTGAGAGGACCATTTTTATTATGCACGAACAAGACTAGAGCGCCTTATAGGGAAACAATGGGCCTGATGAAATCTTTATATAGGAGATATTTTAACTGTTCTTTCAACTCCTTAAGCTCAACTGGATCCGTTCTATAAGGAGGAATATAGATAGGCTAGGTATTTGGAAGGAGATCTATTCCGAAGTTAATTTTTATTTTGAGAGAAACTTCGAGAAGATATTCAGGGAACACATCTGGAAATTCCCTTACTACTGTAACTAACTCAAGACTTGGAGTTTCATAACTAGAGTCTTTGACTCGAACATGATGGTAAACACACCTCTTAGATATCATTTTTCTTGCCTTAAGATAAGAAACAATCTGGCCCCTAAGCACAGAGATGCTACCCCTCCATTTAATAACTGGTTCATTGGGAAACTGAAACTGAACAACTCTATTTATGCAATCAACTGAGGCATAACATGAGTGGAGCTAATCTATGCCGAGAATGACATCAAAATCAATCATCTCTAACTCCACAAGATCTACTGAGGTGATTTTTTGAGATACGATGACCGAGCAATTTCTGTATAATCGTCTGGCTATGATAGGTTTACCTACTTGGGTAGACACTGAGAAAGGTTCTGTTAAATATTCGGGTTTGACACCAAAACCTACTGATATATAGGGATTTACAAATGAGAGTGAAGCTCCGAGGTCTAACAAAACATAAACATAAAGGTGAAGGACCTGTATCATACCTATAACTATATTAGGAGAACTTTCAGTTTTTGTCGAGTCTGGAGAGCATATAGTCTGTTCTAGCGTTTCCCACTAGTTGCATTGGAGGTAGCGCCCTGCTGAGTTGGCGGACCTACTGGTACTACTAAAGAGGTAGCCTGGTCTTGCTGGCGATCATTTCTGCCCCTCTACAAAACCACTATACACTCTCAAATCCTGTGGCCTGGCTTACCATATCCAAAACACATATCACTACCAGCCTTACACACACTCTAATGATGTCTGCCATACTTTCCGTAAAGTAGATTAGTACGACCACTGTTCACACTACCCTAGGACTTAGAGCCTGACGCCCTATCTCGACTGTCTTGTTTGAACCTAGGCACAAGTGCATTGGCTGAAGATAGATTGGGGCTGAAAATTTCTGTCATAACTGGGAATGGTTACCACCTTCCGACCTTGGCTGAGAAAAGTTAAAACTACCTGTCCTAGCCCTTTTATTCTCTCTTTGCTTCTTCTTAAGCTTCTCTTTTTCAATCTGCTAAGCATGAACCATAAGTCTAGATATGTCCATCTCTTTAATCAACATTGCGGTTCTACACTCCTTGATCATACTATCAGACATACAAGATACAAACTTGTATATTCTAGACCTATTATCAGCCACCATCGAAGGAGAATACCTTTCCAGCTGAGAGAATTTAAGTGAGTACTCCTTCACACATATACTACCTTGGTTCAAATCGATGAACTCGTACACCTTAGCTTCCCTACACTTTAATGGGAAAAACTGTCTAAGAAATCCATGGCAAACTCCTCTCACTCAATAGGCCCTGTATCAACACAACGGTTCTCCTTCCACTACTTAAATCAGGTGTGAGCTACATCTTGCAACTAATATGCAATCAACTTTGCACTCTCACTCGATGTGACTGTTGACACCAATTTTTGACCTCCACATTTAAAGTTTAATTTTGAGATTCTTCGATTATAATAAAATTATAATTTAGTTTACCTGAATTAAAATTTTCTAAATGAATTTATCTGGAAAATTTCTACCATTTTAAGCAATGATTATATATTTTCATACTCATATATTCGAAATTGCATAATTTTGTTACTTAAGTATTTACTTTACCGAATATCAAATTTTAATCAAGGCTTATCATGAAAATAGATTCAAATGGTTAAAATCTTGATTTAAATGTAATTTATTTTCAAAATAATTTATTTTTAAAAAATAAGTTTAATTTTATTAAATCGAGAAGCTCAATATTAAATGAGGTATAGTTTCGTATCGAATATCGATTTGATTTAGCCATAATTGAAATTAATTGGCCACAATTACAATGTAATTCACCAATTGATTTTTAATGTGGCAAAATTTAAATGGAATTGACCAAACCTCTAAATTCACAAATCAAACCCATTGCTTCTTAAACCAGCGCAATAGCAACATCCCACTGCAGCATCCCAACAAAACACACCTAAATTTGGCCCACTCTTATTTCTCTCCTTCTACGCGTACAAATAACGAAACAGCCGACAACCACCACAAAAAATGATAATAGAAAACAACAATCCAACAACGTACCATTTCAACAATATAACACGTAACAACGTTCAACAATAATGTACAACAATCGACCAACAACATCAACACATAAACAACATACAATGACCAAAAATCAATAGCAACTTCAATGAAAAAACAAGACCAAACGACATTAAATAGTAACAACAAACAACACTGCAGCAACAACTCAGCAAGAACGGCCTATTTTTGTACCAACCTTATCATCAAATTTCAAAAATCCTTTTTGAAATTCCTAAAGTAACCCTATATTTCCCCCTAAATTCAGTCCCAAAATCTACTGTAAATACCGATTGAAGAATAATAGTGAAGGAGAGGAATTTTGGGGGAAAATTTGAGGGTTTTGGAGGTAAATACCACTAACCTCACGCAACTGAAATCCCGATGAAAAACTAAACTCCAGCAAAAGTCACTATGATTTTGATAGATTGGAATTGAGTTTTGACAGTGAAGTCATCGTCAACTTATTGTTCCCATTCGCTTCCCGAAAACAGGTGAAAACTTCATTCCTTTCGTATTTTTGTTTATCTGTTTATGGAAAGAAAGAACGTGAATTTCAGTAAAAATGGTCATGGAAATGGTCTTGTTTGGGTATGTGTATGATGTTAGGCGATGGATGTGAAAGCTGGTTTTCCTGATTATTGACGAAAAGCGCTAAACCTTAATAAATTTATTTGTATGTGTGATGCTACTTTGGATGCCAGATATTACTATTATTATCATTACTTTTAATTCATCATGGTTTTAAAGAAAAAATTTATAAATATCCCTCCTAATATGTGAGCAATTCATTCCCGAGCAGTATTATTCAGTACAACTTTGGAAAATACGTTTAGTCTCTTATAAGCCTAAAGGGTTCAAGCATGCAACATAGTCCTATAATTTAAAGTTCTTGTTATATTGGTTATGAAGTTTTGTGTTTCATCTTGTTTGGCTAAATAGGTGGCCTTCGCACTTCATCGCTTGGTTTCAATTCTATCATTTGTGATATTTTAATTTCGAACAATCCCGTGCAAACTTTTATATGCTGCAAAACTTTTAATTGTACCATTACTATGACGTGGTTGTTTTTGTTCAAACAATGACGTTTGAATCTTTGGATGTCTCCCTGCATGGTTTATGTTCCAATCTAAATTTCAACTTCTTTACATCTATTTAGATATAGAAGTTGAAAAAGCTCTTCATTGAGATCTCTTAGCCTTATTTAAAACTTTTCACTAATAAGTCAAATCTTTTTATTTCTTTTGGTAATAGCCTATGTCAACGATTTTATAGGATTAGAGAGTTAGTTTATGATGCTAATCTCCATAAGTTAGTCTGCTATTCTTGCATTATTATTTAGCCCATGTGCAACAACCATGCTACCGCTTAATTGCAAAATCCATTGGGGAATTTGTTTGCCAAATGATGAACTTATTATCCTGTGTGCACTATACTTGAAAAAAAATGATTAACTTTCATTCTTGTTTTTTTTTTTTTAATTTCATCCCGAATGGTGCGATCTAACTATAATATGCTTTTTTTTTTGTTTCATGTAAAATGAATCCGAGCCAAGTGGACTCCATATGCCTTCATTTCTTAGAGACCAAGTCCCAAATCCTCTCCTATGTCTAAAAGAGACTAGTTTATTGATAAAGAAGGCTGGTATACACCTGTATACAACATATATATGGATTTCTTCTAGTTGAAGGCGACTAATTTACGTCAACACATGATGCAATAGATTTGGGAGCGAATATACGCATATTTATGCACTGATATACTGTGTATATACACAAAAACGTGGAGAAAAGGGGCTGCAGTATACTTCTGATATACATGGAAAAGTGGGCTGATAATTCATAGAATTCAGGCCCAAAAGCTGGACAGCCCATTAATGGGCCAAAAGGGCCCAATTATAGTTCATTTCTATATTTTCTAGACCTATTTATTGGTATTTACTAAAACACTCTAACTAACTGACCTAGATAAATCCTCTTATGCGTTACCATTTTATTTTATCACGGCTTTTATTCGATTTGTAATTTATCTCCTCTAAATGAATTAAAATGGTTACTTTCGTTTTTCCTCCCTAAAACAAACCTTAAAAGAAATTGTTAAATATTTTATTTAAAATAACATTTGTTTTGTTCATATGACTCATAGCCTTTTGGATTAAAATAATTTCCTATGAATCAAGAAAACTATTTTTCGCGTAATTTTTAACTTTTCATAATTGATAGAATGCTTTTAACATGATATTTTCTTAACATTTTTCAAAGGTGTTACCTATAATAAAATTGACCTTTTTAATAATGATAAATAGTAATATAAGTAAAAAGAAAGTTACATAATCCTGTTTTTCCATAACAACACAAACTTACTTCCTTCTAAAATTCAAGTGTGCACCTAGTTTAAATAGTTCTTTTTCTTAATTCAAGTAGAAATAATATTTCACATTTTTTTCTCTCTTAAAAATAATTATGAATTTTTCCAGTTAGAATATTCCTTGATTTTTCCTCAAATTCTAATTTCTTGTGATGAATTAAGTAAAATAATTTCTCAAGTAAGATATTTTATTAAGCGAAATATTTCATAATTTTTCTTAAAACTAATATCGAATTAAGTAAAACATGTTGCAACTTTTTTTCAAATTCAAGTAGAATATTTCTCATTTGAATAAACAAATATCAATTCTAAAGATGTAAACAACCCTTTTTGAAAAATTAGTCACCTTTTTTAAGTTAATCCGAAAATGATCTTTTGGTGAATCGTTTTAAAATAGACGCTCCTAAGTGCCATAATAACCTTCTTAGGGCGTTAATTAAACCCTTACTCAGTTTCTCTAATTTTGAAGATTTATTTCTGTTTTTAAATCTTTGAAATTTCTTTAAGTTATTTTTCTTGATATTTTTCTATAAAAATCAAGTGGAGACTCTGAAAATTCCTTAAAAAATTATTTTGAAATTTTCTTGAATTTTTTTGAAATAGTTTTAAAAAGTCAAAATCATTTTCTTTTAAATGAAAGCCGAAAAGGGATAAAATAGAAATGACAACTCTGCTGGGGAATTCACTAGGTTCTAACCAAATGTGTGCTAACTTCTTTGACTAACTATTTGGATTGTAATATTTAAACTATTTTTCTGCCTATGTTTTTAAATTTTTGCAAAAAATTAAACTGTTGCATTGCAAGGTATACTTCCACATTCAAAATATACAAATTGTTTGGGATTTTGCGGATGTCCTGCCCCATATTGTTCAATTCCAAATCGAATGTTGGAAATATGATAACTTATTGGCACACTAGGCGTTCGATAGCTGTTCGTATTTCCAAACCCAAGTCATCCACTTGGGAACCTGGTCAAATCCCACTCCAGACTCCTATGATAGATCAAAACCAAAACCCTTTTTGGCATAATCCTAGAACGATCCAATACCAGAGGGGGTATTGGGCCTATTAGAAAACCTGTCCTGCGTCTATTGGTCACGAGCCAATTACAGACGAATCATGTTTGTATGTTGGAGAAATATATGTTTGTTTAATCTAATCCATTATCCTTCGAGGTAGGGGAGAGGCTTACTTTGTTTGTAGGAATGACTCAGTTGGCCCTGTATGAAATATTCTAAGTGGCTACCAATCTCCTAGACCTCCTTAATGCTTGGTCGACCCAAAGGAGTGTGGAAAGTAAACAGGTTGCTAGGACACATATCGGACAACCAAGATATCGCTTATGGAAAGAGGTGGACGAAGCTAAGAGGGCGAAGGCCAAAGAAGGAATATCTAAATTAGACACTAGTGTTTTCTTATTTTATCCCCTGCATGGGACCTTGTCCTTTTTATTATGTTATTTTTCCCTTCTCCCAAAAATTGTATCTCTTTTAATGCAGCTGTGTAGGCTTTTATGCCATTTTTTATACATTCGAGGAAATTTTAAGGGATAATGGATTGGTTTTTAGAGACATATATTTTCTTCAAATTCGCTAGGCCAATCCATGGCTCAAAAGAGTTACCCAATAAAGATGCACTTATTATCTATTGTGTGTGATATTACTTTCTTATGTGATATAACTGTTTTATATGCTTATGTACACTGTTAGAATCAAAGGTAAATTGACCTACTCTTCAACAAAGTTTTAGAAACCCTCTAGGAAAAATATACAACCACTATCCAAAGTCTGCCCAAAAAAATTCAGTTCTCTAAGTCTCCCCAAAAGTCCTCAACTAATCTTTACTAGATTTTTTTAAAAATACATTCCTATTCTACCAGGAAAATCGGTCATGGACTCAAGAATTCTTGTTTGGTTTGAACTATGGATGACCTGATTTCTCTTTTGTGAAATACGTAGGTAGCCTTTTGGCCCGACCTCTATACTTTAAAATTATTACATCTCGTTTTGTCGAGGAAAGTCATACAAGTCCAAAATCAGTAGACTTTCCAAACATTCGGTTAGGACCCATTTATTCAAAAATCGATGGACAAAGTCTTGCCCGTTAATTTCTCTCGAGTCAATACCTATTCGTTGATCAATTTACCTACGATGAAAACAACTTCATGTGCTTACTTTATTTTGGATATCTTGCATTACTTTCCACCAATGGGATATAACATAGTTGCTTTTTAAGTTGTTTTTACGTTAACAGGTAATCAAGTAAGTAGAAATCGATCTGTGTTGACAAAAGTTAGTTGAACATCAATACTTCCAAGACAGATAAACATTTCCTTATTGATTGTTGCTTAGTTATTGAAGAGGAAAAAATGTCTGGTAATAGTGGTAAAAAGGCAAAGAAATTACTTTCGCTTTACCAGTCATTTCTTATATCTATAAAGCTTACAAGTGATGGTATCGGGGCTGGAATAGGGCACTTATTCAAAGAGTGAGATGCTAGTATAGAAGATTGTCCTGATAATATCGAGATCGAGAAAGATGAATTAGGGAAAATATGTCAAACTAAACTTCCACTCTAATCATGGCTCCCTAATTGATGTGGTAAATGATAGGACGAAATTCAACTTTTGCAACAATGGTGGTAGTTCGAATGAGGCTCGATACCTACCCTTTAAGTTTTGTTTACCTCATTTTCATTTTTATGTTTTTCAAAACGCTTAGACCTATACTAGTGAGGATCATAGCCAATGTTCGTAATGTTCTAAGTTTCAATGAAAGCCACCCTTATTGCAAAAATATTTTTCACTTATTTTTGTGGCATTACATATAATATAACTTATGTTGTTTATGATTTAAGTATTAATAACTTAAAACTTTCCAATGTCATGTCATGTCAAGAGCTATATGACTAAATCAAAGTATAATACCTTGTACTTTTTCTAGCTAATTTTATCTCAAATATTTCTAGTATTAGCTTCTAAATTAAATCATGGTTATTCCATGAGGAATAACCAATATTTACATATTTTGTTATGTGGGAAATTCAATAAGCTTTCCATCGATATAATATTCACCCAAATCCAATAACCGAGTCAGAAGTTACGACTATTTCAAGTTTCCATCATAAAACAACACCATATTAGTTAGTGGCGCGCCACCCCACCAGAGTAAATGGCATTGGGAAAATTCTAGTAGGGGTCCGCGATTATGGCGCGTCGCGCCAGGGCCCAAATTTAGAATTGTCCTTTTCCAGTGTCTTAGCGCGATTTCCTCCACGTCGTGCCAAAGTTCTCAGTCACAAAAAAGGGGTAACTTGATGGCTCCGCGTCGCGCCATCTCTCAATTTCCCAATTGTCAAAATCTAGTTACACGACGAGATAGCGCCACATCGCGCCAGGGGTTCAATTCGGAAAATTTTTACTGAAATTAAATGATGCATCCAGGGTTAAAAGGGTAAACTTCCCACCTCTATTTAAGCCCTTTAACATATGATTCAGCCACTTTTCATCCACAATATACTAGTTTCTCACAAAAATCTCTCAAGAACAACCTAGGGCTTTTCATAAAAGATTCAGAATCAAGAATTTCCTTCGTCACTCCTTACGAAATCACGAAATAAGGTATGCGTAGTGTTCATTCATGGACTCCTTTCATCCATGAAGCCCAAGAATCTCTTTTCTAAGTATAAGTTTATGGATTTCTTTATGAATTTCATGTTGGGTTTGTTTTGTTTATGTTGAGAATGATCAATTGAATTCAAATCCATGTTGGGGTGATCAATTTTATGTGAAATTGATTTGTATAAATGTATATTCATGTGAACCTATGAATAAACCCTAGATGATGAAATTAGAGATGAATCATGATGATTAATTATTGTATAATGTTGTCTACATGTACTATGCCTACCATGTGTTTGATGAAATGCCTAGATGAAGGAACAATGCCCAACTAGTAAGATATCATGAAATCCCCATGTATGTGCAAGTTATGCCTATCACATGTTTTGATGGAATGCTTCTATAAATGTATTATGGATTATGATGTTAGTTATATGTTCAAGTAAGTTATGCTTGGTCAGTTTTCCTTCCATCAAGTCCTAGGGGTACTTGTACACGAAATATTAACTGTGTGACTAGAGCCATGTCATATTTCCACGATACTCACAGTCAAGCTATGAATCCTTAGACTTTAGACAGTCTTATGACTCAAGAAATCTCCATGATCTCATCAACTCAATCAGTTGTAAGATATCGGTACTATTGCGTCAGTCAACGGAATTCAGTAACCTAGTCTATGTTTAGTTTAGTAAATTATTCTCAGTGTCTATTTAGATGGGAGTAGAAATTAGCACTGAGTGAACCCAATGATGGGAAATCACCTGTTATATGAGGGTGTGATTCTTAGAAGTAATCTTTGCGTTCCAGAACTATGTAGCCAGCATAGGTTGAGACATCATAGCCTGGTATATAAGGGTAGATGAGGTGGCTTAACCTGCTATATGAGGGTTTCCACCGTTCTCATTAGAGTTACCTGTTATATTAGGGTCACTCAAATATTGTCCTTACCAGTGGTGCGTTATTGACACCATTCTAATCAGGGCATAGATTGGACCCCAATTCAGCTATAATGGATAATTTGGGGCATGTCGGTTAGATAACTACCTCTCATAGTCTCAGTATCAGTCTTAGTAAAAGAACTCAGATAGTTTTTCAGAATTCAGGACTGTCAAATACAGTAAACTCAGACACAGTACGGAACTGCAATAGTTTCACCAGATTCAGGACTGTCAGATATAGTCACTTATGTTATAAGTATTCTGATTCAATAACCATGTCATCACAGTATTAGTGTTAGTTGTTATGTCCCATGCATATATTCTCACGCTCATTATATTTAGCCAATTATTATTATTGTTCATGCATATGAACCCCATGCATTAAGCCTACCTCACATGCATACCAGTACATTCAAAGAACTTGCGCTATGGTGTCTTATACAATAGGTTCAGAGACATGAGCTCCAGATCAGCAGTAGATTCCAGTTTCAGCAGTCAGAGTTAGAAGTGAGTCCTCATCATTCGAGGATATGAGTATTACCTATTATCTTATTAATTAGTTTATTAGTTGGAGTTAGTTGGGGACATGTCCCATCAGCTCCTTACTCAGACAGTTCAACCAGTTAGCGGATTTCTAGACTATCATGTTTCAGACTTCAGTATGTTTAGTTTTGTTTTAGGTATTCTATTACCCCACAGAGATGTTATATTATTTAGATCACGTTTAGTTTTGAACCTTATGGACTTTTAGTTCATGTTTCTACATTATTCAATATATTATGCAGTATACAGGTGTAGATATCAGTCATGGGTTAGCTTGTGGTCCTTTGCGGTCATGAGCACCGTGTAGCATTTCGGGTACCAGATCTGAGGTGTTACAAACTTTGTATCAGAGCCTAAGTTTCAATAGAGTCCTAGGAAATCAAAAAGCCACATCTAGTAGAGTCTTATACATGGGTGTGTTGCGCGCCACATTTATGTGAAAGAGGCTATAAGATGTTTTAGGAATAGTTTCCCCTCTTTCAGTATTCATGTTGTTCCAGTAAGAAAAATCTCTAGTCAATCTCTTAGTGTAATCCATTTCTCCCTTTCTTCTACAGAATATGCCTCCTAAAAGAAGAAATAGGAATCAGCCAGCCCCTCTGCCCAAAGAACCTTTGGACGATCATGTTTCTCATGTAGAGTTTTGAGCTCCATTCACTACTCTTGCTAACTCAGCTGCTGATCAGAATGAACGACCAGCTGTCGTTCCGACCAATCCAATGGCCAACTCAGCCGCAGCTAGGATTTGGGACTTCACCCGAATAAATCCTCCATCCTTTCTCGGGTCTAAGGTAGATGAGGAATCTTAGGAATTCATTGATCAGGTTCAGAAGGTGACAGACATCATGGGGCTGACTACTATTGAGAGTGCTGAGCTAGTTGCATATCAGTTGCATGATGTGGCTCATACTTGGTTTAAACAGTAGAAGTCAGAGAGGTTAGATAATGAAGGTCCTATAGAGTGGGAGGAGTTTTTCACTGCATTCTTAGATAGATTCTTTCACCAAGATCTTAGAGAGGCTAAGGTGCTAGAATTCATCAACCTCGGGCAGGGCAATATGGTGGTGAAAGAGTATTCTCTTAAGTTTACTCAATTAGCCAGATATGCCCCTTAGGTGGTTGTAGACAGTAGAGCCAAGATAAGTAAGTTCACTTCAGGGGTAAATGAGTGCAGATCTGCCATGCTGAATAGTTACATAACTTTAGCCAGACTTATGACTCATGCTCAGCAGATAGAGAAGAAGAAGATTAAGCAAAGGGAAAAGCAGAATAAGAGAGTGAAGACTGGTAGTTTTAACTTCGTTCAGTCTAAGTCAGAAGGAGGAAACCATTCTCAGTTTCATCCTAAGTCATTAGTTCCTGCTCCTTCTACAGCCAGTGCTCCAGTTCCTTAGTTCAGAAAGGGTAACAAAGACAGAGTGCCAGGCTCTAAGTCTCAGGGCAGTGTTAGCAGTGCCCGCACCTATCCTTTTTGCCAGAATTGTGGTAAACACCATCAGGGTATTTGCAGAGCTGACAGTGGTATTTGTTTCAGATGTAGCAAGCCAGGCCACAAAGTTAGAGATTGTCCTCAGCCAGGTCCTCGGGGTTAACAGAATCGCTCCTCAACTTAGTTCGGTCACCCAAATCAGCAGGGTGCCACCACCAGTCCTACAAATGGGAAATGCCCAAATCGTCTCTATGCTCTTCAGTTCCGACAAGATCAGGAAAATTCTCCTGATGTAGTTACCGGTACGTTATAGATCTTTCATGTGCATGTTTTCGCTTTGCTAGATCTAGGAGCTTCTTTATATTTTGTTACTCCTTCTATATAGTCGATTTTAGAATTAGTCCCAAAATCCTAGCAGAGACCTTTTCAGTCTCTACCCCAGTGGGTAAAACCATCATAGCCCAATGGGTATACATGAACTGCCCGGTTATGATATTTCAGAAAGTCACTTTAGCAGACTTAGTCGAATTAGAGATGACTGATTTTGATGTCATTATCGAAATGGATTGGCTTTATTCTTGCTATGCCACAGTCGACTGCAGAAATAGAATAGTCCAGTTTCAGTTTTTGAATGAACCCGTCCTTGAGTGGAAGGGTAGTACTTCAGCGTTCAGAGGTCAACTTATTTCCTATCTCCGCACATGAAAAATGATATCTAAAGGATGTGTCTATCATCTTGTTCAATTTAAGGACACTAGTTTCGAAACTCCCAGCCTTGAATCAGTTCCAGTTGTAGGTGAATATTCAGATATCTTTCCCGAAGATCTTCCAGGAATTCCTTTCGAAAGGGAAATTGACTTTGGTATTGATCTTCTTCCAGAAACTCAGCCTATCTCTATTCCACCATATAGAATGGCACTATTAAAACTCAGAGAAATGAAAGAACAATTGAAGGATCTCTTAGATAAGGGGTTCATCAGGCCCAGCATTTCTCTGTGGGGCACTCCAGTGTTATTCGTGTGCAAGAAAGACGGTTCACTTAGGATGTGTGTAGACTACCGCCAACTCAATAAGGTCACGGTCAAGAACAAGTATCTTTTTCCCAGAATCAATGACTTGTTTGACCAACTTCAGGGTGCTAGTTATTTCTCTAAGATAGACCTCAGATCCGTCTATCATCAAATCAGCATTAGGGAATGTGACATTCTAAAAATAGCTTTCCGTACCCGGTATAGTCACTTTAAATTCTTAGCTATGTAATTTGGTCTTACCAATGCCCCAGCCGCTTTCATGGACTTTATGAACCGTGTGTTCAAGTAGTACTTGGACATGTTCATCACAGTCTTCATGAATGATATCTTGGTCTATTTCTACAGTGAGCGCGATCATGCAGACCATCTCAGAATAGTACTTCAGACTCTTAGAGATCATCAGTTATTTACCAAATTCAGTAAGTGCAAATTTTGGCTAAGGTCAGTAGTATTCATTGGTCATATCATTTATGGTGATGGCATTAGAGTTGATCCTCAAAAGGTCAAAGCAGTAAGAAACTAGCCCAGACCTATCTCTCCATCAGATATTATGATTTTCTTAGGTTTGGCTGGCTATTACCAATGGTTGAGGGATTTTCTTCTATTGCATCCCCTATATCTAAATTGACTCAGAAGAAAGTCAAGTTTCAGTGGTCAGATCCTTGCGAGAAGAGTTTTTAGGAGTTGAAGACTCGACTCACCTCAGCTCCAATCATAGCTCTCCCAGATGGTTCAGATGGGTTCATAGTGTATTATGATGAATCCAGAGTAGGTTTGGGTTGTGTTCTCATACAGAATGGTAAGGTCATAGCATACACCTCCAGATAGCTTAAACCCAATGAGAGAAATTATCCTACTCATGATCTTGAGTTAGCAGTTATAGTATTTACCTTGAAGATTTAGAGGCATAATCTATACGGTGTTCACGTAGATGTGTTCACAGATCATAAGATTCTTCAGTATGTCTTTTCTTAGAAAGATCTCAATATTCGTCAGATAAGATGGTTAGAGCTCTTGAAAGATTATGACATGAGTGTCCTCTATCATCCGGGCAAGGACAATGTAGTGGCCGACGCTCTCAGTAGACTATTCATGGGTAGTGTTTCTCATGTTGAGGATAGTAAGAAGAAGTAAGCTCAGGAAGTCCATCAGCTTGCCAGACTAGGCATTAGCTTAGTCGGTATAGATGAGGGTGATATATGGGTTCAGAGTAGTTCAGAATTATATCTAGTTTCCAAGGTAAAAGAAAAACAAGATAGAGATCCCAGCCTTGTCAAGTTGAAAGAGTCAGTTCAAGATTAGAAAATAGAGGTTTTCTCCCAAGAGGGAGATAGTGTTCTTTATTGTCAGGGTCATCTCTATGTTCCAGATGTAGATGACTTAAGGCAGCAAATTCTTGCAGAAGCACATGGTGCATTCTACTCTATTCATCCAGGGGCCATAAAGATGTACTGCGACTTACGAGAAATCTATTGGTGGAGTGGAATAAAAAGAGACATTGCAGACTTTGTGGCTAACTACTCTACATGTCAGCAAATTAAGATAAAGCATCAGAAGCCTAGTGGGTCCATACAGGAGTTCAGTATTCCTACTTGGAAATGGGAAGTTGTGAACCTGGACTTTGCGATGGGTTTGCCTCGAACTCGTTATCAGCATGATTCAGTCTGGGTTATTGTAGATAGAATGACCAAATCAGCTCATTTCCTTCTAGTTCATACCTCTTATTCAGTCGAGGATTACACCAAACTCTGCATCAAGGAGTTGGTCAGATTGGATGGTGTTTCATTTTCCATTATCTCAAGCAGAGGTACCCAGTTCACGTCTCATTTCTGGAAAGCATTCCAAAAGGGTCTTGGTACCCAAGTTCATCTTTGTACAGGCTTTCATCCTCAGATAGATAGTCTAGAAGAAAGGACTATTCAGACGTTAGAATATATGCTAAGGGCATATGCAATTGATTTCAAGGGAAGTTGGGATGACCACTTACCTTTGATTGAGTTTGCATACAACAACAGCTATCATTCTAGTATTCGGATTGCTCCATTCGAAGCTCTCTACACTAGGAGATATAGATCTCTAATTGGTTGGTTCAAAGTTTGTGAGGCCTCAGTTATAGGGCCTGAATTGGTATTCGACGCCTAAGAAAAAGTCCAGTTGATTAGAGAAAGACTCCAGGCTACTCAAAGTTGACAGAAGTCTTATGCAAATATTCGTAGAAAAGATATCGATTTTGATATTGGTGACTATATCTATCTAAAGATCTCTCCCATGATGGGAGTGAAGCGGTTCGGCAAAAAGGGAAAACTCAGTCCCCGATATGTTGGTCCCTTTAAGATTCTTAGTCGCTTTGGCAAGGTAGCCTATGAGCTTGAATTGCCTTTAGATCTAGCCTCAGTTCATCCAGTCTTTCATGTCTCTTTGCTCAAGAAGTTCATAGGTGATCCATCAGTTGTAGTCCCTATTCAGAGAATTGATGTTCAGAACACTCTTTCTTATGAAGAGATTCTAGTCAAAATCTTAGACTATCAGACTCGTAGATTGAGGAACAAAAAAGTACCTCTAGTTAAAGTTCTTTGGTAAAATCAGTCTGTCGAGGGAGCTACTTGGAAAGAAGAAGCATATATGCGTACCAATTATCCTCACCTCTTTTTTGTCAACTCAGATCAAGCTCAAGGTAACAGTTCTCCTTAAGCTTACTCAGTTTCATATTCAGTGTTCATCACAAACTTGGTATGCATTTTCATGCTTATGTTCCCATTATAAACTTGGTAGCAAGTACCATTGCTTATTAATTCATGCACGCATGTATCAGTTCAGTTATGTAATTATGCATCAGACATGCATTCTCATTGTGAGAAACTTAGTTCTTTAGAATACTTAGTCATGCATTCATGAATCAGGTACACATGCATTAGATATGCATGTTCAGTAATATATGTTCAGTTTGTCAGTCATGTCAGTCCTGATATCATGTTCCAGTTATTCATGTTCAGCATGTACGTCAGTTGTCTTTTCTCCCCTCTTAGGCAGTCTCATTCGAGGACGAATGTTCTCAAGGGGGAGATATTGTAATACCCCATACTTTTCCTAGCTAATTTGATCTCAACAATGTCTAGTATTATCTAATAAATTGAATTATGTTTATTCCATGAGGAATAACCAAGATTTTCACTTTTGGTCATGTAGGAAATTCAATAAGCTTTTCATCGATATAAGATTCGCCCAAATCCAATAATCGAGTTAGAAGTTCCGACTATTTTAAGTTCCCATCATAAAACAACGCCATATTAGTAAGTGGCGCACCGCGCCACCAGAGGAAATGGCATTTGGAAAATTCCAGTAGGGGTTCGCGATTATAGCGCGTCACGCCAGGGCCTAAATTTAGAATTGTCCCTTTCCAGTGTCTTAACGCGATTTCCTCCGCGTCACGCTAAAGTTTCAGGTCGCAAAAGAAGGGGATACATGATGGCTCCACTTTGTGCCATATCTCAATTTCCAAATTGTCAAAATCCAGTGATACGACGCGATAGCGCCGCATCGCGCCAGGGCTTCAATTCGGGAAATTTTTACTGAAATTAAATAATGCGTCCAGGGTTAAAAGGGTAAACTTCCTACCTCTATTTAAGCCCTTTAACACATGATTCAGCCACTTTTCATCCACAATATACTAGTTTCTCTCAAAAAACTCTAAAGAACAACCTAGGGCTTTTCATAGAAGATACAGAAGCAAGAATTTCCTTCGTCACTTCTCACGAAATCACGAACTGAGGTATGCGTAGTGTTCATTCATGGACTCCTTTCGTCTATGAATCCCAAGAATCTCTTTTCTAAGTATAAGTTTATGGATTTCTTTATAAATTTCATGTTGGGTTTGTTTTGTTTATGTTAAGAATGATCAACTGAATTCAAATCCATGTTGGGGTGATCAATTTTATGTGGAATTGATTTGTATAAATGTATATTCATGTGAACCTATGAATAAACCCTAGATGATGAAATTAGATATGAATCATGATGATTAATTATTGTATAATGTTGTCTACATGTACTATGCCTACCATGTGTTTGATTAAATGCCTAGATGAAGGAACAATGCCCAACTAGTATGATATCATGAAATCCCCAAGTTAGTTGTGTGCCTAGAGTCATGTCATGTTTCCATGATACTCATAGTCAAGCTATGAATCCTTAGACTTCAGACAATCTTATGACTCAGAAAATCTCCATGATCTCATGGACTCAATCAGTTGTAAGATATCATTAATATTCCGTCAGTCAATGGAATTCAGTAACCTAGTCCATGTTCAGTTCAGTAAATTATATTCAGTGTCTATTCAGATGGGAGTAGAAATTAGCACCTAGTGAACCCAAGGATTGGAACTCACCTGTTCTGTAAGAGAGTGATTCTTAGAAGCAATCCTTACATTCCAGAACTATGTAGCCAGCATAGGTTGAGACATCACAGCCTTCTATATAAGGGAAGATAAGGTGGCTTAACCTGCTATATGAGGGTTCCTACCATTCTCATTAGAGTTACCTATTATATTAGGGTCACACACATGTTGTCCTTACCAGTGGCGCAGTACTGACACCCTTCTAATCAGGGCATAGATTGGACCCTAATTCATCTATAATAAATTATTTCAGATATGTCGGTTAGATGACTACCTCCTACAGTCTCAGTATCAGTCTCAGTAAAAGAACTCAAATAGTGCTTCAGAATTCAGGACTGTCAGATATAGTCAACTCAGACACAGTACAGAACTCAGATAGTTCCACCAGATTCAAGACTTTCAGATATAGTCACTCATGTTATCAGTATTCAGATTCAGTAATCATGTCATCACAGTATTAGTGTCAGTTGTTATATCCCATGCATGTATTCTCACGCTCGTGATAGTTAGTATGTTATTATTATTGTTCATGCATATGAACCCCATGTATTCAGCCTACTTCACATGCATACCGGTACATTTAAAGTACTGACACATTTGCGCTATGGTGTCTTAAACCATAGGTTCAGAGACATGAGCTCCAGATCAGCAGTAGATTCTAGTTTCAGCAGTCAGAGTTAGAAGTGAGTTCTTATCATTCTAGGACATGAGTATTCCCTATTATCTCATTAATTAGTTTATTAGTTGGAGTTAGTTGAGGACATGTCCCATCATCTCCTTACTCAGATAGTTTAGTTAGTTAGAGGCTTTCTAGACTATAATGTTTCAGACTTCAGTATGTTTAGTTTTGTTTTGGGTATTCTATTACCCCACACAGATGTTATATTATTAAGATTATGTTCAGTTTTAAACCTTACGGCCTTTCAGTTCATGTTTCTGCATTATTAAGTATATTATCCAGTATACTGGTACAGATATTAGTCATAGGTTAGCTTATGGTCCTTCTGGGTATTGAGCACCGTGTAGCATTCCGGGTGCCAGATCCGGGGCATTACATAATGCAAATGATAATGAATAAGAGGACTATGATGAAGTAAAAATGGCCCTAGAACTGACTAATAGAAAACCTAAAAGATTTTGAGGATTTGGAAAAGCCTAACCTAGGGGAGACCGAGGTTGTGATAACAACGGAGTTAAAGAAACCAGAATCAGTGTCCATCTTACAGAAAATCATAAAAGAGAACTTGTCCTATTGCTTAAATAATATATATTAATATATTTTCTTGGTCCTACAATGGCATACCAGGATTGAGTATGGATATCATATTTTACAAGTTACCAATTGATTTAGGATTCAATTCTGTGAAGCAAAAGTTTCTAGAATTCAAATCAGATCCAAGTTTGAAAATCAAGAAAGAAGTCACTATGAAAATCCAAGTCAATGTGGTTAAGGTCACGGAGTATACAATTTGGCTAGCCAATATTGTTCTAGTACCGAAGAATGTTGGAAAGGTCAATATTTATGTCGATTATAGGGACTTGAACAAGAGCCATTCCTAAGGATAACTTTTCAATACCCAACTTTCGCATTCTTATTGACAACTATGCGAGGCATGAAATATAGTCACTCATGGATTTCATGGTGGGGTACCATCAAATACTGATGGACGAAGAAGATGCAGAGAAAATAATAATCATCACACCTTGGGATATTTATAATTAAAGGGTGATGCCCTTCAGTCTCAAGAATGCTGGTGCTACCACTATGAGAGCCATGAAAATCATGTTTCATGATATGATCCATAAAGAGATTGAAGTGTATATGGACAATGTGATCATCAAATCTCTCAAGAGTTCAGACAACTTGGCTCAATTAAGAATGTTCTTTGATCGATTATGGAAATACAATTTAAAGCTGAATTTTGCTAAATGTGCTTTTGGGGTACCGATTAGGAAGCTGTTAAGTTTCATAGTTATCATAATGAGCATTGAGCTCGGCCCCTGAAAAATTAAGGCGATCCAAGAATTGCCTCCTCCAAAGACAAAGAAGGAAGTCATGAGTTTCTCAGGGAGATTAAATTACATTAGTAGGTTCATAGCCCAGTCAATGGTTATTTGTGAACCAATCCTCAAAATGTTAAAGAAAGATGCAACAAATAAATAGACTGAGGAATTCCAGGGAGCTTTTGATCGGATCAAGGATTATCTATCTAGTCCACCAGTACTAGTTCCTCTAAGAGAATGAAGCCCTCTGCTGTTGTATTTATTGGTCTCAGACAATGCATTTGGATATGTCTTAGGGCAACATGATGAAACTAGCAAAATGAAAGAGAAATTTATTACTTGAGTAAGAAGTTCACTCCACATGAGGCTTGTTACATACTATTGAAAGGACGTGTTGTGCATTGACCTGGGTAGCCCAGGAGCTGAAGCATTACCTGACGTCATATATGATCTCATATACAAGCATTACCTGAAGCATTCCAAAAGTCCATGCCTACAGGGAAGTTGGCCAAATGGAAAAAGTGAGTTTGACATTGTATACGTTTCTCAAAAGGCGATCAAAGGGCAGGACCTAGCAGATCATCTAGTTGAGAATCCCATTGATGAAGAATATGAGCCACTACAAACTTATTTTCCAGATGAAGAGGTTTGCTTGTAGGAGGAGACATTGCTCGATTATACCCGGGTTAAAGATTGTTCTTTGATGGGGCGGTTAGTTTCAAGTGCTCATGAATTGGAGAAGTCTTAATATCTGAAAATGGTCAACATTATCCAATTACTGCCAAACTATGTTTTCCATGCACCAATAATATGTCTTAATAAAAGGCTTGCATTCTCGATCTCAAATTGGCCATTGATATGAACGTTCAAGAGCAACTAGTCATTGGAAATTCTGATTTGTTCACCAGGTTCAGGGAGAATGGGCTGTAAAGAACCCTAAAATCATGCCATACGTGTAATTAGTACAGGATTTATACAGAGGGTTCAAGGAAGTGGAATTCAAGAATGTTCCACGGATACAAAATAAGTTTGTCGATGTTTTTGCCACTGTATCCTCTATGATACAACATCTAAATAAAAGTTACATTAACCCGTTGGAGATAAGTTGAAAGTAGCAACCGACACATTGTGCACAAGTTGAAGCAGAACTAGATGGAAGTCCATGGTACTTCGATATCAAAAGGTATTTATATGCTAGAGCATACCCTAAAGATGCAACTGTCAATCAGAAGAAAACAATTCACTGGATGGCCAATAGTTTCTTTTTGAATGGGGAAGTCCTTTATAGGAGGACCTCAGATTTGGGTTTTCTGCGATATGTCGATTCCACTAAAGCTATAAAATTACTTGAATAAATTTACGCCGGAATGTGTGGATGCTATATGAATGGGTTCACTCTAGCCAAGAAGATCTTAAGAGCTGGATACTTTTGGATGACCATGGAAAGTGATTGTAGCAAGTTTGTACAAAAATGTCATAAGTGTCAAATACAAGGAGATCCGACTAGGGTGACCCCATATGAACTCAACGTTATAAGTTTGCCCTGGCCGTTTATAGCTTAGGTCATGGATGTCATAGGCCCGATCGAGACACCTGCTTGTAATGCACACAAATTTATTTTAGTTGCTATTGATTACTTTACAAAGTGGGTAGAAGTTACCTTATACAAAGTAGTAACCAAGAAGGTAGTAGCAGATTTTATCAAGAACAACTTGATTTGCCAAACTACAAATTTTATGCTTTGAATTAGCTTTAAAATTTCCCATCTCAAAGTACAAACTACGTTTGACCTGAATTCTTAAGAGTGAGATACGTAGGCGGCCTACATCGGTTTCGGTCAACCCCTTAGGAAAAATTCTCTTCCCTTTTATGTATGAACTACGTTTGACCTGAATTCCCAAAAAGATTATATGTAGGTGGCCTTTGTTGGCTTTGGTCACCCCTTTAACTATATTTTTATTCTTTTTTACGTTGTGGAAACTATGTTTGACCTGATTCCTGTTCAACAGGACACGTAGGTACCAGAACGGCTCGGTTATATCACCCCAAGAAAATAAAACTGGGATAGATTTTTTGAGAAGGAATCTTAAAAATTCAATAGAAGAATATCATCCTCTAGCAAGAAAAATTAAGTTTGAGAGAAATATCATTAACTAGGACAGAAACTTTGAGGCAGACCTCAAAATTTCCACCATACTGTACTAGAGATTTCAAAGTGAACAACCAAGATTTTGGTGCCGAAAGAGTAGAGTCGACTTCATGGACCTTCAGCTATAAAGGCTCAACACCTCGAGGCAAGGATGTTCATTAAAGCTCTTATATGACATGACTTATTTGACAGAGACTCCTCCCAATCTTATAAAAAGATTTTTGAATATTCGATTATTTGTAAAAGTACTTACTTTTAATTGATTTATTCTCGGATTTTCCTTACACCCACCAACCCGAGGAGTCGAAGAAAACGTCAAAAGATGACAAAAACATGAAGAAAATGAGAACTCGATAATAGCAATGACAGGAGATAAAGATCGAGGAATTCTAGACAGATTAATTTTACAAAAAACTAACAATTTTTCTACGGATGTAGGTTATCCTGAAGCAAACAAAAATCAACAAAAGCACCAATTATTCACCATATTCCTTTGGTTTAAGGGAATACATGAAATCCAAACATCTTGAGGCTAATAAGAAAGAGACAGGATGGGCAGGAGCTGTACATAGCCAATATCCCAAAACTAATAGGTTTTCTATGGTTGCAGGTATCATCAAACGTGGAAAGAAAAATGATTAATTACTCACATCCCCCAACAAGTCAAGGATGGATGCTTGAAATAGTACATGCAGAAGGTCCAACATGCTAGTGGAATGGTCAAGGTAATGTTTTCTACAATCGTTGTATGGTTATTTGCATTCCTCCTCATCTTCCTACTGCATCATATCATTTCCAAAAGGGCCATGTCGAGAGGGCTATACCGAGAGGGCCATACTGAGAGGCCCATGCCGAGAGGGCCATGCTAAAGGGCCATAACAAAAGGACCGTGCCAAGAGGGCCATGCCTAAAGGGCCATTCCAAGAGGTCCTTTCCGTGAGGGTCATTCCAAGAGGACCATGATGTAAGGGTCGTGTCCTAAAAACCATATTACTTTCTCTGACTAGTTTTGAAGAGGAAGCAATCCAAGGGCATCTCCATATTGCATTTTATGACCATGATTATTCAAAGTCTTCTATATCAGCTGATCACACAAAGGCGAAAGAGTCTATTATTGAAGGATATTCTGAAACATTTCCATATATATCCGATAATCATGTAAAGACAAAAGATCTTGACATTGCAGGATATTCTGAAGCATCCATATCTGATCATATCATGCCAAAATTGTCTCGTGTTAAGAGATATTCATGCTCTTCAAGTGCATCAATTACCAAAGATTTAATGGCATTCACTATTGGATCGCAAGAAATATATGGTCCAAAGAATGTCTATAAGTCGTTATCTGAAGGCGTACGACGTACGAGATCTTTTGAGAATTGATAATTTGAGGGCCATTTATAAGTCACATTACCTGAAATAAGATAGCGTGCAATATTATCCATGGTTTGACAACCAATGGGTCATTCATAAGCCACAACAATATCCTAACCGAATAGTGTGTAAGTTTACCCGAAGGTCGACAGTTTGAAGGTTATCCGTAAGCCACAACTAAATCCTTACCGAAAAATATGAAAGATTATCAAAATTGATAGGTCCAAGGGTTCTCTATAAGCCACTTCATATCCAAGATCGATTATGCACAGGATTACCCAAAGACTACCAATTTGAGAGATATCTGTAAGTCATATTGTATCCAAGGTTAGATAATGTGCAGGAATACCTGAGAGCTATAGATTAAAGGGATATCTATAAGTTATCTCTTATCCAAGGTCGGATAATATGCAGGATTACTGTAAAGCTAGCAAACTCAAAGAATACTTGTAAGTCGCCTTATATCCAACATCAGATAATGGGTTAGATTATCCAAAGATTGATAATTCAAGGAAAATCTACAAGGTATATTGATGTGAAAGATGTTCAAGACTCCCCGAGTTCAATTACGACAAATATTATAGGTGACCAAAAGGTTTGCCACATCAGCATAGGGCTATGCGGTTGCAGGGACCTCTTATATGTGTCGTCAATGCCCAAGAGGGCTACCCCACTTTAAAGAATATTTTTAACCGTCAAAATAACTATTTTATCCAACAACCAAAGGTTTGTTATGTCTATTATCTCAAGAATTGTCGCCTTCCAAACAGGCACAAGGGAGGATGACATCTTTCAGGTAGCAACTCACTCGGAGAAATGGTAAAACACTATAGATCTCTTAGTGCATTATGTTTATCACTAACAATTTTGTTTGAGATATTTTCAAGAGCATCCGAAAGGATGAAAATATCAAACCACAATCACAGGTGAGGACGACTCCCAAAAGGACACAGCACAACGTGAAACATTTTTGTAGCAGCGAACTCGGACATAGTTCAAAGATGAATGCCAAACTCTTCGAACGCGAGCTACAAGACGACTTCCACTATCATCAAACTACATCCCTATCATAAGGCATGTGGGTATTTTGGAATTTTGATTTTAGTTTCACTTTTGGAGTATTTCCAAAGTCACACCAAAAGTAATTTTCCTTTTTCTTCAAATTTGGGTGACATAACCTAGAGCTTTGAGAATTATACCCATATAGTTCATATTTACATATGTGAGGGCCCCACATTTTGTAATTGAGCTAATCAAGAGCCTCTAGTCCCTAGCTCGATTGTTCATAGCCCATCCTCAGCCAAAGGTCATCTTATCATAAAGGACTACCTTTTTCACGGATCAAGTCGAACTACAGACAGTCTGATTCCCTGAGTCTCATGGATATATAGGTTGAGCTCTATGTAGAAAACTCGACTGCATTCCAACCTCCCCCAATCCGCTTATTCTCTAGCTTCCTGATTTTACTAAACTTTAATATCGGAAAAGCTTGTGAATTATTTAAAAATCATGCTTAAAATCAAGGGATTTGAACTACAAAAGGCCTAAGTTCTCATGTAACCTAGGATATGTAGGAAGCCCGATACCGAGGTCCGGCTATGACTCCATGAAAATCGTGTGAAAATCAACCTTTTTCGAAAGTGAATTTATGGTAGGACAAAATTAGGAACGTCAAGCTCCCTTTGTCCAGAGTAACTTGCACCCACCCTATCCAAAGGGAAGGGGCAGTTGTTGACACCTAATTTTGACCTCCACGATTAAAGTTTAATTTCGAGTTTCTTCGATTGTACTAAAACTACAATAATTTATTTTATTCAAATTAAAGTTTTCTAAAAGAATTTATCTGTGAAATTTCTAATATTTTAACTAATGATTATATATTTTGTACACGTATATATGTTGCATAATTTTGTTACTTAAATATTTTCTTCACAAAATATCAGATTTTAATCAAGGCTTATCTTGAAAATAGATTCAAATGGTTAAAATCTTGAATTAAATGTAATTTGTTCTCAAAATAATTTATTTAAAAAAAAATATTTGTTTAATTTTATTAAATTGAGAAGCTCGGGATTAAATAAGGTATTAATTCATATCGAATTTTGATTTGATTTAGCGAATATATTATATTTTGCCATAATTCAAATTAATTGGCCACAATTACAATGCAATTCGTCAATTGATTTTCAATGTGGCCAAAATTTAAATGGAATTGGTCAAACCCCTTAATTCACAAATCAGCCCCCATTGCTTCTTAAACCAGCCCAACAACAACATCTCACCACCCCAGCCCAACAAATCACACCTCAACCCGGCCCACTCTTATTTCTCTCCTTCTACACATAAAAACAACAAAACAACCGACAACCACCAAAAAAACGATAACAACGAACAATAATCCAATAGTGTATCATCTCAACAATATAACGCTTAACAATGTTCAACAATAACGTACAACAATCAACAAACAACATCAACACACGAACAACATAAAATGGGCAAAAAACAATAGCAACTTCAATGACAAAACAACACCATACGACATTCAATAGTAACGACAAACAACAATTGCAGCAACAACTCAGCAAGAACGGTCTATCTTTATACCAACCTTATCATCAAATTCAAAAATTCTTTTTGAAATTTCTAAAATAACCTTCTATTTCCCCCTAAATTCAGTCCTAAAATCTACTATAAATACCGATTGAAGAATAACAATTGAAGGAGAGAGATTTTGGGGGAAAATTTGGGAGTTCTGGAGGTGCATACCTCTAACCTCATGCAATCAAAATCACGACAAAAAACTAAAATCAGGCAAAAGCCACTGTGATTTTGATAGATTGGAATTGAGTTTTGACAGTGAAGTCATCGTCGACTCGTTGTTCCTATTTGCTTCCTGAAAATAGGTGCAAACTTCATTCCTTTTGCATTTTTGTGTATCTATTTATGGCAAGAAAGGACATGAATTTCAGCAAACATGTTCATGGAAGTGGTCTTTTTTGGGTATGTGTATGATGTTAGGCGATGGATGTGAAAGTTGGTTTTCCTGATTATGACGAAAAACGTTGAACCTTACTAAATTTATTTGTATGTGTGATGCTATTTTAGATGCCAAATGTTACTATTATTATCATTACTTTTAAATCAACATGATTTTAAAGCAAAAATTTATCAACGTTCCTCTTAATATGTGAATAATTCATTCCCGAGCAGTATTATGCAGTACAACTCTGGGAATACATTTAGTCTCTTATAAGCCTAAAGGGTTCAAGCATGCAATATTGTCCTATAATTTCAAGTTCTTGTTGGATTGGTTATGTAGTTTTGTGTCTCGTCTTGTTTGGATAGATAGGTGGCCTTCGCACTTCATTGCATGATTTCAATTCTATTATTTGTGATACTTTGATTTCGAGCAATCATGTGCAAACTTTGATACGCTGTAAAACTTTCATTTGGCCCATTACTGTAACGTAGTTGTTTTTGTTCGAATAATGACGTTTGAATCTTTGGATGTCTCCCTGCATGGTTTATGTTCCAATTCAAATTTCAACTTCTTTACAACTGTTTAGATATAGAAGCTGAAAAAGCTCTTCATTGGGATCTCCTAGTCTTATTTAAAACTTTTCACTAATATGTAAAATCTTTTTGTTTCTTTTGGTCGTTGCCTATGTCAATTAGATTAGAGAGTTAGTTTATGCTACCAATCTCCATAAGTTGGTCTTTTATTCTTGCATTATTATTTAGCCCATGTGCAACAACCATTCTACTGCTTAATTGCATAATCATTTTGCAAAATCCATTGGGGAATTTGTTTGCCAAATAATGAATTTATTATCCTGTGTGCATTATACATGAAAAAAAACTGATTAACTTTTATTCTTGTTTTTTTTAAAAAAAAAATTTCATCCCGAATGGCATGATCTAACTCTAATATCCATTTTTTGTTTTATGTAAAATGGATCCGAGCCAAGTGGACTCCATACCCCTGGATTTCTTTGGGACCAAGTCCCAAACCTCTCCTATGTCTAAAAGGGACTAATTTATGGATAAAAAGGGCTGGTATACACCTGTCTACAACATATATACAGATTTCTTCAAGTTGAAGGCGGCTAATTTACGTCAACTCATGATGCAATAGAGTGGGAACGAATATACAGATATTTATGCACTAATATACAGTGCATATGCACAAAAACATGGAGAAAAAGAATTGTAGTGTACATCTGATATACATGGAAAAGTAGGTTGAAAATTCATAGAATTCAGGCCCAAAAGCTGGACAGTCCATTAATGGGCCAAAAGGGCCCAGTTATAGTTCATTTCTTTATTTTTGGAAAAATTAAATATATACACAAGATAACTATTACTTATTACGTAAAATCTCTTATTTAAAAAGTAATTACAAAAGTCCCATATTAATTACATAGAATTCATTTTCTTTTAGTTTTCCTCTCTGTTCTGCCTCATACATCCCAAAACATTAGAATTTTGCTCTATTTTTAGTCGAGTTTTTTCTCCATTATTGCACTCCTTATTTTACACCTAATTTCAAGCTACATGATTTGGAGGGATTCAAATTTATTCAAATAAGGTCTATTTTTTCAAATTATTATGAAAATGAATTATTTCATCATAAATTTCCATAATAATTAGTTGGTCTATTATTTTAAATTATTATGAAAATAATTTATTTCATAATAAATTTCCATAAAATCAAATAATGCATTTTATTTTAAGTCATTCAAATTTGTCCTATATTATAGAAGAGAGATCCATTATTTCTTTTATACCTTAATTTGAACTATAATATGCATTACAAAATATTATGAAAATAAAATTAGATCCAATTATTTCTATAGTCAACGACCTGAAAGTTGATTTGAACTATAATGTCCAAATTATTTCTCCTTTTTGATTGCATGTATGATTTTATCAAATTATCTTCTTTTGCTATGTCATACATTGAAAGTAAAGTATAGTACATTCTCATACATATAACACATGTTGTTGGAGGGTAAATCATACATATAACAATGACTTCATACATAGAAAGTAAAGTATAATACGTTCTCATACATATAATGTGAAATATTTTTACTTAAATATAAAATCGAAAACATTTGCATCATACATTGAAAGTAAAGTATAGTACATTCACATAGATATAGAACATGTTGTTGTTGGAGTGTAAATCATACATATAACACTGGCATCATACATAGAAAAGAATGTGTAATACATTCTCATACATGTAAATTTCATAAACAATGTCAAAATATCATTCAAATTGGGTAATGTATTATAATTTCTCATACAATACTGTGCAAGTTTTTACTAAAATACAAATACACTAAGAGGGGGCAGAGACGCCGTTTTCTATTCGTGTTGGCGACAGTTGAAGAAGAACGAGAAAAAACGTCGATCTTGGAGGCTAGTCGCCCTTGCGTGTTCACCGACGTAAGGAAGGGGAGTGGAGCGGTGAAGGTGTCGTTGACTGTTCGTGATGACGCCGGTGGTGGCAACAGTGGGACAGGAACGAGAAATAACGTCGATCTTGGCGGTTGGTCACCCTTGCGTGTTCACCGGTGTGAGAAAGATGAGTGGAGCAGTGAAGGGCGGTGACAATCGTAAATCAACGGCGATGGCGTTATTTTTTAAGGGAGATGATGAGATACATTTCAGGATATTTTTTACATTTGAATATACGTACTATTTTTAAGCATCCACAAAATCAGAACATTAATTACTGCCGTTATTAAGGTAAGAGAATAATTGAATCTGATTTTATTTTCATAATTTAAGGAGAAACAGGTTCCTCATACATTGGAGTTACGTATGAGGTACATTGACATGTATATGTATTTTTTTTTAAATCTGGGAGAGAGAATGTCAATCCGGGATCTTATGTAATTAATTTCATTTAGAATGGGATTTATGTTGTTTATACTTATTTTTATACCTATTTGTTTGTATTTACTTAAAAACTCTAACTAACTAACCTAGAAAAATCCCCTAATGTGTTACCATCTAATTTTATCACAGCTTTTATTCGATTCGTAATTTATCTCGTCTAAATGAATTAAAATGATTACTTTTGTTTTCTCTCCCCAAAACTAAGCTTAAAAGAAATTGTTAACTAATTTATTTAGAATAGCATTTATTTTGTTCATATGACTAATAACCTATTTGGATTAAAATAATTTCCTTCGAATCAAGAAAATTATTTTTTGCATAATTTTTAACTTTTCATAATTAATAGAATGTTTTTAACATGATATTTCCTTAACATTTTTCAAAGGTGTTACCTATAATAAAATTGACCTTTTTAATAAAGATAAATAGTAATAATAATTAAAAAGAAAGTTACATAATCCTGCTTTTCCATACCAACACAAACTTACTTACTTCTAAAATCCAAGTGTGCACCTAGTTTAAATAGATTTTTCCTTAATTCAAGTTGAAATAATATCTCACATACTTTTCTCTTAGAAATAATTATGAATTTTTCAGTTAGAATATGCCTTGATTTTTCCTCAAATTCTAATTTCTTGTGATGAAATAAGTAAAATATTTTTTCAAGAAAGATATTTTATTAAGTGAAATATTTCATAATTTTTCTTAAAACTAATATCGGATTAAGTAGAACGTATTGCAACTTTTTTTTTTTTATATAATTCAAGTAGAATATTTCTCAATGAATAAACAAATGTCAATTTTAAATATGTAAACAACCCTTTTGCAAAATTAGTCACCCTTTTTAAGTTAGTCCAAAAAAAGATCTTTTGGCGAACCGTTTTAAAACGGACGCTCCTAAGTGCCGTAAAAACCTTCTTAGGGCGTTAATTAAACACTTACTCAGTTTCTCTAATTTTGAAAACTTATTTCTATTTTTAAATCTTTGAAATTTCTTTAAGTTCTTTTTCTTGATATTTTTTTATAAAAATCAAGTGGCGACTCTGAAAATTCCTTAAAAAACTATTTTGATTTTTTCTTGAATATTTTTGAAATAGTTTTAAAAGGCCAAAATCATTTTCTTTTAAATGAAAGTCGAAAATGGATAAAATAGACATGGAGACTCTGCTGGGGAATTCACTAGGTTCAAACGAAATGTGTACTAACTTCTTTGACTAATTATTTGGGTTGTAATATTTAAACTATTTTTCTACTTATGTGTTTAAATTTTAAAAATTTAAATTGTTGGATTGTATGGCATACTTCCATATTCGAAATATATAAAATGTTTGGGGTTTCGAGGCTGTCCTGACCTCTATTGTTCAATTCCAAATCGAATGTTGGAAATACAATAGTTTATTGGCATGCTAGGCGCCTGATGACTGTTCGGATTTCCAAAACCAAGTTGTCCGCTTGGGAACCTGGTCAAATCCCACTCTAGATACCTAGGATAGAGCAAAACCAAAACGCTTTAAGGCATGAGCCTAGGAAGACCCAATACCCGAGGGGGTATTGGGCATATTAGAAAACCTACCTTGTGTCTATTGGCCATAAGTCAATTACAGACAATTATGTTTATATGTTGGAGAAATATGTGTTTGTTTAATCCAATCCATTATCCTTCGAGTTATAGGAGTGGCTTACTTTGTTTGTAGGAATGACTCAGTCGGCCATGTACGGAAGATTCGAAATAGCTACCAATCTTGTGGACTGCCTTAATGCTTGGTGGACGCACAAGAGTGCAGAAAGTAAAGAGATTGTTAGGACACATATCGGAAAACCAAAATATTGCCTATGGAAATAGGTGGATGAATCTAAGAGGGCGAAGGCTGAAAAGAGAATATCTAGATTAGAAACTAGCGTTTTCTTCTTTTATCCCCTGCGTGGGACCTTTTCCTTTTTCTCATGTTATTTTTCCCTTCTCCCGAAAATTGTATCCCTTTTCATGCAACTTTGTAGGCTTTTATTCTATTTTTTATACATTTGAGGAAACTATAGGGGATAATGGATTGGTTTTAAGATTTACATATATTTTCTTCAAATCCGCTAGACCAAACCTTGGCTCAAAAGGGTCATCGAATTAAGGAGCGCTTATTATCTATTGTGTGTGACATAATTGTCTTATGTGATATAATTGTTTTACATGATTAAGTGAATTGTTAGAATCAAAGGTAAATTGATCTACTGTTCAACAAAGATTTAGAAATCCTCTAGGCAAAATATACACCCACTATCCAAAGTCCACCCAAAAAATTCAGTTCTCTAAGTCTCCCAAAAAGTCCTCAACTAATCTTCACTAGATTTCTTTTAAAACGCATTCCTATTCTGTCAGGAAAATCGGTCACGGACTCAAGAATTCTTGCTTGATTTGAACTATGGATGGCCTGATTTCTGTTTTGTGCGATACGTAGGCAGCCTTTCGGCCCGGCCTTTATACTTTAAAATCATTATATCTCATTTTGTCGAGGAAATTCGTACAAGTCCAAAATCATGAGACTTTACAAACATCCTATTAAGACCCATTTATCCAGAAATCGATGGATAAAGTCCTTCCCGTTAATTTCTCTCGAGACAATACCTATCCGTGGATCAATTTACCTAAGATGAAATCAACTTCATGTGCTTACTTTATTTCGGATATCTTTCATTACTTTCCACTAATGGGATATAACATAGTTGCTTTTTGAGTTGTTTTTACTTTAATAGGTAATCAAGTAAGTAGAAATCGATCTATGTTGACAAAAGTTAGTTTAACATCAATACTTCCAAGACAGATGAACATTCCTTCTTGAGTTTTGCTTTGTTACTGAAGAGGAAAGAATGAATGGTAATAGTTATGAAAAGGAAAAGAAATTACTTTCGCTTTACCAGTCATTTTCTATATCTGTAAAGCTTACAAACGATGCGGGGATGGAATAGGGCACTTATTCAAAGGGTGAGATGCTAGTATAGAAGATTGTTTTGAGAATATCGAGATCGAGAAAGATGAATTAGGGAAAAAATGTTAAACTGGACTTCCACTCTAATCATGACTCCCTAAACCGGTGGTAGTCCAAATAAGGCTCAAGACCCACCCTTTAAGTTTTGTTTACTTCATTTTCACCTTTATGCTTTTCAAAAGGATCAAACCCACACTAGTGAGGATCATAGCCAATGTTCGTAATGTTCTAAGTTTCAATGAAAGCCTGTTTTATTTCAAAAAATATTTTTCACTTATTTTTGTGGTATTACATATAATCCAACTTATGTTGTCTATGATTTCAGCAATTATAATTTAAAACCTGCCAATGTCATGTCATGTCATGTCATGTCAACAGCTAAATCAATAAATCAAAGCAAATGATAATGAATGAAAGGACTATGATGAAGAAACAATGGCCCCATAACCGACTAACAGAAGACCTAAAAGATTTTGAGGATCCAAAAAAGCCTAACCTAGGGGAGACCGAGGTTGTGATGACGACGAAGTCAAAGAAACCAGAATTAGTGTCCATCTTACAGAAGTACATAAAAAGAACTTGTCAGGTTGCTTAAACAATATATTGATATATTTGCTTGGTCCTACGATGACATTCCAGGATTCAGTACGATATCATATGGCACAAGTTGCCAATTGATCCAGGATTCAATCTTGTGAAGCAAATGTTGCAAGAATTCAAATCAGATCCGAGTCTAAAAATCAAGAAAGAAGTCACTAAGCAAATCCAAGCCAATGTAGTTGAGACCAAAAAGTATCCAATATGGCTAGCCAATATTGTTCCAGTACTGAAGAAGGTTGGAAAGGTCAGGATTTGTGTCAATTATAGGAACTTGAACAAGAGCCAATCCTAAAGATAACTTTCCATTACCCAATATTCCCATTCTTGTTGACAACTGTACGAGGCATGAAATATAATCATTCATGGATTTTCTTGCGATGTACTATCAATTACTGATGGACGAATAAGATGCAGAGAAAATGACAATCATCACACCTGAGGATGTTTATTACTATAAGGTGATGCCCTTTAGTCTCAAGAATGTTGGTTGTACATATATGAGAGCCATGACAATAATATTTCATGATATAATCCATAAAGAGGTTGAAGTGTATGTGGATGATGTGATCATCAAAACTCACAAGAGTTCAGACAACTTGGCTTATTTGGGAAAGTTCTTTGATCGGTTATGGAAGTACAATTTGAAGTCGAATCCTTCCTAGTGTGTTTTTGGGGTACCGATCGGTAAGCTGTTGAGTTTCATAGTTATTAGAAGGGCATTGATCTCGACCCCGTAAAAATTAAGACGATCTAAGAACTGCCTCCTCCGAAGACAAAGAAGGAAGTCATGAGTTTCTTAGGGAGATTGAATTACATTAGTAGGTTCATAGCCCAATCAATGGTTATTTGCAAACCAATCCTTAAGATGTTAAAGAAAGATGCAACAAATAAATGGACTGAGGCATTCCAGGGAGCTTTTGATTGGATCAAGGATTATCTATCTAGTCCACCGGTACTAGTTTCTCTAAGAGAATGAAGCCCTCTTCTATTGTATTTATCGGTCTCAGACAATGCATTTGGATATGTCTTAGGGAAACATGATGAAGCTGCAAAAATAAAAGAGCAATTTATTACTTAAGTAAGAAGTTCACTCCACATGAGGCTCATTACACATTATTGGAAAGGACGTGTTGTGCATTGACCTGGGTGGCCCAGGAGCTGAAGCATTACCTAATGTCATATACAACATATCTCATCTCTAGAATAGATCCTTTAAAGTACATATTCCAGAAGGCCATGCCCACGGGGAAGTTGGCCAAATGGAAAAAGTAAGTTTGACATTGTATACGTGACTCAAAAGGCAATCAAAGGGCTAGCCCTAGTAGATTATTTAGCTGAGAATCCCATTTATGAAGAATATGAGCCACTATGAACTTATTTCCCAGATGAAGAGGTATTACTTGTAGGAAGAGACATTGCTGAATTATACCCGGATTAAAGATTGTTCTTTAATGGGGTGGTTAATTTTAAGTGCTCAGGAAATGGGGTAGTCTTAATATCTGAAATTAGTCAACATTATTCGGTTACCGCTAAACTACATTTTCTAGGCACTAATAATATGGCTGAATACAAGTCTTGTATTCTCGATCTCAAATTGGCCATTGATATGAACGTTTGAGAGATACTAGTCATTGGAGATTCTAATCTATTGGTTCACCAGTTTTAGGGAGAATGGGTCGTAAAGAACCCTAAAATCATGCCATACGTAGAATTGGAACAGGATTTATGAAGAAGGTTCAAGGAAGTGGAATTCAAGCATGTTGCATGGATGCAAAATAAGTTCGTCGATGCTTTTGCCACTATATTCTCTATAATTCAACATCCGGATAAAGTTACAATAACCCATTAGAGATAAGTTTAAAGGAGAAACAAACACATTGTGCACAAGTAGAAGCAGAACTAGATGGAAGTCTATGGTACTTTGATATCAAAAGGTATTTAGAAGCTAGAGCATACCCTGAAGATACAACTGTCAATCAGAAGAAACCAATTCACCGGATGGCTAATAATTTATTTTTGAATGGGGAAGTACTTTATAGGAGGACCCCAAATTTGTTTTTTTTTTTGCGATATATAAATTCCATTGAAGCTATAAAATTACTTGAAGAAATTCATGCCGGAACGTGTGGACCTCATATGAATGGGTTCACTCTAGCCAAGAAGATCTTAAGAGTAGGATATTTCTATATGACCATGGAAAGTGATTGTAGCAAGTTTGTACAAAAATATCATAAGTGCCAAATACACGACGATCTGATTTGGGTAACCCCATATGAACTCAACGTTATGAGTTCGCCCTCGATATTTGTAGCTTGGGTCATGGATGTCATCAACTCGATCAAGCTACCAACTTGTAATGGACACAAATTCATTTTAGTTGCTATTGATTACTTTACCAAGTGGGTAGAAGTTGCCTCATACAAAGAAGTAACTAAGAAGGTAGTAGTAGATTTTATCAAGAACAACTTGATTTGCCAATTCAGGATACCGAGTGAATCATCATAGATAATGAAGAAAACTTGAATAGTCATCTGATAAAAGAGATAAGTGAACAATTCAAGATCATTCATTGAAACTCTACTGCATGTCGCACTCAAATGAATGGAGTGGTAGAAGCTGCCAACAAGAACATCAAGAAGATCTTAAGAAAGATGGTTGATAGTCATCAATTGTGGCACGACATATTGCCTTATGCCTTGCTTGAATATCGCACGACTGTAAGAACTTTGACTAGGGCAAATCCTTATGCGTTAGTCTATAGGACAGAAGCGGTAATACCCGCTAAAGTTGAAATACTATCTTTAAGAATTATCTAAGAAGCAGGATAGAGTAACGAAGAACGGGTCCACACCCGTCATGAACAACTTACGATGATTGATGCAAATAAGATAATGTTTTATTTCATGGCGTATTATACCAATAATGAATGATTCATGCTTTCAACAAAAAAGTAAGAGCTCGCACGTTTGAAGTTGGACAATTGGTGCTAAAACACATATTCCCTCAGCAAGAGGAGTATAAGGAGAAGTTAGCTCCAAATTGGCAAGGTCCATATGTAGTCTGCAAAGAATTATCAGGAGGATCATTGATTTTAATTGTGATGGATGGCCAGAGGTAGACCAAGCCATTTAATTTTGATGCATTAAAGAGATACTATGTCTTATATGGGGTGTCTTTGTGCTTATTTCCTTGTAATTTCTTTTCTCATATGTTACAATTTTTCTGCTTTGTATTAGCTTTATAATTTCTCATCTAAAAGTACGAACTACATTTGACCTGAATTCTCAAGAGTGAGATACATAGGCGGCCTACTCCGGCTTCGGTCAACCCTTTAGAAAAAAAATTCCCTTCCCGTTTAAGCATGAACTACGTTTGACCTGAATTCCTAAAAAGATGATACGTAGGTGGCCTTTGTCGGCTTCGGTCACCCTTTTAACTATATTTTTATTCTCTTTTATGTTATGAGAACTACATTTGACCCAATTTCTATTCAACGGGATACGTAGGTGCAACAATGGCTCGTTCATATCACCCCAGGAAATAGAAATTGGGGTTGAATTTTTTGGAAGGAATCTAAAACATTCAACAGAAGAAGATCATCCTCTGGCAATCCAAATTAAGTTTAAGAGAGATATCATAATTGGGGCAGAAATTTTGAGGCAGACTCAAAATTTCTACCATAGAGTACTAAAGAATTCATAGGTGACAACCAAGATTTTGGTGTTAAAAGAGTAGAGTCGACTTCATGAACCTTCGGCTACAAAGGCTCAACATCCCAAGCCAAGGAAGTTCATTACAGCTAGTATATGACATGGCTTATTTGACAGAGACTCCTTCCAATTTTATAAAAATATTTTTGAAAATTCAATTATTTGTAAAAGTACTAACTTTCAATTGATTTATGCTTTGATTTTACCTTACACCCACCAAATCGAGGAGTCAAAACAAGAGTCAAAAGATGATAAACACATGATAAAGATGAGAACCTGATGATAGCGATGACAGGAGATGAAGATCGAAGAAGTCAACACAGATCAGATTTACCAAAAACTAACAATTTTTCTATGGATGAAGGTTATGCTGAAGCCAACAAAAACAAAAAAAAAGCACCGATTATTCACCTATTCCTTTGGTTTAAAGGAATACAAGAAATCCAAACATCCCAAGGCCGATAAGAAAGATTCAGGATGGTCAAGAGATGCAAACAACTGAGTTTCCCAAAACTAATAGGTTTTTCGTAGTGGCAGGTATCATCAAATGTGGAAAGAAAAATGATTACTTACTCATATCCCCCAGCAAGTCAAGGATAGATGCTTGAAATAGTACATGCAGAAGGTCCAACATGCTAGTGGAATAGTCAAGGTAATGTTTTCTACAATCGTTGTATGGTTATTGTATTCCTTCTCATCTTCCTACTGCATCATATCATTACCAAAAGGGCCATGCCGAGAGGGTCATGTCAAGAGGGCCATATCGAAAGGGCCATGCTGAGAGTGCCATACTGAGAGGTCCATGCCAAAAAGGCCATGCCGAGAGGGCCATGTCGAAAGGGCCATGCCAAGAAGGCCATGCCGAGAGGACCATGCCTAAAGGGCCAATCCCAGAGGTCCATTCCATGAGGGTCATGCCAAGAGGACCACGACATAAGGGTCGTGTCCTAAAAACCATATTGCTTTCTTCGACTAGTTTTGAAGAGGCAGCAATCTAAGGGCATCTCCATATTGCATTTGATGACTATGATTGACTCAAAGTCTTCTATATCAGTTGATCACACAAAGGCAAAAGAGTCTATTGTTAAAGGATATTCTAAAACATTTCCATATATATTCGATAATCATGCAAAGACAAAAGAGTCTGACATTAAAGGATATTCTGAAGTATCCATATCTGATCAATTAACGCAAAGGCAAAATAGTCTGGCATTAAGAGATATTCATCAGATTCAAGTACATCAATTACCAAAGATTTAATGGCATTCACTATTGGATCGCAAGAAATATATGGTCCGAAGGATGTCTATAAGTCGCTATCCGAAGATGTACGACGTGCGAGATTTTTTGAGAATTGGTAATCCGAGAGCCATCTATAAGTCACATTATTTGAAATAAGATAGTGTGTAAGACTATCCACGAGTTGACATCCCATGGGTCATCCGTAGGCCGCAACTACATCCTAACAGACTAGTGTGCAAGGTTACCCAAAGGTCGACAGTTTAAAGGTTATCCATAAGCCATAACTAAATCCTTACCAAAAAATATGCAAGATAATCAAAATTGATAGGTCCAAGGTTTCTCTATAAGTCACATCATATCCAAGATCGATTATGCAAAGGATTACCCAAAGACCACCAATTGAGAGATATCTATAAGTCATATTGTATCTAAGGTTGGATAATGTGCAGTAATAAATGAGAGCTAAAGATTAGAGGGATATCTGTAAGTCATCACTTATACAAGGTCGGATAAATTGTAGGATTACTCAAAAGATAGCAACTCAAAGGATATCTGTAAGTCACCTCATATCCAGCATTAGATAATGAGCAAGATTATCGAAAGATTGATAATTCAAGGAAAATCTACAAGGAGTATTGATATGAAAGATGTGCAAGACTTCCAAAGGTCAAATACAACAAACATTATAGGTGACCAAAAGTTTTGCCACATCAACAAAGGGATATGCAGTTGCAGGGACCGCTCTATATGTGTCATCAGTGCCCAAGAGGGCTACCCCACTTTGAAGAACATATTCAACCATCAAAACAATTATTTTATCAAACAACCAAAGAGTTATTGTGTCAATTATTGCAAGAGTTTTCGCCCTCCAAACAGGCACAGGGGAGGATGACATCTTTCAAGTAGCAACTCACGTAGAGACATGGTAAAAGACTATAGATCTCTTAGTGCATTATGTTTATCACTAATAATTTTGTTTGAGATATTTTTGAGAGCATCTGAAAGAATGAAAATCTCAAACCACAGGTGCAGATGACTCCAAAAAGGACACAACACAATGTGAAATTTTTTCTTAGCAGCAAAATGGGGCATAGTTCGATGAGGAATGCCCAAATCTTCGTACGCGAGCTACAAGATGACTTCCACCACCATCAAACCACATTCCTATCATAAGGCATGTAGAGATTTTGGAATTTTGGTTTCAGTTTCACTTTTGGATTATTTCTAAACTAACGCAGAAAGTAACTTTCCTTTTCCTTCAAATTCGGGTGACATACACCTAAAGCTTTGAGAATTATGCCAATATAGCTCATATTATATATGTGAGGGCCCCATATTTTTTAATTGAGCTAATTATGATCCTCTAGTCTCTAGCCTGAATATCCGTAGCCCATCTCAAGCCAAAGGTCGTCTTATTATAAAGTACTACTTTTTTCACCGATCAAGTCAAACTACATACAGTCTGATTTCCTGAGTCTTAGGGATATATAGGCTGATCTCTATGTATAAAACTCGACTGCATTACAACCTACCCCCTATCTTCTTATTCTCCAGCTTCCCGATTTCACTAAACTTTAAAGTCCGAATAGCTTGTAAATTCTTTAAAAATCATGCTTAAAATCAAGCGATGTGAACTACAAAAGGCCTAAGTTCTCATGTAACCTTGGATATGTAGGAAGACCAATATCGATGTAGGGCCATGACTCCATAAAACTTGTGCAAAAATCAACCTTTTTCGAAAGTGAATTTGTGGTAGGACAAAATTAGTAATGTCAAACTCCCTTTATCCAGAGTTACTTGCATCCACCTTATCCAAAGGGAGGGGGCAGTTGTTGACACCCAATATTGACCTCCATGATTAAAGTTTAATTCAGAGTTTCTTCAATTGTAATAAAATTATAATAACTTATTTTATTCAAATTAAAGTTTTCTAAAAGAATTTATCTTGGAAATTTCTACCATTTTAAGTAATGATTATATATTTTTGTACTCATATATATGAAATTGCATAATTTTGTTACTTCAATATTTTCTTTACGGAATATGGAATTTTAATCAAGGCTTATCTTGAAAATAGATTCAAATGGTTAAAATCTTGATTTAAATGTAATTTGTTCTCAAAATAATTTATTTAAAAAAAATTATTTAATTTTATTAAATTGAGAAGCTCGGGATTAAATGAGTTAATTAAGTCGTATCAAATTTCTATTTGATTTTGCCAATATATTAGATTTGGTCATAATTGAAATCAATTGGCCACAGTTACAATGCAATTCGCCAATTGATTTATAATGTGGCCAAAATTTAAATGGAATTGGCCAAACCCCTTAATTCCTAAATCAAACCTCATTGCTTCCTAAACCAGCCCTACAGCAAAATCCCACTGCCCCAACCCAACAAAACACACCTCAACCCAACCCACTCTTATTTCTCTCCTTCTACATATACAAACAACAAAACAACCGACAACCACCACAAAAATGGTAACAGTGAACAACAATCCAACCATGTACCATCTCAACAATATAACACGTAACAAAGTTCAATAATAACGTACAACAATCGACCAACAACATACAACGGACAAAAACCAATAGCTACTTCAAGGGCAAAACAATACCAAACGGCATTCAATAGTAATGACAAACAACAGTTGTAAAAACAGCTTAGCAAGAACGGTCTATTTTTGTACCAACCCTATATTCAAATTTCAAAAATCCTTTTCTAAATTCCTAAAATAACCCTCTATTTCCCCTTATATTCAATCCCAAAAAACTCAGACAAATACCGATTGAAGAACAATAGTTGAAGGAGAGGGATTTTGGTGAAAAAATTTGGGGTTCTGGAGGTGCATACTTCTAACCTCACGCAACAAAAATCCCGACAAAAAACTAAACTTTGGCAAAAGTCATTATGATTTAGACAGATTGGAATTAAGTTTTGATAGTGGTGAAGTTATAGTCGGCTCGTTGTTCCCATTCGCTGCCCGAAAACAAGTGAAAAAATCATTCTTTTTGGTTTTTCATTTATCTGCTTATGGCAAGAAAGGACGTGAATTTCAGCAAACCTGGTCATGGAAATGGTTTTGTTTGGGTATGTGTATGATGTAAGGTGATGAATGTGAAAGTTGGTTTTCCTGATTATTGACGAAAAGCGCTGAACATTACTAAACTTATGTGTATATGTGATGCTATTTGGATGCTAGATGTTACTATTATTATCATTACTTTTAATTTAACATGGTTTTTACAGCAAAAATTTATAAATGTTCCTCCTAATATGTGACCAATTTATTCCCAAGCAGTGTTATGCAGTACAACTTTGGGGAATACGTTTAGTCTCTTATAAGCCTAAAGGTTTCAAGCATACAACATAAACCTATAATTTCAAGTTCTTCTTGGATTGGTTATGTAGTTCTGTGTCTCGTCTTGTTTGGCTAAATAGGTGGCCTTCGCACTTCGTCGCGTGGTTTCAATTCTATCATTTGTGATACTTTGATTTCCAGCAATCCTGTGCAAACTGTGATACACTGTGAAACTTTCATTTGGACCATTACTATGACGTGGTTGTTTTTGTTTGAATAATGACGTTTGAATCTTTGTATGTTGCTTTGCGTGGTTTATGTTGCAATCCAAATTTCAACTTCCTGACAACAGTTTAGTTATAGAAGCTGAAAAAGCTCTTCATTTGGATCTCCTAGCCTTATTTAAAACTTTTCACTAATATATCAAATCTTTTTATTTCTTTTGTTCATAACCTATGTCAATGTATCGTATAGGATTAGAGAGTTAGTTTATGCTGCTAATCTCCATAAGTTGGTCTGCTATTATTTCATTATTATTTAGCCTATGTGGAACAACCATGCTACTACTTAATTGCATAATCATTTTGCAAAATTCATTGGGGAATTTGTTTGTCAAATGATGAGCTTATTATTATGTGTGCACTATACTTGAAGAAAAATAATTAACTTTCATTATTTTTAAATTTCATCCCGAATGGCATGATCTAACTCCAATGTCATTTTTCTGTTTCATGTAAAATGGATCCGAGCCAAGTGGACTCCATACCCCTGCATTTCTTTAGGACCAAGTCCCAAAGCCTCTCCTATGTCTAAAAGGAACTAGTTCATGGATAAAGAAGGCTAGTATACACCTGAATACAGAATATATACGGACTTCTTCAAGTTTAAAGCGGCTAATATACGTCAACACATGATGCAATAGAGTTGGGAGTGAATATATGGATATTTATGGACTGATATACAGTTTATATACACAAAAACGTGGAGAAAAGGGGTTGTAGTATACAGCTGACATACATGGAAAAGTGGGCTGAAAATTCATAGAATTCAGTCCCAAAAGCTGGACAACTCATTAATGGGCCCAATTTTAGTTCATTTCTGTATTTTCTATACCTATTTATTTGTATTTACTTAAACTAAACCAGTCAAACGGGTTGAGTTGACCCAGCCCAAACCGGCCCGAACCGACCTACTTAATAAAATCGGCCCGATTTGACCCGGTCCGGTTAACCCATGGCTTGTAGGGTCCCGGGCCGTTTAAATTTTTTGGTTGGGCCCGATTAACCCTGCCTGGACCAAGCCCGATCTAGGCTCACCGGTTAACCGGCCTGGCATGGCCCAGATAAGTTTTTTTAAAAAAAAAAAATTGATATTTGGGCCAAACTAGTCGTTGGCCCAACGACTATATAGTCATTTTTGGGTCCAAACGGCTAGTTTGGATCCATTTATTAAAAAGAATTTTTTTTTCATTTAAAATATTTTTTAATTCAAAAATTAATTTTATAAATACCCTACACCTTCAAATCATTTTTCACACAATTTTTCACTTTCTCAAATCTCAATTCTCAATTCTCAACTCTCAAATATTCAATATATTTAATTTTCTAAAGTGCTCACTTTAATTTTTTTTATTTTGCGATTACAAAGTACGAGTGAATGTTTCTAAAGTCGCAACCTTCGGATACTTCCAAAATTTGATATTGTCGTTCCATCTCTTACATTGAATTTTTTGGTGCTTATTATCCTACTGTTTGTAATATTTTGGCTTATATAGCCAATATTTCTGGTTTGCTCAAAGAATATAAAAATAAAGAAGGTTATAAAGAAGCTGTTGGTGCCATGTTTACTAAATTTAAAAAATATATTTTCCCAATTCTCCCTTTTTACTTGGTTGGTGCTATGCTAAATCCGTGCATGAAATATAATACTATGTGCCACTTTAATACTATTATTTATGCTAACTTAGAAATAAATACTAACAATGATTCTGAACAAGTACAACCTGATTTGTGGACGACTATGGGTGACGCGAATAAATACATAGAAATATTATATAATCACTATGCTGATTTAGTTGATTTAGCCGTACCTACAAATATCACTCCAAGTGTCGCTCCTCATCCTCCCGAGTAGCCATCATCTTCTAAAAGACCGGTACATAGTGATTTTTCTGATTCCTTTTATGATTTACCTTGTTGGAATAGTGTTGATGAGAGAGCTTACATATCAACTTATCAGGAAGAGCTGAAATATTATCTTCGATCGCCGCCAGAGGATCGCAGACGATGGATCAACACGTTGGATTGGTGGAGGAGTAATGAAATACAATATCCTGTGCTTTCAAGATTAGCTAGAGATATCTTGAATGTTCCAATGTCAACCGTTGCATTAGAGAGCGCCTTTAGTCAGGGACGACAATAGTTTGGAGACAACCGACACTCATTGGGAAGTAATGCAATGAATGTTCTAGTTTGCCTCAGAGATTGAATTAGAGCGGAAAGAAGAAACCAAGGAATGGAACCGGTGCCGAGCGATGAGTAGAGACTTGAAGAAATTATGTCTTCACAGGAGAACTCAGCAGAATCAAGTCCAATGCATATTTTTTCCCCCGTTTACTTTGAATATCCTATGCAAGTTCCCGTTAATATTAACATGAATGAGTTGGAAAAAATGATGCATAATTTGTAGATTTTTCATTCATGTAAATTATAAATTTTGGATCATTTCTCAATTAATAAAATTCAACATTCATTCACTCCTTAGTTCTTACTTTGTAATTCTTTTCATTTAATGATTTAAATTGAATTTCTAGTTTAAATTTAAAACTTACTTTTAGTATATTATTAATTTACTATAAAGTATTATTAATTTATTACATTAAGTAGCATATGTTTTGTATATTTGTGTATATATATCTTCTATAGATGTGTATATTTAATGTATACATGTGTATATGTTTTATAAATATATATATATATATATATATATATATATATTGTAATGTATATTTGTTGTAGTATATTTTATTTAAAGTAGTAAATATAAATTGAATAGAGCGTATATATGTGAATATATCTTCTATAGGCATGTATATTTAACGTATACATTGGTATATGTTTTATAAATTAATATATAACTATATAACTATATATATATATATATAACTATATAACTATATGTATATAACTATATATATAACTATATATAACTATATATATATATATATATATATATATTGTAATGTATATATATTGTAGTATATTTTATTTAAACTTTAAAGTAGTACATATACATTGTATGATGCGTATATATGTGTAATGGTGTATATATTTTTTAAATTGTAATGTAGTATATACTATATATATAGTGTATATATATTGTTTAAAGTATTTAAAATGTATATAGGTGGGCATATATAGTGTATATTGAAAAAAACTTTTTTTTTCATTTTTGACCGGGTTTGACCGAGTTTAGGTGGGTTTGACAAGGTTGGGTTAAGTGGGCCGGGTTAGGGCTATTTTTAAATTTTTTACTGTTGAGCCCGGCTCGGCCCGTCCCACTTAACCCCAACCCGGACCCGGTACGGCCCACAAACCGAATAAATTTAATGGGCCGATTTCGGATTGACCTGGCCCGGCCCACTTAACACCCTTAACTTAAACACTCTAACTAACTAACCTAGACAAATCCCCTAATGTGTTACCATTTTTTTTTATCACGGCTTTCATTCGATTTGTAATTTTTCTCGTCTAAATGAATTAAAATGGTTATTTTCGTTTTCCTCCCTAAAACTAAGCTTAAAAGAAATTGTTAAGTATTTTATTTAAAATAACATTTGTTTTGTTCATATGACTAACAACCTATTTAGATTAAAATAATTTCCTTCGAATCAAGAAAACTATTTTTGGCGTAATTTTTAAATTTCATAATTGATAGAATACTTTTAACATGATAATTTTTTTACATTTTTTCAATGGTGTTACCTATAACAAAATTGGCCTTTTTAATAACGATAAATAGTAATAATAATTAAAAAGAAAGTTACATAATCCTGTTTTTTCATAACAACACAAACTCACTTCCTTCTAAAATCCAAACGTGCACTAGTTTAGACAGATTTTTCCTTAATTCAAGTAGAAATAATATCTCACATTTTTTTCTCTCTTAGAAATACTTATGAATTTTCCCAGTTAGAATATTCCTTGATTTTTCCTCAAATTCTAGTTTCTTGTGATGAATTAAGTAAAATATTTTCTCAAGTAAGATATTTTATTTAGAGGAATATTTCATAATTTTTCTTAAAACTAATATCGGATTAAGTAGAATGTGTTGTATTTTTTTCTCTAATTCAAGTAGAATATTTCTCATTTGAATAAACAAATGTCAATTTTAATTATGTAAACAACCCTTTTGCAAAATTAGTCACCCTTTTTAAGTTTGTCCAAAAAATGATCTTATGGTGAACCGTTTTAAAACGGACGCTCCTAAGTATCATAAAAACCTTCTTAGGGCGTTAATTGAATGCTTACTCAGTTTCTCTAATTTCGAAGATTTATTTCTATTTTTAAATGTTTGAAATTTTTAAGTTCTTTTTCTTGATAGTTTTCTATAAAAATCAAGTGGCGACTCTGAAAATCCCTTCAAAAATTATTTCAAAATTTTCTTGAATCTTTTGAAATAGTTTTAAAAGGTCAAAATCATTTTGTTTCAAATAAAGCTGAAAAGGGATAAAACAGTGACCCCCATAATATTTGTCACCTTCTGAACCATATCCAGAATCTCCTGTGGATCCTCCTCGGACTTGGATCCCAAAAATAAAGGGAATTCATTCGGGTGAAATCCCAAATCCTAGCTGCAGCTATAATTTCTATTGGATTAGTTGAGGCAACAGTTTGCTGATTGTCCTGAGAAGCTACTGAATGAGCTAAGGTAGTGAACACAACTCTGAATTTGGCCTGAGAGACATGTTCATTCAGGGGATCTTCCCGAACAAGTGGAGGTACGGGTTGGTTCCCATTCCTTCTTTCATTGTTTCTTCTAGGAGGAATATTTTGTAAATGGAATGAAGGATGAGTCAGAAGGAGAATTTAAATAGACCTCATGCTCTTTCACACGACATAAACACTGAAAGAAGAAAAACTTTTCCTGAAACGTCTCGTAGCCTCTCGTCCATAAGTGTGACATACTTCACACCCATGCACAAGACTCTATTCAACACGACTTTCAGACACCCTAGGACACTGTAAAACCTTAATCTCTGTTACCAAGTTTTATCACGACCCGAGGCCACCCCCTAGTCGCGACAATGGTGCTTACGGTCACAAGTGACCACAAGCTAACCCATAAGCTAGTACTCGTTGTGAGCACTGAGTAAATAGTTATAATACATGTGTATAGAAGGTAAATTGCTGAAGTAATATCAATCTAAATATTAAAATGAGAGATTAAATTACAAGTCTAAAACGTCTGATAAAGTACTAAAAATAAACTGTCAATTTAAATCAACTGATCATACTGAAAGGACTGATAAACTGAACAACTGGCTAACTGATTATCTAAAATCCTCCAATAAACTAAGGAGTTGGTGGGACAAGTCCCCAACCAACTCCGCCTGCCTACCTGTAAAGAACTACTAAAATAACTGAATAAGAGATATTTTGCCCTCGATGGATGATGACTCACCACTACTGCTGCTGAGTGAACACTGAGATGTTTAAGAATGGTCGAGAAACTGGAACTCTGAACCTATGATATAAGACATCATAGGGCTAAGAATAGTATGCGGCTAGTACTTTGAATGTACTAGTATGTAAGATGTGGACATGGCTGAAATACATGGGGTATCTATGCATGAAGGCATGAACATGTAAAATCTGATAACGCAAGACTAAGTGTTTATCATTTATATCATTAAGTTAGTCTAAAATTTGAAAGATTGAAAACTGTAAAACTGAATGTCTGAAAGTATGTACACTTAGTCAAGCAAACCTGAGATGAATACACTGAATATTGTACTGAGACTGTGGGAGGTATTATCTAACTGACATATCCCAATCTGAGCTAATTGGGGTTCAACCTATAATTCAAGTAAGAAGGTTGTCAGTACCGTGCAACAGTACTAACACTAGTTGTGTGGATTCACTAATTTGATGTCCTGAAGGACTAGGGTGTCAAGCCTAACTGACGGGTGACCCTTGAGAGGAAGTCAAGTCTAAACTGGCGGGTGACACCTCATATCTTACACTGGCTACGTAGTTCTGGAATACAGGGACTGCTACTAATGACTCTGCCTAACTGACGGGGAAGTTGCCATCCCTGTATTCGCTCGGTGCTAAATCCTACTCCCAACTAAACTAACACTGGTACTGAATTGAACTAAGTTTTAACTAAACATTATTTTTTATAGTTCCCATCATAATCATAAAAACTAAATCAATAGGGATATTTATGATTTAACTGAATCATTGCTTGAAAATCTGAAATCATATAAAACATGTAGGTATCAGTTGTTTATAATCCACCAACACTTAATGATCATAAAACGTGACATTTAAACTTCAAACTGTAGAATTGACTCATGGTTCAACCCAAGACATGGGAATTTCATCAAACATATGGAAAGCATGGACTTGCACATGGGGATATTCTAAACATGATAATTCAATACTATGAAATTCACTTGAATAAGACGTGGAAACTAAAATTCATAGCATGAGGAAAACAATTCTTACACGAGATCATACATGGGCTGACTTGAATTAAAATCACCATGAAAACATGAATTAAACCCATCTTAAACAATATAAATTACCATAATGATAGAAAAAATCCATTCTTTAATTGGAAAGAGGGTTTTGAGCTCCATGGATGAAAGGGGCCGATGGATGGACATCCCACATACCTTAAGTCTTTAACTTGGAAGGAAAACTATATTCTTAATGCTTTCTTGAATGCTCTTCAACTTGGGAATTTGAATTCTTGATTTCTTGGGGAAAAAGGAATTGAATTCTTGTTCTTGAGGGAAGGAAATGGTTTTCTTAAGAGGAAAATTAGAGAAGAGGGTAAAATTATGCCCTAACTGATGCCTAAGTCGTCTTATGAACGATTGGGTTGAGGAAAAAAAGACCCAATTGCCCCTCAGTCATTTAAATTCAAAACTGGGCATAACAGATTTACCGCGATGCGATCCTATCGCAGTCGTGCATTTCCCTTACCGCGATGTGGTCTGTATGACATCTGGACTAATGTCACATCATGGGCTAATCGCAGTGACCCACTGGTTTCAGGATCCAAACATGTCCCAAACCTCAAACTTCCTCGAAACATGCTTCTTACATCCCTGAACATGAATTAACTCGAAAATCAACATCTTGGGGTTGGGAAGACCAAAATAAAAATCCTCAAAGTTTAGAGGCCTTGAAAATAACTAAGTCCCCAACACTTAGTGAAAATTTCAGGCCTTAAGACTCCTTATGCATGCAACTAAAAGCTGAACTGAACTAAGATTAGTACTGGGTATTACAATAAATTAGTCATTTTTAAATAATGTGGTAAAAATAAATTATGTATCATATTATTAAAATAAATAAAAAATAAATTAAAGGGTATTTTAAAGAGTGTGAAGGAGAAAGAAAAATACGACATACCTTTGAATCAAGTGTCGTTTCTTATAAAAAGCAGAGAGGGACAAACACTTGTGACCAAATAAAAATGTATGAATTTTTTTTAAAATATTAAAATTTAAAAGTAAATTATTTTTTATTATGAACTTGAAGAGATATAGAAGTAAATGAAGATTATTAAGATTAGGAGCTATGAATATGAGAAATATGGAGTTAAAGATTAATAAATATTATTAAAATAAAAGTTATGAAAATGAAGTGGTGTGAGTTATGGAGATGGCTTTTCAAATACTCATAATCTAATTAAGAAAATAAAAAAAATACTTTAAACAAATTATTGTATTAAAATTTATAAGTAAATTACTATTTATGAGTTAAGAACTTGAAGAGACTTAGCAGTAATGAAGATTACTAAAAGTAGGAGTTATGAATATAAGAAATGTGGAGTCAAAAATCAATGAATATTATTAAAATAAAAGTTATAAAAATAAAGTGGTGTGAGTTATATGGAGATGACTTTTAAAATACTTCTAATATAATTAAGAAAAATAAATTGAAAACATTGTTAGGAAAAACCCAAAGTAAATTAAGAAAAACAAATTGAATACATTGTTAGAAAAAATTCAAAGTAAGAAAAGAAAATTGACGGAAAGGTGTTATTTAAGTCTTGAATGAAGTATTAGTGACATTAACAAACTTAAAGGATCAAACATAATTAGAGAACTTAATTAAGTTAATTGTGGACTTGATTAATATTTTCAAAACTTTTTAATCATTCTAAAAATACAAATCAACCCACATCTCTCTCCTATCTAAACAAATCATCTCTCCAACAGTTCTGCAAATTTCCCCTTTCAATCTCCAGCGACTTCAACATTCGGCGACAAATAGTTGGGCTTCAAGTTCCTTTTCGATTTTCAATCGTCAATTGACATTTCAGCCTTGCTCTCCGGCCACAACAACTTTGAGTTCTTCATCGTTCCTTTTTTCCTTTCGCAGGTAAGAAATTAAGGCCTTTTTAATTTTGAAAAAAAAAAAGAAACTTGAGTCAACTTCTCTTCTAGTATTGGTGAAAATTTTTAATGTTTGTTGCTTTAATTTTAAATGCGGTCTGAATAAAACCCTAATTTTTGGTATTTTTTATTTTCTCTTTTTGGAGTGAAATATGATTTTTTGTTGTTAGATGCATTTTTTGAAGTTTGATTTTTGTTGTGTGTTTGTACAAACAAAACAACGATGTTGCTGTTTTTGGTGTTGCGCCCGTTGCTGCGTTAATTTGTTCTTGGTAAAAATGATGATATTTCTGTTGAGATATTGAACATAATCATGCTACTATTTTTTTTTGCAATAGATTAACCTTCTGATGCAACAGATTAATCATCTGATGCAACAGATTAATCATCTGATGCAACAGATTATCTATTTGATGTAATAGATTTATTATTTGATGCAGCAGATTAACCATTTGATGCAACAGATTTATCGTATGATGCAACAGAGGAACCATTGAATAAAAAAATCTAATGCAATAGATTAACCATCGAATAAAAAAACTGATGCAACAGATTAACCATATACTACAAGAAAAAGCCTTATTTAAGATCAATATTTAGGGACGAGTTAATAAAATTATCTCTTAAAGTATATATATTGGGATGAGATGTTAATCTCATCCCTAATTCTATATTTTACAACGAAGGGACTAAATATGGTCCCTAAAAAGTTAGTTGCTGGTCGCAAATAGTCCCAAGTTATAATTGAGTGCCTATAAAAATCCGCTAACCATTAATATAATTTTTTTATTTTAACAAAAATTTAGGTGGCAAAACGTAAGGTATGAAATTCTTAAAAAAAAACCGCGCATGTTTTTCTCCAAAACACATCCAGCCCTAATCGATATTCAGCTGCAGAGATACAATTCATTGACATTCTGCTGCATCCCTAATTGACAATCAAATCATCATCGAAAATAACATTCAACCATAATATTTAATTTCAGCAATTGGTGTGTGTTAATTATGCGTGAAAGTTCTCCAAATTGTATGCACTATCAATTCTGATGCACAACAACAATTGAGGGGAGCAACTTTGCTAAATTCGTTCTCACCTATTGCAATTTTCCCTATTTTGTGTTCATCCCTCTCGAAGGTATTCTATCTACTCCATTTAGATGCTCGTTTTTTTCAAAAAATATTCTAAATTAAAAAGCACAACTATTTGTGTGGTGCTTCTGATATGTATGAACTGAATTTGCTGATCTTTTGTGTTTTTGGGGTGAATTTGTGTACGAATGGTCCTAAATGAGTTCTAATTTGATGGTCTATTATAAAAGTTGGACAATTTTGGGTTTTGCTGTCACTTGTTGAAGTGGTCCTTCTTTGTGTTCACAAGAGCTCCACCATGATTATGGAGTGGCTGAGAGATTGGACTTTGCTATCACGTCCAGTGGACTGTGTTAGCGATGTATTGAGGTTCGTGTCGGGTTTGGGTTTCTTCGTAGCGATTGGGATGGGGCTCACATAATCGTGAGCTATTTGGATTGAGTTTCTTGCATTCTCGACATATTATCGCATTCTTGAAGATATAAGGACCCGACAAACTTTTAAATTCTCAATTTTTGAATTTTAATTCATATTTTGATTTTTGGATATTTTGAATTTTGGCTTAAGCTTGCCTTCTTAATCACTAACCAAGTAAAACACTTTACCATGGTGGACATAATACTTTTCTAGAATGTAACCATTTTTTTAAAAAAATTCTTTACCTTGATTTTTAATAAACATGTTTTGTGTTTTATAATGAATCTGGTGTTAGTTTGCGTTAGTTTCAATGAATCTGGTGTCTTTTCATTTAGGTTTAGTACAATTTTTTTATATTGTTATGGGTATGTCTAATTCTTGAAACTATGATTACTTTCTAATAAATTTGGTACTTGAGAATGCTGTCAGCAGCTCTAGCATAAAACCAACATTTGTCTTCTGTTTATCTGTCGCTGTGATTGGGGATGAGTCATTACCATATGTACCAAGAGTCATTACCTTCTGTTTATTCGTTGACGTAATTTGTCGCTCTAAATCATTATTGTAAACTTAGCTTGTGGGTCATGAATTGTTACAAGAGATATATATAGATTTATAATTTTTATGTTTATGATAAAAGATGATTTGCCTGTTATGTATCCAAAATTGGGGAAACATCCATAACAGAGAGTTTCGAATGTTACTATTACACGGTGGGAGAGCGAACTCGAACAGAATTACTATTACACTATCATAAAGGATTTAGAAAGCATGTCGGGTTGAAAGCGAAAGGGACCCTCTCAGTATGTAGCCATTATATTTTTGAAAAGTTCCTTAGAAGCTGGAGTTTGAAGATAAAAGATGGCCAATAATTACCAGTAATGCCATGACCACACAATTGAGGAATAAATGAACTTATCTTTAAATTACCTGGCAACCTTGTAAATCTTTCATATTGCTCATATGCCTGCCTGATAAACATTCCAACTCCTATCACAATTTTTTATCCACTCTCTTGACTTTCCTCAAAAGTCTTAGTGATTTTGGGTGTAATAACAATATCAAAAACAAGTAGTATCTCAAAGCCTCCTGTAATTTACAAATGCTTAGAGAAGTTCAATATAGTGACACATATTTAAAACAATGTTTTGTTGGGTACAAATAGTATTAAGGTAAATGAGCATTTAAATGGTAAAAAATTAGTAGGACTCTCTTCATTGTATTAAATTAGATCAATTTGATGGACGACTTACTTTCAAATTTGGAAAGAGGCTTTTCAAATTTGATGGACGACTTTCTCTAATGGCAATTCAAATTTTCGGATCAACTCTCTTGGATTGTAAAGACCCAAACCCTCTTTGATTTTAAAGTTTATTATTTTTGTAATTGAAGGATTCTTGAATTTGTTTTTGGGGACTTTGTAGCTTTCATTACACTATGGCGACTTTAGGGACACCTGGATTAAAGTTTTCTTGTGCCTCTTGATACTGGGAGTGATTTATTTTGGGTGCCTTGTGAATGTGGTAGATGTGCTTCTACTGATGATCCTCCACTTTACTGCTCTATATGTTTTACTTTCCCCATTTTCTTTTTGGGTATCTTCATGTCCTTGTTACTATTTCCATATTAGTTGATATGGCTTCTTCACTATCGTTTTCCCTTTTTGTTGTAATGAGTCGAGGGTCCTCCGAAAATAGTCTCTCTACCTCCATGAGGTAGGGGATGAGGTAGGGGTAAGGTCTGTGTACACTCTACATTCCCCAGACCACACTTTTCGGAATTCACTGGGTATGTCATTGTTGTTGTATTGGTATGAAATAAATGGGTGAAAAACTATGCTGTAGCATAAAGGATTGGCTAAAAAGTGCCTCTGATAGCTAGGCCATTTTGTTGCATCCATGAATTCTATGCTATTTAGGCACAAGATGCATATGATGGGAATGTGAGGAGGTTATAAACTTCATGAGAGTTTCCTTTTGACAAAGTAGCAAATGATGACCTCCATTTTCATGTGAGAAGTGAAAACAACTGATTCATTTACAAATCTCCAATAGTATCCACAAAATTCTCGTGCCTTTAGGAATTTGGTATACCATGACTCATAAGTGTAGTTAGATGTTCTGATAAGAAATTGGTAAAGTAAACTAGAAAATGACAACTTATATGAGTATAGTAGTTGTGGGTTCACATTTTTGGATTAGTTTGTGAAGCGACCAAAGAGAATTTTATAACCAAAGTATCACAAGAGTATGCATAATCATAGATTCCTATATAATTCACTTTTACATTATTCTCAACTGTGAACCGATATCACTTTTGTTGCCTAGTTTTCCAGTTGGGGTTACCATTTTACTATTAATTGTTTGATACCATCACAGCCTTGCTCATCAATCTTTGTATGTTCATTTTGTTAGTTCCTCGGCCAGGATTTGATGGAATTATCTTTCTCTAATTAAAGATGGGAGCATTAAATATATTGTTAACTTTGATTTGCAAGATAACTTACGAGGGTAGTTATACAGACTGGTGGAGAAATGAGATGCATCTCTTTTTGTGGTTATCTTATATTTTTTCCTTTTTACTCCTAAATTTGGATTATATTTTTTGCTTCAAGATCTAGAGCTTAACATATACAACCTTAACAGATCGTCAACAAGCAAGAAGGTCACCTGCAGCGATAACTTGTGTATAGAGAACAATAATTGCCTTGGTGTGGATAACCCCTGCCCTTATTCAGTATCTTATGTCTCCTCAGAAACTTCAACTTTAAGAATTTAGGTGGATGATATTTTGCACTTGAGAATAGAACACAATGAGGAAAAATTTGTACAGGCACGCGTGATCTTTGGTTAAGTATCCTGAACTTCCTTCATCTAATTGATGTTAAGTTGTTTGGGCATTGGGTTGATCTATGGCAGTGTATTTTTAACTGCTAGATGTGTTGTATAGAAAGATCATTTTGGATAAATGGTTAACTGAGGAGTTCTTCTGCTTCAGCCCATGTTCTCAAATTCATTCTCTAATATATGCCAATTTCAAGTGTGTAGTTGTAGACAGGAGTAAACTGGTTCTTTTCTAGACGTTGCAACACCAAATAGTTTATTTGGGCTTGGTCTCGAGAAGATATCAGTGCCTAGTATTTTCCCTCAGGAAGGTTTTATGGAAGAATCCTTCTCCATGTGCTTTGGTTATGATGGGGAAGGACGGATTAGTTTTGGAGACAAGGGTAGAATTGACCAGGAAGAGACCCTCTTTAATATAAACCCATTACAGTAGTGGTAATCATATAATTAAACACCGCATCAAGCTTATTTTTGTCGGCTTCGTCCAAATCTTTTAGATTCACTAAATCATATGCTCTTGTGGTAAACATTTTGTAGCCCAACATACAACGTTTCTGTATATCAAATATGTGTTGGAACTACTCTTATTGATTCTGGTTTTACAACACTTTTTGATAGCGGAACCTCCTTTACATATCTTGCTGACCTGTACTATACAAAGCTTTCAGAGAGTGTAAGTATCCTTTTCCGATAGTATTAATTTGTATACATTCTTACACAGAGTTTAAGATTCAAACCTCTTCTTCCTCAATAGTTCCATTCTCAAGTACGAGACAAGCAGCGCCCACCTAATCCAAGGATCCCTTTTGAATATTTTTATGATATGAGGTACTATCTGCACACACGAGTGTGTATGTATATATATATATATACTTCCCTATTTTTTCAACCATTTATTATTTATTTATTTTCACTTTTATCATCTTAGGATTTGTATTGGACAGTCCTGATGCAATTACTAGCTTGATTCCTAGTTTAAGCCTAACTATGAGTGGGGGAGGACAACTTCTTGTTAATGTTCCAATTATTGTCATATCCATGCAGGTAGAATGTTTCAACGATCTTGCATAATATTTCTTTTTAATTTCTGTTATTGTCTTTCCTGTATATCTACTAAATACTTTCTCCTATGTAGAACCGACTCATGTATTGCCTGGCCGTTGTTAAGAGTAAAGATATTAATATAATTGGATGTAAGTCTTCCTAAGTGCAACAATGTTTTTGTATTTTCTATTTTCACTGAATTGAACTGAACTTTCAAGCAACATGATAAGTATGTCTATACTGTGGGATGAAACAAAAGGAGAGTTGCATTGTAAACTCTATGCGAACAACATAGTTTACATGGAAAAGTTGGTTACACTTTTTACATTAAAGACTTAGGTTTACTGGTCCCAAAATATGACTGGAGGAATTTGACTTGGCAAATGTGTATATCTTACATCCTAGTAGCTCCAAATAAGCTTGCTAATGCAATCTACTCTACTCACTGCAGTTGCCATCTTCGTAGATGCCGTTTAGTAGTTAGATTGTGTCCCTTTCTTTCTACAATGCATTTATGCAAGCTAGGACTGTATTTGCATTTATTTCTCCATTGTTTTGACATTTTTATACAAGATGATCACTAATTCGTTGTTCAATAGGAAGTGCAATGTATGATAAAATAAAAGGAAGTTGCATGAGATTGTTTGACATGATTACTAGCATTAAAATGTGGTGTTTGCCAGCAGTCTTTTTAGTATAGTTAGAAACATGTAAGTCACCATAGGGATAAACATGAGATTTAAAGTAGTCAATACATGTCTGGAGTTGCAAATTGAAAGGAAATGAGTACTTAATTTTTCATATTCATCTCATAGTTGGACTTAGTTTTCGACTCTGTGTACTTGTTTTATCCATTGGCTAAGTAAGTTATCCATTGCTATACTGTGTTTCAATTCTTTTCTTCTTACATATATGTAATTATATATCAATAGTTATTAGTTGTCTTTCCAAAATTTTGTTCTTACATATTTCTGAAGATTGAAGTTACAAGTGAAGATGCAAGTTTAGAGAATGCACGGGCTCATTATTATTTTGCTAAGATCATTATGTAAACTTGACATCAAATTCTAGCCTGGGATGTTAATTTGTTAATTTTTTTTGTTTAGCAAATATTGAAACTATTGACATCATATAGCTCGGGATTTTAATTGGTTAAGTTTTTTCTATTTATTAAATATTAAAACTATATTTTCCATCCTTTTGATATTTTAAGTAGAAATTTTATATTTAGCAATGAAATATATAAATTTTATGATTGTAGTTGCAATCTAGGACTAGTTAGATTGTTCGTCTCTAAAGATTAATCGATGATGAGTTAGTTGCTCGTCTCTAAAGGTTAATTTAGGATGAGGGAGTCTCTCTTCTCTAAAGATTAATCTAGGATGAGTTAGATGCTCGTCGTGATAGATTAATTTAGGACAAGGTAGTTTCTCATCTCTAAAAACATTTAACGACAAGAAAATAACTACTTTTTAAAAATGAAAATTATCTTTTAGGGACGAGATATACCATCTCTGAAAGTATTTTTGAGACCAGATATGTTACCGTCTCTATTAACATTTAACGACCAGTTAGAGTACCTTGTCGCAAAAGATTTTTAGCGAAGGAGGCTATAAAGGTGAGCCGCGACCAGTATTTTCTCATCCTAAAAGATCATTTGCGACCAGAATTAGACTTTTAGGGACGAGAATTCCCTTCCCTAGAGGTTGTTTTTCTTGTAGTATGCAACAGATTTACCATCAGATTAAAAATTTGATGCAACATATTAACCATATGATGTAATAGATTTAACATCGAATGCAACAGAGGAATCATCCAATTAAAAACTTGATACAACAGATTAACTATCTGATACAACATATTAAACATCTGATACAACAGATGAACCTTCTGTTGGATAAAATCCTATCAACTATTCCAATAAGACATGTCCAAGATTTGAGTTTTTCAACTAATCATTCATCTGTAGTGATAGACGACCTTTCTGTTTGAAGAAATCTATACAATATTGACCATTGATAAATGTTCTGACAGATCACTCATATGTTGCAACAAATGTGTGATATGTTGCACAGAATATTTATTTGTCTCAACGGATGAGTGATCTATTTTTATTGTTGTAATAGATTACTCATCTATTGCAATAGATTAGTTAATTGTTCCAATAGATCATTCATATATTGCAACAAATGTGTGATCTGTTGCATACCCCAGTCATCTATTTCGACAGATGAGTGACATATTTTTATTTTTGCAATAAATTACTCATCCAATGCAACAGGTTAGTTATTTGTTGCAATAGATAACCTACCTAGTGTAATAAATGTGTGATCTATTGAAATTGTTATTTTACTTTTATGCATGTTAGATTTACTTTTATCCCCTTTTAATGATGCATTAAGTAATTATAATCTATTTTATGTTCCTGTTAATTTTAGATAATATGGCTCCCAAAAGAAAAGAAACTGAATCAAGTCCAAGAAAAGGAACAAGTGAAGTAACTAGGCTATATCCAATACTCTATGAGCTTGCTTTACATGCGTTATCTTAATCAGGAGCAAAAGATGATGAACATAGGGAGGAGGAGTATTTCAAAAGAGATAATCCAAATGCTAATATCTCTTCCACTGAAGAGTTGGTCAAACCTTTAGCATTGATAGTTATCCTGTGAGAATGCAGCGCGATAGTGCCACAAATTTAATAAGTGATTTCGTGGTTAAGTCAGTCATGGGAAAATCTTTCGATGCCTTCGAAAAAATACTTTGAGAATAAAATTTGGATGCTTATTTCAGGGATAGTTGCTTTGAAAAATATCTTGATTTGCCGGAAGACAACAATGCTCGTTTCCAAATAAAAATAGTATATGATTTTCTCAAGCATAGGTTTATGTATGAAAACAAAGATAAGTTGGATGAGGTGTGGATAAATTACTGTAGCATGCCTGTTTGTTTGGGTTGGAAGGAGTTTGCCATAGTTGCTGGACTAAATTGTTATCTTCTCTTTCCTTCTCAAGTTATACCTATTTTAACCCAAAAAAGCTTTCCGCACACCCAAAAAAGGCAAATACAAGTAGAGTGATCGTGAAGACTTGGTGTCCTTTGTGGTCCAAGGTTTAAAAATAAAATTTTATAGAAGCATTGAAAAGTAAAAGACTTCCAAAGAAGCACAAGCAATCATTGTGCTTGGTTTGGATTATACATAATATTCTTTGGGCGAGAGACGTTAACAACAACATACCACCTAGTTTAATAAAGCTCTCTGAGGATCTTGAGACATTTAACAACTATCCTTGGGTTTATGAAAGCTTCAAAATGACTGTCAAATAATTGTTGATTCCATTAACGCCAAAGACAATTAACTTTATGGCTTTCCATGGTCTTTTATGGTTAATATTTATTTTATTATGATATGATTTATTTTTTTATTCAATAATTCTTTTGATTTATTTGCTTTATTTTATAGGCTTGGATGTTTGAAGTCATTCCTTATTTGAGACGAAAAGTGAACTACCAGGAAGAAGTTTCCTATCCAAGAACTCTGAGATGGTTGTCAGCCAAAACTAATAAAAATGTAAAATTTCTTGATCTCTTCACCCCTCGAAGGATGCCGGAAGTCTAATTCTAATTAATTTTTTATTTTAATTAATGATATTTTTGAATGACTTAATTATCATTCTAATATATGTACTGATTTATGCTAAATTGTGCATCTGTTGCTTGTTTCGACCAATCAAGAGATGAAGATGCCATTGTTTCTTACTTTACAATCTGTGCGAACTTTATCAGACCCTAAGGTCACTGATAGAATAAAAAAAGAATTTTTTAGAGCAATAACCATCACAAAATATTTTTTTGGGAGGGTGGGTTTGTTATTGTTAATGGTGTAGTGGTAGTGGTGCTGCTGCCGGGGCTATTGATGTTCCTCTTACATTTTTTGAAACAACAAACCATTATGATTCTGATCATATTGGTTATATAGATTTTGCCCTTTTTAGCATATGTTTTGCATACACATGTCAAGACTTCAGGGCAAAGCATGATGGAGTGATTAATACTATTAATGCATTAACTGCTTCTGTAAAGAAATTGACATCTAAGAGGGGTGTCATTCAAACAAAGAGGATTTCATATCCATACACTCTGCTAGATATTAAGGTGGCTAAGAAGAGAGGAAAAGAAATTTCCAAGGCATCATCAAGCATAAAAAAGTAAAATTGCAAATCCTCTATTTTTGTCTTGCACCTTTGATCAATGTACAAGGGCCACAGGAGAGCAGTATGAACTAAAGAAGATGAATGTATATCATCTGTTCCAACGAACAAACAGAAACATATATGTTTCAATAGATGATACATCTGCTGAAAATCATCAAACAAATATATACATCTATTATAATAGTTGTCTAACCTGTTGCATCAGATGCGTTATCTATTGCAATAGTTGTCTAACCAGTTGCATCAAATGCATTATCTGTTGCAACATATATCCATCTATTTCTGCAAATCAAATAGGTCTTTGTAATACTTTAGTTTGTACCAATAGATGAGTCATATGTTGCAACAGATGGGTCATCTGTTAGAAATTATCGTACAACTCTTTTTTACCTATTCAAATATATCCCAATAGTTGATCCATCTATTGCAATAGATAGATAATCTATTGTATATCTGTGATTAGCATTGATAATTCTGGCTTTTCGCGCGGATGTCACAGTAAAAGTTACTGCTGAACAACATAATATCACAGTTGATAATCCATCAACTACTTCTAAAGAAGAGGAAAAAGTAGAGCCTGCCAGTTTGGGAGAATAAAAGAATTACCCATTTGAAGGGTTCAACATCTCAGACGAGGCTCCAAAAAAACTATCAAAGTTGATCAACAACTATTCAAAATGGATTACCAATGGGCTGTTAAAGCGTCATGCCAGCAGGTACATAAATCATTTTTAAAGATATTGATTTATACAATTCTTGTTGTAAAAACATGACATTAACACATATAAATCATGTAGAAAATAAAATGACGAACACTACAAAGTGAATGAATTGGGTCTTTATTTTGATAAGCTCGACTTTGTTGTTGCACATTTCGTAATAAAGGTATGTTTCTATTTGATGTCACAACCCCAAACTTGCTAGAATGATGAGGTTTAAATGTCATACATATAACTATTAATTAATACTTTATTTAATTGTATCTGTGTATTAATTTTATTGCCACATAATTTAAAATGTTTGATAATATGTGCAACACATCGATGTCATTTTTACCACATCTGAATGAAGGCCAAGCTGCGAAAACAAGAACAATACAGATACACAATAGGCAATTATTTGTCCAAAGTTTACATCAATAATGTCTACGATAAGTATTGTCAACAACAACCGAAAGTTTCCCAAATTGAGGAATGCTTGATCAACATCATCAAAGGTTTTAGCATTCCAACTGCCTTATCTTGACATTTGGTCGATGAAGTTAACATCCCAATCAATTGTGGTGATGAATTCCATTGGGTGTTGGCTGTTATCGTTCTAAAAGAGAGGCGTATCTGAGTTTATAACTTGACCTTGGGAAGGAGATGTTTCGGGCCATTGTCTGAGATACAAAAGCTGGTCAAAATATTGCCTACTTACCTTCATATATGTGGCTTTTTAGGCCAAAAGGTTTGTATTGATTGATCGATGATTGAAGCATACTAGGATAAACGAGTAATCCATTTGATGCAAAATATGTTGAAGGAATCGCTCAACAACCCATTGGTAGCCTGTAAGTATCATGATTTAGTTTATTTCATAAATTTCACAGCGGTTACATGAATTGCAAGATATGAATTATTTGATTTTTACAAAATGCAGGGACTGTGGTCTTTTTGTTGCCGCTTACGTTGAGTATTTGAGCGATAGATTACAAGTATCAAATGATGAACTTGATGCCGGATTACTCCATAAAAGATATGCTACTCTTTTATGGAATACGGAGAAGCAAAAACTCAGAAACCGTACGCAAGCGACATTAAAGATCCATGACGACTAAATCCGAATTTCATAGCACCGGATGAAGAATAACTTGTCCATATTGAGTAGATCTTTATATCTTGAGTTTCTCAATGTAATAATCTGACCCCTCCTTAGGAATTTTTGGCACCAGGGGTTAAATTATTGATTTATTTGTTGAGTAGATCATCTATACCCCTAATAATTTTTTTACATTTCATTTATTCGTTGAGTTATTTCATGTAATTTCTAAAGGTTTCGATTTATTTTATGTTGTTTATGAATTTAATTTAATCCTTATATTTGAATTTATTAATTGAAATGGAATACTAGATTCATATATCGCAACAGATAATGCATCTGTTGTAATGGATAATTCATCTGTTGCAATAGATAAAATATCTGTTGGAAATTATCAACATATTTAGACATATGTTGCAACATGTAGGTCATTTATTGGAAATTATTAAATAGGTCTTCCTACTATTTTGATTTGTTTCAATATATTACCTATCAGTTGCAATAGATAGACTATATGTTGTAACAGATTATATATCTGTTGTGACAGATAGAGTTAGAAACATATGCATAATGCAATAGATAACCAACCTATTGCAACAGATAATCTATTTGCCAGAATAGATAGACTATCTTCTGCAATTGATAGACAATCTGTTGCATTATAAAAATAATCAACTTTCATCAAACATACAAAATTGCCACTACATGTAAGTGAAGTGGCTTGAAATAAAAAATTGTTATGATGTTTGTGTTTCTGCATGTTTTTCTTTATACACAGGATCCAACCATCCAATTAGTACCCCATAAACCCATACCTCTTGAATGTCTGCCGCAATCTCATCGTACAGAATGGTCAATATCTTGGCCATTTCTGTGTCGGTCAGCAAACATTCAATGTATACAAGCACATACGACCCTCACACAACACCAATTTTATTTTTTGGAAGGTCCATGTCCTTGTTTCAACCTTTAAAATCCCATACTTTCTTCATCAACACTTCCGCTGGCAAATGATCCATTGGTTTACTCTACCTTATCAAGTTGGGGAATAACTCCAACAGTGGCATCATGTGGATAAAAAAATCACCGTCATAGAAGATAGGTAAGTTGCATCCATAAACCTTAATCTTTTCCTCCTCGAGTAGTATCTCAATAACTAAAAAATGTTTGATGTCTACATTCATGACTGCAAGAATTATCTTTGCCTTGGTCCAGCTCTTGTCGTATGGATATGGCCTCTTCCCTCTAACATAGTTAATCATATCTTCATCCCATTGGAACATAAAAATTAAACAATCAAATCTCAGCCTACCGGGAGTTTTAGCTAGCCTAGTGAGCTCATTGTACCTATTCTTGAAATTATTGTAGAAGTTGAGGTCCTTTATCCTATCGACAATATCATAAGCATACGTGCACGCTAATTTCCTACCTTTCATGACGCAGAGAATTTATCAACATACTGTGATATAAGAAGATCATTTTTAAATAGGTTAGTAATTATAAAGAAGAAAAACGTAGTGGAAAGATGCAATAAATGGTATATCTGTGGTAGAGGGTTCTCTGTTACCCAGCTAACATAACTTATACAATAGATGGGCAATCTGTTATAACAGAACCACCACTAATTGTACAAAAATACCCACTTGTTGCAACAGATCACACATCTATTGCGTAGCTTCTTCTTCGTGGAGTAAAGTAGAATGATAGGTTAGAAAAAGTAAACTTACCTTTTCCACATACCACTTATGCGTATTTGTCATATTCTTGAAGTCTTGTCCACGAAAGGTATGCATGGTGTATTCTTGTGAAGCTTTCTTGGCATTCATAGTTCTTCGCAGATCCTTTTTCTCTTTGTTGCGAAGTTCCACGTATATGTTTATCTTCTTCAATGGCCCCTGAACTTCAACAACTTTTGGAGAGAGAGGATTTGCAATTTTTTTAGTTTCAGATTAAAGAGTATTTAGCTAATTTCTCTTTTCTTTCTCCTAACCGCCATTATAGGAATGTATGTCTCCCTCACCTTCTTGGATGGTATGACACCCCCCTTCTATTTCAATTCCTCAGAAGCTTCAGTGACAACCTCTAATTTTTCAAAAAGTTTATCCTGTCTTCTTGCACTCTTTGCATTTGCAATGAGAACATAAGGATAAAGAAGGGTGAGAGGGACCAGTGTAAGGGTGGGAGATATCGGTGTAAGGGTGAGAGAGACTTGTGTAAGGGGTGATTACAAACATTTTTATTTTTTCTTGACCATCAACATGCTCATCATCACGCTGACATCAACATCAGCAACAGGATGGCTGCCATCAGTATCAGTATTAGGATGGCTGCCACCAATATCAACAACTCCACCAGTAACACCCCAGAAGAAGCACTTGGATCTGTTGCAGTAAGTTGGTCATGAAGAGTCTCAACATTAGGTTGACCTTGCCTAACTGCTCTTCTTATGGATATTGCTCCAGCCAATTCCTTCTTTATTAACTCCACCGTTGGGTCTGCTATTGTATCAACAAGGCCTAGAGTAATAAAAAAAGTCATACCCAACTCCTACTCAGTAGGCATGGTCCATGGATGCACAACCTATAAAAAATAAATACATTCAAATCATATAATAATTTGCAATCAGTTGGGTTACATGTTATCACAGACAGCTTATGCAATCGATGATCTATTTGTCGCAATAGCTGATCTATCTTTTGCACCAATTTAACACTATGTTGCATCAGATTACCCATCTATTACACCAGTTATAGTAGACGGGTAATCTGTTGAGTCGTGTTCAGAGAACCAAAGCAACAGATGAGTAATCTGTTGTGAAATATGGATCATCTATCGCAATAGATTACCCATCTATTACACCAGTTGCAGTAGACGGGTAATCTGTTGTAACGGATGATCTATCTATCACAACAGATGACATATTTGTTTTAATATCTTTGTTTGAGTTAAATTATTTTACTTGAAAGAAGATGTACTGCATCATTTAGAGGGTTAAAGATACCAGCCTTCTTAATTCTTGTGCTGCTCTTTGCAGCCAACCACCTAAGGATCCTTGGATGAGAAAACTCATCTGGGTAATCCTTGACCTGCTTTTGGAGGGGAGGAATGACTTCAAATTTCCAATCCTAAAATATGTAATCAGGAAGCAAGCAAGAAAAAATCATAATATTTATTTAATATAAATTAATGGATGAGTAAACAAATAGTGATTAAATTTACCATGAAAGTCCAAGGAAAGCCGTATAATGTGATCGTCTTTGGAGATAGCTTTGTTAGTAAATATTTGATAGTCAAGTTGTAGCTGTCATATCCCCAGGGATAATTGTTGAAATTCTCAAAATCCTCAGCAAACGTCAACAAATCATCTTCTATGACTTTGTTGACATCTCTTAACAATATAACGGAATGGGCAAACCAAACCAAGCGTAATTGCTCCCTGTACTGCTTTGGTATGGTTTTATCCTCGGGATCTTCTATCAAATACACCGCTTTGTAGCTATGTCCCTTAATGTTGAACAACCCATCTATTTTTTTCTTGTGTTTATTGGGTGGTCGCTTGGACAATGCCTTCCTTTTATTTGATGGTGGTGGTTTGGCTTTCCTACTTGCCTTGGACTTTTTGTAGGATGTTTTGTTGATGAGACGTTCTTTTGGACGATCGCATCTCAAGCTTGTCACTATGGCAAACTTTTTCATTCTAAAATAAATCGACATGCCACGGTAGTTGATCCAAATTTTATCCATCTTTTCCCCCCTCTGTCAAATCTTTATCATCACCTACATACTTGATCGTACGCTTAAGAAGTCCATATACCATGCTCATTTGGAAGCGGGCAGTGTAGTCCTTAGGAAGATCAAGAAAGCATCCAATTAATACTGTAGGGTAATCTATCAGCATCACAACTTGAAACCTGTCAATACTAATAAGTTTGACAACTTGAAACCTGTCAATACTAATAAGTTTGACAGGATCATGCTGGGATTTCAATCTTAATTCACGCCCCATTGGTGACGCATTATCATGTAGATCAGCATTCTATTTCTCACTTTTTACTTCTTCCTCGTCTTGTTTATCTTCTTTTTCCTCCTCACTTTTATTTTCCTCACCAGCCTCTATATACCTTTCCCCACCTCCCTTTACATAACTTTCCCCAACTTTATTTTCCCAGACTAGGATTGTTCATGATGTTCCTCTGAATCCATTGGTACTCTAGGCTTTTTGTTAGGTGGTCAGAAGTTTATCCACTTTCAGTTTCTTTTCCTTTGGGAGACATCTTTTAACTACAAACAACAGAAAAACAAAAAATACATTACATTTGATGTCTGCATAATTTTTAAAAAAAGGTAAGACAAATTTCAATAAATTATTATACGCCACATTACAACAAAAACAACATACCCAGTGTATTCCCACATAGTGAGGTCTGGGAAGGGTAGAGTGTACGCAGACCATACCACTACCTCCAAATAAGTAGAGAGGTTGTTTTCGATAGACCCCCGGCTTAGGACCGATTATAATATAGCAAATCAAAAAACATAAATGCGCACAGACTAGTACAGTATGTAAAATAAACTAACACTAGTATCCACAAGATAATATAACAACCACCATATACTACTAAAAAACTATCTAACCATAAACATAAAAATCAATCAAAACCCACGAACAAGAAACTTCAAACACAAATAAAGAAATACTCCCACCCCCTATTCCTCTACCCTAATCTGCATCCTCCACACCTTTCTATCAAGGGTCATGTCCTCTGTCAGCTGTAACTGCTCCATATTATATCTAATCACCTCCCTCCAATATTTTTTCGACCTAACTATACCACACCTAAAACCATCCATAGCCAGTGACTCACACCTCTGCACTGGGGTATCTGAGCCCCTCTTTATCACATGCCCGAACCAACTTAATCATACTTCTCGCATTTTGTCCTCCACAGAAGCCACCCTCATCTTCTTCTAAATAATCTCATTCCTCACCCTATCTTTCCTGGTACGGCCACATATCCATCACAACATCCTCATCTGTGCTACCTTTAAATTCTGGATGTGGGAGTTCTTAACTGGCCATCACTCTGCTCCACACAAAATAGCCAGTCGGACTGCCACTCTGTAGAGCTTACCTTTAACCTTCAGGGGTACATTCTTATAACATAAAACTCCCGAATCGAGCCTCACTTTTAACTACCCTTCCCAAATATAATGTGTGACATCCTCATCAATCTCGCCATTGCCCTAAATCATAGACCCTAGATACTTGAAACTATCCCTCTTCTGAATGGCCTGAGAGTCCAACTTTACAACCATGTCAGCCTCCTGCGACATATCACTAAGCTTACATTCTAAGTACTCCGTCTTAGTCTTTCTCCATCAAAATCCTTTTAACTCAAAGGCCTGTCTCCAAATATCCATCTTATGATTAACTCCTCCCCGAGTCTCGTCGATCAATACCACATTAGCAGAAAATAACATACACCAAGGCACCTCCTCTTAAATATGCCACGTTAACACATCCATCACTAAGGCAAATAAAAAAGGTCTAAGAGTCGATCCCTAGTGCAAACCTATCAAAATTAAAAAGTTCTCTGAATCACCTCCTACCATCCTCACACGAGTCTTTGCGCCATCATACATATCCTGAATTGCCTAGTGTATGCCACAGACACCCCTCTAACTTCCAAGTACCTCCATAAAATCTCCTTGGGAACTCTGTTATAAGATTTTTCAAGATCAATAAACTCTATGTATAAGTACTTCTTCCTCTCCCAAAACTGCTCTCCTAATCTCCTCACAAGGTGAATGGCCTCCGTAGTTGAGCAACCTGGCATAAAATTAAACTGATTCTCAGAGATAGTCACTATCCTTTCAGCCTCAACTTTACCACCCTTTCCCAAACCTTCATAGTATGACTCAATAACTTGATACCTCTATAATTGTTGCAACTCAGAATGTCCCCCTTGTTCTTATACAATGAAATCATCGTACTCCGCCTCCACGCTTCAGGAAACTTTGCCGCCCTAAAAATGATGTTAAAAAACCTTGTCAACCACTCCAAACCTGCCCCACTAGTGCTCATCCAAAAATCCACTGGAATCTCATCTGTCCCCATCGCCTTACCCCAACACATCTTGCGAATAACTCCCTTGACCTCATCTGCCTTGATATACCTACAATAATCAAAATCATGAAGCTTTTCAGAATTCTCCAAGTCCCTCAACAAAAAACCTTTGTCCCCTTCTTCGTTCAAAAGTTTATGAAAATAGGACTGCCACCTCTTTATAATGAGGGCATCCTCAACCAACACTGTACCATATTCTCCCTTGATGCATTTTACTTGGCTAAGGTCATGAGCCCTCCGCTTCCTATCCTTGGCAAGACTATACAACTTCTTATCCCCACCTTTATCCTCTAAAGCCACACACAAACTCTCAAAGGTTGTTGTCTTAGCTGCCGTAACTACTAACTTAGCCTCTCTCCTAGTTGCCTTGTACTCCTCCTTATCTCTCTATCTCGCTTCATCATCCTTGCTCTCAACTAACTTAGCATAAGCCACCTTCTTGGCCTTCACCTCCTCTTAACCTCTTTGTTCTACCACTAGTCCCCTTGATCCTTGTTAGATCGACCTCTCTACACACCCAACACCTATCCAGCGGTCTCCCTAATACAACTGGTAGTTGTCTCCTACATACTATCCACATCCCCTCTACTCTCCCAAGAATCCTACTTCTCAACTTCTTTCCCATTTTCAAAGCACTAGTCAAAGTCAAGCTAACCCACTTAATCCTAGCCCAAGCCTACATGTTTCTTTTTTTCTGACCCTTGTTAATTAACAAGTCCATCACCAATAACCTATGTTGAGTCAAAAGATTCTCGCTAGGTATAACCTTACAGATTTTATAAATCGCTCTATCACCCTTCCTAAGGAGCAAGAAGTCTATTTGGGTCTTGGCCACCTAACTACCAAAGGTGATAAGATTTTCCTCCATCTTCTAGAAGCTTAAATTCACCACCCATAACCCAAAAGCCCTAGCAAAATCCAAAAGAGAAAACCCTCCTTCATTTCGATCCTCAAAACCAAAACCTCCATGAACATCATCATACCCTCTCAATAAAGACCCAATATGTCCATGTAAATCCCCTTCAATGAACAACATCTCCATACTCGGAATACCTCTAACCAACTTATCAAAGCCTTTCAAAATATCTTCTTCTTCTCCTCGTCCAAACCTATTTGCGGAGCATAGTTATTAATAATGATCAAAGAAGACCCCCAACGACTAACCTAATCGATATCAACCTAGTGTTCACCCAGTTCATCTCCACTACCTACCTCCAAAGCTCCTTATCTACTAAGATACCTACACCATTCTTATGCATCAGCTACCTGAGTACCACAACTTATACCCGTCCACATCCCTCACCTTAGAGCCTACCCATTTGGTTTCCTGGACACACGTTATTCTAATCTTCCTCTTCCTAAGACTCTTTACAAGCTCTATAGACTTACCTTGAAGAGTCCCTATGTTCCAAGACCCAATTCTCAACTTAGAATCTCCCTTATTCTATCTAACCCTACTATCTCTGGCCCCCAATTCCAAACTCGATCCTAGACCCTTCCTTAACCCATCATTAGCACCCACCCTCACCCTAAACTCTATTCTCAACCCCCACCCCAACCTAGAACATGACCCTAGCTTATCATCGACCGCTAAAGCCACTATGCAATGGAAGAAATGAAAAGCAGAGAAAATATGTAAGCCTAAGAAACGAAAAGGAAAGGCAAAAAGACGCAAAAGTAATAATGATATAATTCTATAGGGGGAAATCAAGAAACACTCACATATACCCACGACCACAATCACTATCCAATGTTATAACCAACAATTAATAACAATAATTCGACTAATCACAATACCTCTAATCCACTTTAGAAAGTAACACCAACACAAGAAGAAATACCAAAAAATATTTCGACGGATAACCCATCATTTGAAATAGATGGATAATCTTTTTGAAGACCTATTTATTATCTCCCAGCATATGTTCCACTTATTGTAACAGATAAACTACCAAGACCACCACCAATGCCACTAAGATCACTACTAATGCCACCAAGACCATCAATGATGCCACCAAGGCCACTAAAAATGCCACCGAAACCACCAATACCACTACTAAGAGCACCAAGACCACCACCACCACCACCAAGACCACAACACCACCATCAATTCCACCAATAACCACACCAATACCACCAATACCACCAATACCATCACTAATGCCATCAATACCACCACCAAGACCACCAACACCAACACCAAGACCACCGCCACCACCACCAAGACCACCAATACCGATACCACCACCAACATCCACCAATAATACCACAAACACCATCCAACAATACCACGATAGTCAATGAAATACTGTGACATAAACTAGGGTTTTCACGGGTTCTTCCTACATTTCTTTGTATCAAAACTCAAATTTGATAAACCATTCTCGAATGTAATACAACTAAAAGCCTTCTTTTTCATCATTAACTAAAAAGCCCTAATTTTTAGAATAAAAAACAAAAATAGAACTCTTATCAAACTCTATTACCTGTGAAGATAGAGAAAACAATGAATACAAGCGACAAAAAATTCGAAAATAACAGCTATGTGGTCAGAAATATGAAGAAAATCAATTTGTTTTAAAGGGTTGAGCAATATGTTAAGTAGAGTTGTCTATATTGTTGAGAGAGAATGAAAAGAGAGAAATTAAGATTTAAAATGATAAAATATTTTTTCCGCAAATGAATGATTTGTATGGGTTGATTTGTATTTTTGGAAAAGAATGGCAACTTTTGAAATTGTTGATTTGGTCCGAATTGATCTTAATTATTTTTTTAAATTTTAAAAGATATAATTTTTAGCCGTCCCATCATAATAAAGTGTATTAATTTCAAATGTAACACTGGTGAATTTTAGGTATTAGCTTAATAATAAGTTAATATGAATCGCTTCAACTTAGTGTGATCGATTGCAGACTCAGATCGAGAGGAACGTAATGCAAACATCATGCAATTGTAAAGACTCAATTGAATTTGTAGTTGACCATATGAACTCATCCCTAGTTCTAGCTAAATCAATTTAGGTATTATATTAATAATAAGTTAATATGAATCATTTCAACTCAGAGTGATCGATTCATGATTCAGGTCGGGAGAAACGCAATGCAAATATCACGCAATTGCAAAGACTCAATTAAAGTTGTAGTTGACCTTATCAAATAATCCCTAGTTCTAGAAAAATAAATATAGGTGTTAGCGTAATAATAAGTTAATATGAATTGTTTCAACTCAGAGTGATCGATTGATGACTCAGGTTGGGAGAAACGCAATTCCAATAGCATGCAATTGCAAAAAGTCAATTAAAGTTGTAGCTGACCCTATGAAATCATCCCTAGTTCTAGACAAATCAATTTAGGTATTATCTTAATAATAATTTAATATGAGTTTTTTTTAACTCAGAGTGATCGATTGATGACTCAGGTCTGGAAGAACGCAATCCCAACACCATGCAATTGCAAAGATTCAATTGAAGTTATAGTTGACCCTATCAAATCATCCCTAGTACTAGCTAAATAAAATTAGGTATTATCTTGATAATAAGTTAATGTGAATTGATTCCACATAGAGTGATCGATTGATGACAATGGTCGGGAGGAACGCAATCCCACTATCATGTAATTATAAAGACTCAATCGAAGTTGTAGTTGACCCTATCAACTCATACCTAGTTATAGATAAATCAATTTAGGTATTATCTTAATAATAAGTTAATATGAATCATTTCAACTCAGAGTGATCAACTGATGACTCAGGTCGGGAAGAATGTAATCCCAATATCACGTAGTTGTAAAGACTCAATTAAAGTTGTAGTTGACCCTATCAACTCTTCCCTAGTTCTAGCTAAATAAATTTAGGTATTAGCTTAATAATAAGTTAATATAAATCATTTCAACCCAGACTGATCGATTGACGACTCAGGTCGGGGGGAACGCAATTCTAACATCATACAATTGCAAAGACTCAATTGAAGTTGTAGTTGACCCTATTAACTCATCCCTAGTTCTAGCTAAATCAATTTCAAAGAAATCTAATGCAACAGATGACTTAGATATTGGAATTTTTGTAAACATATATTGAGATCTGTTGTAACAAATTACCTTTCTGTTTAAAGTATCAAATAGACATTTGCATCTGCTGCGATAGATGACTGAGCTGTTGGAAATTTTTAAATAGATATTGATATTTGTTGTAACAGATTACATATATGTTTGAAAATATTTTTTATTTTAAAGTAAATTTTTGTTCGAAATAAAAAAGATAAAATACTAAGGCGTTAAAAAATATTTCTTGGATAGCTCAAAAATCTCCTCCTTGAGTAGACCTATCTTGTCTTTTCAATGTCACCCATATCCTCATGCCCCTCAAAGTTATTAATGAATATTAATTCATCTCATTTTTTTCTTTCTCTCCTCTTTAGGGTTATTACAACCCTCTCCATTTTTGTCTTTTTTTTCTCCTCTTTCTCAAGAGGATCCTTTTGGATCTCAACCGTTCTATATCTTTTCTCAACTAAAATTGCTATTTTGATCCCCTTGCTTTTGACATTGCAGGTATGATTCACAATTGCTCTTTCATTCTCATCTTTTTTATGTAAGTTATTTAAATTAGTTATTTACATATTTTTTTTATTTAGTTACCCTTTACCGATATCCTATTTATTTAAAATATTTGAAGGAAATGTGTCTTTTAAATTTAAAATCCTTCTTGGTAGTATCATTTTTTGTATGTATTTTGTTTGTTTCTTTATTGTTGATGTCGTTATTGATGTTGTTGTTGGGGTTGGTGTTGTTGGCTTGTGTGGTGTAGTTTTGTTTATAGTGTCAGAACAAATGGTGTTGTCTCTTTGTTGTTGATGTTGTTGTTGATCTTAAATAGATAGAGAAACTGTTCGAACAAATCGAACAACTAGCAAGGTTGGTTTGATGTATTCCAATAGGTTACACATCTATTGTGACAGACTCCTCATCTTTTGCAACAAATGTATAGCCTGTTATAATAGATTGCCCATCTGTTTGGGAATCTGTTGCAACAGGTATGGAGTCTACTACAACAGATGTTTAATCTATTACAATAGATGGGTAATATGTTACAGCAGATGGACCATCTATTATAACAGATGGGGAAACTGTTGAACAAGTGTTGAAATGGATTGTATTTATTCAATTTTGTGTTACCTTTTTAAAAATTATTCAGACATCAATTGTAATGTTCTTTTTGTTTTTCTCTTGTTTGAAATCAATTATTTTTCTCTTGTTTGTGGATATAAGAAAATAAAAGTTGATCAACTTTTGTCAGGCCAACATAAAAGGCTACAGTAAAGATGGGTTCATAGGAATAAGTTGCTTGCATATGAAACCACTTCATATATAGGAGGTATGTATTACTAATCATGTTATCATAAAAACACACATAGAGTACACTGGTTTTGTGAATGTTATTTTTTAGTGATTAGGCATTGATCATTCAAATAAGATAGCTGTAATTTTACAGTTAAGGTTGATAGGTCCGAATTGATAAGGTCAAAGGACCATGAATATGGTTCTGATACTCTGTTAAGATTTAATGACGGTTGTTGCTCATGTTTATGTATCAATCTTTGTGAAGGGATAAAGTTTTGGTGGCATTGTGAAAAGATTCAATAGCGATTGAACTAACTTTTAGGGTGCAATGGACTTTGAGAAGGCCTTCGAAGCCTTGCACTGCATCAAGTAAGAATGAAAAAACAAATGAAATTCCTCTGGCCCAAATTTGTATAGAAGGGTTGTTCAAGAAGATGATTATACGCCAGAAGGAGTCGTAGGAAAATACATGCAAGGAAAAAGGAAAGTTAATGAAGATTATATCATCTGAGAACTAATTGAAGAGGAAACATAGGATATGAGGGAACTTCTAGAAAATTTGGCTAATGAAACTGAATTAAAACATAAGAAATCTGAATCAAGTGAAAATATGAAAGTGTATCCAAAAATAAAAATCTTTCTGTTGTCTCTCTCAAAGAAAATTAGTGCAGTTGGGTACTTTGATAAGGAGCTGCGACTAGATAGCATGGTCGGAATGATCACCAACATAGAAAATCGCAAAACATTAGGAAAGCATCTTTGCGGGGCACCGAGAGTTGAAATGATGTACAGTAAGTCAAGAAAACTCACCTCAAGAACAACCGTAGTTAAAATAAGCAATCTAAGTGAAGGAGACAGTTTTTGAATTTTAAATTACATCCCATGCCTTCTTGTTTGTGGTTTTGATTAAGTCTACTACTATTGACATGACCGGAACACAAGCAAGATTGAAAGGTAGATTGAGTATCATTACTTCCTTAGAAATATTGATATAATTTATTGTGCTTTCTTGACTTAGCATGCTTTCAACATATCTTGAAAAAAATTAGAGGCTTGCTGTAGTATGTGAATCCTGATAATTTTCTAGCTTGCCTCCAGCTTGCTGATTTGGTCTTGAAGTTTGTCATTGCCATTTTTTAGGTTAGTATAGAGTTCTTGTATTTGCTGAGCTTGTAAATGAGGGAGTAACACTTTCTTCGAAGTTGTTGCATTGTAAAAGGTCTTCAGAAGGCTTCCAGAATACTTTTTTCAGAAGGATTAAATGATACATAGAGGGTCGCTATGTTTGTTTTAGGTCAACGTATTGATGCCCACTCAAGCAGTGGTCCCAACAGTTGAACAACTCACTTTTAGGACCATTGTTAAACTGTTGGGACCACTGCTTGAGTGTGCATCAATAGGTTGACCTAAAACAAACATAGCAACCCTCCATGTATCATTTAAGCCTTCTGAAGAAAGTGTTCTGGAAGCCTTCTGAAGTCCTTTTATAATTCCACAACTTCAAAGAAAGTGTTCCTCCTTCATTGACGTGCTCATAAAAGACCAAGATCTATATACTAACCTCAAAGATGACAATGGCAAAATTGATGACCAAATCAGCAAGCTGGAGGCAACCTTGAAAATTATCGGGATTCTCATACTACAGCAAGCCTCTAATCTTCTCCAAGATATGTTGAAAGCATGCTAAGGAAAGAAAACACAATCAATTACATCTATATTTCTAAGGAAGTAATGATACTTAATTTGCCTTTCAATCTTGTTTGTGGTTCCGATCTGGTCAATAGCAATGGACCTAATCGAAACCACAAATAAAAATGCATAAGATGCAATTGAAAATTCAAAAATTGCCGCCTTCGCTTAGATTGTTTATTTTAACTACAACTGTTCTTGGGGAAAGTTTTCTTGACTTATTATACATCATTTCTCCCCTCGGTACCCGCAAAGATTCTTTCTTCGTGTTCTGCTACTTTTTTTGTAGGTGATTATTCCAACCACGCTAGCTAGTCACAACTCCTTAACAAAGTGTACAGTTGCAGTATTTTTCTTTGAGAGAGACAACAGACGAATTTTCATTGCTGGATATAATTTTAAATTTACACTTGATTCAGATTTCTTATATTTTAATTCAGTTTCATCGGCCAGATTTGGTAGAAGTTTCTTGCTACCCTGTGTTTCATCTTCAATTATCTCTCAGATGATATAGTCTTTCATCAACTCCCCTTCCCTCGCAGGTATTCTTTTACGGATCTTTCTGGCGTATAATTATCTTCTCGAATAACTCCTTCATATAAATTTTGGCCAGAAAAATTTCTATTGGTTTTTTGTTCTTGTTTGATGCAGTACGAGGCTTCGAAAGCCTTCTCAGAGTCCGATGCACACTAAAATTTAAGTCCAATTGCTATTTGATCTCTTCAATGATACCAAATATTGATCCCTTTTCAAAACTTGGCACGCATAAACATGAGCAACAACCGTCATTAATTTGTAATAGGGTATCAACACCATTTTCATGTGCCTCTTAGCCTTATCAATTCGAACCTATCAAGCTTAACTGTACAATGCAGGATCTTGCTTGAATGATTAATGCCTAATCGCTTAAGAACTGCATTCACAAAATCATTGTACTTTATGTGTGTTGTCCCGGTGACCTTATCAATAATACATAACTCCCACATATGAAAGTTGATCCATCCATCTGCACACACCTTATTCTTCCTAACCTATCTATCACTTAATCTGAATAAACAGATGACTAACCTATTGTAATAGATGACATATCTGTTAAAATAATCAAACAATTATAAACATCTGTTACGACAACTGATCAATCTGTTGCAACATATGATTTATCTTTTGGAAATAATAAAAAAGATATATGCATTTATTGCAATATATTATCAATATGTTGTAAATTATCAAACAGATAGAATATATTTTGCAATAAATTTATCTGTTAGATTTATATTAAAGCAATTTTATTTTCTTTCCGAAACACAATAATGATAAAATATTGTATTTAGATCCCTTTTTTTAATTTACATATTTTAAAAGTCACCAGTTTTATTTTATTAAGGAATGTAATTATACATAACTCCACTTCTAGATATGGCTGATCCGAATTTGGAAAAGGTGATTTTGTGCGATTCCTTGAGAAAACTTGAAAGGCAGATTCATGAACTCCGATGGGAGCTGGGCAACATGAGAGCAAGTCTAAGAAGGGCCTTGTTCCTGCTGGATAAAGATTGGCTAGTTGACAATAATAATAATAATAATAACAACAACAACAATAATAATAGTAATAATAATAATTAGGTTATATTTTTTCTTTTAGTATATGTATTTTCTTTTATTATATCGGATATACCCAAAGGATGAACCTAATGTATGTTTTGTTTATGATATATTTGTATATAATGGATTCAAAAATCTATGTTTGATCGACTTTGGATTTTTAATTCTTAATTAATATTTAATTTTCATTCTGTCTATTCCTTATTCACAACATGTGGACGGTTGGAGGTAGTTGAGCATTTGTAGCAATGGATGGACCATATGTTGAAAAAGATGACTAATCTGTTGCGACAGATGGATCATATGTTGCAACAGACAATTATTAATAAAAAAAGGATTAATGTTATTGAGAGGGTGAAAAGTCATGACTTTTTGATAATTTAATATGCATAACGGTTCGTAAATAAATAATAAGAAAATAAATGATAAAAATAATTTATAAACATAAAAAATGGTTATTTAATTTTAATATCTGATGGTAATATTAAATAGGTGTGACTTTTTGTCTAGCACATTCAAAACATCTAATGAATCAAATTTCGCATCTATTGTGACTGATGAATCAACTGTTAGAAGAAATAAAAAAAGCTCCTTCAACAAATGGTTGATTTGTTGCAACAGATGGTATATCTATTGTAATATATGGGTTATCTAATGCAACAGACGTACAATCTGTTGCCACAACTTAATAAAAACAACTATTATTTTATTAAAAGAAAGGTTATTGAAAAGGTGAGAAGTCTTCGATTATTTAATTGAGAAAATTGCTATTTAAAAATTTAAGAACTAATTAATATTAATAAACTAAAAAGTCATGACTTGTCACAATAATAAAAAACACACCAGTTTGATTTAAATTAAGTCATTTCTTTTCATAGAAAACAATAACAAAATAAATAAGAAACACAATTTATAACCGTAAAAAAATAATTATTTAATTTGAATAATTGATGTTAATATTAAATAGGCGACAAGTAGTGACTTTTCACCATTTTTATTTTTAAATCTGTTTTTTAATTTATATAATAAATAATAAAAAAGTCTCCAATTTGGATTAATGAAAGTATATGATGATAATTATTATTAAAAAATAGACTATGTGTTGCAATGGGTAGATTATCTGTTGCAACAGATAGATTATTTGTTGCAACAGATTGTATATCTGTTGCAACAGATGGGTTATCTGATGGAAAAAATATATAACCTGTTGCCATGACTCAATAGAAACGATTATTATTTTATTAGTAAAAGAATAATTTATTGAAAATGTGAGAAGTTTTCGATTATTAAATTGAAAAAAAATTATTTAAATTTAAGAACTAATTAATAATAATAAGCTGAAAAGTCATGACTTATCACAATAATCAAAAAGTCAGCAACTTGATTTAATTAAGTCACAACTTTTCACAGTAATGAAAAAGTCAACAGTTTACTTGAATATAATTAATTAAATGGAGGTGAACAATCGTGTCTTTTTGCGTAACTCATTTAAATTCAATCCTCTATAAATAGGTCCCTCCCTACTCGTTTATTCTACTACTACACTCTATTTATTTCTTGTATCTTCTCTTTCATGTTACATCTCCAACCACTTTCTCTTCAAAGACCAGATACCTTTTCCCTAACTCAGGTAAGTTTTTTTTCTTTCTTTTTGTATAAATTTGCGTAATTGGTAGTATACGTTGTATTACATTCAAACTCTTTTCTTTACTTGTGTTTTATATTTTTTTTGTCAATTCATGTGTGTTCTAGCTATGGCTGATCCTGTTTAGGACATTGCTTTTCTATGCGACGCTATGGAAAAAATTCAGAGGCAGGTTCATGACTTGCAGTGGGAGTTGGATGCCGTGAGATCAAAGATGCTCCGAGAGATTTGCAGGCTGAGGAGGGCCCTGCTGCTGCCAGATGATGATTGACCAGCTGACAATAATAATAATAATAATAATAATTAGGTTATATTTTTTTTCTTTTAGCGTGTGTATTTTTATTTTTATTTATGTTTCAACTACCTACCTAATGTATTTTATTTTTATTTAATGAAAACTTTATGTTTCTGTATATTTCTTCTTCTCAACAAACATGTCGACAATTGGACGTAAGGAACAATTTTGAATCTAGTAGCAATAACAAGAGTTTTGAAACATATTGGTTATTTGTTGGGTTTGTGGCAGGAGTTGTTTTGTGTTAATCCAAAGAAATGACCCATCTGTTCGATTCATGTTACGGGCACTATATAGAACCATAAACATGAATTCAATATATGAGTCTTCCATTACAATAGATTACTCACCTGTCACAACAGATGAGTGATCTGTTTAAACAGATGATCTTATGTTGGATTCAAGAACGGGTTCAATCCATTGTTGAAAAAATAGCAGTAGCAGTGTACCTAGATGATAAGTTCAACTAAAAAACATAATTTTACATACCAAAGTGACCTATGAAGTAATGCCAAAGTGATGTACGAAATAAAATTTGACCTAAAAAATTATTCAAGTAGCAGCAGTAACGGTAAATATAACAACAATGGTCGATAAGAAGAAGATAAAGGTGATAATGAAGTAGAAGATGTTGATAATGAAATTGAAGATGATGATAATGAAGCAGAAGATGATGAATAAAGCAGCAACAACAATGAACAACAAAAATCACGAAGAGAGAGAAAACAACAACGGATGAGAAGTGAGAGAAACACGCCTTTTTCCTCCATTTTCTGTTATATTAACTAACATTTTGATCAAACCGTAAGTTTAAAAACTTGTGGGCTATTTTAAAAATTTTCAACTTTCTTAACCCATAAGAAAGTAATTGTCACCTCCACTCAATTATTAAGACTTGAATCACCTACACCTCATTTTCAAACTCTTTTTTCACTTTTAACAAAATGCCCCAAGTAAGAGAGAATGTAATATGGTAAATTAAAAATAGGTTAATATCACAAAGTACTAAGGGTACAATGATATAAAACACATAAAAAAAGTTATCTTTTCATCTTATAAATATATTTTCTTTGTTTCAATTTGTTTGTCTGATTTTTCTGTTCAATTAGTTTTAATTTTTTTGACCAAACAAATTGACAACCCCCTTAAGTTGGCATCAACTTTCATGTAAGAACCTTAAATAAGCACTATTCATTCAAGACACCTCAAGTAAACTCTTGAAATAGGCGCCTGAGCAGCCTAAGAACTTGAGTTTTAGTTTATTTATTTTCTTTTGTAAAAGTATAAGCTTCATAGTAATGTCTTACTATCACAACTAATTTCTCCTTCTTACAATGTTCATTATTAGAACGAGAGCTTAAATAAATCTTATTCAACGTAGATAAATATTAAATGAGCATCAACATAACTAATGCATACCAAAAAAATCATTCAAACTTTAAAATTTAGTGCATGATTATAATGTGATTCATAAAAAAAAACTACATACTATTTTCATTGATTAGTATTTGATCTATGTGAAAAATAATTTCATTATTTAGTATACCAAAATGTAATTTCAAATAAAATTGATCAAAAAAAAAAATATAACAGGGATAATAAAACAGATAACTAATGACATGCTTTTCAAAAATTATCTCATGTGCCTGTTAATACATGTATCCTCAAACCTGAAAATGAAAGTGCATATATTACCACTTCCAAGCTAAAAAGGTATTATGCAAAATTGTCAATTATCAAAAGTGTTAGTCCAGGAAGATTTCACGTTTGCTATAGAAGAGGCATAGCCCGTAAACATGTTCTCTTGCATATAAATGTCGATATAAAGTATGAGAGGAATATAAAGCATAAATAGCAGAAAATAAATAAAAAGATTGAATATTATTTTTTTACCATGCCAATACTGTAGTGGATGAGTAAATAATATCATTACTGATACTTTAAAGATAAGGATATAAAGATATATTTTTTACATCTCATTGTCATGGATTTTAATTTATTTATTTTTTATTATAAAAGTATAAGTTTAACAGTAATATTTCACTATCACAATTTTATTTTACTTCTCATAATGCTCACTAATAGAATGAAATTTTGAATATGAAATCCTTAATATTTATGACCTTGAGCAACAAAGATACACATCATGTGAGAGTCAGTACAACAAATAAATACCCAAAAAAAAAGATCTCTCAAATTTTTGAATTTGTGCATAATTTTGTTAGGATTGGAATATAATTCAAGTATTTTTCTCGTCTTAATTTATCAAAAATATATTTTAAATTTTTTTATTTATTTCAAATTCATTTATATAAAAAAAATTACCTAATTTATGATCAAGTAAACTTAATAATGTTGGCTGAACAAATATTATTGTCATAACAGTCACCGAATTTTGTATAAAGTTTTAATAATTATATTGTCAATTATAAATGAATCATTTTACATCAACTTTTATGTTGTCATCTTTTTTAATGGTAGATTTTAATTGATTAAAGTTTGAGAATATCTTTTTAGCATTTTACTGTGAGCAATTTATGATCGTAACTTAATTTTTTAATTAGAATATTCATTAGAATATTTATGAGATAGTATATTAATTATTAAAATAATATTCAATCTTTTCTTGTAACGGCGCGAAGCGTGGATTAGTATACTAGTGTATAACTAATGCAAACTTTAATTAAAAACTCTATTGTGTATTATGCTATGCATAACTAATACATGAGAAACCTTTGGTGTTAGCATGGGTAAAGACACAATAGCCCCTCAAAACTTTTTTCACATTATTTTCATTATATTTGTGGATGGTATTTTCATAAATAATTTTTAAAAAAATGCAATGCAAGTTATTTTTAACACACCAAATCTAATACCGCATAACAAATAAATTCAACATAACTAATACAAGCATAACTCATACTAATATTACTAATATATGATATTTTACACTATTCTTATACACCAAATGAAACGACCCCAAGTACTAAAGCCTACATGATTGAAGTTGTGCAATACAATCTTGGTCAAAATCTTATTAGGGTAAAGCCAGATACTATATAATACTTTAAAATAATCAATTATTAACAATATAGAGTCAATGCAGTAGGGTAATGAACTAGACTTATAGGCAAGAGTATTTTAGAGAGTGACATGTATAACCTGAAAATAGAGCCGTCTTTAACCATTTTCTATCTCCGTGCAAATCATTTTAGAAGATGTTTGCATTTGAAGGAATCTTATTAGCTGTTTGTAGATTTCATACTTCTCTCAACATGTTTTGATAATTTTGTGTTCTTAAAATTGTATTGACTTTGAAGGGTTAAACTTTCTCATCTTTTACGTCCTCTCTCATATATATATAACCACACCTTGATTTACTTGTTATTTTTCCTTTTGGTAATCGATAGTTGCAAAAACATCTTTAATTGTTATTGTATTCTATCATCACCAGAATACTATGAGATCCCTCTTCATTTGTATACTCTCCTGACCAATAATGTTTCACAAGGTTAAAATGGTACCTTAGATCTCTCTCTCTCTCTCTCTATACACACACACCCCTTGATTTACTTGTTATTTTTCCTTGTGGTAATCGATAGTTGCAAAAACTTCTTTAATTGTTATTGTATTCTGTCATCACAAGAATACTATGAGATCCCTCTTCATTTTTATACTCTCCTGACCAATAATGTATCACAAGCTTAAAATGGTACCTTAGATGTCTGCTGAACTTACTTTTGTTGATCTAAGGAAGTCTGATCATGCATTATTGCCAACGAAAAATATACTTTCCCTATGGGAGAGACTTCCTTCCAAGTTGCACTAGAAAAATACCATTCTGCATGTGTTCCACAATCTGTTTATGATCAGAGTTATGTTTTTCTATAGTCCTGATGATTATTTATTTTCGAATGAAGGATAAAAAGCACTCCTAAAGTATTTCAATTTTATATGATTTAACGGATAGTGATGAATCGTGGAGGCATCATCACATTCCAACTCGACATTTTGTCAAGGAGTTCATTATGAATAAGGAAAGCAGTGTCACTCGATAGAACACAATAGCCTCTTTAAAGATTTATAAGAGGGAATTAAACCAAATTAACAATTGGGGGAGCCTCAGTGTTGCAGATTAAATTGAAACACAAATATTCAGGAAAACCAAAAGTTGATCCTGGATCAAGTCAACTATGTGACTCAAATATTTATGAATCTCTACTAGAAACCTGATGAAAATAGAACAAGAAATTACAAGAAGAGACTACTATCAGCATGAGTACTTTGACATATTCTTAATCTTATGAACAAGTGGAAAAATCCTCCACAAACTATTTAGAATTATACTAAACTCATTCTCTGATTATGCTAAACATGGTGGGCTAAAACAGGATTATGAAAAAAAAAGAATTTTCGTGAATGACGATAAACTGATTTAGAACTAAGGCTGATATGCAGAAGATATGAGCTTTAAACGATTAGAATAACATACCTACTAGAAATAAAATTACCTTATCTAACAGTGTAACTCCAAGATGAGAAGAAAGCTACACTGGAATTTCCAGAGAATTTAGACAACTAAACCAATCAAATCCAAAAAAAACAGAAACACATAGAAAACTGAAAATACTAAAAGAGAGAAGGTTACTTTTCATCGAGCAGCTCTCCGGGACTAGATCTTTGTCAGAATTTGACTCCACCACCATTATCGGAGAATTTTGGATTTCCTTCGTCAAAAATTCAAGCTCAAAGGAGTTCTAGAGGATTTTTTGTTATGTGTTTAATCCATTGTAATACAGTGTTGAGATATAAAAGCATAAGAAGCTTAGCAGTTAGGTTTTTGAAAGTTTGTTAGGTGCGTGGTCCACATGCACCTTCTATAAAACGGTTGTAACTAACTTTTCCCCCCAATTCTCTATTTTTGTTGCTTTATTAGTTGTATTGGAAATTCAGTTGTAATCATTTTTCGATAATAGAATTATAGAAATTCTCTCTCTACTCTTTTATCGCTCAATCTTTCCCCAATTCCTATTAGCAAGAGTGAGTGATCTGTTCAAGGAAAATTCAGCTATTTTCCCTTTAGGAACACTAAGTTTCATAAGAATTACTCTCTATATCCAGGTGGATATATCATTGGTATTAGACCTAGCATAGTCTTGGAACAATTTCAATGGGAGATCACAACACTCGTATGCAGGAGCTATGTAAAGAGGTCGATAATCTAAAGGGTTCCATGGCTACAGTTGTCAATTCTGTGTCGGATTTAAGGCAATTGATGGATACTAAAGTTGGGAAAGTAATGGATGAAATTAAGAATATATTGATGGGAAATAAAGTTTGTATTAGAGCTACAAGAGGAGAAGGAAAACCAGTTGCAGCTATCCCTGATGGAGATTGAACAGCTAATCCACCTAGGCATGAGGATTATTGGTTACCCACTCAAAATTATCAGGTAGAAATTCTTAAATTCGATGGTAATGGTTTAAAAGATTGATTGTACAAGTGTGAGCAATTTTTTGAGGTGGATCAAACACTTGAAAGTTCTAAGGCAAAATTGGCTTCTTATAGAATGAAAGGGAAGGCTTTGCAGTGGCACCAATCTTTTATGAAATAAATATTGTCCAGATATTGGCCAAGGTGGAGTGAGTATGTAGGTTGCTTGTATGCTAGGTTTGGAAATGAACTTCTTGATGACCCTATGGGGGATTTGAAGGACTTGAGACAAACTAGTTCTATTCAAGAATATGTGGATCTTTTTGATAAAGTGCTTACTAGGGTTGATCTTCCTGAGCATTATGTGGTTAGTTGTTTTATTAGGGGATTGAAACCTAAAATTGGGTTACCAGTAATGGTGCTGAGTCCTAGAACCTTGGCTAAGACCATTAGTTTTGCTAAGATCCAAGAACAAACACTTGAGGTGTAGAAATAAGTGTTTACACATGGATCTATTCTAGCTACTCCAAGAAACCCTCCTAAATTCCCTAATTTTGTATCATCTTCTTTTTCTTATTCTAAACAAAATTTTCCCTCCAAACAAACTACTTCTATTGTTGGGAACTCCAAAGTAGGTTACAAACCTCTTAGGATGCTAAGTCCTGCAGAAATAGAGAAGAGAAGGAGTAAAGGCTTATGCTTTAATTGTGATAAAAAGTAAAGTTTTAGACATGTGTGTAAGAATAAGAGGAAGTTGCTCTGTTTGGAAGTTGATGAACAAAAGGTTCCAGTAGGAGTGGAAGAAGATGAGTCTGAGTTGATTAATCTTACTGAGTTTTTGACAATCATGGCTTAGGGTTTAGAGACTTATTCTGAGCAGTCCATCCAACCAAGTGTCTCAATGCATGCCATGTGTGGAGTTCAAGATTTCATGACCATGAGAGTGACTGTATCTATGAAAGGAAAAGTTGTTCAAGTTCTTATTAATACTAGCAGTACTCATAATTTTTTAGATCTGAATACTGCCAAGAAATTAGGATGTTCTCTAACTACAATTACCCTATTTAATGTATCAGTAGAAGATGGTAATAAGATGCAAAATCATTGTATTTGTAAGAAGGCAGAATGGAAGATGCAGGGTGTGACTTTCCACTCTGATTTGTTGATACTACCTATTGGAAGATGTACCATGTTGTTGGGGATACAGTGTCTCACTACTCTTGGTGATATAATGTGGAATTTTAAGTAGCTTAAAATGAAATTTAGTGTTCAAGGAAAGAAGATATCACTCGGGGGGTTCGACCTCCAGCAGTCAAAATGATTCCCTCAGGAAGAATGGATAACTTAGGCTCAACCTGCTGAATTGTGTATGATTTCTTTAGGTCTCTTTCTGCAGAATGAAGGTACCATGGAGGATGCTAGTCTGTACTCTTTACAAGGTGAAGGGGTAAATGACTTAGAAGCTTCTGAGTTGCAATTGGTTCTAGACAAGTGTGATTTCTTGTTTGACCCTCCTACAGACCTACCACCTTCTAGGAGTCATGATCACAAGATCACCCTCTAAGAGGGCACTTCACCTGTTAACATCAGTCCATATAGATATCTTATATTTAAAAAAGATGAAATTGAGAAGCTAATTGATGAACTGCTCACCTCTGGTGACATTAGAGATAGTATTAGTCCTTATTCTTATCCAATTATGATGGTCAAAAATAAAGATGGATCATGGAGGTTGTGTGTAGAAGATTGAGAGTTAAATAGTTGCACAGTGAAAGACAAATTCCATATGCCTATCATTGAAGAGCTATTAGATAAACTACATGGTCCAAGGTATTTCTCTAAGCTAGATCTTAGGTTTGGTTACCATCAAATTAGGATGTATGAGCCTGGAATCCCTAAAACTACTTTTAGAACACATAATGGTCTCTATGAGTTTTTAGTGATGCCTTTTGGATTGACTAATGCCCTTTCCACCTTCCAGATCCTAATGAATAAGATACTCCATGATCCCTTATAAGATTCATTTTAGTCTTCTTTGATGATATATTGATCTATAGTTTCACTTGGACTGATCACTTGGCACATCTTAAGTCAGCTTTCAGTATCTTAAAGGAGAATGTGTTATTTGCAAACTGGACTAAGTGTGAATTTGGAGTCACAAGGATAGACTCTATGGGACATGATATTTTTTCAGAAGGTGTAGCTATGGACAAACTTAAGGTAGAAGCTGTGTTGGACTGGCCTCAGCCAAGGAATCTCAAAGGGTTAAGGGGGTTTCTTGGCCTCACTGGATACTATATGTAACACCTCGTAAATTTTTTCGTACACTTATCGCGATTATATGGAGTCCTAAAGGCTTGCGTATGGGTTAAATTAAGTTTATGGTGTTCGGAAGTATCCCGTCAATAATTGTATGTGTAGTTATTGGAATAAGCTTTCCAATGATATAAAGTTTGCCCAAAACAGAGAAGTATTTCATATAAGCGAGCACATTCGAAATTTCAAAACGGTGGCCGGGAAGCCTGTGAACAGTAAATCTGCAGGAAAATTACTGCAGCTAGGCAATTATTTTTTTGGATCAACTTTAGACGATCATAAATCCTTGTACAAAAAGAATTGTGTGAGCTGCTATATATCGATGAAAATATCCGAGAGTCTTCTTTCCGATGAAATTAGTTTCATCCAAATCCAATGTCTGAGTAAGGAGCTATACCCGTTTTACTACAGCCTATAAAAAAAAAATAGAATTGTGGGACAGATTTTTGGGTCAACTTTAAACGATCATAAATACTTGTACAGGAAGAACTTGGTGGTATACTTTATATGAAAATGAAAGACGTTTGAATTATATTTCCAATGCAATTGGTTTCACCCAAATCCGATACCGGAGCAAAGAGTTATGATCGATTTACTTCAGCCTGTCAAAACTGTCCACTGGGGACAGATTCGGATTTATTTAAATTTTTAGGGCAAAATGGTCATTTTCTATTACCTCTTGGACGAAAATGGGTCTTTATAAACCTACACTTAGCCTCATATATATCATATATCATCCAATTATTAAGAGAAGGTGAAACCCTAGCCTAATTTCAACTTTAAATATTTTGTGATTCAACCGTAGAAAATTCGAATTGGTTCCGTAGTGGTGTTCACCATCTCGAAAGCTTCGAGAAGCACCCCATGGTTATGTAAGGAGGATTATATATGCAAGAGTTCATTGTTAAGGTATGAATATTGTTTATTCTTGATTCTTATCTATGAATAAGTATTGATAAAGGATTATGAGTATTGTCTTGATGTTGGAAGATAACCAGAAACATAGTTATGAATTGTTTTGTATAAATTGTTAGTAGTAAATTATAGAAGTTGTTGTATTGGATTATGGAGGATGAATTGTGGTGATATATCATTATATTAGTGGTTATGTATGCGTAGTGATCATGTTGGTATTGGATGGTGATTAAGAAGGGAAATAAAGGCTAAGAGTGATGTTGAGGGATATTTCATGAAAATGCATGATATGTGAATGTAATAAGAGTATAAAAGGATGTATGTAGAACTCTTATTGATGAGTTAAAGGATTACTTCCTAGACATTATTTGGTGAAGTTAATACCTAAATGGTAAGGTTTGGTTGCTAATACTAGTTTGCCACAAATGACTTATTGTAGATAAGTGTTCGAAGAGTACGGGAAGTCAAGTTGGACTTGTATTAAAGTGGTTATATCAAGGTATGTAAGACATACTCTATCTAATCTTTGGCATGAATAATGACCCATGGCACTCTCAAGTAAGCTTCCAACATTGTCCTACGACACATGACACATAATAACATCATATTATCTTCGACACTACCAATTGAACTTGTTTTCACTTTTAAGATGTCCGGCTAGTAAAAAAAATGTCCATATACTATTGTTGACTCCAAAATGGTTTAATGAGGTATCCATGATTCTCTACTTCATTTTCATGATATTGATTACCAATTTACATGTGTTTCCTATTGAGGTATCATGGTTTCAAGTTCCATAAGGTGTGACCACAAAGTAACCAATCTCAAAGATTAATTGAATTAAGAAATGGAATGTCTGTATTTTAAATTGATGATATGATGTATTGTATTAGTACCACTGATCAGTTGGCCATTGTATTATAAAGTTTATGTATATATGCTATTCCAGGGGTGGTCCCTGACGTATTGTATTAGTACCACTGATCAGTTAGCCATTGTATGACATATGTTATGTATTGATAAGGATTACGGGAAGTAATGATATGAAAGTAATGTGCAGGTATCCCATCAGCTCTTTTAAGTGTGGTCTACTCATACTGTTTATTCACTGGTATCTGGGTTCTGTTTATCTTTTGTATCTCATCTTGATACTCACTGCCTTACATACTCAGTACATATTTCCGTACTGACGTCCCTCACGGGGGACCCGTATTCATGCCTGCAGGAACAGGTACTTCAGGTCGTACACTTCCGCAGTAAGAGCCAGGACATTCTGTAGTTAGTGGTGAGCTCCAGTTGTTTCGGGGCATCCTAAGTCATGTCTATATGTATTTTTGGTATTTGTATAAAAGTTTTTTGTGGGCGGGAGTTTGTCCCGACCCTAACTCAGTTGTGTATCTATGTAGAGGCTTTTGTAGACATATTGTACAACCATAGGAGTGTTTGGTTGATAGACGTGATGGCTCTGAAGGCCAATTACTATTTATATATATATTTATGCGTGTCTGCTGGGATGATACAGGTACTGTTTTCTTCTATTTACAACGAAGTGCTGCCCAAATTTCTAATTTTCATAAGTAATGTAAATGTGAAAGTATAGGTTATGAACGGGTTCTCCCGGGCCTCCTCGGCTACGGGTGTCAGTCCGCTCCAATGGGATTTGGGGTATGACAGAAGTTGTATCAGAGAAGTTCGTCCTAGTGAGTCTACAAAGTCGTGTCTACGTAGAATCTCGTTTATCGGTGTGTTGTGCACCACATCTATAAACAGGAGGCTATTGAACATTTAGGGATTGTTTCCACTCTCCATTTCTTAGATCGTGCAATAGAGCCCATATTAGAGATAAAATCATAATCGATCGCTTAATCCAATTTTTTTTTATTATAGTAACGATGCCGGTTACAAGGAGAAAGAATAAGTGGAAGCGAGTGGATGTAGTGGCCGAATAAGGTACTAGTAAGTCACCACCGGCACAAGCTGAACAAAGTGAGTCTCAAGCTGAGCATATATCAGGAACTTCTTCTCCTCCGGAAGGGCCATCTATTAATGCTGTTGATCGAGATTCGAGGGACGCAGTACAACTTCTGATGCATATAGTTGCCGGTCAAGTTCAAGGGCAATCTATTCCTACCACGAGTTCTAGTGGTACGGATAGAGCAGCTAGCCTTCGGACACAGGATTTTCTGAAACTGGATCCTCCTACTTTTACCGGATCAAATATTAACGAAGACCTGCAGGACTTTGTCTATCAAACCCAAAGGGCTCTAGATGTTATGCACATATCCGGTAAAGAGATGGTTGAGCTAGCAGCATATAGACTGAAGGGAGAGACAATATTGTGGTACGAGGATTGGAAACGATCTAGGGGTATTGATGCACCTCTAACTACGTGGGGAGAGTTCAAAGATGCATTTATTGATCATTATCTTCCATTTGAGACTCGTCAGGCCCATGCAGATCAATTCTTAAATCTTCGTCAGGGTAATATGAGTGTAAGGGAGTATAGTCTTTGATTTAACTCCTTGTCTCGATATGCTTCTAATGTGGTAGCTACTATGGATGACAGAGTTCATCACTATGTGGATAGATTGGAACCATACTTGGTTAGAGATTGTACCATTGCTGCTTTGAACAAGGACATGGATATAGCGAGGATACAAGCTTTCGCCCAGAAGATGGAAGATAAGAGGCAAAGAAGAAGAACCCAGGAATCAGAAAAAGGATATTCTAAGCGGGCCAGAGCTATAGGGCAGTTTATGGCATCTCAGAGAGGTTTTAGGCCTTCGTTCTCTCATAGATTTCCTAGCCCGTTATCTTCTTATCCGGCAATTAGTGCTCCACCGCAATTTCAAAGGTTCAAAGGAAATCAGTTCGGTCAAAGCAGTGAAAATCAGAGTTCGCGAACAGTGGGGTATCAAGGGCAAGGGAGTATGAGTCAATTGAGACCTCCACGACACCCGTTCCCCATATGTAGAAGATTTCACTTTGGCGAATGTCGGCTTGGAACGAACAATTGCTTTTGGTGCGGTAGGCCAGGGCATATGGCTAGAGATTGCCCACGCAGGACCATAGGTGGTATAACACGACCTACCGAATCAGCTGTTGCGTCATCATCGGTGCCTTCTTTGAGTAGGGGTGCACAACCTATAGGTCACGGTAGAGGTGATAGAGGAGCATCTAGTTCTAGCGGAGCTCAGAACCGTGTGTATGCCCTAGCAGATCGGCAGAATTTAGAGGCTTCTCCAGACGTGGTTACAGGTACGTTGTCCATCTTTGCATTTGATGTGTATGCCTTAATTGATCCTGGTTCTACATTATCCTATGCTACTCCTTTGGTTGTGGGAAGGTTCGGGAGAACACCCAAATTATTAGCCAAGCCATTTGAAGTATCAATGCCAGTGGGGGAATCTCTTATAGCTAGGAATGTTTATCAAAATTGTGTTGTGAATATTTGTGGTCGTGATACGATGGCCGATCTTGTTGAGTTAGAAATGGTAGATTTTGATGTTATTATGGGCATGGATTGGTTAGCGGCTTGTTATGCTACAGTAGATTGCCGTTCTAAGAAGGTGTATTTCCATTTCCCAAATGAGGCAGTCCTTGAATAGAAGGGTAATGTTGGCGCGCTAAGAGGTAGATTTATTTCTTACTTTAAGGCAAGAAAAATGATTTCCAAGGGGTACATATACCATTTGGTTAGAGTAAGGGATACAGAGGCAGAGCCGCCAACTTTTCAGACCGTTCCGGTTGTGAATGAATTTCCTGATGTATTTCCTGAAGAACTACCAGGTTTACCTCCTGAACGAGAAGTGGAGTTTGGTATTGATATGTTGCAAGACACACAACCAATCTCAATTCCTCCTTATAGAATGGCACCGGCAGAGTTGCGAGAATTGAAAGAGCAACTGAAAGACTTGCTAGAGAAGGGATTCATCAGGCCTAGTATGTCCCCTTGGGGAGCACCAGTATTGTTTGTACGCAAGAAAGATGGTTCGCTGAGGATGTGTATTGAATATCGGCAATTGAATAAGGTGACTATCAAGAATAAATACCCTCTTCCCCGAATTAATGATTTATTTGACCAGTTGCAGGGTGCCCAGTGTTTTTCCAAGATTGACTTGAGATCAGGCTATCATCAAGTGAGAGTCAAGGATAAAGATATACCCAAGACAGCTTTCCGAACACGGTATGGTCATTATGAATTCCTGGTTATGTCATTCGGGCTGACAAATGCACCCGCAGTTTTTATGGATCTGATGAATAGGCTGTTTAAGCCATTTCTAGATGTGTTCGTGATAGTTTTCATAGATGATATTCTGGTCTACTCTAGATCAGAAGAGGACCATGTTAATCACTTGAGGCAGGCGTTGTAGATTCTTCGTGATCGTAAACTGTATGCGAAGTTTTCTAAATGTGAGTTTTGGCTCAAGTCAGTGGCATTTTTGGGCCATATTGTATCCAGTGAAGGCATAAAAGTTGACACTCAGAAGATTGAGGCTGTGAAGAATTGGCCAAGACCCACGACGCCTACGGAGATTCGTAGTTTCCTCGGGTTGGCAGGTTATTATAGAAGGTTTGTTGAAGGTTTTTCTTCTATTTCTGCACCCTTGACTAAGTTGACGCATAAAGCCTCCAAGTTTCAATGGAATGATGCCTGTGAAAAGAGTTTCCAAGATCTAAAGAGTAAGTTGACTTCTACACCGGTATTGGTACTTCCTGAAGGCACAGAAGGGTATGCAGTGTACTGTGATGCTTCGAGAAGTGGCTTAGGATGCGTATTAATGCAACATGGTAGAGTAATAGCCTATGGCTCTAGACAGTTGCGATCACATGAGAGGAATTATCCCACACATGATCTTGAGCTAGCTGCAGTTGTATTTGCTTTGAAGATATGGCTCCACTACTTATATGGGGTTCATGTTGACATATATACCGATCATAAGAGCCTGCAATATATCTTCAGTCAGAAAGATGTAAACATGAGGCAACGGAGATGGCTTGAATTGTTGAAAGATTACAATGTTGATATCTTGTATCATCCAGGGAAAACAAATGTGGTAGCGGATGCATTGAGTCGTAAGTCTAAAATGGCATCTATAGAAAAGTAGGGGATGATTAAGGATCTTCACCAACTAGCTAATTTGGGAGTTTGACTTCACGAAACTCCAGATGAAGAGGTTATTGTACGTAATACAGCGGAATCTTCATTGATAGCTGAAGTGAAAGAGAAGCAGTATGCAGATCCAATTTTATTGCAGCTTAAGGAGGATGTGCAGAGTGGCACGACAAAGGCATTTAAGCTTACGCGAGAAGGAGTGCTTCAGTGTCAGAATCGTTTATGTGTACCTGATGTAGTTGAGCTAAGAAAGAGAATTATGACAGAAGCACACTGTTCAAGGTATTCCATCCATCCAGGGTCGACTAAGATGTATTAAGATTTGAAAACAATATATTGGTGGAATGACATGAAGAAGAATATTGCCGAATTTGTAGCTGAATGTCCGAATTGTCAAAGAGTCAAAGTAGAACACCAGAAACCCGGTGGTTACATGCAATGTATAGATCTTCCAGTCTGGAAGTGGGACAAGATCAATATGGATTTCATCATGGGTTTGCCTCGTACATATCGGAAGTTTGATTCCATATGGGTGATCATTGATAGGCTTACCAAATCTGCACACTTCTTACCAGTTAGGACAACTTATACGGCGGAAGAGTATGCGAAGTTGTATATTAAGGAGATCATTTGGTTACATGGAGTTCCAATTTCCATTATATCCGATCGAGGAGCCCAATTTACCGCGAATTTCTGGAAGTCTTTTCAAAGGAGTTTGGGGACACAAGTAAATCTAAGTACGACTTTTCATACTCAAACGGACGAACAAGCGGAACGTACCATCCAGATACTTGAAGATATGCTACGAGCATGTGTATTAGATTTCAAAGGCAACTGGGATGATCACCTACCTCTTATCGAGTTTGCCTACAATAATAGCTATCATTCAAGTATCAAAATGGCACCATATGAAGAATTGTATGGAAGAAAGTGTAGATCGCCAATAGGATGGTTTGAAGCAGGTGATGCGGTCTGGTTTGGACCGGATCTTGTTTATCAAGCAATGGAGAAGGTTAAAGTGATCCAACAACGGCTTGAAACAGCTCAAAGTCGACACAAATCTTATGCGGATGTTAGAAGAAGAGGACTTGAGTTTTCTATCGACGATTGGGTATTCTTGAAAGTATCACCAATGAAAGGAGTGATGAGGTTTGGCAAGAAAGCAAAGTTAAGTCCACGATACATAGGTCCGTACAAAATTATTCAAAGATTTGGACAAGTTGCTTATGAGATAGAGCTACCTCAAGAGCTCTCAGCAGTTCATCCCGTATTTCATGTTTCGATGCTTCGCAAGTACATCGGAGATCCATCGCACATCACTACTACGGAAGATGTACAAGTTACAGAAGATCTCACTATTGAAGAAATGCTTATTGCTATTCTTGATCGCCAGATTAAAAAGATAAGGAATAAAGAGATAGCATCGGTAAAAGTACTTTGGAGGAATCAACAAGTTGAGGAGATCACATGGGAAGCCGAGGAAGCGATGAAGATTAAGTACCCTTACCTATTCAACGATGAGGAGGAAGTTCATGAGACAGAAGAAGAACAATAACAAGTAAGTGTTTATTTTTATGCAAGTATGTTATGATGATGAATATGTTAATTGTAAGCTTGGACATGTCTTAATTGAGTAACTATGCTAACATTCGAGGACGAATGTTCTTAAGGGGGGGAGAATGTAACACCCCGTAAATTTTTTCGTACACTTATCGCGATTATATGGAGTCCTAAAGGCTTGCGTATGGGTTAAATTAAGTTTATGGTGTTCGGAAGTATCCCGTCAATAGTTGTATGTGTAGTTATTGGAATAAGATTACCAACGATATAAAGTTTTCCCAAAACAGAGGAGTATTTCATATAAGAGAGTACATTCGAAATTTTAAAACGGTGGTCGGGAAGCCTGTGAACAGTAAATCTGCAGGAAAATTACTGCAGCTAGGCAATTATTTTTTTGGATCAACTTTAGACGATCATAAATCCTTGTACAAAAAGAAATGTGTGAGCTGCTATATATTGACGAAAATCTCCGAGAGTCTTATTTCCGATGAAATTGGTTTCATCCAAATCCAATGTCTGAGTAAGGAGCTATACCCGTTTTACTACAGCCTATAAGAAAAAACAGAATTGTAGGACAGATTTTTGGGTCAAATTTAAATGACCATAACTCCTTGTACAGGAAGAACTGGGTGGTATACTTTATATGAAAATGAAATTCCTTTGAATTATATTTCCAATGCAATTGGTTTCACCCAAATCCGATACCGGAGCAAAGAGTTATGATCGATTTACTTCAGCCTGTCAAAACTGTCCACTGGGGACAGATTCGGATTTATTTAAATTTTTAGGGCAAAATGGTCATTTTCTATTACCTCTTGGACGAAAATGGGTCTTTATAAACCTACACTTATCCTCATATATATCATATATCATCCAATTATTAAGAGAAGGTGAAACCCTAGCCTAATTTCAACTTTAAATATTTTGTGATTCAACCGTAGAAAATTTGAATTGGTTCCGTAGTTGTGTTCACCATCTCGAAAGCTTCGAGAAGCACCCCATGGTTATGTAAGGAGGATTCTATATGCAAGAGTTCATTGTTAAGGTATGAATATTGTTTATTCTTGATTCTTATCCATGAATAAGTATTGATAAAGGATTATGAGTATTGTCTTGATGTTGGAAGATAACCAGAAACATAGTTATGAATTGTATTGTATAAATTGTTAGTAGTAAATTATGGAAGTTGTTGTATTGGATTATGGAGGATGAATTGTGGTGATATATCATTATATTAGTGGTTATGTATGCCTAGTGATCATGTTGGTATTGGATGGTGATTAAGAAGGGAAATAAAGGCTAAGAGTGATGTTGAGGGATATTTCATGAAAATGCATGATATGTGAATGTAATAAGAGTATAAGAGGATGTATGTAGCACTATTATTGATGAGTTAAAGGATTACTTCTAGACATTATTTGGTGAAGTTAATACCTAAATGGTAAGGTTTGGTTGCTAATACTAGTTTGCCACAAATGACTTATTGTAGATAAGTGTTCGAAGAGGACGGGAAGTCAAGTTGGACTTGTATTGAAGTGGTTATATCAAGGTATGTAAGACATACTCTATCTAATCTTTGGCATGAATAATGACCCATGGCACTCTCAAGTAAGCTTCCAACATTGTCCTACGACACATGACACATAATAACATCATATTATCTTCGACACTACCAATTGAACTTATTTTCACTTTTAAGATGTCCGGCTAGTAAAAAAAATGTCCATATACTATTGTTGATTCCGAAATGGTTTAATGAGGTATCCATGATTCTCTACTTCATTTTCATGATATTGATTACCTATTTACATGTGTTTCCTATTGAGGTATCATGGTTTCAAGTTCCATAAGGTGTGACCACAAAGTAACCAATCTCAAAGATTAATTGAATTAAGAAATGGAATGTCTGTATTTTAAATTGATGATATGATGTATTGTATTAGTACCACTGATCAGTTGGCCATTGTATTATAAAGTTTATGTATATATGCTATTCCAGGGGTGGTCCCTGATGTATTGTATTAGTACCACTGATCAGTTGGCCATTGTATGACATATGTTATGTATTGATAAGGATTACGGGAAGTAATGATATGAAAGTAATGTGCAGGTATCCCATCAGCTCTTTTAAGTGTGGTCTACTCATACTGTTTATTCACTGGTATCTGGGTTCTGTTTATCTTTTGTATCTCATCTTGATACTCACTGCCTTACATACTCAGTACATATTTCCATACTGACGTCCCTCACGGGGGACCCATATTCATGCCTGCAGGAACAGGTACTTCAGGTCGTACACTTCCGCAGTAAGAGCCAGGACATTCTGTAGTTAGTGGTGAGCTCCAGTTGTTTCGGGGCATCCCAAGTCATGTCTATATGTATTTTTGGTATTTGTATAAAAGTTTTTTGTAGGCGGGAGTTTGTCCCGACCCTAACTCAGTTGTGTATCTATGTAGAGGCTTTTGTAGACATATTGTACAGCCATAGGAGTGTTTGGTTGATAGACGTGATGGCTCTGACGGCCAATTACTGTTTATATATATATTTATGCGTGTCTGCTGGGCTGATACAGGTACTGTTTTCTTCTATTTACAACGAAGTGCTGCCCAAATTTCTAATTTTCATAAGTAATGTAAATGTGAAAGTATAGGTTATGAACGGGTTCTCCCGGGCCTCCTCGGCTGCGGGTGTCAGTCCGCTCCAATGGGATTTGGGGTACGACACTATAGAAGGTTTATAAAGGGATATGGCCTCCTTGCCAGATCCCTTCATGATTTACTAAAGAAGAATGGTTTTATATAGACACAAGAGGTAGATGCATAATTTGACAAGCTTAAGGTGGCCTTAACCACAACACCTTTTTTGGCCCTTCCTAATTTTTCTTAGGAATTTACTATAGAAACAGATGCTTCAGGAGATGGTTTTGGTGTTGTGCTAGTACAAAACTGCTAGCCTATAGCATCATCAAGGGTTTATTACCTAAAAACAAGGCTCTATCTGTGTATGAGAGAGAGCTCTAACACTGGTTTCAATTGTATAGAAGTGAAGAACCTATTTGTTAGGTAGACACTTTTGCATCAACACAGATCACCACAATTTAAAATTCCTTTGGGATAAAAGAATTACAAATCCTAGTCAACAAAAGTAGGTAGTGAAACTTTTTGGCTATGACTACATATTGTATAAGAAAGGGATGGAGAACATAGTTACTGATGCACAATCTAGGAAGGAAAAACCAATACAGTTGTACAACATCTCAGAATTGCAATCATTATTACTTGAGGAGGTCAAGAATTCATGGATCACTAATCCTCACTTGCAGACTCTCATAAAGAAAACCCAAGAAGCTAGGTGTAAACCTTATTATTAGTATCATGCTGGAATTTTAAGTAGAAAAGGGAAGCTGATGGTGGGGTTTAATGCTTATCTGAGGAAGCAACTTATTTCCTATTTTCATGAAAGTTCACTAGGTGGTAATTTGGTATCAATGCTATATTGTACAGGCTAAAGCAAGATGTAATACCCCAAAAATTCAGATCATTATTAGAATAATGCTTTGAGCCCATGAGAAATGAAATATAGTGAATTGGTAGTTTTATTATCAAGGCTTATGTGTATTAAGGTATCAAATATGTCCTAACTATTAGGCGAATCAAAACATTCCTTACCGATTGAATTCTTGAGAAGAACATTGGTATAGCCAACTTCAAATGAGTATATCTCTTGTTATACTATAAATTTTTAAGGTCATGGCCCACCAATAGATATATAATTGAATTAGATTTCCAGCGATACCAATTCCGCCCAAATCTGATGTCGGATAAAAAAGTTATACCCATTTTACTCCAGCATGTTAGGCTGGCTACTAAGTGACGACATATCTGATGGCTTATCATATTTCTGATGATATATCTGACGGCTTATCACATTTATGATGACTTATCAGCTAATGTTGTCAGACTTAGGTAGAATGTTATACATTCCAGCATCAAGTGATGACATGAGCTGATGACTTATCACATATGTGATGACATCAGCCGAATGTCGTCAGCCGTTGAATTTAGCATTTTCCAAACAGTTTTGGAGGGGTATTTTTATATTTTTCCTTCACCCCAAATCTCCATAAACCCTGAATTCAGCCTCCATATCACCAAAATACATTTTTTTCTCTCAAATACTCTCAAGAACAAGAAAAACTAGGGTTTTCTCTCAAGATCATCTCCCAAGAACAAGATTAAAGCTCTCCTTCAAGAAAACCAAGAAATTATCATTCCCAATTCAAGAAAGTTCAAGAAAAGTCTTTCTCTTTCAAGATTCAAGCTTTTGATGTAAGTTAGATGTTGATTCTTGGGTTCCTTCCACCCAAGAAGTTCAAGAATCCCCTTTACAAATTCAAGATTTTATGTTTATGAGTTTTTCATGATTTATGTGGTTTGAAATTGAAGTTCATGTTGATATTGAGTTTTAATTCATGTTTTGATTATAAAGATTCAAGCTTTGACCCTAGTATGTGTTGATTAAGTGATACTCATGATAAAGGCCCTTGAAAAAGCATCTCGAATTATGTAGTCATGTTAATTGGGTGTATTGAATATTGTATGACTAAAGTTTTCCTCCAATATGTTTGATAGAATGATTATGTGAAGAAGATAGTACCATTGAAGCATGTTAAGTATGAAATCCCCTATTATGTGTCAACTAGTGCATGCCAAGTGTTTGTTGAAGGACCTTTGTGAATGAATTAAGATATGTTATAAGCATTCCCATGTGTGTGTATTCCTTATTGAATGAGTTAAGAGACAATAGCATGACTCCCAATACAATTACATGATTAATATTCCCAAGTGCTTGAAGTAATGCTTTATTAACTATGTTGTGAATGATAGTCTATTGCTATGTTATTATGCAAGAGTGGTCAAGTCTTGTCTATTTATGTTATCGAGTCCTGGGGGTATTTATACCCAAAAACTTAGTTGCTAGTTTAGACCCGAGTCAATCTCAAGATAATCTTAGTTTTGCTATGAACAATAGAATTCAGTCAGTGTCAGAACATTAGAAAAACTCAGTAATCTCAATATTCAGTCTAATCAAGTTCACTATTCAGTTTAGACCTTTGTAGTATTCCATCAGTCAATGGAACCAAGTGAACTCAATCAGTTCAGTCAAGTAAGATAATTAGTAATAGATTCAGCTCAGCCTAGTACGATCTAAGAATTAGTTCAATGTTTATTCAGTTGGGAGTAGGATTCAGCACCGAGTGAGGGCAGGGATGACGACTTCCTCATTATTCTAGGCAGAGTCGTTAGTAGAAATCCCTAAACTCCATAAATACATAGCCATCATAGAATGAGAAGTCACCCATTATATTAGGTTTAACTACCTCCTAGGGGTCACCCGTTATATTAGGCATGGATCCGCCCAGGTGTCACCCATTATAATAGGCTTGGCATCCTGGTTTTTGAGAAGATGTCTTTACCCATAGCACGGTATTGACACCCTTCCAACTGGGGTACAGGTTGGACCCTAACTAGCTAGAAGGGGTATGTTGGTTTGATGACTATCTCCCACAGTTTCAGTATCAGATTGAGTCTCAATAATAGAAAACAGTTGAGGAGTCACCCGCTATATTAGGCTTGGCTACCTCTCGGAGATCACCCATTATTTAAGCTTGATCTCAAACCTACTAAACCAATATAAATAGATTTAAATATCACCCACTAGAGAGGCTTGATCTCAAATACAGTCAATCATATTTATTCTAGTAGATTCAGATATCACCCGTTATATAGGTTTGATCTCAAACTCAGACAATCATTATCAGTATTAGTAGAATTAGTTATTCAGTATCCTAGTGTTAGTAAACTCAGATATTAGCACTACTAGACTCGGTTATCAGTAAGTCAGTCCTCAGAACTCGGTATTCAGTGTTACTACGATTTCAGTTATGGTTTAAGCATTCATGCATGTATCCTTACTCAGTACTCTCATGTTATCCAGTTAATTTATATTCATACATAAGCCCTTGTATTTATTCTTACCTCATCTAGCATACCAGTATATTTAAAGCACTGATGCATATTTTTCTCTTGTGCTATAGTGTCTTATACCATAGGTTCAGAAGTGGGAGATCCAGAGCACCCTTAGCAGTTCAAACTCAATCAGCAACAGTAGCCATAGAAGTGAGTCTTTATCATTCGAGGATGCTTCTTATTTCATTATTATATGAGATTCAATTTATTTTTAGTAGATGGAGTTAGTTGGGGACATGTCCCATCAACTCCTTAGTTTAAACAGTTTAGAGGTTTTTCATATAGATGTATTTGTGTTCAGTTTCTAGTATTGAGTATTTTGAACCTTATGGAAAGTTTCCGCCAGTTTTTCGTATGTATCTCATTATATTATGCAATGCTCAGTACAGGTACCAAAAAAGGGTTAGCTTGTGGTCCTTCGGGATCATAAGCACCGTGTAGCATTCTGATTATAGAAAATCGGGCGTTACAAACTTGGTATCAGAGCCTAAGTTTCTACAGTATCCTATGAAGTCTGAAAGCCGCACCTAGTAGAGTCTTGTACATAGGTGTGTTATGTGCCACATTTATATACAGAAGGCTATAAGATATTTTTAGGAACAGTTTCCCTTCTTTTAGTATTCATGTCATGCGAGTAAATATAAGTTCCAGATAATTCTCAGCCTGATCCATTCCTTCTTTTATTTATAGAATATGACTTCTAGAGAAGCTAGTGAAAGAAGTAATGAAAATCAGCCAGCCCCTCAGCTCATTCGGGCAAATCCCTGAGATGGGCATGTCTCTCATGTAGAGTTCAGAGCTACTTTCACCACCTTAGCTTATGCAGTAGTTTCTCAGAACAATTTGCAGAATGCTTTCCTATCTTGGCTTTTGACTTGCACTCAGCAGAATGAGGGAAGAGAGCGTAGGATGAATCAGAGGGCTAGAACAAATACCTCTGTGCCAAGATCAAGGGGTAGTAACTGCTCCCAATCTCATCAGAGATTCTCAACACCACTTCCACTGTTAGTCCAAGCACCAGTATTTAAGTCTAAGAATATCAGTCGAGATGGAGCACCAGGTTCTAAGTCACTAGGTCGTGGGAAGAGTATTCTCACCTATCCTCTTTGCGAAGAATTTGGTAAGAACCATAAGAGGGTGTGTAGAGCGGGCAACAATTTATGATTTGGATGTGGTAAGCTAGGCCACGGACTGCAGGAGTGTAGAATAATAGCTCAAAGGGGTAAAGATTTGCACCAGTAGGGTGCCACCTCCAGTACCACTAGTATGCAGCGCCCAATCAGGCTTTGTGCACTTCTGACTCGCCATGATCAGGAAAGTTCTCAGATATAGTTACGGGTACGTATGAGTTTCTCATATTTATGTTTATGCTTAGTTAGATCCCAAGGCTTCTCTTAAACTTTCGGTGAACCCTCTTTAGTGTTGAGCAGTTACTTCGATGGGAGAGAGTAAATGTTTCATGTTAAAGAGTGATTGTGAATGCTTGTTTTACATGAGGCTTTAGTCATGAAGATAGGATTCAATGTTAAATTGGTGTGTAAGTAGCTAGATATATTTCAGAGATTTCAGTAGGCTTGAACAGCGCATGAAGAATTTAAGTTTGTGGACTTTAATCTAAGTACTAAGGTGTGGATGTGGCATTAGTAGCCTATGAAGAAATGGAAGAAGATAATGTGTTTAGTGAGTTAATCATGTGTCAAAAAGGGGTGTAAGTATGTGAGGAAGATTGCAGAAACTAAGGAATGTTAAGAGTTGTATCCCAAGAGATAGTATTAGCAATTCAGAGTTTAGTAATATGTTCACAGACTTGCGGTAATGTCTTGAGGCTAAGGTGGATAGTATAGTAGAAAGAGTATAGAAGAAGTACTTTAGTTAAGTATAAGTATTCAGCATGAGTTAGTTAGAACAACCAGGTAGTCAGTTTAGCAATCAGACAGTCAAATTCGCATAGATTATTTTCTCATCTTATCATCTAATCATGCGATCAGCAGACTCAGGTATGTAACTATTCCAACATAGAATATACTAGTAGTTGCAAGTATGTCTTAGTTCATGCATTATGAATATGATCCATTTCGTAGATACCTTGTGCATCGCCATAGTATACAAGTGAAGTGAGCGTTCCTAGAGGGACATAGTGTCCCAAGAGGGAGATACCCCATAAGTTCTTGATGTTTTCATGTCCTTAAACCCATTAATTTCATGCTAATATTTCCATTCCAAGATTTGCATCAGTTATTATAGCATAGTCAGTCATGCTTTCAACAGTCAGTTCAGTCAAATATTCATGCATTAGATATGCATGTCAGTAGAAAAGTTCCGTTCATCAGTGTATTCAGTCATGAGTGCATGAGAGAAACTCAGTAAAGTATCCATGCATCAGATATGCATGCTCATTATGAGAATTCAACTTATCAATAGTTTCAACCATGTATCCCATGCATCAGATATGTATATTTAGAATAAGAACTCAGAACATTAGTAGTTCCACTTGCATAGTCATGTTTTAGATGTTCTCATCCCTTAAGTAAGCTCAGCTGATCAGTACTCTTAGCCTAACAAGCGACATTCGAGGATGAATGTTTCCAAGGTGGAGATATTGTAATACCCCAAAAATTCAGACCAATATTAGAATCACGCTTTCAGTTCATGAGAAATGAATTATAGTGCATTGGTAGTTTTATGATCAAGGTTGATGTGTATTAAGGTCTCAAATACGTCCTAAATATTAGGCGAATCAAAACATTCCTTGCCGATTGAATTCTTGAGAAGGACATTAGTATAGTCAACTTCAAATGAGCAAATCTCTCGTTATACTATAATTTTTTGATCTCATGACCCACCAACATATATATAATTGAATTAGCTTTCCAATGATACCAATTTTTCCTAAATCTGATATCAAAGCAAAAAGTTATACCCATTTTACTCTAGCATGTTAGCCTTGCAACTAAGTGACGACATATCTGACGGCTTATCACATTTCTGACGACATATCGGACGGCTTATCACATTTCTGATGACTTATAAGCTAATGTTATCAGACTTAGGTAGATGGTCATAAATTCCAGCATCAAGTGACGACATGAGCTGATGATTTATCATATATGTGACGACATCAACCTAATGTCGTCAGCCGTTGAATTCAGTATTTTCCAAATGGATTAGGAAGGGTATTTTGGTATTTTTCCTTCACCCCAAAGCTCCATAAACCCTGAATTCAACCTCCATTTCACCAAAATACATTCTTTTCTCTCAAATACTCTCAAGAATAAGAAAAATTAGGGATTCCTCTCAAGATCATCTCCCAAGAACAAGATTAAAGCTCTCTTTCAAGAAAACCAAGAAATTATCATTCCCAATTCAAGAACCTTTAAGAGAAGTCTTTCTCTTTCAAGATTCAAGATTTTGAGATATGTTAGATGTTGATTCTTGGGTTCCTGCCACCTAAGAAGTTCAAGAATCCCTCTTTAAATTCAAGATTTTATGTTTATGAGTTTTTCATGATTTGTGTGGTTTGAAATTGAAGTTCATGTTGATATTGGATCTTAATTCATGTTTTGACTATAAAGATTCAAGCTTTGACCATAGTATATGTTGATTAAGTGATACTCATGATAAAGCCCCTTCAAAAGCATATCGAATTATGTAATCTTGTTAATTGGGTATATTGAATGTTGTATGACCAAAGTATGCCTCCCATATGTTTGATAGAATGCTTATGTGAAGAAGATAGTATCATTGTAGCATGTTAAGTATGAAATCCCCTATTATGCGTTAACTAGTGCATGCCAAGTGTTTCTTGAAGGACCATTGTGAATGAATTAAGATATGTTATAAGCATTCCCATGTGTGTGTATTCCTGATTGAATAAGTTAAGAGACAATAGCATGACTCCCTATACAATTATATAATTAAGATTCCCAAGTTCTTGAAGTATTGCTTCATTAACTATGTTGCAAATGATAGTCTATTGTTCTGTTATTACGCAAGAGTGGTCAAGTTTTGTCTATTTATGTTATCGAGGCCTGGGGGGATTTATACCCGAAAACTTAGCTGCTTATCTAGAGCCGACGCTGTCTCAAGATAATATTAGTCGTGCTATGATTAGTAGAATTCAGTCAGTGTCAGAACATTAAGAAACTCAGTAATCTCAATATTCAGTCTAATCAAGTTCACTATTCAGTTCAGACCTTTGTAGTATTCCGTCAGTCAACGAAACCAAGTGAACTCAGATCAGTCATGTAAGTTAATTAGTAACAGATTTAACTCAGTCTAGTATAATCTAAGAATCAGTTCAGTGTCTATTCAGTTGGGAGTAGGATTCTACACCGAGCAAGGGCAGGGATGACGGCTTCCCCATTACAACACCGAGCGAGGGCAGGGATGATGGCTTTACTGTTATTCTAGGCAGAGTCGTTAGTAGCAATCCCTAAACTCCATAACTGCGTAGCCATCATAGGATGAGGAGTCACCCATTATATTAGGCTTGAATACCTCCTAGGGGTCACCCGTTATATTAGGCTTGGCTCTTCCTAGGTGTCACCCATTATAATAGGCTTGACATCATGGTTTTTGAGAAGATTTGTTTACCCGTGGCACGATATTGACACCATTTCAACTGAGGTACAGGTTGGACCCCAACTAGCTAGAAGGGGTATGTCGATTAGATGACTACCTCCCACAATTTCAGTTTTAGTTTCAGATTCAGTCTCAGCAATAGAATCCAGCTAAGGAGTCACCCGATATATTAGGCTTGGCTACCTCTAGGAGATCACCCATTATTTAGGCTTGATCTCAAACCTACTAAACCAGTATCAGTATCAAGAGATTTAAAAATCACCCACTAGAGAGGGCTGATCTTAAATACAGTCAATTATATTTATTCTAGTAGATTTAGAGATCACCCATTATATAGACTTGATCTCAAACTTCGACAATCATTATCAGTATGAGTAGAATTAGTTATTCAGTATCCCAGTATTAGTAAATTCAGATATCAGCATTAGTAGACTCAGTCATCAGTAAGTTAGTTCTCAGAACTTAGTATTCAGTGTTACTATGATTTCAGTTATGGTTTACGCATTCATGCATGTATCCTCACTCAGTACTCTCGTGTTATTCAGTTAAGTTATGTTCATGCATAAGCCTTTGCATTCAGCCTTACCTCATCTAGCATACCAGTACATTCAAAGTACTAACGCATACTTTTCTCTTGCTCTATGGTGTCTTATACCATAGGTTCAAAAGCACGAGATCCAAGCACCCTTAGCAGTTCAAACTCAGTTAGCAGCAGTAGCCGTAGAAGTGAGTCTTCATCATTCGAGGATGCTTCTTATTTCATTATTATATGAGATTCAGTTTATTTTCAGTAGACGGAGTTAGTTGGGGACATGTCCCATCAACTTCTCAGTTCAGACAGTTTAGAGGCCTTTCAGAAATATGTATCAGTATTCAGTTTTCAGTATTGAGTATTTTGAACCTTATGGCAAGTTTTGACCAGTTTTCCGCATATATGTCATTATATCATGCAATGCTCAGTACATGTACCAATAAAGGGTTAGCTTGTGGTCTTCAGGATCATAAGCATCGTGTAGCATTCCAGTTATAGAAAATTGGGGCATTACATAAGAATTCTACTAGAAAGTAGGAAGTTTATACTTATAACAGAGAATATGAAACTTGCCAGAGGTGTGTGGGTGAGAATGTTGCATACCCTGGCCTACTGCAGCCTCTTTCCATTCCTGATAAGGTTTGGCGGGACATCTCTACGGATTTCATTGAAGGACTTCCTAAAGCTGTTGGCAAAAAAGCTATTTTTGTGGTGGTTGACTGACTCAGCAAGGCTGCTCACTTCCTGCCTCTTAAACATCGTTATTCAGCATTGGATGTGGCTCAATTGTTCATGGATGGTGTATTCAAACTATATGGAATGCCAAAATCTATTGTTTCAGATAGGGATTCTATTTTTTCAGCAAGTTTTGTCAAGAATTATTCAAACTACAAAAAGTTTTCCTACTTACTTCTTCTGCATAACACCCTTAGATTGATGGTCAAACTGAGGTTGTTAACAGTTGTTTGGAGTCTTATTTGAGGTGTATGACCTTTGACAAACTCAAGGAATGGCCTCATTAGTTGTCACTTGCTGAGTGGTGGTACAACACCTCCTATCATTCCTTTATTCACATGATACCTTATGAGGTTATTTATGGTGAAAAGCCACCTCCCTTATTTCCCTATTTATTATTTGATTCTCAGCTGGACAAGATTGAAAGGAGCTTACAGGCTAGGGAAGCCACTATAAGATACTTGAAGTTTCACTTGAGCAAAGCTCAAAATAGAATAAGATACAGGCTGACAAACACAGAACTAATAGGTCTTACTCAGTTGGAGATTGGGTTTATGTTAAACTTCAACCTTACAGACAACATTCTTTGAAGGATCAATCTTTCCAAAAGTTATCTTCCATGTTTTTGGTCCCTTTTTTATCACTGCTATAGTTGGTGTCGTGGCCTACACTTTGGATCTACCTGCTGGTTCTAAGATTCATCCTACATTTTACATTTCTCAACTTAAAAGGGAGCTTGGGTCTAATATAGCCACACCCCTACCTTGCCTTTTGTTCACACTAACTCAGGCCACCTCTTATTAGTCCCAGAACCCATTTTGAATAGAAGATTATATCAAAAGATGATAAGGGGAGCTGGAACTCAATATGGTCAAGTGGTTGAATGCGGCACTAGAAGACAGCTCTTGGATGGACCTTGAAGACTTCACTCACTAGTTCCCTCAGTTCAATCCTTGAGGACAAGGATTGTTTTAAGAGTAGGGTATTGTTATGTGTCTAATCCATTGTAATAAAGTGTTGAGATATAAAAAAATAACCAGCTTAGCAGTTAGTATTTTGAAAGTTAGTTAGGAGCGTGGTCCACACGCGTCTTTCATAAAATGGTTGTAACTAACTTTCCCCCCCAATTTCATGTTTCTATTGCTTTAGTTGTATTGGGAATTCAGTTGTAATCAGTTTTTGATGACAGAATTGCAGAAATTCTCTCTCTACTCTTTCATCTCTCAATCTTTCCCCAATTCCTATTAGCAAGAGTGAGTGATCTGTTCAAGGGAAATTCAGCTATTTTTCCTTTAGGAACACTCGGTTTCGTAAGAATTACCATGGATATATCATTTTTTAGATGTGAAACTCTTACTAATGGAAAAATCCCTTATAATGGGGTTTTTGCTTTTGAAAATTCTTTGAATGAAAAGAACGGCTGATATTTCAGGGGTGAAAATTCCTTTGCGAGAAAAACGTTCTCAACCCCCAAACCATAAGAGGATTCAACAGGTAATGCATATGTACATAAATAAAATTCTTTTACCTATGTAAATAATGTAATTGATAATTCTTTTAACTATCTAGACAATGTAATTGATTGTGGCATTTGAACACATGCCAAAGATTCTTTTGACTGTTTATGAATTGTTCTACCAAATCCTGGCGTGGTTTTGCAGTCTCTTTTCTTTGAATGGATTTACACGACCGTTTTCCTTTCACTATTTTTTTTTTTCTGAGAAAATTCTAAAAATAGCAGTACTTGAGTTTTAATTATCATTCATAATGATACTTGGCTATCAAATGTAGTAATTGTTTACTTCAAAAAATTTGGGATACAATGTATTTATTCGCTATCCATCAATGTGTCAATTTGCTCTGTATCTAATTAATTTGAATCGAGCTATTAGAGCTAACAAATACAGGGGTGTGCAGAGGTCGGTTCAATTCGATTTTATATATTATTGATTCGGCTTATCGAATTTTGGTTTTTCAATATGTTGAACCAATAACCAAATCAATAAGATATTTTTATCGATTTTTAGTCCTTAACAGTTCGATTTTCAGTTTAAACGATAAGAACATACTCCTAAAAATTAAAATAGAAATAGTAGTAACTAACATGAAAATAATCGAATCTTAGTTGCAACCAAAAATCCTACATGGTGTATTTTAATTTATAAGAATCTTCAAGATTTGACTAAATGTTGTTAGGAGAAATTAAGAGTTTGTATAATTAAAATAATAGGTTTGTTAATTTGTAGAAATTAAAGAAAAATTAAGAGAAATATATAATAAGTCATAATATATATATATATATATATATATATATATATATATATATATATATATATATATATATATATATATATACATACATATATATTGGGTTATCGGTTTACCCAATAACCCAATAAGAAAAAATCGAATAAAACCAATAACCCAATAAGTTTTTTTATAAAACCATTAAAAAACCGTTAACCCAATAACCCAATAACAATAAATCAATAATATTTTTATCGATTCAGTTTATCGGTCTGTTCGATTTTTGCACACCCCTAAACAAATATAGAGCGAACTGAATACAGCTCCAAATGAACTGGTACAGAGTAAAATAGATAAAATTCAAATTCTCACTATGTATTATAATATTTCAAATTTCAAAACTCTTGCTATTTCGAGTAAATAGAGGACATGTTTGCTCGATATAGATATCTTTGCATATTTTACTAGTGTTCATCACCTAATCAATTTTTTTTTTTATAAATGTTTATTCCACTAAGGCAAGATTAAGCAAATTAGAGATGTCAGGAGGACCCAACATTTTTAATTTTCATTTAACTTTTTCTGCAACTTTGGGTTAATACAGATACTAATACAGCTAAAGCAGTTAGACATTTGAGATGCATTTTAATAAATAGTTGGTGATAGTTCAGCAAAAACTTGCACATATGATAATCTAGATATGAAACTCGAAACTCGATTATTTTAGGTGTGTTCTTGATCCTTCACAATATTGTAAACATTTATATATATATATATATCAAGGTTCAGTTGAAACTTAAACTAGAGAATGAGTCAAGATTTTGTTTAGTTTTCTAGTTTTATATGAGGTAAACATTGTAAATAACTATATGAATTGCCCACCACCTTAGGGACCTGGTTTCTAACTAATGTATGCAGTAATGAACAGGAATAAATACAAAAAGTAAAGTAAAGATAAGACAAAGTGCACGCAATATTTTATGTGAAAACCTCCTTAATTAAGGGAGTAAAATCACGATCTACCTCGTAGGATTTTCAACTACTTCACTATCTTCAAGCAAACTCGAATACAGACTTCATGGTTCAAGGATTAACCTCTTAACCCTCAACAACTTGCAATAACTCTATTAGAAGACTCCAACGCAATAACTCTATTGCACTTACTAAAATAGCTAACTTTAACTGAATCAATACCAAGCTAAATCTAGCTTCAATGTCAACTAACTCTAACTGACATACCAAACAACAAGAGCACACCATGACCACACCTACACTCTATGGACAAGAGCAATAGGTTGAACGTTTACAAACCACAAAACAAAGACTCGAGCTTGTAACAACCCCAACTTAGGATAAGGAGTCCCACATCGGTAAAACACAAGAGGGATGTTGGGTATATAAGTAAGCAAGACTTACTCCCTAGTGATGCATTTTAAATCCGTGTGGGTCTGGGCCCAAAGCGGACAATATCACTAGTGGGTTCAGCCGTTACAAGGGTTTCTCGGGCCTTCATGGTTCGAGATGCCCGTCGCGGTCAAGGCTTTGGCTCGGTTTGTGACAAGAATGGTATTATATTTTCTCCTGTGTCAGCTCTATCAATGTGAGTCATAGTTCAAACTGAGTTTAGGCAAATCCCGGTAAGGCGGGGCAAACCTCAGTCCTGAGTCTAGGCAACTCTCATTCGGTTGGGTTGGACCGTTACAGGGGTCTCTCGGGCCTTCGTGGTTTGTGATGCTCGTCGTGGCAAGGGCCTCGGCTTGGGTTGTGACAGAGCTTGAGACACATCTGACGACTGAGCAGGCCTCTGTTGCAAGTGAGGCTTTGATCGACAAATTGCTTCAAGAGAGATTTGGAGTTGTTTGCATATGGAAGTTTAGGTTTTCTCGTTGTAACATATTGCATATATATGAGACAAGAAAATCTAGGACTTTTTTGATTGGCTGGAGTAAAAAAGTATTGTAGCTTTGCCACTGATTGGCTGGAGCAAAAAGGTACTGCAGCTTTACCATCAACTTTCTGCCAACGATACTTTTTCCATTGTATGGCTGACTGAGTGCATGCAACATAGGCGGAATGAAACTGGTTCCTGAGCAGTTGCACTTTTATAATTAAAAGGATCTTCATGAATCAGGTCCCAAGGCTGGTGCTTTGTTAAGCATCAAACTAAGGATTTAACGCATTTCTAAGTATGTATAGCAATTTATGGATCGCAAATTATTGCAATGGCCTTATTCTTTACATAAATCTACTAAATTTTATTTATACAAAATCCATTGGAAACAAGGTACTATGTGAAGTAGTGGTTTCTTTATTGCTATTTTTTAGTAATTAAAATAAGTTATTTTCTAGTCTTTAGGCTACATGAATATGCAGACATTTTAGATCAAAATAATTAGGAGTAATAGATATATTTTTTTACTGGTAGCTTTTATCTATCGAATGATTTTTTTGTCTTAAAACTTTTTAATAGGACAAGATTTATTGTCCCTTACTTCACTTGGATTATTAGCCTCGTGTTTTGACTTTTGATTTGCTTTTATTTAGTGCACTTTTGATTTGCTTTTATTTAGTGCCTATACCTATATTATCATGCATTCTTTAGTTTCTTTGATGAAGTTGCCCAGTGGCATCAATTGATGCTATTACTTAATACTGCTGAAAAATAAATTAGAACCAGTAGCATCAATCATTAATGACTAAGGACTGGTTCTGAATTTTTTTTTTTTTAATTTAGTAATTAATGTCATCAATAATTAAGAGAGAAATTGTGAAAGAAGCTGGGGCACAAGAGGCATATTCCAAATTTCATTAAAGGAAGTCAAGAATATAAGAAATAATCCTTTGTGCGCGCAACCTGATTTAGAGATCATTGTTATCCAAAAAAAAAGGTGGAAAAAATAGTATGTAGATCTCCTTAGTAAAATAATGGGCATTAATTTCACTTCCTTCTTTACACAATTTAGCGAGATATTATCATGCAGTTGATAGTTAAACCATTCCCTAATTTATGTAGTTTGACCATACGATGTTTGAATGGACTACAACAAATGTTAACTTTAGACCATATTTAGCGTACAAATAAGGACATAATTAGGAAATTTATTCATTGAAAGCTAAATGCAAAATAGGAAAACGAGTAATTGAAGAGAAATATAACAAGTATATAAGTTCTCTTTATTAATAGAACTTTATTGAAAGAAAGAAAGGCTAAGGTTTACAATATAATCTGAAAAGCATAAAAACTGACTAAACCAAAAGGAGGCTATATATACATAGCCAATAACCTAAAGGTCCATAAACTAAAGGCCCAATAACATATGGGCTAACATCCCCCCTCAAACTCACAATGCAACAGCAATAAGCATTGAGAGTTTGTCACACAAAAAACGAAATCGAGACGCCGACTGAGCCTTCGTAAAAAGGTCAGCAATCTGCAAAGACGATGGAACAAAAGGAAGCGATATGGTCCCGAGCTGCAAATGATGACGGGTGAAGTGACAATCAATCTCAATGTGCTTCGTACGCTCATGGAAGACAGAATTCTTTGCAATTTGTACCGCACTTTTGTTATCACAATGCAGGGGAGTAGGCATAGAAATGTGAACCCCCATATCTGCAAGAAGCCAACGTAACCAAATAATCTCACATGTAGTCACAGCCATGGCACGATACTCAGCCTCCGTGGAAGATCTAGAGACAACATCTTGTTTCTTGCTCTTCCACGAGATTAAAGAGTCTCCAAGAAACACACAAAAACCAGTGGTGGATTTACGATCATTGCGATCTCCATCCCAATCAGCATCACTATAGGCTCGCAACTCGAGAGATGACGTCGAGGGAAACAAGAGATTCTGAAACTGAGTGCCACGAAGATACCTTAGAATACGAAGTACAGCTCCCCAGTGCACAGAAGTAGGAGCAGTAACAAACTGGCTAACAACATGAACTGCATGTGCTATATCTGGACGAGTAACCGTAAGATAAACCAAACTACCCACAATAGTCCGATAAAGACTCGGATCTGATAATGGAACACCATCACTAGGAGAGTAACGTGCATTGGTTTCAAGGGGAGTATCTACAGTCCTGTTGTCAGAAAGACGCGCCCGTGTAAACAAGTCAGATATATACTTAGTCTGAGAAAGAAGATACCCTTTCTTAGACTGAGCCACCTCAATACCCAGAAAATAACGCAGCAAGCCCAAGTCCTTCATTGCAAATCGATGAGCCAAATCATGCTTCAATAACTCAATACCACTATGATCATCACCAGTAATAATCATATCATCTACATATAAGGACAATAGAATTCGCCCTGCACTTGTATATCTAACAAACAATGCTGAATCATGGTTACTCGGGACAAATCCAAGGGAAGTAATAACAGTGGAGAATTTCTCAAACCAAGCACGAGGGGCTTGTTTGAGACCATATAAAGCTTTTCGAAGCCGACAAACTTCACCTGGCTGGTGGTCAATACCTGGGGGAGGAGTCATATAAACTTCCTCGTGGAGATCACCGTTCAGAAAAGCATTCTTGACATCCATCTGAAATATCTTCCACTGTCGAACGGATGCAACAGCAATCATAGTGCGAACAGTCGTCATCTTTGCTACGGGGGAAAAAGTCTCCTCATAATCCATACCATATTGTTGTGAGTACCCTTTTGCCACAAGTCTCGCCTTGTATCGCTCAACAGACCCATCAGATTTTGTTTTTATCTTATACACCCATCGACAACCAACCGCATGCTTACCAGGTGGGAGAGTAACCAAATCCCATGTATGTGTATGAGGAAGAGCAGCAAGTTCCTCAGCCATAGCATTCTGCCAAAGAGGATCAGACACAGCCTCTCTATACGACTCAGGTTCAGACAAATGATGTATGTTTGCAATAAAGGAAGCAAATGAGGCTGAATATGTAGAATAGGAAAAATCTGGCAGTTTGGTGGACTTACAAGGTCGAGTAGACCTCCTCAGAGGTGGTGGGTCTCCAGTCTCAACAGTCGAAGGAGCAGACTCAGGCACAGGCGAGGCTGAAGCACTATCAGGTGGCACACCAGATGGCATGGATGAATCCGGAACTGGAACCTCTATGTCAATCCCAAAGGGATCAATAAGCCGAATATCTGACTTTGTCACATCATGGGTTTTAGCTGGAATGGAATAAAAAGGAATATGTTCCAAAAAAGTGACATGTCGTGAAACATATAATTTCTGACTTACAGGATCATAGCAACGATATCCTTTTTGTCCAATACCATACCCCAAAAACACACATATAGCTGATTTTGACCCTAACTTATTTCGTTCAACATGAGGACGAAGAACAAAGCAAGTACATCCAAAAACTCGTAATGCAGAATAATTCGGCGGGTGACCATATAGTTTCTCAAACGGAGACATCCCTGAAGTCAATGCAGTAGGAATACGATTAATCACATATACAGCAGTTAGGACTGCTTCTCCCCAAAAAATACTAGGAACCTCTGCAGACAAAAGTAAAGAGCGTGCTGTCTCAACAATATGACGATGTTTTCTTTCTGCCAGACCGTTCTGCTTAGGAGTGTCGGTACAAGATGACTGGTGTATGGTACCATCAGAGGCAAGTAACTGAGTGAAGTCATTAGAGGTATATTCACCCCCTAAGTCACACCTGAAACACTTTATCACAGCCGAATGTTGTGTTTTAACAAGGGCTCTAAAGTTGTTGTAAATGCCAAAGAAATCAGATCTGCGTTTCATAAGATACACCCAGGTATAACGAGTATAGTCATCTATAAACGAAACATAATAGGTCGATCCACCCTTAGTGGAAACTGGCGCTGGTCCCCATACATCAGAATGAATAATATCAAAAGGAGCAACAGAATAAGACACACTTTTATTAAACGGTAAGGCAGAAAATTTTGCCAGTTTACAACCACTACAATCTGAAATATCACTAGTGTTCACATGACCCAAAGCACCACTAGAGACCAAAAAACGTAAACGTGAAACTGACACATGTCCTAATCTGGAATGCCAAAGATAAAACGGAGAAGACAAAGGACTCAAACGAAAAGAAGATAAATCTATGCTAGAGGCAGCAACTGCAGACACTCTGAGATTCTCCAAGACATAGAGTTCCCCCAACCTACGGCCGGTCCCAATCACCCTCTGAGTGTGTTGGTCCTGTATAACACAAACAGATTCAGAAAAAAACACCCAATTACCAGCCTTACACAACTGACTGACCGAAACAAGATTTAAAGCAAGTTTGGGAATGTAATAAACATCAGAGAGGACAATGTGAGGGGTAGTAACAGAACCAACACCCTCGACTGACATAGGTACAGCACTCGCGGACATAACAGAAATTGGTGAAATGGGTGACAAAGAACCAAACGATGACAAATGAGGGGACATGTGATGAGACGCACCAGAATCCAATATCCACAAGGAGGAAGGAATACCTGAGGTACTAGAAGAAACCGAACCCGAATGAGACATAGATGCTGACATGGCCGGAGGATTAGAAACGAAGAACTGTCTGAACTGTTCGAAAACCTGGGGATCCAACGCAGAAGGTGGCATAGTGCTAACAGACTCAACATCTACAGATGGTGCAGCAGCAGCGAACTGTGGAGGACGAGATGACCATGGAGGAGCACCAGAGGAGCGTGACGGAGACTTTTGCTGCCCATATTTCTGTTGCTGCCCAGATTGAGGCTGTTTGACCTTGTTAAGTAACAACGGACACTGAGCCTTCCAATGATTTTTCTGTTTGCAGAATGCACACTCATCAAATGCAACTTTAGGAGATTGTCGAGTCTGAGTACGTGGTGGCCTAGACTGATCAGTTGAAGCAGCAAACACGACAGGAGTAGTAGTTACTTTAGACCCTTGAACCACTTGAGACTTGATACGAGTCTCCTCTGCAATCAGTTCATGAACCACAGAATCAACAGTAGGGAGGGGAGATCGATGAAGGATTGTTCCACGTAGGCCCTCAAAGTCAGAACGTAGTGCCATCAAAAACTGAACCAAGCGTTGCTCTTCCCGTCTAGCAATGTACGGCCCAAAACCTTTTAACTCTGCAGATTCAGTAAGTGCCAATTGATCCCACAAATCCGACATGGCAGCATAAAAATCTTGAATACTGAGGTCATGCTGTTGAAGAGCACGGATATCATACTCCAACTGGTACTGTTTAGCAAAATTAGACTGAGTGTACAGTCTTTCCAAATGATCCCAGACCTCCTTTGCTGTGTCATACTTAGCCAATTGCATACCAATTGACTGAGTTACAGAATTGTTGATCCAAGTGATAATCTTGGAGTTATTAGTTTCCCATAAGTCCACCAACAAATCAAAATTTTCAGTTGTATCATCGATAGGTCTTGGTTTTACTCCAGTGATATAACCCCACATATTCTTCCCACGAAGAAAATTCTTCATGACATAACTCCAATAGGCATAGTTCTTACCATCTAATTGAGTACTAATGGACTGGAGAGAATCATCCTTTCCAGTCATTGTAAACACAGCAACACACAAATAATTCAAAAAATAAAAAGATGCAAAACCCTAGGTTGAACAATTCCGAACGAACAACAATGGCAGCAAGCAAAAGAACGAAAGACGAACAATACCAGACAGCAAACGAATACAGCAGCACCTCAAAAAATAAAATTCGGGGCTCCGCCCCGAACCCCGGATGGGGGCGCGCTGCCCCCCGTACCCCCCAGCGAACTCACCGCGGAGTTCGATCCGCGCAGTAGGTGCCTGCTACAAAATCTTCAACCAACAAATCAAAGGACATGGATCGAACTAGCTTTGATACCATATTAATAGAACTTTATTGAAAGAAAGAAAGGCTAAGGTTTACAATATAATCTGAAAAGCATAAAAACTGACTAAACCAAAAGGAGGCTATATATACATAGCCAATAACCTAAAGGTCCATAAACTAAAGGCCCAATAACATATGGGCTAACACTCTTAAGAAAGTAAAAAATACACATTAACTTCTTCCCTTCTCCATGTAACTTGGATATGGTTTATCCTTTATGTAGTAGAGGTTGGTAGATATATAGAAATAAAAAAAAAGGAACAAAAAACTCAAAATTATGCTGTTTTTCTAAAATTATTCATATGATAATAGATGGATTTTGAGAGTTTCAACAGTGGTGTTTCTTCAAAATTTGGTCGCCTAAAATTTCAGTTGGTTGAGTCTTGAATATCATTCTTTCAAAGGTTCTTTATTTTTAATCTTTCATGACTTATATGTACTGAATTATTTTTGTATGTATCTTTCAAAATATAAAAAATATATGTAGAAGTCAAAGAGATTTAATATCCATTCTACATGCATAAAAATAAAAATTTAACGGTTTACATATAGTGTAATTTAACTCATTAGCTGAAAAATTAATATATATATATATATATATATATATATATATATATATATATATATATATATATATATATATATATATATATATATAAGAACAACAAGTACATGAGCATCTCATGAGTCTCAAACAAGTTGAAGTCGGCTATACAAAAAAGAAAAAAAATTATATAGCTGACCCCCAATTGTTTTGAATTGTTGGTATTGTAGTATATAAAAAGTAATTTTTTGGTGTAACCCTTTGTGGTACCCTTGGTTGACTCATATGAATCTAGTTTTTTCCTCGTTATCTCTCTCTCTATTTTTCGAGGGGTGAAGGGGTTAATATTTTAGTCAAATCTATTACTCTCTAGAGATAAATAAGTGAATTTGCCAATAGTATTAAATCTGTAGCCATATTTGAAATAAAAATTAACTTGGTAGATTAATTAATAGTATTAAACAATGTATTTATAACTTTTTATGACATTTCTTGAGATTGAGTTTCTGTTTATAAAGTAACTATCAGTAAACTTGCAAATTAACTCTGTTATTTATTCTCCGGGAATGAATCGATGACTTCAGTCCTAGTGACAACAAGTATCAGGTAATTCTATCCACCAATGCTAAGGACATATGGAGGAAATGACATAGTGCTGAAATTCAAATATGAGATTTCATAGTTGTCAACCCGCTTCGCTAACCGCCAGGTCAGTTATTATCTCGAAAATTTTGCTCTTTGTACTATTCACACTCCTTTATATAATAAATAAATTAATTAAAGCTTTATTTGGGCTTGTTAGGAACTCACACTGATTTCGCTTTAAAAGTATTTGGTGATCTAAACCCCATTCCTATAGTTATTATTACGTTTATTGTAGTCTATTTTAATGTCGTACTACCTCAAAAAATGAGGAAGCACATAACTAGGGAATTTATAAACTAAAAAGACTTTTTTTTTTTCACTAACAAAATGACAAGAAGAACTATTAAGAATCGGTAGTCAATTTCATGTACACTTTGGAATTGTAGGTAATGCCCTGTTGAATAGAAAAATGAATTGCAATTTCTACGAAAAAGCTAATTCGAAATTAAAAATACTAAGTTGTACAATTAGAAAGACTATTTTTTTTTTCATTTATTAAGTAGATATGTAGCTAATAACCTTATAGCTATTATGAAGTCGAAGAAACTAGAAAAGAAATTAAAATATAGAAATATTTGGTTCATGTTTTACACCACAAAGGTCAACAAAAATTAATCCTAAACTAGCACTATTGTCCCTTTCTAATTATATGCTTTAAACCTCTAGAAGATAGGATTTGTGAGATCTGATTGTAGTTAGCGCTCGACACAATTATCATTTTTCACTATAAAGTCATATTTCTTATTTAACTTTAATTTTTTTTTTTTCAACAAAAAAAGTGATCAGCTTTGAGATATTAACTATTAGTTAAGTGACTGCTTGAAAAGTTAACTCCTCCATTAAATTTGACAATGCAATAATCCAGTATATTAATTTGTTGGTTATTTTCTTTGTTTTACGGTCGATATGTTGCTTAGATGAGATAGAAAAATATGGATATTTGTTCACCTTTTGACTCAAGTAGTAACCTGACGAGCAACTTTCTCCTTTAGATGTTCCAAAACATAAGCGTCAGCGGTGATGATTATATTTGTAAAATTATAGCTCATGAAAAGTGCAGGAGATGAAACAGGTAATGCGTCTACCAACACTGGCTCTACTAATTTTGTCAATGTTCAAAGATGTATCACCAATTTGTCTCTTGCACTTTCATCGGCTACAATCTTACAAATGCAATCATCTCCGTCACCACATATGTTTTGGAATGTCTAGAGGAGGAAGTTGCTCATTGAGGTTAATCTAAAAGGTGAACAACTATTCACATCCTTCTTTCTCATCTCAGCAACATATTGGCTGTATCACAAAGAAAATGACTAGCAATTTAATATATTAGACTATTATCTTGTTCAATCTAATGGATGAGTTAATTTCTCAAACTATTGTTCAATTGCTAGTTATTATATGAACTATTCACTTCCTTTGTTGAAAAAAGCTGCAATTTTTAAGAAAGTTGACTTTCCTAAATAATAACTAATTGTAACTGTGAAATATATATACTTGTTCTCAGAGACAACTGCAATTAGATCTCAAAAATCTTATCTTTTGAAGGAGAAAGAATCCAAGAGTTTGTATGTTGATTTCAGAACTGTGAGTATTTCATATTTGTGTTCAAAGATTTAGATGTCATGTGGTCATAGATGATAGGATCGCTTCGTAGGATGCATTAGACAAAATAATGCATGTATTAGCTTTGTGTATTATTACTGTCTTGTTTGGTACACTTTTTCAGTCAATGTATACCTAATGCAAATTTTAATTATACACTTTATTGTGTATTATGCTATGCATAACTAATACATGAGAAATCTTTGGTATTAGTAATGCAAGGGACTTTAATGCATGCATTAGCATGGCTAAAGACATAATAGACCCTCAAAACCTTTTCCACATTATTTTCATTATATTTGTGGAGGGTATTTTTATAAATAATTTTTTTTAAAATGTAATGTAAGTTATTTTTAACACACCAAACCAAATACCGCACAACAAATAATTAATCTCAACATAACGAATACAAGCATAACTAATACTAATATTACTAATACATCATATTTTACACTATTCTTATACACCATAACAAACGACCCCAAGTATTAAAGCCTACATGACTAAAGTTGTGCAATACAATCTGGGTCAAAATCTTAGTAGGGTAAAGCCAAATATTATATAATGCATTAAAATAATCAATTATTAATACTATAGCAATTGTAAATGATTGTAATAAAGTGGATGTCCATAACTTCTTGGTATAATTTCTCCATTATTTTTTGGTGTAATTGCTTCATTACTTCTATATGTAATTCCTCCTTTAAATGTAGTAACTCTCACACCTCCACTACCTCCTCATTGATCATCATGTTTATGACACCTCTTGAAGCCCACTCTCCTATGTGATACTATCAACAGAGGTCTTGAGGACGATGTGCAATACACTTGAAAGAAAGAAGAAACTTATCTTATATTGCTATCTTGTTATTTTTTTCTCTATTGTTACTCTTGTTTCGTTCTTTATATTACTAGTCTTGTTCTTAGTATCGAAATACGTTTTTAGCACGACTCTACTCTTTTTCAAGTTTTCAATTCATAAGATAATAAAATTTCTTCCATCTTCAATTCGATCCAAGATGAGTAATGTAGAATGACCTGTGTTAATACAATATCCGGTAGTACAAAGTTAATTGAGGGATCTGGAAGAGCGACCTTAATACTACCTGGGGGAACAATATTGACCATTAATAATGCATTATATTGTAGTAAGTCTCAAAGAAACTTTTTAAGTTTCAAGGTTATTTGTCAAAATGGCTTATTGAGACTGCAAATGAAGGAAAAGTTGAATACCTTTATATTACAACAATAAAAGATGGGGGAAAAATTTGTGCATGAAAAACTACCTGCATTTTCTTTTGGATTGTATCATACAAATATTTGTATGGTTGAACCACATGTCATAGTAAATAAAAGGTTTGCAGACTCTAATGATTTTATCATTTGACATGATTGGTTGGGCTATCCCAATTTTAATATGATGCACAAAATTATTGAGAATTCACATGAACATACTTTGAAGAATCAAAATATTCTTCAATCAAAGGAATTCTCTTGTGTTGCTTGTTCTCAGGAAAAGTTGATTATTAAACCATCAGTAGCTAAGATTGGGATTGAATCCCCTGCATTTTAAGAATGTATACAGGGTGATATATGTGGTCCAATTCACCCTCCATGTAGACCTTTCAAATATTATATGGTCTTGATAGATGCATCTACAAGATGGTCATATGTGTGCTTATTATCAACTCTCAATATGGCTTTTGCGAGATTGTTGGCTTAAATAATAAGATTAAGAGCACAATTTTTCAGATTATGCAATAAAGACTATTTGTCTTGATAATGCTGGTGAGTTTACATCTCAGTCCTTTAATAATTATTGTATGTCAACTGAAATAAAGTTTGAACATTTGATTGCTCATGTTCATACTCAAAATGGTCTAGCAGAATCATTGGTCAAACATTTGCAATTGATATCTAGACCGATGTTAATGAGGACAAAACTTTTTGTTTCAATATGGGGGTATGCTATTTTGCATGCAGCAACACTTGTGTGCATAAGGCCAACCAGTTATCATAAATTCTCCCCATTATAGTTGGTTTTTGGTTAAGAACCAAATATTTTCCATCTTAGAATTTTTGAATATGTGGTATATGTTTCAATTAGTCCACCACAACACACAAAAATGGAAATCCAAAGAAGGTTGGGAATATATGTTGAGTATGAATATCTTTCCATCCTAAAATATTTGGAACCTATGACAGAAGATTTATTTACGACAAGATTTGCTGATTGTTATTTTGATGAATCAGTAGACCCACCATTAGGGGGAGAACATAAGCAGTTGAAACATAAGATAGATTGGAATGCATTACCACTATCTCATTTAGATCCTCGAACAAATCAATGTGAGCAAGAGGTTCAAAGATGATTTACTTGAAAAATATTGTAAATCAGCTGCTTGATGCATTTATTAACCTTCCAATGATTACTAAATCTTATATTCCAGCTGTGAATGCTCCAGTTTGAATTGATGTCCAGATAGGACAAGTGTTCAAGGCAAATGAGTCTAAGCCATGTTTGAAATGTGGTAGTCCGATTAGTTTCAAGGATAAAACTCCTAAAAAAAAAATATAAATGATCAGAATGATCACGATATGATGGCAATTGCTCAACAAGAGCCTTGAGATCTAACAAATAATAAGACCACCGAGAAAGTTAAAATACCCAAAATTAATGAGAATAAAGAAATCTCAATAAGTTATATCTCGACGAGAAGTAGGTGGAATTGAAATGATATTGTGATTGATAATATTTTTTCTTACAATGTTGCTACTGAAATAATGCAACTAGATGAGAATTTGGAACCAAATCTATCAATGAATGTAGACAGAGAAATGATTGGCCAAAATGGAAGCATGCAATTCAAGTAGAATCGACTTCACTTGAAAAATGTGAAGTTTTCGGACCAATAGTTTGAACACCTGAAGGTGTCAAGCCAATGGGGTATAAATGGATTTTTGTGCGAAAATAAAATAAAAAAAGTGAAGTTGTAAGATATAAAACATGACTTGTGGCACAAAATTTTTCGCAAAGGCCTGGCATTGACTATGCGGAGACATATACTCCTGTTGTGGATGGAATTACCTTCAGATGTCTAATAAATATAACAATTCAGAAAAAGATTGATATGATCTAATGGATGTTGTCACGGCCTATTTGTATGGCTCATTGGACAACGATATTTTTATGAAAATTTCAGAAGCCTTTAAAGTACCTGAATCATATAATTCGCAAGAAACTTGCTCATTAAAGCTTCAGAAATCCTTATATGAATTGAAATAATCAGCACAGATGTGGTACAATCATCTTAGCAAATATTTGCTAAAAGAAGGGTGATCCTATTTTCCTTTATATTTTTATAAGAAGGTCTGGATCTGAATTTGCTATAATAGTTGTTTATGTGGATGACTTGAATATCATTGGCACTTCTAAAGAGCTTTCAAAAGTTGTTAAGTGTTTGAAAAAAGAATTTGAAATGAAAGATGTAGGATAGATAAAATTTTGTCTCGGCCTACTGATTCAGCACTGGACAAATAGAATTTTTATCCATCAATCAACATACACTAAAAAGATTTTAAAGCGATTTTACATGAATAAATCACATCCATTGAGAACCCCAATAGTTGTGAGGTCTCTTGATATAAACAAAGATCCATTTTGATCTCAAGAAAATGATGAAAAGCTTCTTGGTGATGAAACTCCATAACTTAGTGCAATTGGGGCACTAATGTATCTTGCCAATAATACTCGACTAGCTATTTATTTTGAGATAAGTTTATTGACAAGATTCAGCTCTTCCCCAATGAATAGACATTGAAATGGTGTCAAGCATATATTCGGATATCTACGAGGAACCATTGACTTGAGATTATTTTATTATAATGAATCTAAGTCAGAAATGATTGATTATGCAGATGTAGGATACTTGTTTGATCCACATAAGGCTCGATCTCAGACGTGTAATTTATTTACTTATGGTGGTACAGCTATATCATGACGTTTAATGAAGTAAACATTAGCTGCAACTTCTTCAAATCATGCAGAAATCATTATCATTCATGAAGCGAGCCGGCAGTGTGTTTGGTTGAGATCAATGACTCAATATATTCAGGATATGTATGGATTTTCTTTGAATAAGGATATTCCAAATACATTGTATGAAGATAATGCTACATGTATAACTTAGTTGAAGGGAGGTTACATTAAAGGAGACAGAACAAAACACATTTCACCAAAATTCTTTTTCACTCATGATCTTGAGAATAAAGGTGAAATAGATGTTCAATAAATTCGTTCGGCCGATAATTTGGCAGACTTGTTCATTAAAGCATTACCAACCTCAACATTTGAGAAGATGATATTCAAGATTGGGATGCGCCGTCTCCGAGAAATAAAATGATGTTTGCATTAGGGGGAGTAAAGTACGCGCTGCACTTTTTTTTCCTTGGCCTAGGTTTTGTCCCAAATGGGTTTTCTGGCAAGGTTTTTAATGAGGCAGAAAACAATGCGTATAAGAATATATGTGTACCCTTTATCCTTCACTAGCTATAGGATTTTTCTTTCCACAGGGTTTTTTCTTAGTAGGTTTTAATGATGTAATTCCTTCATTACTTCTTGGTGTAATTCCTCCTTTAAATGTAGTAACTCCCACACCTCCACTACCCCCCCCCCCCTTATTGATCATCATGTTTATGATATCTCTTGAAATCCCCCTATGTAATACTATAAATAGAGGCCTTGAGGAAGATGTTCAATACACTTGACAGAAAGAAGAAGCTCATCTTATATTTCTCTCTTGTTATTTTGTTCTCTATTGTTACTCTTGTTTTGTTCTTTATATTACTAGTCTTGTTCTTAATATCGAAATAATAGCGTCAATGCAGTAGGGTAATGAACTAGACTTATAGAAAAGAGTGTTTTAGAGAGTGACATGTATAGCCTTATAATAGAGCCATTTTTAACCATTTTTTATCTCCATGCAAATCATTTCAGAAGATGTTTTTATTTGAAGGAATCTTATGATCTTTTTGTAGATTTCATACTTCTCTCAACATGTTTTAATAATTTTGTGTTCTTAAAATAGTATTGACTTCGAAGGGTTAAACTTTCTCATCTTATAGGTCCTCTCTCATTGATATATATATATATATAAACTTTCTCATCTTATAGGTCCTCTCTCATTGATATATATATATATATATATATATATATATATATATATATATATATATATATATATATACCTTGATTTACTTGTCATTTTTCCTTGTGGTAATCGATAGTTGCAAAAACTTCTTTAATTGTTACTGTATTCTGTCATCACCAGAATGCTATGAGATCCCTCTTCATTTGTATACTCTCCTGACCAATATCATATTACAAGCTTAAAATGGTACCTTAGATGTCTAATGAACTTACATTTGTTGATATAAGGAAGTCCGATCATGCATTATTGCTAATAGAAAATACACTTTCCACATGGGAGAGACTTCCTTCCAAGTTTAACTAGACAAATACCATTCTGTATGTGTTCCACAATCTGTTTATGATTGATAACGCTCAAACTACAGCTCTTGTAAGAGTGTAAACGGTCGTTGTCAAATATAGAACCCAACTGGGTTGGGTGTCGAATCCCACAGGGAATACTTGGTCACTAAGTAAGCAACGATTATTAAACTTTTGTTTTAAGTTCTGCGAATAAAGGGGGGATTTTGTGCGTGCAAATGATGTAAACAAAATAGTAGAGTAAAAATGGAAAATAGAAGAGTAAAACGGAGTACTTGGTAGGTTTTAATCAATGAGAATTGAGAGTTAGGGTTATGTCCACCTTATGAGTTATACGTATCTATTGACTATGAGTTGTGCAGAATTCAGACATGCATGTGCTTATAGAGAATCATATTCTATGGTAAATCCAGGCGTCTTTCGACCATCAAGGACTATTTCACTTTAACTCTTTCGAGCTTAAAGCGTATCTAATGGTACAAATTCTCCAAGAGGTTAATCCAGTTACGGCATTAAATTTTAAACAGGGGTTGGTGCCCTATTTCCTTGACATTCTTTCTTTTCCAGACATGTAACTTTTCTTTCGAACAAGTTAATGCTGTACTGGCGTATTCTATATGTTTGCAACCACAAGAATTTATATTAAGATGAAGAGAAGAATGATATAAGCAACGTATGTATCAAGAATTCACATACTCATAGCAATAGATAGTATCTCATAAGGCTTCCATAACCCTAACAGAGAAGTTTAGCTATTCATGAGTGCGACGGAAATCACAATAGACATTATCAGCATACCAAGATAAAAATCTCACGTGAAGTATGTTTTGGTAGGGCTTGTGGTGTGAATTCCTTGCAAAATAGCGTTTCTCTTGTTATGAAAAATTAAAAGTCGACTAGATGAAGAGAAGGGAAGAAGAATTAATTGAAAGATAATTGTTTTAATTGTAAGAATGCTTGCTGAAAAGTTCAGCATCATAGGGTTTTTATAACACCCATATCCTATTCCTACTAGGCTACTGTGTATTTATCCTAATCCTACTAGGATACTGCATCCTTATCCTAATTCTACTAAGTTACTGCTGATCCCCAAGTCTTTGAAAATGTTGTTTTTGCCCGGGACAAGTTTTTCATGCGTCACTTTCAGTCCATAGGCGTCCAAACGCTGCTTTCCTTCTTTCGTGAAGCTTCCTTTGGTGTCAAGTTATCCATAGAATGCTGAAATCTTCATCATTTATACCTGGAAACTTGCTAATCACGTTGGTTAGCTCACTTACAGGAAAAAGGACTAAAAGTGCATGAATTATATATTTTGTCCTCAAAACTTAGCTAAAATATGGGTAACTTAAGGTGCTTTAGGAGTGTAAATACGCCTATCATCAATGATCAGAATTATGTTTTGGTATAGTCTTGATGATTATTTATTTTTGAATGAAGGATAAAAAAGCACTCCTAAAGTATTTCGATTTTATATTATTTAACAGATAGTGATGAATCGTGGCGGCATCGTAACATTCCAAGCCGGCATTTTGTCAAGGCTTTCATTATGAATAAAGAAAGCAGTGTCACTCGATAGAACGCAATATCCTCTTTAAAGATTTATAACAGGGGACTAAACCAAAGAAACGATTGAGGGAGCCTCAGTGTTATAGATTAAATTGAAACATAAATATTCAAGAAAATCAAAAGTTGATCCTGGATCAAGTCAACCATATGACTCAAATATTTATGAATCTCTACTAGAAACCTGATGAAAATAGAACAAGAAATAGCAAGAAGAGACTACTATCAGCATGAGTACTTTGTTGTATTCTTAATCTTATGGACAAGTGGAAAAATCCTCCGTAAACTATTTAGAATTATACTAAACTCATTCTCTGATTATGATAAATACGGTGGGCTAAAATAGGATTATGACAAAAAGAATTTTTGTGAATGGCGATAAACAAATTTGAAACTAAGGCTGATATGCAGAAGATATGAGCTTTAAACAATTAGCATAACATACCTCCTAGAAATAAAATTAGCTGATCTAACAACGTAACTCCAAGATGAGAAGAAAGCTAAACAGGAATTTTCAATGAATTTAGGCACTAAACCAATCAAACCCAGAAAAATAGAAACACATAGAGAACTGAAAATACTAAAAGAGAGAAGGTTGCCTTTTCGTCGAGCAGCTCGCCAGGACTAGAACTTTGTCAGAATTTGACTCCACTATCACCATCGGAGAATTTTGGATTTACTTTGTCAAAATTTCAAGCTCAAGGAGTTTTAGAGGATTTTTTTGGTATGAAACTCTTACTAATGGAAAAATCCCTTATAATGGGGTTCTTGCTTTTGAAAATTCTTCGAACAAAAAGAAGACTAATATTTCAGGGGTGAAAATTCCTTTGCGAAAATACTGTTCTCAACCTCTTCTCCTTCTGTTGTTGAATAATGGGAAATGAGTAGGTATTTATTGTCACGATTCAAAAACTAGGTAATGATGATATTTACAGCAGGTCACCCCTATTAGGTAAGTCTATCACCAAGACAAAGAAAATGAAAAAAATAAGGAAGAAAATCCAACACATAACGACATTAAAGATAATGCAAAACTTATAGAATGAAGTCAGGCTAAATACGAAATATAATCAAACATAAATTTGAAGAAATAACATAAAATCTCAAAATCTAGTGTCATAAGTTTAAGAGAATCTAATATAACTCAGAAATACTAAAATAGAATATCTTCCTCTAATAACAAGTAGAGACATTCAAAACAGGTAAGAGAAGGTCTGCAGTTAGCTCTAAAGTCCTAGAGCATACCCATACCTCGATCACGACTCGAATAAGCACAAATCAGCTGCCACGAAAAGTGTTCATACTAGGATCTACACCGAAAGAGCACAGTAGAAGTGAGTACAATCCACTTGTACTCAATAGGTATCATACGCTGACCAAGCAAAGCAGAAAATAAGATAAGTAAAAAATACTATGAGCACGTCACTTGCAAGCAGAAAAATTTCAAACAATAACTCACACCATCTCCACTAACAGTTCTAGTATATAGATACATAGAAAACAAAACAACGCAGATATATATATATATATATATATATATATATATATATATATATATATATATATATATATATATATATGAAATACAATGAAACTAAACACAAGTCAAGAAAAAATAGGGAAGACAATCAAGATGCGTATGCAGATGAAGTGCAATGCAATGCAACACAATGTGGATGGGATGAATGATGAAAGCCCTCGCACGACTTTTTGTATACACCTACAGATCTTACAGCTACCAGGTAGGACCAAGCCAACCTTGCCGACAAATGACTTAGCCAAATGATTTTTCAAAATATGAGTTAATTTCTTTTAAAAACAGTGTTTCTCAATGGTACCAATATCTTATAAATGTACATAAATGGAATGAGGAAGTAATGCTCACAATCAAGTCAATATGATGATATCCAATTCATGCAACACGTATATACATGAAAGTGTGTCCAGAATCAACTCAATATGTCCATAATTCATAATTCTCAACTTCAAATAGGCACCATCAAAATAAATATGCATGAAAGACAACATTAATACCAAATCGACCCCTGACTCGGGTATTTTCATCATGATAAATAACAATCAATGCTCAAATAAGACCTATATTATCAAACTAAGCCTCAATACGGGCATCATATCGGGAATAAGGCATTCAAATATACATATAAGACCAATGATGTCAATTAAAGCTCCTACATGGGCAACACACAATATCAGATATCATAAGTCAACAACAACAAAATATAAGCCCCCACACAACCACACAACAATAAAAATAATATCAAAGTACAAACCCCTTAGTCATTTACCCCAACTCATAGCATGTTTTACTTATTTATTAACTACTCAGCTCAATCTGAAAGAAGCTAAGCCATAATCTACCTCAAAATGATGAAATTCCGATGTAAAGTGCTTCAACACACATCCTTCTCCTCGCGAACGACCTCAAAATCAACTACAAAATAAAAATATAGTATCTACGTGTTAAAAGAAAGCTAGCGATAACCATATTGTCTATATTCACGTCGGGGGCAAAATGGGTTCGAAAAACGAATTTGATAAAGAAAGCAGTACAATCAAAATTTTATTTTAAAAACACATTTTCCAAGGTTATAGGAGTCTACATGAGAAAATTCATGTAAAAAACATATTAAAAATGAGGTCCAAAACAAAGAAAAATCCTTTTAAAACTTTACGGTGAAACCCCTAATATTTTTTCATTTTAAAATCATGATTTAGAGCTGTTTAGATGATAAAATCAATGAAAATATTGAAAATAAGGTTTTGGATCTTACCCAAGCTAAAGTGGTGAAGAAACACTCAAGAATCGGTCAAACCCGAAGTTCCAAGGTCCAAAAATGGTGAAAATGCCAAGGTAAAGAGGGGGTTATATACAAGGGTTATGTACAACGATTGCAATTTAAGAGGCTACCTCTTAAACGATCATGAGACACTAAAGCGATTGCCGCTTAAGCGGCTGCACCAGATATCAACAAATGCTAATTTTGGTGCAAGTCTAGCAAGCTCTGATTGCGCCCTCGAAATTTGATCGGGATCCCACAGAGACAAACCATATATGCTACTAGGATAATTTCGACGTTCCAAACTTAATGACGATGTTGTATTTTTGAAAAACGATTGCTCTCACAAAATTAATCCTCGAAATTTCTTTTCACTATTTTTCAAACGAAGGGTCGAAAGGAGATATAAAGGTCCCAAAATCGAACCAACCCCGCTACTAAGCCAAATTCAACATTCCGAATCTGTTGGTGAAGTTCATTTTGCCATCCGACATTCAGAACCTATATGACTTCTCAAGCCTCTAAAAATCACAAACTCACACAAACCGTTTCTGATTGCCAACCATTTCTCAAAATCAACATATAACAACTACAAAAATGAGAAAAATGATCAAAACATATAGAAACGAAAAAATTCATAAATTCAAGTCATTACATTTATAGGAGAATATTAGGGTGATTTTTGGTTGTGAACCAACGTGGGATTGCAGAAATCCATCAAATTCTTTGACGATAGGAGCGTGCGAGCTTTCAAAAATTGTACTAATTTGTACTGGATTTCGAGATAAAATTGATGGCAAAATCAAAAATCTACCAAGGGTTTTTATCCATTCGTATGTTGGAGAATTTCCTAGAATAACCCGCTTTGGAACTTCAGTCTCAAATGCATTCCAATTACAACCAAACTAAATTACAAATGTGACGACATTTAATAATTGACTTAATTTAAAATAGAACAAAGACAAATTGACACCTAACGTAATTACGAGTTTTTCAATTTAATAAAATCCAAGTAATTGCTTTTCAAAAATAAAAAAGATTTATTTCAAGACGAAAGTGAATTTAAACCAAATTATCCTTAATTAAAAAGGCAAACTCCGACCGATTGTCGATCTCGATAAAAATATATTTACTTATATAACAAATTGTACGATCCTATCATTTGACTATGGAAGTATATATCAAATTAACCTGAAAATTACTTAGAAAATTCATAATTCGGATAAAATAAACATTTTAATTCTATTTAAAATTGAAAAAGCTCAAGAATTAAATTAAATTATAGAAGGAGAAAATTAGATGTCAACATATATAACGTGGTTAGATATTATCCTGCACTAGTTGATAATTACATAATTCCCCATTTTATGTGGTTTGACCATATGACGTTTGAATAGACTACAAAATGTTAACTGTAGACCATACTTAGCGAACAAAGAGGGGCCATATTCCAATTTCATCCAAGAAACTCAAGAATGTAATAAAATAATTCTATACGCGCTATTTGTCCACAGATCACTGTTATAAAAAAGTAGCAAAAAATAGTACATAGACCCCTTGGGGAAAAAAAAAGAATGCACATTAATTTCATTTCCTTCTTTACACAACTTGGTCAGATTTTATCCTGTACTAATTGATAATTAAGTAAATTCCCATTCTATGTGGTTTGACCATATCACATTTTGAATAGACTACAACAAATGTTAATTTTAGACAATATTTAGCGTACAAATAGATACCATTTGTAGGGGTGCGGATAACTAGATTATAAAATAGATTTATTACCATTTGTAGGGGGTGCAGATAACTAGATTATAAAATAGATTTATTATACCCAATGAATCTATTCTTTTTTGTGCGTGGATATTTCTTAGATTTTGTTTTAATATTTTTTAATAATTTATTCTTTTTGTAAGATGGATCCATTAATTTATTTGGTTTATTATTTTATCCTGTAGTAACTGCAGAGTTACAAATTTCTGTATAATAATTTATTCTATCTGTACTGTAGTGTATATCTAATTCTAGATTTTCTATGTCATTTATTATCTTGTGTTGTTCTTCTCGTAGTGAGTTTTTAAAATTATATAAACTATCACATGTAATTTTTTCTAAATTTTCTAAGGTTTTTTCTATCCATATTAACTTTTCTTTTAGATTTTCCATTATTTTTCTAATTCGGTTTCTATAATTAATTTCATTATTTAGATAATCTTGGTTTTCTCTATTTTTTCTAATATATTCTAACATCCTTGATCTGAATAATATCCTTCTGGGTAAATTTCTTCGTATATCCGTTCTAGCGAGTTTATGATTTCAATTTCGTAGTTTATTACTTCTTCTAATATTATTTTCTTAATATCTATAACTTCTATATCTTTAAGTATATATAAGGTTAAAACTTTAAGATAGTCTAAATGATCTATGTTTTAAAATTGATATTTTATAGTTGTTTGTTTTATCCTTAGTAGTTTTGGCATATTTTGATTAAGAGATTTATTTTTATTTTTATTTTCCATGTATTTGTCTATATTTGTTTTCATCCGCTTTTCTAGTAACTGTATACTTCGCATATCTTTTTCTAAAAATTCTACGTAATTTATCATGATAAGTATTTATAAGAGTAGTTAGGTAGGCATGGTATATAATTTACTCTAGTCATGTAATATTCTCCAAATACTTTTTCTAATATAATTTTTCTTATATCTGCTACATTTATATCTCTAAGTGCATACAAAATAAGTATCTTAAATCTATCTACCATCACATCAGATATATTATCATTCATTTTCATAAAATTGCTTTTTTCAAAATATTCCCTTCAACCATGTACATAATAAAATATGGTCATCTCAGATTACTATATACTAAATTATTCTTAAATAACATGTTCTTCGGTCACTATTAGCATGGTAATTCGGATACTTTTTTCCTTAAACAGCGCCTCGACTTTGGTTACTCCCCGCCACGGCTTCTCGCCTCATTGGTTTCACCTTTAGGATGGCATAGTTCTTAGGGATTTTTCTCCGTTTCCACTTTGCTAATAAACTTCTTAACATATTATTCTTCGAATAATTCTACTATAAAGTAACTAATATGAATTTATTTTATCATATAATGATTGTCGGGAACTATGAATTTAGCTATTCATAATCATAAATAGATATACCTGTTCTGGTAGCTTTGATATTTCTGAAGTTTGTTTCTCCATAGCTTTTTCCATTAAAGTGTATATGTTTAATTAACTGGGCAAAATATTTTTTACGGAATGGAGAGAGTTTTTGCTTAATTGTGAGAAGGCTTGCCTTGCAATGACTTCTGCCTTTCTTATTTATAAAACGGAAGAATGTATCTTTACATTTGTGTACACATTTTTTTAATGTTTACAAAAAACAAATAAAAGTCAAAAAGCCTACATGGCTAAAAAGTAACCTAGGGGCCTAGAAAGTTAAAATACAAACAACTACATTTAATGCTATCCTATCCTCTCTTACGTAAACACTTTAAAATTTATACAAATTTATACAATAAGATTAAATATCTTGATATCTTGTCTTCCGTTTGTTGTCATGAAAGTCTGTCCACTCTGAGTGGGCAGAGCCTCATTACCTTATTAATAGGAGGGATGCAAGGAATTGATGCTACGACCCAACCTGAATTAGAGGGGAGCTCCAATTCGCTATCTGCCATATCTCCATTATTGCTTCTTATCTTATCTTCCAGCTGTCATCTTGTCTTCTTGATTTTTTATTCTAGATGTACTTCTGGAATAATATTATCTTCTCCATCACACCTCGAACATTGGTGATCTGGATATTTATGTCCAATTATTTTACAATATCTTGTTAGTAGTCTGTCAGAAATAAATCCTTTTTTAATAGCTTGTGCAGTAGATGGTTTCTCTGGGTTGATGAGTGTCATTATCCATTGTCTTACATCCTCCATATCTGTTGGTCGTAGATCTTTTGAATTCGAGTAAATCATTTGGTGATCTCTCGAGTAGTAGCTCCATATTGGATTTCCATTTGTATAGTTATTTGCTAATTCTTGTATAATCGTAGATAGTCCAATAAGTCTTTTGTTTGCGTAGAATTCTGGTATCTCGATTCTAGGTATTTCCGATTGTTGCGCAATATCTTCTGGTATAATCATATCTCTCGTTAATCCTATCTTTACGACTTGTATAACTGGTTTTATCTCGTCATATAATATCTTCGCGGGTGCAGTATGACACTTTATATAAAATAGAGTGCCTTTCGTTATTCTTTTATAGGTCGTGAATATCTTGTATAATTCTTCCATAACTGTCAATTTTTCTCCGTTTTGGGTATATATGGTGTTTAGCAGTCCGTAGTCAAAACATGTTTTTACTAAGCTTGGGTTAGTTTTCGGTAGTGCGATTAGCTTGTTATATCCCTGTAATTTTTGGGTTATATAGTTGGTATTTGGTTCTTGGATGTTTGTAGCTCTTGAGTGCTGGTTTAGAAAGGTTTGTACTCTATAGATGTTTTTTATATATTTCTGGGCTTTATAATTGTAAACTTTTTTGTCTTGGTTTAGGCTATCTCGGTATGTGTTAACTTGTGGGGGTATGAATAAATGGTCTTTTTGTATTTTTGGTGTAAATGGTTTTTCAAATATTTTATTCATGTTAGTGTTTTGGTATCTTGGTCGACTAACTCCTTTGCTTGTACCTGCAGAAGTAGATTGATAAATGTTATGGGTTTTATGGAGTGTCCCAACGTCTCCTTCTAGCTCTGGAATTTTATTGTCTTCCGATCGACATAGCTCTGGACACTGCTGAGTTAGCTGATTCATAACTATAGACTTCAGTTTATCTTCATTAGTCTTTAGCTTTAGCTTTTCTATCTCAGTACCCATACTGTCCACTTTCAATGAAAGCATAGTTAGGGTGTTGAGTATTTTTTCAAGAGTATTTTCTTCTATCATTTCAGTCTGTGTAGCTTTGTCTTGATATGTAATCTGCAATAACATTTTTGTTAGTACTGATCACTTCTATTATAAATGTGAAATTTAATATATTTAAAACTAGTCTCCGAATCTCTTTTGTTGTAGCTGAATTTTGTATTTTCTTTGTTAGCCACCAGCGTACCTGTGTATTATCTGTTCGCACAATAAATTTTTTATATACAATATATGGCTCAAACGCTAACAAACATTTATATAATGAACATAATTCTTTTCTATTTATTTCTCATTTTATTTCTGTCTGATTAAATGTACCTAAGTAGTATCTACAATGGTGTTCTATTTTTTCTGCTTCATATCTATATTTAAGTACTCCTCCGTAACTATATTCACTAGCATCTGCTTTTACTATATATATAAATTTTCTATTTTCATCTGGAAATTGTAATTTTGGTAATTCTTTACAAAGTAATTTTATTTTTTGAACTTGTTTTTTATCTTCTTCATTATAGTTATATTCTATATCCTTTTTTAATTTTTTCTGTAATGGTTTTAAGTTTTCTTCTAATTTTGGAATATATTCTCTTACTTGGTTTACTAATCCTAAAAATGATTGTAATTTCTTTTTTGTATCTAATTCTTCTTTTGAATTTATTATTTTTTGTACTATATGTTGTTGCATTTTTACTCCACTTTTATCTATTTGTATTCCTAAAAATTCTATTTGGTTTTTCATAATTTCAGCATTCTTCTCGCTTAGACTTATTCCCGATTTTTCTATTATATCTGTAAACTGTTCCAATAATTTTATATGTTCTTCTTTAGTTTTTGTATATAATAATATATCATCTATGTATACTATGCAATTAGGTAATTGTTTAAAGTAACTATCCATAAAATGTTGATATCTACCTGGTGCATTTTTATATCCAAAGGGTAATACATTCCACTCATAAAATCCTTGTGGTACTGTAAATGCGGTTAATTCTTTAGATTCTTCTTCTAATTTTAGATGGTAAAATCCTGATTTACAATCGAATTTGCTAAAATAATTATATCCTTGTATTTGTCTTATTTTTAATATCTTATTTGGTATTGGATAATTATATGTTATAGTTTTTGCATTTAAATTTCTATGATCAATAACCATCCTACTTTTTCCTCTTTTTTGTTCACTATGTTTATTTACTATAAATGCTGGACTATTATGTTTACTATTACTTTTTTGTATATATTGTTTTTCTAATAATTCATCTATATGCATTTTAAATTCTTTTAAATCGTCAAAATTATAGGTTAATGGTTTTTGGGTTATTATACTATTTTTATCTATTAATCCAATTTTTATGGTAGTTTTATGTTTTTCCCATCCTTTTAATGGATCTTCACTATATAATTGTTCTAATTTTTTCTTAACTATTTCTATTTTATTTATTGAAAATATAGTTATTTCTGTTTTATTTATTGAGAATACTACTAGTTCTATTGTATCTTCAGTGGTTTTTATATTTTCTAACTTTTGTTTAATTTTTTCACTTCCTTTTATCCAATCAGTTTTCTTTCTTATTTTATTATTAACTCTCTTTGCTCTTACTTTTTGTTTACATGGTGTTGTAAACCACCAGTCGTTTCTAGTTATTATATGTGGGTATAGTTTATCTAAAAATGACATTTCTAAAAGTATATCTTTTGATGTTAGTTCATAATTATAAATTTCTTCTATTGTTAGTATCTCATCCCATATTTGTGCTTTTACATTCCTAGCTTTATAAGTAATTAAGCTTCCTTCATTATTAAATCCTTTAACTACTATTGATATTTTTAATTTATCCCATTTACTTTCTGGTAAACAATTATATTTACATAAATTAGCTTCTGCTCCTGTATCTATCATAGGCGTATAGTATCTACTGTAATATCCTTCCACTATTATCTTCATTAATACATATATCTTCATTTTATGTTAAGACTCTTTTTAAGAATAATTTTTCCCTATTATATGTTATGGTTAATTGTGTATGTTCTATATTATATGGTTTTACTTGTTCTAACCATTTTATTCCTAATATTATATCTGCTTTTTGCATTTCTCCTTTACCTCAAATTCTATTTTTATTTTTCTAACTCCCATTATTATTTCTTTTTCTGCTATATTTTTACTATTTATTAAACTTCTTGGTAGATCTGGACATATATCATTATCAGTTTTTATTTCTTCATCTTTTACTAGATATTTTGCTATATGATTTTCTTCTTGTCCTGTATTTAAGAGTATTAAATATTCTTTTTCATTTATTTTTCCTGTTATGTAATATTGATTTAAATTACTTATTGAATTTGTTTCATAACTTGTTCTTTTTGATGAGCTTGATGATTCTGGTTTTTCATTAGCTATTCTTTTTGTTGTACTTATTCTATCATTTACTATTTCTAAATTTTCTTCTATATCTATGTCTCTATAGCTATAATCATTATAATCTATTGTTTTTACAATTTGTTCGAATGGGCTATCTATTTGTATCTTGTTAATCTTATTTTTTCCTGTTATTTTATGTTTTGTTGTTAATACATATAGATTTTTGCATCTTGCTGTAAATATTTTACTTCCTGGGGTTAATTCTATTCCTGATATCTTCCAATATAATACTAATGATTTATCTATATTTCTATCTGTTACCGCTACTGAATAATTTGCACTTATTATGAATTTAAATTTTTGGTATATTAAATTTTCTTTTACGGCAGTTATTATGCTTTTTTCTATAGGTTTTATAATTCTATCATCTGCTAGATATAATTCTATCGGTGTATCTATTCCTTCTCTAAAACATGCTTTTATTAATATTTCTGTACCTCCAAGGTGTATATATTTTATTGGATCTCCTTTACTTTTTATATCATTTATCTCTTTATTAATCATTCTTTTTGTTACTAGTGGTATACTAGCTTTACCTTTTGCATATCTACAGTCTATTACATGTTCTTTTTGGCATACTACATAATATTCATCTTTTTTCCTAGTAAAAATATTTTTTATTGTTGGTATTTTAAATATTTTTTCTACACTTAAATCTAACTCTTTTCATTTTATTTCATCAAATATATTACTGTCAAATATTATTTTTTGTTCCGTTCCTTCGTCATTTAAATATTCTTCCTTTGTTATTATTTTTATATCTTCTTCAGTCATTTGATTCATCTATTTCACTATCTATTTCAGTATCTGTTTCGTTTTCTGAAATTTCATATATACTATCTTCACTTTCTAATTCATAATCTATATAATCTATTTGCATATATTCTATATTATCTATTTTTATTTCTGATATTTGTTTATTTTTTGGATTTTTAGGTAATTTACAATCTCTAGCTAAGTGTCCTAACTTTCCACAATTATAACAAGTACATTCTTTTATAGATTTCTTTTTTCTATATGGTCTTTTATTTTTGTAATTTTTTACATAATATCTTTTCCTTGGTTTCTTGTATTTGTATTTTGATTTTTTATATTTTTTATATTTCTTATGTCTTTTTCTTTTCTTATAATATCTTTCTTCACAACCAAACTGAGGTGCTATTTTATTTTTGCAACATGCTAAATTTCTTATTAATGTTTTTTCCATTTTTAATTCTTCTCTATATTTTTCACATGAATTTCTATACCATTGTTGTAAAAATTTTATTCTTGCTCCTAACGTATCTACTATTTTTGCTTCTTCCCAACTTTTTATTATCTTTGAAATAAATGGTTCAGGTAATTTATTAAAATATAATTTTCTTATTTCTTTACTTTCTTCTATACTATATGCTCCTTTATAATAATATTCTTTAAATGCGCAAGTATATTCGTCTATATAACACATATTACATATTGTTAATTTTATCATTAAATTCCTATTTGTATCTTTTTCTTCATCTTGTTCTTCTTCTATTGTTGTCATACTACCAAATTCATCTTTTATAGCTATTTCATATTTTTTAAATAGTTCTATAGGTGTTAGTTTAGTTGTTGTTGATGATGTTCCTTCCATAGGTTTATTAGCTCTTAATACTTTCTTACTATTTTCAGTTAAGTTTGAAAACCATAGTTTTATTGATCCTATTAATGTTCTTTCTATATATTCTGGTGCATCTGTTATGTTTATATTATTATCTAATAATTGTTTTGTCATATATCCTATCCATAATTGTATTGTTTTTTCTGTATCTATTACACAGTCTAGGTCTAAAAAGTTATAATTTGTATATATATTTGTTTTGGTGTCCATTTGTCATATTCATTATATCTTTTAAATTTACTTTTATAATATATAGGTTTTCTTATTTCTGTTGTTTTAGGTATTATGTTGTCATCTTCTTTTTGATCAAGAGTATTTATTTCTGTGTTGGTATTTTCCAAGTTTTCTTCATTAATTATTTCTTGTTTTTCGTTAATTTCTAAATTTTTTATATTTGTTAATATTTCCGTATATGTTTCACTATCTTCTGAATCATAATTATCTGTTTCTTCAACGTCTATATTATTTATCTCTAATTTTTCCTTAAATTGATTTATTTCGTTTAGTAATTTTTGTTCTTTATCTTTTTCTTCTTTTTCTTTTTGTCTTTGTTCATACAGGTCTTTTAACATTTGTAGTTCTTTTTCTAATTCAGCAATTCTACTATTTTTAGTTTCTTCTATTTTTCGTATTTCTTCCGTAGTTTGTTGTTTAATTTTTTCTATTTCCTTTTTTCTATCTATTTCTTCATTTTCTTTTTCTATTCTTACCGTTGCTGTTAGTTTATCTTCTAATTTTAACTCTTCTTTTTCTAACATTAGATATAAATGTTGATGATAGGCGAATTTACGCGCCTATATCAATATATTTTGCCCATATTTTAGCCTAGTTTTGAGAACAAATTATATATTTCATGCACTTTTAGTCCTTTTTCCTATAAATGAGCTAACGAACATGATTAGTAAAGTTTCAGGTATAAATGATGCAAAATACAGCATTTTATGGCTTACTTGACGCAAAAGAAAGCTCACGAACGAAGGAGATGGAAGTGGGACGCCTAAAGGACCAAAACTGCTGCATGGAAAATCTGTCCCGGGCTAAAACAACATTTTTGAAGACTTTGGGGACTTACAGACACAAAGCTGGATTTGGACAATGATACATTAACCTAGTACAATTGGGTTATGTATTTCATTAGTTTATTTGGATTATAATAATGTTACATTAACCTAGTACATTTGGGTTAAGTATTACATTAGCCTAGTAGGATTTGATTAAATATTTCATTAGCTTAGTAGGAGTAGGATATGAGTATTATAAATACCCTATCATGCTAGAGATTTTTAATTAACTCCTCCCTTAGTGGAGAGATACATTCATCCCTCACCACAATACATTCTTCCATCCCTTTCTTCTTCCACCACAACAATTCTACAACTCTTCTAATCTTCCCATTAATTCTATTTTTCTTCCTCTATTCATCTATTCAATTCTTAATTTCCGCAACAAGAGAAACGTTACTTGCAAAGGAATCACGCCACATGCCTATCACTTGAGCTACACGCCATTCACCAATATTGTGATATAATAATAATGCCAATCGTGATCTCCTTCGCATTCATGGGTAACTAAACCTCTCTGTTGGGGTTATGGAAGCCGAATGAGATACTATCTATTGCTGTGAGTTTGTGAGTTCATGACACGTATATTGCTTATATCATTATTCTCTTCATCTTAATCTACATTCTTTGCGGTTGCAAACACAAGAATACGCCAGTCTAACATTTAACTTGTTCGAGAGAAAGGTTATTTGTCTGGAAAAGAGATAATGTCAAGGTAGTAGGACACCCTTTCCTATTAAAAAGCTAGTGTCGTAACTGGACTAACCTCTTGGAGAATTCGTACCGTTAGACACGCTTTAAGCTCAAGAGAGTTAAAGTGAAATAGTCCTTGTTGAGGTCGAGAGACGCTTGGATTTACCATCGAATACAATTCTCTATAAGCAGTTGCATGTCAGAATTCTACACACTCATAGCGAATAGAGACGTATACCTCAAAAGGTGGACATAACCCCAACGCTTCAATTCTCATTGTTTACAACTTACGTAACAATCTTTCTCTCTTTACTTAGCTATTTTCAGCTTTTACTTTATTGTTTTCGTTACACATTACAATCCCCCCTTTTACGAGACTTGCACCAAAAGTTTAGTAATTTTACTTACTTGTTGGCCAAGCTATTCCCTGTGGGATCGACACCCAACCCAGGTTGGGTTCTATATTTGACAAACGACCGCTTTACACTCCTACGAGAACTGTAGATTGAGCGTTATCAAAAATTGGCGTCGTTGCCGGGGAATACGAGTGTCAACTAAGTTTGTGATAATTACTAGACCCTTTGGTCAAAGATTCTCGTACTTTTACTTTCAGTTTTTGTTTTTGTTTACTGCAGGTTTTTATTCAGTGCATGCCCCATACTAGAAGTTCTGGTCAACCGTTATTACCTATCAATCCTGAACCACAACGCATTGGAAGAATGGAAGCACAAACAGAAATCGAAAGGATGGCTGCTCAACAGGAACAAGCAAGATTGGCTGCCCTTGCCGCTGCCCAAGTACACCAACAAAACATTGATAAACCTGGGCGAGCAACAAATCCTGACGACGAGGATTTAGGAGATGATGAGTTACTAAACCCTAGGCGTGATGCTGAAATTATAACACCTGCCAACAGAAGAGGTCGACAAACTCGGTATAGGTATGATCGCCAACCTTTGCAGCCAGCTTTCGACGATGATGATGATGATCTTGATGGTGCCGGATCCGCTGGAGCTATAATTCCACCACCATTAGCGCCCGGAGCCAAGTTCAACATCACAAGCACCATGATTCAGTTATTGCAACTCAAGGGATTATTTGGTGGACTAGCAGGCGATGATCCGAATATGCATCTCATCAACTTTATTTCTACATGCAAGTCTTTTGACAATCCTGGTGTTGGTCAGAATGCTATTCGATTATGTCTATTTCCATTGTCTCTGTCTGGGGAGGCAACACTATGGTTGAATGGGCTGACTCCTGATTCTATTACTAATTGGAGGCAATTGAAAGACGCTTTCCTAGAAAGATTCTTTCCGCCATCCAAAAGAGCACAGTTGAGAGATGAGATCATAAATTTTTAACAGCTTCCCTCTGAAGCTCTTCATGAAACATGGGAGAGGTTCAAGACAAAGCTAGCGAGATGCCCAAACCATCACATGACTAATGTTCACCTCATGGAGATCTTGTATAGAGCCTTGAATTCAATAACTAAACCAGTGGTGGACAATGCAGCTGGAGGTTCTTTCATGGACCTCACCTTTGGTCAAGCAAGCAATATGCTAGATCGTATGACGAAACAAAGTAGAGCTTGGCATACCAGGGATTCTGAGGTAGCAAGCCCCACTTTATCTATTGGCATGACTGCAGACCAACGAAGAAGAGAAGAAGAACGTGATCAAGATATGGCGCATTTGAAAACACAAATGGATCTTCTTACAAAGCATTTATTATCAGGGAAGACCGAAAAAGTGAAAGCTATTGCATCAAAAGGAAGAGACGAATCTGATTCGGAAGATGAGGCCAACTACTTGAACAATCAGGGGGGTTTTCGTGGGAATGCCCAAGGAAACCAAGGTCGGAACTATTATGATAAATCTGGAAGCAAAGACCAAGGTAGTTGGAAGAAAAACAATGAAAAGAGTGGTTTGTACGTTCTCCCTGGTAGACGTGATACCACCACATCTAATTTTGGAAGTATGGAAGACATGATGGCTAAGTTATTGAAAGGAGTGGAAGCAATGAGCGCGGGAGTTACGGAGGTGATTAATGATTTGTCCTCCATGAAACAATTAGTAGATTCACATTCCACTTCAATTAGACAACTAGAGCAGCAATTCAGTCAACTTTCAGCAACACTCAACCAAAGAAAGGCCGACACTTTACCTAGCGATACTGTGCAAAACCCAAGGAATGATGGGTCATGCATGGCCATCACTACCAGAAGTGCTAAGGTGCTGGAAACTGCAAAAAAAGGCAAGCAAGTGATTGACGAAGTCGCGGACATGGATGACAACGCAAAAGGAGAAGATGCCGCAGCTACTACTCCTGACGTCAACAAAGCCACATCCAGCACTGTGAAGCCTAAAAAATTGGGAAAACGGAAGCAAGAGGAGAAGAAAACCGCGGAGAGAACATTTCCATACCCACCACCACCTTTTCCCCAAAGATTGAAGAAGGTGGCGGATGACACTAAGTTCAGCAAATTTATGACTATGCTCGAGCAGCTGACCATTTATGTTCCATTGGTGGAGGCACTTGAACAAATGCCTGGATATGCGAAGTTTATGAAGAACCTATTGACAAAGAAACGGGTAGCAAGTTATGAGTTGGCGGATAATGTTCATCATTGTAGTGCAATTGCTACAAGGTCGTTAGTTCAAAAGAAGGCAGATCCTGGAGCTTTCACTATTCCTTGCACAATTGGATCGTTGGATTTTGCCAAGGCATTGTGCGATCTAGGTGCTAGCATCAATTTGATGCCACTATCCATCTACAAAAAGTTGGGGCTAGGCGATCCGACACCAACTAATATGAGGCTCGTGATGGCTGATAGGTCGGTAAAACGACCTGTGGGTATCTTGAATGATGTGTTGGTGAAAGTTTCTTCATTCATCTTTCCTGCAGACTTCGTTATTATGGATTGTAAGGAGGATTTTGAAGTTCCCATAATCTTGGGACGTCCTTTCCTTGCAACTGGAAGTGTGCTTATTGACATGAAAGATAATGAGCTTTTGTTTCGAATTAATGACGATGTGGTACGGTTTGATATATGCAAAACAATGAAGCAGCCCAGCGATATGAATGAGTTATCTGTAGCTGATGTTCATCATTAGGATACGAAAGCATTATCTATAGAGAAACAGCCTACTGTTGAGCCATTGTCTGCTGTGCCACTGAAAGTTGAGCATAAAGATAATGAAGGTTATGAAGAACTTATGAGTGCTCTAATAGAAATAGAGCCTTATACTCCTAAGCAACCAGATTGTGATCTCAAGAATCAACCAAAAGCGAAGACTCCCTTTGACGAGCCACAAATGCTAGAATCGCAAGAGCTTCCCGATTATCTAAGGTATGTGTTCTTGGAAAGTAGAAATATACTTCCGGAGAGTACAGATGATTTAAGTGAACAGCACGTAGAAGCTCTCATCTCTGCTCTGAAGAGATACAAGAGAGCTATGGGTTGGACTATTGATTATATAATTGGTGACTCTCTGGAGAAACGTATGAGCCATCTCAAAGAAGATCGCATGCCCACAGGTAAGCCTCATTGCCGTCTAAATCCTTTCAAAAAATGATCCATCACTTACCTCGACGAAGTCTGAGTAATCGAGGTAACTATGTCGAGCCACGACAATAAATAAGGCGCTAAATGGGAGGCAACCCATCGTTTTATCGTTTTTCCTTTCATTCTAGTACTTGTTTTGTTTTGCTAAATGAAAAATCCAAAAATAAGAGTCGTGCCACGACCAAAACTAAGGCGCTTGGTGGGAGGCAACCCATCGTACTAATCATTTTCAGTTGTTTTGAGCAAATATAGGTGCAAGAAGTATTCAACGAGGAGATTGATTTCAATTGACGATTTGGACACATTGTATGGTAAAGTTGGTAAGTTAGGAATGGTGATGCACAAGGCTATGGATTGAGCATTTCTCACACCAAAATAGGCTTCGAGGAAGGCTAGGCCTTGGTAAAACCAGGCCACGAACGATGCACAACCTATCCTATAGCCTAAGGTCTCGGAATCTAGTGTGCTATACACTATGCGCCGCTTATTCCTAGGTATGCTTTTGACTATGCGCCGCCTATGCTATGGCATTTGGTCTCAGTATCTCATATTCCATAGACTATGCGGTGCATATGTCTACAAATGCCATAGACTATACGACGCATATGTCCCATTATGCTATAGACAATGCACCACATATGTCATTGATATGCCGAGCATTATGCGCCGCATATGTGGTATTTTTGTCTCCAAAACCGATTGTAAATGGGTCAAAATCCGACCCATTCTCTTCCTATATAAAGGAGACTTAGTTTTACAACACAACCACACTAAAAATTGACCTAAGGGCGCCGCATATACATCCAAATCCTCTCAAAATTTTCTTCTTTTGCTCTTCCAATTCACAAAACCATCTCCACAAGCTTCAAGCTAGTAAGTACTCTCTTATTCTTCATTTATTTCTCGTAAGTACTACGTTGCTATGTCTAGTATGAATTGCTAAATCGTATAAGATTGTTGGTGATGTTTATGTGTTTGGATTGTTGATACAAAATCATGTGAGTGAACATGTACGTAGGAAAATCTTGACTTGTTTCCGACTTGAAATTGGTTTTAATAGCATTGTTATACTATTTGCGGAATTACTATGGCTATGAATAGTGCTTAAGATTGTTGTTTGGATACTTACATGTTAGACCATCCCGGCCATCGGGATAAGACTTATAGTGCCTACCGACATAAGAGGTTGTGATTGTTGTAAGAATAACTATTCCATGTGGTAACCCCTATGTAGTAGTGTTGCTATATCTACCATGAAAGTAGTCCAATGGCTGCAAGTAAGTGATGCATTGCTGATTTTCTTGTCGGAATACAATCCTAAAACGTATGTCGACGAAATCTGAGTAATCGACCACTTTCGCTTCACTGATTTGTGTTAACAAAACTAAGTATGGGGTGGTACCCCTACTGCTTATGTATAGATTGTATCCATTGAGATTGTGCTACCATTAACACTATTTCAAGTCTCAGGTACAATGGCACCTAAAGAGAGACAAGGCAAGGAGAAGGCTACCACTTCCCAAAAGGGCAAGAAAAGAGGCCGCAAGGAGCAAGGAGAACCCTCCTCACTGCAAACACCTCGACTCACGCTTGGAATTAAGTGGGATACTTATGAGGAACTTCTAAGGATGACGACTCTGATGATGATTCCAATGCAAGGGGTATGACCCCAGACATAGAGGATAAGTCCGACCAACCAGGTTCCTCGTATTTATTTTCCACTGAGGACAGTGTCCCGACTAAGTGTGGGGTAGTGGTATTGCATGCTATACTTCTCTATTCAAATCTATGTTTGTTTGCGTTTGTTTCATTTTTGTTTCGTTTTTTTTAGTAGTTAAAATTTTTCTAGCTTCGCATGAAACTATTCTAATAGGCAGCATGAGATTATAACAAGAGTATGTGCTACAATTATGACTATTGAGACATTTTAGGCTCTAATTGTGACTCACTATGTGATAGTGTGTGGTTCAATTCCTTCACTTGTTGGGTCGAGAGTCTATATTACTTCCAATCAAGTCGACCATGTGCCTTGTGTGTGTGAGATAATAGTATATTCTATGTCTGTGGCTGATGCTAGAACTTGCCCGGTATGTATGCAAAGCGAAAATAAGGAGTGTAAGTTTAGGAGATGATTTAGGCATTTCTTTGGCAACCTATACATGTATACCTTTGTTTTACCTACCCATGGACATCATCCTAGTCAAACCCTTTTGAGTCTTTAGCCTATTTCTTTGACAACCTTGCATGCAAGCCTAATCCATTTTCTTTCAAGACCGTAATTTGATTCAAATTCCTAAGTGCTTTAAAGTGAAAAATTCATGTGACAACATAAGAGGAAATTGGGTGAGTATAATGCTATAAATTGTAATGGTTCTTGAATGTGTTATGAAAAAGAAAAAAAGTGCTATCATAAGAGGTATGTTGTGAAAAGAAAAAGGAAAAGAAAGCTGAAAAGTGAGTTGTGCTTAAAATTGAAAAACAAAAGATGAGAACAAGGGTGGAAGAATAAAAGAAAGAAAGGTTGAAAGAAAAAAATGTCAATAATACAATGTGATGTATTAAAGTGCTTAGGAACTTAGTCACTATTTCTGGCCAAAATAGTTGATCCTACCCGTCCCTTAGCCTACATTACAACCATCAAAAGACCTATTTGATCCTAAGCTTGGCATTCTGACATTTAGTGGAGTATTACACTAAGGGCAAGCCTATGGTCATCAGTTGCTACATATGAATTCTTTGTGAGAGTGAGAGCAAGGATATGTTGATACCCATGTTTGAAAAATATGATATATTTGTGAGTGATTATGGGTACTATATTGTGAGACACACATGGTTGATGAGTTTTGGATAGTTGTATATGATTCTACGCACCTTAACGTTTGCATGCGAGTTGATCACTATCACGAGTCTATGCTTGAGGTAAAATTGTTTCTACTTATAATCAGAAAGCTACTCTTTGTTGATAATTGTTGTGCTTGTCTTGAAGAATGTTTTGTGTTGTTGCTGTAAAACCCTAAGTTGATGTTTAGAAGGACATGATATTTTGTTCGAGTACGAACAAAGCTTTAAGTGTGGGGTGTTGATGATAGGCGAATTTACGCGCCTATATCAATATATTTTGCCCATATTTTAGCCTAGTTTTGAGAACAAATTATATATTTCATGCACTTTTAGTCCTTTTTCCTATAAATGAGCTAACGAACATGATTATTAAAGTTTCAGGTATAAATGATGCAAAATACAGCATTTTATGGCTTACTTGACGCAAAAGAAAGCTCACGAACGAAGGAGAAGGAAGTGGGACGCCTAAAGGACCAAAACTGCTGCATGGAAAATCTGTCCCGGGCTAAAACAACACTTCTGAAGACTTTGGGGACTTACAGACACAAAGCTGGATTTGGACAATGATACATTAACCTAGTACAATTGGGTTATGTATTTCATTAGTTTATTTGGATTATGATAATGTTACATTAACCTAGTACATTTGGGTTAAGTATTACATTAGCCTAGTAGGATTTGGTTATTTATTTCATTAGCTTAGTAGGAGTAGGATATGAGTATTATAAATACCCTATCATGCTAGAGATTTTTAATTAACTCCTCCCTTAGTGGAGAGATACATTCATCCCTCACCACAATACATTCTTCCATCCCTTTCTTCTTCCACCACAACAATTCTACAACTCTTCTAATCTTCCCATTAATTCTATTTTTCTTCCTCTATTCATCTATTCAATTCTTAATTTCCGCAACAAGAGAAACGTTACTTGCTAAGGAATCACGCCACACGCCTATCACTTGAGCTACACGTCATTCACCAATATTGTGATATAATAATAATGCCAATCGTGATCTCCTTCGTATTCATGGGTAACTAAACCTCTCTGTTGGAGTTATGGAAGCCGAATGAGATACTATCTATTGCTGTGAGTTTGTGAGTTCATGACACGTATATTGCTTATATCATTATTCTCTTCATCTTAATCTACATTCTTTGCGGTTGCAAACGCAAGAATACGCCAGTCTAACATTTAACTTGTTCGAGAGAAAGGTTATTTGTCTGGAAAAGAGATAATGTCAAGGTAGTAGGACACCCTTTCCTATTAAAAAGCTAGTGCCGTAACTGGACTAACCTCTTGGAGAATTCGTACCGTTAGACACGCTTTAAGCTCGAGAGAGTTAAAGTGAAATAGTCCTTGTTGAGGTCGAGAGACGCTTGGATTTACCATCGAATACAATTCTCTATAAGCAGTTGCATGTCAGAATTCTACACACTCATAGCCAATAGAGACGTATACCTCAAAAGGTGGACATAACCCCAACGCTTCAATTCTCATTGTTTACAACTTACGTAACAATCTTTCTCTCTATACTTTGCTATTTTCAGCTTTTACTTTATTGTTTTCGTTACACATTATAATCCCCCCTTTTACGAGACTTGCACCAAAAGTTTAGTAATTTTACTTACTTGTTGGCCAAGCTATTCCCTGTGGGATCGACACCCAACCCAGGTTGGGTTCTATATTTGACAAACGACCGCTTTACACTCCTACGAGAGCTGTAGATTGAGCGTTATCAAATGTTCTCCTATTTTTTTATATCTTCTTCCTAGATTAGAAAATACTATTTTTATTTTTGATCCTTCGTGATTTTCGTATATTTTTTCATCTATTATAAATTCTTCTTTATTCATTTTATTGTGAATAGTTTATGTTGATATATATATATATTCTAAACTATCTATTTGTGATTCCAATTTTGATATTTCATCTTTTTGTGTATTTATTGAGTTTTTACTAACTTCGGCAAATATATTATAATGTAGTCTTTCTTTTCTTATTTTTAATTCTTTACGTCTTTCAGAGATAAATTGTTTTAATTCTTTGTATTTTTGCTCTTTATTCATTTAAGTTATATTTATAATACCTTGGCGGATATCTAAATCTAATTTTATCATAATTAGGTGGTATGTGTCTCATTCTTCTAGATTTTAAATGGATTATTAATTTTGCTTCAATACTAGATATTAATGTAATTAGATAGGCTAATCTTTGTGGATTTTCTTTTGTTTATTTAGTCTTATATATTCTGAGTAATTACTAATTAAAGATTCTTTAATTTTTCTAAAAGCTTCTCTATTTTTAAATGGTCTTCTCATAATTAATTCAATAAATAACGGTGCGGATAACTAGATTATAAAATAGATTTATTATACCTAATGAATCTATTCTTTTTTGTGCGTGGATATTTCTTAGATTTTGTTTTAATATTTTTTAATAATTTATTCTTTTTGTAAGATGGATCCATTAATTTATTTGGTTTATTATTTTATCCTGTAGTAACTGCAGAGTTACAAATTTCTGTATAATAATTTATTCTATCTGTACTGTAGTGTATATCTAATTCTAGATTTTCTATGTCATTTATTATCTTGTGTTGTTCTTCTCGTAGTGAGTTTTTAAAATTATATAAACTATCACATGTACTTTTTTCTAAATTTTCTAAGGTTTTTTCTATCCATATTAACTTTTCTTTTAGATTTTCCATTATTTTTCTAATTCGGTTTCTATAATTAATTTCATTATTTAGATTATCTTGGTTTTCTCTAGTTTTTCTAATATATTCTAACATCCTTGATCTGAATAATATCCTTCTGGGTAAATTTCTTCGTATATCCGTTCTAGCGAGTTTATGATTTTAAGAATCCCAAGGTTGGAACTAAGCCAACCATTACTGGGTCGAGAATGCTATCCCTAGCCAAAATGGATGAAAAGAGATCTCAAGGAATTTGTTATTAGTGTGATGAAAAGTATACGCCGACCCACAAATACAATAGGAAAAAACAGTTGTTCATATTGAATTTTGAAGAAGAGGAGGAAGAAGCGGTGTGGGAAGATTCTACGGAGGAGGAAGAACAAAATGAAGAGAATTTATCATTTAAGGCTCAAGTTTCTGTACATGCCTTGCATGGTACTAGTGACTATAGAACCATGCGATAAAAGGGTTCTATTAAAGGAAAAATGGTCTATGTCTTTGTGGATTCAGGATCTACACATAACTTCATGGAATTGGCAACAACTAAAAGGTTGGGGTGAAAGTTGGACACCGTCGCACCATTTTCAGTAGCAGTTACAGATGGCAACAAGGTCCATAGCTCTCTTTTAAGCAGAAAAATACACTGGAAAATGCAAGAAGTTAATTTTCAGGCAGATATGCTGGTAATTCCATTAGGGGGAGCTGATGTGGTGTTGGGCATACAGTGGCTCATAACTTTAGGAGATATAAAATAGAATTTTAGCCAACTAAAGATGGAGTTTTAGATGGGGAACAAGAAGGTTTCACTCAGAGGGAGTCGACCTGGTAGTTTCAAAATGGTGGTAGATATCAAGATGTAGAAAAATTTGGGGAAAACACACCAACTCAATATGATGTTAGTAGCTTTTGTTCAATCTCCAGCGAAAGAAAAGTTGGGAAATCAAAAGACTGAAATCCCTGTTGATATGCAGGTCATATTGGATCAGTTTAGTTCCCCATTTGACATACCAAAAGAATTGCCTCCCCATAGGCAACACGACCACAAGATAGTGTTAAAAGAAGAGGTTTCTCCTATAAATGTTAGACCTTATCGATATGCAGCTGTTCAAAAAAATGAAATAGAGAAGATGATTGCAGAAATGCTGGAAATGGGAGTGATCAGGCCAAGTGTAAGTCCATTTTCTTCTCCAAGTGTTATGGTTAGGAAGAAAGATGGGACATGGAGGATCTGTATTGATTGCAGAAAGTGTAATGACTGTACTGTAAAGGATACATTCCCTATACCTATCATAGAAGATTTGTTAGACGAATTGGGGAGGGGGGTCCAAATATTACTCGAAGTTGGATTTAAGGTTGGGATACCACCAAATTAGAATGAATGAGAACAATATTGAAAAGATTGCTTTTAGATCACACAATGGCCATTATGAATTTTTAGTTATGCCATTTGGGTTGACTAATGCACCCTCCACCTTTCAAAGTCTCATGAATTTGATATTCCGACCCTACCTGAGAAAATTCATTTTGGTATTTTTCAATTATAATTTGATATAGTTCTTCTTGAGATGATCACTTGACGGACTTAACCTTAACTTTTGATATTCTGAAGACGCACTATTTGTTTGTCAAGTTGAGTAAGTGCTCTTTTGAAAAAATTGAAGTGGATTATCTAGGTCATGTCATCACCCAATAAGGAGTTCATGTTGATTTTGATAAAATTAAAAGGATGTTGGAGTGGCCTATTCCCAAAACTATTAAAGAGCTTAGAGGATTTTTGGCATTGACTGGTTATTATAGAAGATTCGTGAAGGGCTATGGGGTGACAACTAAGCCTCTTACTGACTTATTGAAGAAACACAAAATAGAGTGGACCGCCATGATAGCCAAGGCTTTTGAAAAACTTAAAACAGCTATGGGAACTACCCCTGTACTAGCCTTTGCCGACTTTTTTCAGGAGTTTATGTTGGAAACTGATGCATGTAACCAGGGAATAAGGGCCATATTGATGCAGACTGGCCATCCCCTAGCTTGCATGAGTAAAACTCTCAGCTCCAGATACTTAGTTCTTTTGGTTTATGAGAAAGAAATGCTTGCAATTGTGAAAGCAGTAGAAAATGGAGATATTACTTGATTGGTAGACACTTCTTCAACAAAACTGATCATCAACCATTAAAATACTTGTTGGAGCAAAGAAATTCTACTCCTAGCCAACAAAAATGGGTTGCTAAACTCATGGGGTATGATTATACAATAGTTTACAAGAAGGGAGAAAATAACCTAGCAGCTGATGCACTGTCTAGACGCCCTGCATAACAAGAGGTACAACTACAAACCTTGACCACTATTACCTCTAATTTTTTAGAGAATATTCGAGTCTTTTACACGAAAGATGACCACTAGCAATGATTAATCACTCAGCTAACCTCTGACCCTTTACCTAATCTAATATTCATGTTGCATGAGGGTATCTTATACAGGAAGGGAAAGATTGCCGTAGGGAATGATAGAAACTTGAAGCAAGATATTCTGCAATACTTGCATGATAGTGCCATAGGAGGACATTCAGGTATATCTACTACACTTTATAGAGTGAGTCAGTGGTATTACTGGAAAAACTTGAAAAATGATGTTTATGAATATGTGAGGAAGTGTGAGATGTGTCAAAGGTGTAAAGGAGAAAATATCAGAGTTCCTGGCTTACTACGACCCCTGCTAGTACAAGAAAAAGTTTGGCAAGACATTATCTTGGACTTCATTGAGGGACTGCCAAAGGCTTACAATAAATCAGTGATCTTGGTTGTTGTGGATTGACTAAGAAAATATGCTCATTTTATGAGCTTGACCCATCCTTATACAGCTACCTCGGTTGCTCAGTTTTTTTAATAACATTTATAGGTTGCATGGATTACCACAAACGATAATCAGTGATCGAGATGTGGTTTTTAAAGAAAATTCTAGCAAGCTTTATTTGTAGCTCCAGGGTGTGAAACTTCTTCACTCCACAGCCTATCACCCACAATTAGATAGCAAGACGGAAGCAGTGAACAAGTGTGTGGAGGGATATCTTCGGTGTATGTGTTGCGACAGACCTAAAGAATGGGTCAATTGGCTACGCTTGGCTGAATGGTGGTATAATAATACCTCCTTCCATTCCGCCATCAAGATGACTCCCTTTGAGGTAGTTTATGGTCAGAAACCCCCCACTCATTTACCATATCTAGATCATGATTCAATGGTTGACATGGTTGAAAGAAGCCTTCAATCTAGGGAATGTACTATTCGGCCCAATCTCGGATAAAAGCTCATGCTGACAAGGAGAGATCTCCTCGAGTATTTGAAGTTGGAGATGAAGTGTTTGTTAAACTACAACCTTATAGGTAGGTGTCATTGTCGGGGGTCATACGTATCACAAGATAAATCCCAAGTACTTTGGATCTTTTGTTATCCTCAAAAGGGTGGGCACCGTAGCCTATCAACTACAGCTTCCTCCTTAGGCCAAGATTCATAACACTTTTCATGTGTCTCAACTGAAGAAATTCATCGGGGACAAACCTATTGACCCTTCTCTATCTGTTACTCTCTCCCCCTATGGCTATGTTATTCTGGTTCCTGAGGCTGTGCTAGACACAAAATCTATTTCTAAAGGTGGTCGGCTAGTGAATCAACACTTGGTCAAATGGTTCAACTGTTCTTCTGAAGATAGCACATGGATGGATACCCATTCTTCACTTCAACAGTTTCCTTAATTCAGTCCTTGAGGTCAAAGACTTCTGCGGGGGAGGGGAGTATTGTTATGTACTAATTTAGAAGAGAGGGAATTTTAGTAATTTCATTAGTCAGTTAGGTAGTTAATATCTGTTAAAAGGTGGTTAGGATTCAGTTAGGAGCTACAGCTGGCAGCTCATTGGGGATTAGCCTATAACTACAGGAATTGCAATGTAAATGAGCATTCAATTTCAGATATCCAAAATACTTCTCTCTCAATTGATTCTCTCTCTTAATCTCTCTGTTTTACTGTTCAGCGACCATTCTCTCATTGGTTGCTTAGGTGACAGAATTGTTCTTGTCAAGTAGCATGTTACAAACTTAGCTTGGTTTGTCCTTTATATAGTTGGTGTTGGTAGACATATAGAAATCAAATAAAGAACAAAAAATCTCAAAACTCTACACTATTTTTCCTTTTAAATTGTTCATAAGATAAGAGATGGATTTCGAGAGTCTCAACATAGGTATTCCTTCAAAATTTTATGGCCTAAAATTTCCGTTGGTTGATAATGATACAATTTCTTTGTCAAACATAGCATGAAATCTTGATAGCATTCTTTCAAAGGAACTTTTTTTTTTTTATATAATTTTTCATGACTTACATATGCTAAATTTGCGCCAATTTATTTACGTATCTTTCAAAATATAAAAAAAGATACAGTATAACCTCGATAAATTAATACTCGATAAATTAACAACCTCGCTAAAATAATAATTTTCTTTGGTCCCGAGTCGGGATCAACGTGGTAAATTAATAATTCGCTAAATTTATAAGATAATACAAAAAAAAAAATTCATATAGGTCCCATTTGATATATAAATTAATAATTCATCTGTATCAAAATATTTCATACATAATACATAAGTAAACTAAACAGGTTTCTGAAAATATGAATCTAATGTTGTTTGTTTCTTCTTGAAATCAATATCACCTTGAATCTCATCTCTAACCCTTCTTACTGCATTAAGAATATCAGGTGTAGTCTTCTCATATTGCAAAAGGAAGTGATGTAAGGTGATTGTTGCTTTTAGAGCATCTTTGCGCGAAACTTGTTCTAATTCCACACTATCATATTCCACTTCATCTTCTTTATGTGTTTCCATAACACTCTCAATTATTTGTTCATCCGTAGGTAGCTCAAAACTCGTATCATTTTCTCCCGGATAATTCAAAACATCTTCAGCATTCATTGCATTTCGATACTTCAATCCATTGATTAGATTCTGCAATTGTTGTAAGCCATCATTATTCAACTGTTCTTGATTTTCCGAGGATTCATCATCTAACAACCTAAGTTTACAATGCTTAAAACAATTTGCAATTGTACTTGAGTTGACATTCATTTTCCATGCCGAGATTGCAAGATTCATTGCATCTAAAACATTAATCTTTTCTGGATTTGAGATCCCAATTTCATAACCCTCCAAAAGATTCGATAAAATTGCCTACGATAATGCATCTTAAAAGCTCTTATGATCCCTGCATCACAAGGCTGAATCTTTGATTTTTTAACACCTTTGAGATGAGAAGCCATTTTTTTTGTTTTTTGATTTGAAGACTTGCATAATACATCTATTTATATAGTAACTTAGTTAATGTATGTACGTGTAACTACATTAATAATTGAGTGGATTTATACATTTTAATGAATGTATCATGTAACTACATTAATAATTAAGTAGATTTATATATTTTATTAAGATATACATAGAATATTGAAAATGTATCAGCAAAAATACATGAATTTGGTTAAGTATGCATAATTAATAGTCAATGTAGAAATTAGTTTTTACGTACACCTAGGTACATTCATAATATGGACCCAAAAAGTATATAATTTATAAATTAATAATTATTAATTTATACGATTAATTAATGCCTCGCTAAATTAATAAAATTTGACGGTCCCAACAGTATTAATTTATCGAGGTTATACTGTATTAAGTCAAAATATATAATATCGATCTACCGTACGTACATAGAATTTGTAATTTTTAACTTTTTATATCTAGTGTAATTTTAATTCCTTTGTTGAAAAATTACATCATATTTATAATCTATATCTATATCTATATCTATATCTATATCTATCTATAATATATTAAAAGTGTGAAGACCCTTAGAAAAGTTATTTGAACTTTTTACCCTTCATTAAAAGTTTATGCTTTAGACAAAATCTTCATTTTATAATTTTTCTTCAATTATTATATCATTATATTATAATATTTAAAATTAAAGAGTCCTATATATAAAATAAAAATATCTTTTAAAAAATTTTCCTTAAAAAACACAAAAACAAATTAACGACCATAAAGTTACAAAAAAAGAAAACACCTTATTTAAATTTTTGAAAAAAAAAAAAATTGAAGAAACATTTTGTTAAATTTTGAAGGAAAAAAATCCTTCAGTTTCCCAAAATAAAACCATAACTTTCCTAAAGTATATATATATTTTTTAAAAAGTTCTTTCTTTTTTTTAAGGAAAAGTTTCCTTATAAATCAAAAAGTCATGCTTTTTATAAAACCTAAATTGCTATTAAGTTTTAGATTGTTTAGGTTTGAATCACTTTTAACTAAGGATTTCTTTAACTGATTAATTAATGGTAGTTGTCTCTCTTTGTTTACATTATTCTATAAAACTTTCTTACTAATTGAAATCTTGATAGTATCTATGATTAAAAAGATAAATCTACTTGCTATTTTAGGTAAGCTTTTTAAAGAATTTTAGTATTAGTATATTCTTGAAGTTTACAATGAACAAATTATCATGTATTCTTGATAACAATTGCTAATTGAGAGGTTGTTTTTTTGTGTGTATGTGAAATTTGAGATATTTTATGATTGTAGAGAAAATTTTGCTTGTGATTTGAGGTAAGTTTTCTAAAGTTTTTAGTATGTTCTTAATGTTTACAATCTTGATGTATCTATGATTAAAGAGATAATTTTTTTTATGATTTGATATAAGTTTTAAAATTTTAATACGTTCTTGAAGTTTACAATAATAGACTATCATATATTTGTGATGGATAATTGTTAATTAACAAGTTTATATTGAGAATAGTCATGATTGAAGAGATAAATTAGTTTGTGATTTGAGGTAAGTTTTCTAAGATTTTAGTATATTTTTTATGTTTATAAAAATAAATTATCATGTATTTTAATTGACATTTGCTAATTGAGAAGTTTTCTTTAGTAATTTTAGTATGTTTTTGAAGTTTAAAATAACAAATTATCATGTATTCTCGATAGATAATTATTGATTAAGATTTTTTTTCATATTGACTTATTTAAAATTTTTGACCAGATTTGTTGGATTTTAAATTCCATCACAATAAATTGATTAGTCATTCTAATTCTATATGAATTCTCTTTTAAAATTTAATAATATGCAATTATTTCAATTGTCAGTAAATGCATATCGTCATTATTTTTAGTATTCTTTTTTAGGTACAAGCTATATCATTTAAATAAATATAAAATTTAAAGACAAAAATCTACTATAATGGCTAAAACAATCGCAACGATTTTTTTTTTGTAGTATCAAAGTGATTTTATAAAACTGAATTCACTGAAGCGAGGTACACGCGCGGAGAGCGTATCCTAAACTAGTATATATATATATATATATATGTATGTATGTATGTATGTATGTATGCATGTATGTATCAAGAATAACAGTTACTTTCTCTCAGTCTCGATCAAATCGGAATTGACTATTTAACCCTGACAAATTTTGAATTGTTGGTATTGTTATAAATAAAATATATATTTTTTGATGAACCAACTTATGGTACTCCTATTCTCTCTCTCTTTCTCTTTCTTTGGTGGGGTAGGGGGTTGTGGGGGTGGGGGATTAATAATTTAGGTCAAATTTGTTAATAGGACTTCACGGGTTTAAGCTTTGAAAATAGTCTCGGGTAGAAATGTAAGTTCAGTCTACATACAATAGATCTTTGTGGTCAGATCCTCCCTTTAAACCTGCATATAGCAGAAGCTTGGGTCGTTTGGTTTGAAAACAAGTTATACCGGGATTAGTTATGTTGGGAAAAGTTATGCTGGGATTAGTTGTCCTGGTATTATTTTTTAGTGGTTGTTTGGTTTGTGGTATTAAAAATACTATGTAGTGCATTGTTTGCAAAAATATATTATTTGTTTACTAAAATACCCTTCACAATATTTAGCTTAATTATTTTCCTTCATATTAAATCATACAAAAGAAATTAAAAAGTTACTAATTTTTTTTAACTTTATTAGTTTCTTTTTCCTAAAAATACCTGTTAAGAAATTTATGTTGATATTTCTTAAATTTTTATGAAGCTCTAATATTTCATTATTATTTATTTTGTTCTAAATTCCATAAAATATTGATAATCTTATTTTTTGTCAAAAAAATTTATCATCAAAATATGTAAAAAAGAATTGCTCTCATTTTTTCATTATTTAGTATCATTAATATTTGGAGATTTAAATTATATTTTTTAAGAAAATTAAATTTTCAAATAATTTTAGCTAAATATAAAAATATTTTTTTATTTAATAATTAAGCATGTATTAAGTTAGAAAGGGAATGTCAACATACTTTAATAACTTGTCCATGATAAATTTGTTAGGATAAAGAAAAATTTATGTTCATGATAAATTTGTTAGGAAAAATGAAAATCTAAAGTACGATTAATAAACATTTCTACAAAATAGAAAAACAATAAATCTTGGCATCAATTTTGAACTTGATTGTATAAATAATTTTTATAGTGTCACTATCATTTTTCCATTACTCATCACTATTGTAGCATTTAATAAGCTCATATAATTGTTCAAATTTATCCAAATGAATGAAAATTTGTAGAGTAGTTAAAATTTAATTTAGGGATAAAATGATAAAAAAAAATTAATGCGAGAACTACTAAAATCTCACATTCTCTCATATATATAGTAGTAAAGTAAAGTTATACATACATACATACATAAATACATACATACATACCTATATATATATACACACATATACATATATATACATATATATATATATATATATATATATATATATATATATGTATGTATGTATGTATATCTATATGTATATCAGTAAAATCATTTGAAAAAATGTTATTAGCTATAGTTTTGAAAAAGGTTTTAAAATAATAGTTAGCTAGATTCTCCATTACTCAACATAAAAAAATTATTTATTTGATTCATATGATTTTTCCCTTTATTTGTAAGTTTAAATTTTTTACTTTCTCCAAAACATATATAACGATGAATCATGTAGTAGTTAGATTTATTTTTTTGGATTTTTAGATAAAATTATTTGAGTAAATTGGAAGAAAAGTAAAATAAAAATGATCAAAAACTTGTGTAGAAATAACAAAATATTATACACAAAATTTTATAATTTATTTTTTCATCTCATCTAAAAATTTGAACTTCATATGATAAGTTTCATATTCATTCGCATTAAAATCTAACCTATCTCGTAATACTAATACCTTATATTTTATATATATAAAAAAAGAAGTAAAGTAATGTATATAAAGTGACAATCAAAGAATTTGGAGGGCAATTACATCTTTTTTTGAATTTTAGAATTGAGTTTTTGATAAATTATTATATATTACTAATAAGTTTTTAATGTAAATATAAAAATTATGTCAAAATTATTAAGTATTTAACTTTTATTAAAATTCATAATTAAAATACTAGTATATATATATATATAGATGTGTGAAATGAAATCATAGATTTTGAGGGTATTTTAGTCATTATATAATTTAATACGCAAGAAAAATAGTCTTGGGATTGTTATCCCATCATTTGGGTGGATAACTTATCCCAAATATTTACAACCAAACGAGTGAGTTACATTTTTATCTCGAGATTATTATTTTATCCCGAAATTATTGATTTTAGTCTCGCAAACCAAACGGCCCCTTATTGTATCGGGTTGGCCTTTTTCCGTACTAGAGTTAAAGAAGTGAATTTTCGAATAGTATCAAATCTGTAGCCATCTTTGAAATAAAAACTAACTCGGTAGATTAATTAATAGTATTAAAAAATGTGTGTGTATAACTTCTTTATGACATTATGTGAGATTGACTCTCTGTTTACAGAGTAACTACCAGTGAACTTGTTAATTTGGCACTGTTCATTCTGCAGGAACGAATCAATGAATTCAACCTTGTCATGGTGGCAACATATTTCAGGTAATTCAATCCACAAGGTGAGGATATATGGAAAAAAATTACAGTGTTTTTGTTTGTACTAAAATTAAATATAAAACTTCATAATTCTAAATCCACTACATTAACCACTAAGTAGTTCTTATCTCCACAATCTGCTCTTTGTCGTATTTGCGCTCCTTTATGTTATATTATAAATAAATTGATTAAGACCTTATTTGTGCTCATTAGGAACTCACACGTGATTTCTCTTTAAAAGTATTTGCATCACAACCCGAACCGAGGTCCTGATTGCGACGGACATTCCTAACCATGAAGGCCCGAGAGACCCCTTACCTTGTAATAATAAGCATAACTCATCTATTCATATAATGCGGAAGTAAACTGGAAACGTGGTAGTTCTATTATTTCAACTTAACAATGCGGGACAAAAGTACATAAGAAAACCCAAAACCATCAATAACAAGTCTACGAAGTCTCTACTGAACTGAAAACAACAATCTGTCTAAAACCGGGACAAGGCCTCCGACTGGACCATAACTAAAATAAAAAGGAATCAACATATAGGAACCAGACGCCTTCCGAAGTAAGGGAGACTCACCAACTCTGATAACGATCTATTGATTAGCGAGACCACAGAACTGGGACTTAGAACCTGAAATATAGGGGGTCAATACACAAAGGTACTACTGGTATGTAGAACAATCCAAACTAACATGTTTTTATACAACGTAGGTGAGAGCATTTCATAAAACAATTTAACATAAAGTAAATGAAAACACATGGGCATAATTTGATGAGCTTCAAAAAATCTTCTTGTAATCATGACTCACTTCTTTATTTTACTTTTGAGCTAAATGGTACACCTTATATTTCTACAATCCCACGGGCTATATGGAATTCACCCTTAACTCAGAGGCCAAGCCCCCAATCCAAGTTTGCCACGAGGATTGGAGTTCATAAAATTGGTAATACCCCCATATGAGCATACCGTAGGAATACCCCGATGTGAGATTTCCTAATTATCCTTCGATGTAGGATAACATATCATAAGTCCCGCATCGATAAAATAGGATTTTTTGCTATGAGTTATTTGAACTCCAGCCTTCTTCAAGTAACCATCTAACTCTCTTTAAGCCCAATTTTAGTCCTTTAAAATCATACTTCATGCTCAAGACATTTAGTGTTTATTCTGTAAAAAAGCATGTCATCACAGGGTATCGTCATACTCATACTTGCAAGTCATTCATATCATACCAATTATACAGTCCTTCTCATTCAAAACATGTAAATGACCACCAAAAGATTTATATCATCACAAGAGAGTTCTTATTTTAAAAACACATGAAATCTTATGCAAACACACTCTCTTCTCGAGTCTTAAACATGCGCTGGCCATTTCAATCATTTAATCACATCCGATTCTTTTGTTTAATGCAAAGAGTAAAGTTATAGCAAGAAAACACCCTCTCATCAATTCATAACCAATGTTAAACCCATGATTAATCATAAAATATTTGACTCATGCTTCAAGACATGCAATTAAATAACCCATATCGTGTAAATCAAATAGAATCCACTTTGAGAGGGGGTTTCATGAATCATGCTCTCATGTTAATTCTCGAAATTCACACAATGTTCAAACACATGTATATAATTCAAATCTATGAAAAACTTCATGAAAATCTCATCAAAATTGGTTCATGATACATATACTTCAAAGTGTTCTAAAAAACCTTTCTTATATACATAATTTCATACTTTTAAAACTTATTAAAAACAATACAATACGCCCAGGAGGTTTAAGATAGTCCCACATACCTTAAGTTTCTTAACTTGGGAATGAAACCCTAGTCTTGATGCTTTCTTGAAGGTTCTTGAACTTGAAAAGCTTGAATTCTAGATTACTTATGGGAAAAGAGTTGAATTTTTGTTTTTAGGGAAAGGGGAGGGTTTTCTTGAGAGAGAATTGGAGTGGAAGGGCAAATAATGACCTAATAGATGACCTAATTCTTGTTATGGATGATTTAGATTGAGGGGGAAAAGACCCAATTGCTCCTCAACCATTTAAATCAGAACTAGACGCAACGACGTCGCCGCGATGTGGTCCATATCATAGTAGTTGATTTTTCTCATCGCAACACAGTGAGTGTGATGTTGTGAATAAGGCCGCAACACGATCTTATCACGGTGACCCACTGGATTCACGATTCAAACACGCCCCAAACCTTATCCGAAAAATGTGAAATTCCCTTGAGACATACTGTCTACTTCCCTGAACATGAATTAACTCAAAAAATAATATCTCGGGGTCGCGAGGACCGAAATAAAAATCCTCAAAGTTTAGAGGCCTAAAAATGACTAAGCCTTCAATACTTAGTGAAAATTTCAGGCCTTAAGCCCCTTATACATGCAACTAAAAGTTGAACTAAGCTAAGAATAGTGTGAGGTATTACATTATCTCCCCTTGGGATCATTCGTCCTCGAATGCTAGTTCAAAACACATTAAGAATGATTTAACGAATTACATGAACTAAAATGTGTAAGATACGATCAATACTTTCCTTATCATCATCTGCGGATTCAAAGAGAATTGGATATCATTCTACGACTCCCAAGTAGCTTCCTCAACACTATGATTCTTCCACAACACTTTAATTAAAGATATCTCCTTACTTCTCAACTTTCAAACTTAGTGATCTATACTAGCTATGGGTTCTTCTTCATACAATAACGAGTCCTTCACACCAACTTCCTTAACAAGTAACACAAGGGAATGATCTCCAATACATTTCTTCAGCATTGATACATGAAATATCGGATGAACAGAAGCTAAACTTGCAGGCAAATCTAACTCATAAGATACCCCGATCCTTCTCATAATATTATAAGGACCTATGTAACATGGACTATGTTTTCCTTTATTTCCGAATCACATGACTCCCTTCATAGGGGAGACCTTTAGAAATACCCAATTATCAACCACGAACTCCAAATCCCTCATTCTAACATCGGCGAAGACTTTTGGTGACTCTGAGTTGTCTGAAGTCGCTCCCTAATGACTTTTACTTTCTCCATCGCCTGATCAACAAGGTCAGTCCCAAATAAATGAGTTTTACCCACTCCATACTACCAAATCGGTGACCTACATCTTCTCCTATAAAGACCTCAAACAGAGCTATCTGGATGCTAGAGTGGTAGCTATTATTATAGGCGAACTCTATCAATGGTAAATGATCCACCCAACTACCCTTAAAGTCTATGACGCAAGCCCTCAACATATCTTCTAAGGTTTGTATAGTGCGCTCTACTTGCCTATCTATTTAAGGGTAGAAGGCGGTACTAAGATTTACTTGGGTACCTAAGCCCCTCTGAAAAGTCTGCAAAAACTAAGAAGAGAATGGTGTACCTCAATCAGATATGATAGACACTGGAGCCCTATGTAAACGAACTATCTCTTGAATGTACAACTTGGTCATCCTATCTACAATCAACCAAATGGAATCATATTAGCTTTGGGACCTCAAAAGTCATGTAATAAAGTCCGTGTTGATCATCTCCTATTTCCAAATAGGCAAAGCTATCTCTTGAGAAGTGCCACCTGGTCTCAAATATTCCACCTTAACTTGTTGACAATTCAAACTCTTAGCTACAAAGTTAGCAATATCTCTTTTCATGGTATTCCACCAGTAAATCACCTTAAGATCATGATATGTTTTTGTAGAGCCAGGGTGAACAACATACCTTGAAGTGTGAGCTTCTTCAAGAATCCTATCCCCCAAACCATCCACATTTGGAACACATAAACGACCTTGATACCTCAAAACCCCATCTTCTATAATTTCAATTGCCATTACTTTTTATTGACCAACATCTTCCTTAATCTATATCAAAATGGGATCCCTGGTTTGTTTTTCCTTAACCTTAGCATATAATGATGATTTAGCTACCTCTTGTATGAACACTCCTCGCTCATTGAAATCCAGAAGTCGAACCCCTAAATTAGCAAGCTGATGAATATCCTTCACCATGTTTCTCTTTCCTTCCTTCACATGAGAAAATCAGCCCATAAACAATCTGCTAAGGGTGCCAGCCACAACATTAGCCTTACTCGGGTGATAATGCAGGCTCATGTCATAATCTTTCATCAACTCCAACCATCATCTCTGCCTGAGATTCAATTCTTTCTGCATGAAAACATACTGCAGACTTTTATGATCAGTAAATATATCAACATGCACCCAATAAAGATAATGACGTGAAACCTTTAGTGCAAAAACTACCTTCGCTAACTCTAGATCATGGGTGGGATAGTTCTTCTCATGCATATTTAGTTGTCTAGATACATAAGACACCACCATACCATGCTGTATAAGTACACACCCAAGTCCCACTCAGGATGCATCACAGTAAACACAAATCCCTCTGTGCCATCAAGAAGGGTCAAAATCGGTGCAGTAGTCAACTTGTCTTTGAATTTCTCAAAACTATTCTCACAGGATTTAGAATGCAGGAATTTTACCTTTTTCTGAGTCAATCTGGTAAGTAGAGTAGATATGGATGAAAAACTCTTTACAAATCTTCTGTAATGCCCTGCCAAACCCAAGAAGCTCCAGATATCGATTGGAGTTATAGGTCTAGGCTATTTTCTCATTGTCTCAACTTTTTGGGGATCAACCTTAATTCACTTACTAGAAACAATATAACCCAGAAAAGTAATAGCAGTAAGCCAGAGTTCACACTTGGAAAACTTTGCTTACAACACATGATCCTTAAGAGTTTGAAGGATGATTCAGAGGTGATTGGCATGTTCCTTCTCACTCTTAGAGTAAATCAAGATCTCATCAATAAAGACTATGATGAATGGATCTAGAAATTGGCAAAATATCCTATTCATTAGGTCCATAAATGCAATAGGGGCATTAGTCAGTCTGAAGGACATAACTAAGAATTCATAATGACCATATCGAGTTCAAAAAGACATTTTGGGAATGTCAGCCTCTCTAACCTTCAACGGATGGTACCCTGAATGAAGGTCTATTTTGGAAAAACATTTGGTACCTTGGAGTTGGTCAAAGAGATAGTTGATTCTGGGAAAAAGGTACTTATTTTTAATTGTGACTTTGTTTAGCTAACGATAATCTACACACATGTGGAGGGATCCATCTTTCTTTCGCACGATGAGTACTGGAGCATCCGAGTGAGAGACACTAGGATGAATAAAGCCTTTGTCAAGAAGGTCCTTCAACTATTCTTTCTGCTATTTCAATTCTTCCAAAGCCATTTTGTTTGACAGAATAGAATAGGCCGAGTGTCTAATAATAGGTCAATGCCAAAATCTATCTTTTTATCTGGTGGTATCCAAAAAACCCTTAGATATGAGCTTACGAGCTCTAAGGTAAGATATGAATTTCCCTCTAGATGCAAGAGAATATCCCTCCCACTCTATCACTGGCTCATTAGGAAAAGAGCAGGTGACTTTTATGGTTCTACAGTCTAAGGTGGCATAACATAAATGGAGCCAATCAATTCCCAGAATAACATCAAAATCAACCATGTTCAGTTCTACAAGATCGACCACAGTTTAATGATGAAAAATAGACACCACATAATTTCTATAAACTCTTCTAGCCACAATTGAATCATCGACAGAAGTGGAAACAGAAAAGGGTTCCAAAATATTTTTGGGCTCAAAACCAAAACTAACTGCCACATAAGGGGTTGTATAAGATAAGGTAGACCCGAGATCAAGTAACACATAGACATTACGAGAGAAAATTTGTAACATACCCGTAACAACATCTGATGAAGCCTCTGAATCTTGGTAGGTAGACGAAGAATATAATCGGTTGCGGCCACCTTCAGTAGCAGAAACAACACCCTTAAGTGGAGGGGATATGGAATTAGTTTGAGAACTCACACCCCCAACATCTCCTCTAGCTGAGGGGTAGTCCCTCTGAAGATGAACAAGCCGACCATACGTATAGCACACTTTCTTATTGAAAAAACATCTCCCTGGGTGATTTCTTACACAATTACCTTAGCGAGGGTATGGCATAATAGGATGAGTCACACTCTCCTAGGACTGAGTACCTTGAGCACTAGGCCTATCTCCTGACTGGAACTGCTACTCACCCAAAGGCGTAGGTGCAAATACCCTAGTTGAGGACTGAGAATTGCTCAAAAATTTCTTCTTAGACCATTTCTTACCCCAATTACCACCTTGATGCTGACTGACATTCTGATATGCAGACCTAACTCTCTTAGCATGCCTATCCCTTTTCCTGCCTTTTCTTATCCTCTTCTACCTGTTGTATATGCACTGATAACCTAGAGAAACCCATGTCTTTTTTTAGCATTGCCCACTTACATCCTAATACCAGGTCATCTTAGAGACCAGATGCAAAATTCTTCATGTGAGCCCTCATATTGCCCACTAACTCAGGAGCATAACAGGGTTGCTGGTGAACTTCAATGCATATTTTTAACACTCATCTTTTCTTATTTCAGATGCACAAATTCTTTAGCTTTTGTTTCCCTCAGCTCCCGAGGGAAGAAACGATCCAGGAAGGCCTCTAAAAACTTACACCACATAGCAAGTTCAACATCCTTACCCCTCAAATCTTCCGACTCATTATACCACTGGTTAGCTACTTCATTCAGTTGATAGGTTGCCAACTTAACCCATTCAATATCATTCTCATGCATGGCTCTAAATATTATCTCCATCTCGTTAATAAACCTTTGGGGGTCCTCCTCAACCTATATTCCAATAAAGGTGGGTGTGTTTAGCCTCTTGAATTGGCCAACCCGAGTGATTTCAGATAAACCGGGCATAAAACTCCTATCTCCAGACCGATGGGACTGAGAAGCCACAAGCTAAGCAATCATATGGATGGACTGTCAAAACTCAGCATTTGAGACTTCTATATGAAGAGGTTGGGTATGGTTAACGACGGGTCAAAAAGTCTGAGGTGGGCTAGTTTCAACTAGAGAAACCCTTAGAGTAGCAACAAATTCTGGAGTATGAGCTTTATTACGTATCCACATTCCATGAGTAGGGAGGACATCCTCAGCATGGGTATTCTGCCTGTTAGATCTACGGAGAGGCATGATTAATCTCTGAAATATAGGAAATCAAGAGTTAAGGGACATTCAGACACTATAACATAAACTAGAAGATGAAGAAAAGGGAGACGTTCCTAAATGCCTAGTAGCTTTCTCCTTATAAGTGTGGTGCGCTACACACCCGTAAAAAGGGCTCTACCCAACGTAAATTCATAGACACTCCAAGACCATGAATCATTCTCTTATACTAAATTTGTCGTGATCCAAATTAAGGCCCTGATCATAATGGACATCCCGAACCATGAAGGCTCGAGATACCCCTTACCTTGTAATCATAAGCATAACTCATCTATTACTATAATGTGGAAGTAAACTAGAAATATGGTAGTTCTATTATTTAAACATAACAATGTGGGACAAATGTACATAAGAAAACCCAAAATCATCTATAACAAGTCTACAAAGTCTCTACTCAACTGAAAATAACAATCTGTCTAAAATCTGGACAAGACCCCCGGCTGGACCATAACTAAAATAAAAAGGAATCAACATATAGGAACAAGACGCCTTCCGAAGTAAGGGAGACTCACCAACTCTGAAAGTCTGATAACTATCTATTGATTAGTGAGACCACGGAACTGGGACTTAGAACCTGAAATATAGGGGGTCAATACACAAAGGTACTACTGGTATGTAGAACAATTCAAACTAACATGTTTTTATACAACATAGGTAAGAGTATTTCATAAAACAATTTAACATAAAGTAAATGAGAACACATAGGCATAATTTGATGAGGTTCAAAACATTTTATTGTAATCATGACTTACTTCCTTATTTTACTTCTAAACTAGATGGTACACACTACATTTCTACAATCCCATGGGCTATATGGAATTTGCCCTTAACCCAGTGGTCAAGCCCCCAATCTAAGTTTGCCACAAGGATTGGAGTTTATAAAATCGATAATACCCCCATGTGAGCATACCTTAGGAATCCCTCCATGCGAGATATCCTAATTATCCTCCCATGAAGGATAGTATATCGTAAGTCCCACATCGACAAAACACGATTTTGTGCTACGAGTTATCTAAACTCAAGTCTTATTTGAGTAACCATCTAACTCTCTTTAAGCCCAATTTTAGTTTTTTAAAATCATACTTCATGCTAAAAACATTTAGTGCTTATTCTATAAAAGGGCATGTTATCACAGGGTATCGTCATACCCAGACTTGCAAGTCATTTATGTCCTATCAATTCTATAGACCTTCTCATTCAAAACATGAAAATGACCCCTCAAAGATTTATAAAATCACAAGAGAGTTCTTGTTTTGAAAACACATGAAATCTTATGCAAACGCACTCTCTTTTTGAGTCTTAAACATGCGGTAGCCATTTTATTCATTTAATCACATGCAATTTTTTTGTTTAATGCAAAGAGTATAGTTCTAGAAAGAAAACACCTTCTCATCAATTCATAACTAGCATCAAACCAATGATTGATCATAAAACATTTGACTCATGCTTCAAGACATGCAATTAATAACCCATATCATGTAAATCAAACAAAATCTACATTAAAGGGGGGGGGGGGGGGTTCATGAATCATGCTCTCATGTTAATTCTCGAAATTCAGACAACATTCAAACACATTTATATAATTCAAAACTATGGAAAACTTCATTAAAATCTCATCAAAATGGGTTCAAGATACATATACTTCAAAGTGTTCTAAAAAACCTTTCTTAAATACATAATTCCATACTTTTAAAACTTATTAAAAACAATACAATACGCCCATGAGGTTTAGGATTGTCTCACATATCTTAAGTTTCTTAAATTGGGAATGAAACTCTAATCTTGATGCTTTTTTGAAGGTTCTTGAACTTGAAAAGATTGGATTCTAGATTACTTGTGGGAAAAGAGTTGAATTTTTGTTCTTCGAGAAAGGGGAGGATTATCTTGAGAGTGAATTAGATAAGAGAGGCAAATAATGCCCTAATAGATCTCCCAATTTGTGTTATGGATGATTTGGGTTGAGGGAGAAAAGACCCAATTTCCCCTCAACCATTTAAATAAAAACGGGATGCAATAACGTCACTGCGATGTGGTTTAAATCATGGTAGTTGATTTTGATCAATACGATGTGATGATTTTGATGTCGGGAATTAGGCCACAACACAATATTATCATGGTGAGACACTGGATTCACGGTCCAAACATACCTCAAACCTTGTCTAATAAATCCAAAACTCCCTCGAGACATACTTCCTACTTTCCTGAACATGAGTTAACTCTAAAACCAATGTCTCAGGGTCGGGAGGACCAAAATAAAAATTCTTGAAGTTTAGAGGCCTAAAAATGACTAAGTCCCCAATATTTAGTGAAAATTTCATGCCTTAAGCCTCTTATACATGCAACTAAAACCTGAAGTAAGCTAAGAATAGTACGGGGTATTACAGTTTGTTAATCTAAACCAAGTTCCTATCATTATTATGTTCTTGAAACTTACGTTTAATGTAGTCTATTGTAATATTGTATGTTGCACAAAATGAGAAATCACATAATTAGGAACTTCTAAACTAAAGGACTTTTTATTCACTAACAAAATGGCAGAAGGAAATATTAAGAATTGGTAGTGAGTTTCATGTACACTTTCACTTGGGAATCGTATGTAATGCCTTGTTGAATAGAAAAATGAATTGCAATTGTTACAGAAATTGCTAATTTAGAATTTAAATAATAAGTAGAATAACGAGAAAATAACTTTTTTATTCATTTAATAACTATGAATAAATGAAGGCTATAAAGTGACCCAGAAATGTAATGTGTATATCAAGGATTCTAATTCCCGTTGTAAACAATATACAATATTATAAATGACAGAATAAACCATAAAATAAGGATTTGTTTAGTTCATTTTTTTGCTAAATTTAGGCCACTGAACAGAGTGCCTAGTGTCCTTATATTAAAAATAAAAAATCTCAATAGGGATAGGTACAAGCTAAGGAATTAGGTTTTACCTTACCAATCTATAACATCCCACATTTTTGAGCTAGACTTTGAATCGATTTCTCCTTAATCTGATACCCGAGTGAAAAGCTATAACCATTTTTCTGAGAGGCAGTAAGGGCTCGCGATAAGACTGCGCCGCGGGAGCTATTCCCCTGGACTAGGGGTGAGTCGCGGGGGCTACTCCCCCATATGAAGGGGCACTTTGGTCCTTTCCCCTCAACCCAAAACATTCAAGGCACGATTATAACACCCTAAAGGGCATCATTTTCCATCTTTTTAAAAATTTCTCACGTAACCCCCCCTTTCCCAAGAATAATAATCCAAGCTTTTCCTCTCAATAACATAAGGATTCAAGCTTCAATTTCAAAATTTCTTCAAGAATTTGTTTAATTAAGGTATGTGGGTGTTCATCCATGGGTCCCTTTCACCCACGGAGCCCAAAAACCTTTTTTTCAACTAAAGTATAGATTTTCTCTTATTATAGAGTTTTATATGTTCAAGATGGATTAAATTCATATCTTTCCTTAGTAATTGAACTCAATTTCATGTTCACACATGATTCCATGAAAGATTAGGTTAATTCATATTTTAAACTATAATTTCCCATGTCATGTTCAAGTGAATTTCATGTTACCAGATCAAATTATGAATTTAGCCATGTAATCAGGTTGTTTTCTCATATTTCAGTCATCCCATGTTTAAGTTCTTGATTCTCACTCGTTTGGTGAAAATTTTATGTATTAGGGTCCTTGAACCATGATTCCATACTACAGTTTTAAACTTTAGTATTGTATTTTATGATCGTTCAGTGTTGGTTGGTTATGAATACCCGATACCTACATGTTTTACATGATTTCAGATTTTTGAAGTAATGATTTTAGTTACACCATGAATATTGCCATTTACTCAGTTGTTATGATCATGATGAGCAATTGTAACGCCCTAAGTCTGGTACCCTGGGCGCTATACGGTGCTCATAATTCCGAAGGACCACAAGCTAACCCATGAATGGTACTTCCTGTAATAACTGTAAAACAATACTGAAATAAGCAAAATAGTGGGATAACTGTCATAAGGTGCAATGCTGTAATAAATATGAAATAGGGTATATCAATACCAAAACTAAAATAATTGTCTGAACATGCTATAGTATGAAAGCCTCTAAACTGTCTGAATAAAGAGTTGATGGGACATGTCCCCAACTAAATCCATCTACTAAAAATAACTAAATACCAAAATACTAAAAGAATGAAATAATTATGTCCTCAAAATATAAGGACTCACTACTGACTCTAATTGTTGATATTTGAGCTGCTAAGTGCGATCGGGAACCTGCACGATCGAACCTATGGTATAAAACACCATAGCACAAAAAAAAGTATGCATCAGTACGTGTGAATGTACTTGTATGCAAAGTGAGGTAAGGCTGAATGCAAGCATTCATATGCATTATCTATAACTGACTGAATAACATGGACCTGACTGCGTGAGGATATATGCATGAATATATAACTGTAACTGAAATCATATGGATTATGGATTCTGAGTTACTGATAACATGGATTACTGACATCTTGGATTACTGATAACTGATATACTAATTTTTGAGTGAGTGTGTCTGATAGTCCTGATTTTGATGGAACTAGCTGAGTTCCGTCTAAGCTGAGTGACTGTTCTGACAATCCTAAAAATCTGTAGAACTAGCTGAGTTCTTTACTGAAGACAGAGAATAAGACTGTGGGAGGTTGTCATCTAACCTATATACCCTAAATAGAATAATTTTTAGCTGAGTTGGGGTCCAATCTGTAACCCCAATTGGAAGGGTGTTAATACTGCGCCACTGGTAAGTACAAGCTATAAGTCACCCTCATGTGTCAGGTACTATAGTGAGAATGGTGGGACCCTCTAACAGGTTAAGCTACCTCATAAAACCTTAACTGGTAGGTTTGATGTCTCAACCTATGCTGGCAACGTAGTTCTAGAACACAAGGACTGCTTCTAAGAATCACACTATTTGCTAGAAGGTGAGTTCCTATCCTTGGGTTCACTTGGTGGTAAATCCTACTCCCATATTAATAGACACTGATCTGATTATACTGAGCTAAACTGGACTGAGTTCGTTGAGTTCTATTGACTGGCGAAATGCTACTAAATTCTGATAACTGACTGAGTTTACTGATGATTTAACTGAATACTGAATTGGGACTGGACTGACACTGAGATTACTGAATTTTTCTGAGTTTTGTAACAGACTGAATTCTACTGATCATGGCTTGATGAGAGTATCTTGAAATATGACACTAAATCTAGGCACACAACTAAATTATCGGGTATTAAATACCCCTAGGACTCGATAACATGAAAATAATTGAGACATGACACTACTTGAACACGTGACCATAGTCAAGAATTCACAATACTATCATTAAGGGATTTCATGAAGCATTCGCAAGTCATAAGCTTACACACGAATGGGAATACATGCTAAGGTAATATAATTTCAAAAATCCATACTTATGAGCATTCCACCAAATCATTACAAGACAAAACTTTAGCATGGAAGTCATTTTGAACATGTGGGTACATCTTGAGTTTATCATTTGGATCACAAATGGGTCATAATACACAATTCTTATTCACTTAGGCATTTGGACAAAATACATGGAAGGCATAACCTTTTCTAGGGCATGAATCAACAACTAATACATCATGGCTATATCAAGCAATTCAAATTTAAGGATTTTAATCCACGTACTAACATAAAGTCATGAGAATTCAATAAAGCTTAAATCTTGGAAATCATATCACAATATAAACATGTGTACAATCAAACCCACAACATGGAATTCAAAATTTATATTTTGAAAAGGGTTTCTTGTGCTCCAAGGGTAGAAGGGACCCTTGGATGAACATTTTACATACCTTAGTAGATAATTTCTTGAAGGTTAATGGAGGAATTCTTGAGTTCTTGATTGTAAATTAATCTCCTAGGGTTTCTTGTTCTTAAGAAATTGTGAAATAATAAATGTATTTAGCCAAAAGAGGGCTAAATTTCATGTTATGAGGGCTGAAGGTTGGAGGAAAATGACTAATTACTCTTAAGGATGCGGTCATTTAATGACTAAAACTAGGCACTAACGCATTTAGTGACGTGGCGCGTCGATGGCATCAATGCGATACTCAATGTATAGCGCCATGATCGTGGCGTATCTCAATACTTTTGACTAGCAACCTGGAATAATATTAACCAACACGATGGGAGATGCGGCGTGCCAAGATCGCGTTGGTCCACTATTTTGGACTTCCAAACATGGTCTAAATGAGGTTTGAAAAATCCAAAACTTATCCGGGAATGCCTATTGACCTTCTTGATCATGAATTAACAAATATATAGACCATTAAAGGACATTAAGTCGTGAAATGAGATTACCAACTTTCAAAGGCTAAACGTAAACTAAGTCTAGAAACTTAGCTAGAATTTTCTAAGTCTGCGACCCCTTGACAATCTTAAAGGACTGAATTAAGCTAGAAATTTTGTGGGGTCTTACAATATCTCCCCTTAGGAACACTTTTCCTTGAATGAGACTGAATGAGATGGGAGAAATGATAAGATGAACTACATACTAATTATGAACAACTGAAACATGATTACATGACCGACATTACTGATTTACTGAGATTCATATTGAGCATGCATATCTGATGCATGATTTCATGACTGAACTGATACGTGAATGAATGACTGGGAGTATTGATAAGCTGATCATCTATATATAATGCATGAATACATGACTAAACTGACTCATGAACATGGGACTGGACATACAATGGTAAAGGATACTAAGTTTGAAATGGAAAACTGAGTATGAAACTGAATACCAAGTTTGTAACTGAAATTTGCACATGAAATGGAATAAGCTTAAGGAAAGCCATTACCTTGGGCTGAGTCTAAATTAGAGAAGAAAAGGTGAGGATACTTGGTCCGCATATCTGCTTTTGCTTCCCAAGTAGCTCCCTCAATGGATTGATTTTGCTACAGAACTTTGACTAGAGACACTTTTTTGTTCCTAAGTCTGTGGGTCTGATAGTCAAGGATTTCGATTGGAATTTCTTCATAAAAGAGACTATTCTGAATATATACACCCTCAGCAGGGCTACAACTACTGGGTCACCTTTTCACTTCTTAAGTAAGGAGACATGGAACACTAGATGTATTGAAGCTAGATCTGAAGGCAACTCAAGCTCATAAGCTACTTTGCCGAAGTTACTGAGAATTTTGATGGGGCCAACATATCAGGGACTGCGATTTCCCTTCTTGCCGAACCTCTTCACTCCCTTCATAGAAAAGATTTTCAGGTACACATAATCACCAATATTGAACTCGAGATTCTTTCTGCGCACATCTGCATACGATTTTTATCGACTCTGATCTGTCTTGAGCCTCTCTCTGATTAACTAAAATTTCTATAAGGTATCAAAGACTAATTTAGGCCCTACCACTGTGGACTCACTGACTTTGAACTAACCAATTGGAGATCTGCATCTCCTACCATAGAGAGCTTCGAATGAAGCCATTTGAATACTAGAATGATAGCTGTTATTGTATGAAAACTCAATCAAAGGCAAGTGGTCATCCCAACTACCCTTGAAATCAATTACACATTCCCTTAGCATATCTTCCAAGTTCTGATAGTCCTTTTTACCTAACCATTCATCTGAGGATGCAAGGATGTACTGAGGTAAACTCGGGTACCCAGACCCTTTTTAGAACACTTTCCAAAACTAAGAGATGAATTGGGTACCTCTATCTGAGATAATGGACAATGGAACACCATGTAATCTGACCAACTCTCTGATGTAGAGTTTGGCGTAATCCTCGACTGAATAAGAGGTATGGACTAGAAGAAAATAAGCTGATTTGGTCATTCTATCTACAATAACCCAGACTGAATTATGCTAATGATGAGTACAAGGCAAACCTATCATAAAGTCTATATTCACTTCTTCCCACTTCTAAGTAGGAATACTAAACTCCTGCATGGACCCACGGTACATCTCTCTTCATCCCACTCCACCAATAGATCTCTCGCAAGTCACGGTACATCTTGGTGTCCCTTGGATGAATAGAGTAACATATACTCTGTGCTTCTGTAAGAATCCACCGCCTTAAGTAATCAACACCTGGCACAAACAGACGACCCTGACAATGCAAAATACCATCTACCTTCTGATATTTGACTGATTCTTTCAGCTTAACTATACTGGGATGTCTATCCTAACTTTCCTTCACCTCAAAAACTAGAGATAATTCAAAACTATTCTGAACCCATACACTGCCTTCTGCTGAATTGACTAAGCGGACACCTAGTCGGTCAAGCTAATGAATTTACTGAGCTAACTTCTTCTTACTATTCTCAACATGGGAAACACTACCCATAAATAGTCTACTGAGAGCATCAGCCATTACGTTGGCCTTACTCGATTGATAATTGACACTTATGTCATAATCCTTCAAGAGCTCTAACCACCTTCTCTGATGGAGGTTAAGATCTTTCTATGAGAACATATACTAGATGCTTTTATGATCTGTGAACACATCCACATGCACCCCATATAAGTAATGCCTCCAAATCTTTAAGGCAAACACTACAGCTGCTAACTCAAGATCATGAGTCGGATAGTTCTTCTCATGGAGCTTAAATTGTCTGGAGGCATAGGCTATGACCTTACCATGCTGCATGAGGACAAAACCCAAAGCTACCCTAGATGTATCACAGTACACGACATGCCCATCTAGACTAATTGGAAGAGTCAAAACTGGAGCTTAGGTAAATCGAATCTTTAACTCCTGAAAACTCTTCTCGCATGAATCTGACCACTAAAATTTGACTTTTTTTGAGTCAATCTGGCCATAGGGGATGTAATATATGAAAATCCCTCAACAAACCATCTGTAATAGCCAACCAAACCTAAGAAACTCCTAAATCTGATGGAGTAATAGGTCTAGGCCAATTTCTCACTGCCTCAGTCTTTTGAGGATCAACTATAATGCCATCACCGAAAATGATATGACCAAAAAATGCTACTAACCTTACCCAAAATTAGCACTTGCTGAATTTGGCAAACAACTGATAATTTCTAAGGGTTTGTAATACTATTTTGAGATGGTCTGCATGATCATGCTCACTGCGAGAATAGACAAGAATGTCATCTATGAAGACTATAATGAACATGTCCAAGTAATGCTTGAACACACAGTTCATCCGGTCCATGAAAGCTGCTGGGGAATCGGTAAGACCAAATAACATGACTAAGAATTTAAAGTGACCATACCGAGTATGGAAGACTATTTTTAGAATGTCACATTCTCTAACTCTGAGCTGATAATAGCCTGATCTGAGGTCTATCTTAGAGAAATAACTGGAACCCTGGAGTTGGTCAAACAAGTCATCGATTCTGGGAAGTGTATACTTGTTCTTGACTATGACCTTATTGAGCCGACTATAGTCTATACACATTCTGAGAGAAATGTCTTTCTTTCGCACGAATAGAACTGGTGCACCCTACGGGGACACACTGGGTCTGATGAACCCCTTGTCTAGGAGATCTTTCAACTGTTCTTTTAGTTCTCTGAGTTCTGCTGGTGCCATTTTGTATGGTAGAATAGATATGGGTTGAGTATCTGGGAGAAGGTCTATGCCGAAGTCTATTTCCCTTTCAGGAGGAATTCCAAGAAGATCTTCAAGGAACACATCTGAATATTTATTCACTACTGGGACTGATTCAAGACTGGAGTTTCAGAACTAGGGTCCTTTACTCGAACAAGATGATAGACACATCCCTTTGATATCATTTTCCTTGCCCTTAGGTATGAAATAAGCTGACATTTAAAGGTTGAAGTATTACCCCTCCACTCTAGGATGGGTTTATTCAAAAATTAAAATGGGATAATTTTGTTTCTACTGTCGACTGTGGTATAGTAGGAATGAAGCCAATCCATGCCGAGAATGACATCAAAATTAGTCATATCTAATTTGACTAAGTCTATTGAAGTGACTTTCTAGAATACCATAATTGGATAGTTCCTGTATACCTGCCGGGCTATGATAGGTTTACCTACTGGGGTAGAGACTAAGAAGGGCTCTGCTAGAATTTTGAGACTGACTCCAACATCAACTGCTATATAAGGAGTAACAAAAGACAAAGAAGCTCCTGGATCTAGCAAAGCGTAAACATGTATAAGAATGATTTGTAATGTACCAATGACCACATCAGGAGAATTTTCCGAATTGGTCAGGACTTCAAGGAACTGGATTTTTCTTAAGACGTTTATACAAAGGTTCACAGACCTGTCTAATATGAGGAATGAAATCTACAACATAATTAAGGCTTCCTAAAAACCTTTGAAGCTGGGTTTTATCCATGATTTCATCAGGAAATTTAGAAGAGAACTCAATGGCTCTACAAATCGGTTTGTAACTGCCCTGGTGCAGATCATGACCTAAAAATCTAATGGAAGTTTGAAACAGCTTCATCTTTTTGGCGCTGACAACCAAACCATTAAGTTTAACAATCTTAAAGAAAGTATTGAGATGTTTGAAATGAGAATCAATGTTTTCAGAAAAAATTAGCACATCATCAATATAAACAATTGACATATAAGAATATGGATTGAAAATATTATTCATGATGTTTTGGAATTCAGAGGGAGCATTTTTAAGCCCAAATGGTAAGACATTCCATTCGTAGTGCCCAAAAGGGACGTTGAAGGCAGTTTTTGGTACAAAACCTTCCTTGTCTAGGTATTCCAAACCCTGAAGCCTTCATGATCGTGGAGACTGATGCTTCCGATATAGGGTATGGAGGTATCCTGAAACAAAGGGTAGAGGTCAACTCTCCAGAACAATTAGTTCGATTTACTAATGGGGTTTTAATCCAAGAATGGGGTAACAGTCTTCTGTCTGAGTGTTTGAAGGAACCGATTAATTTCCGGTCTTAGACGTTGGTCAGCCTGAAAGTGTGGTCGCAGCTAAGGTAAGCATTAGACCCTGTTGGTAGTCCCGTCACTAAGATAACACTAGACGAATCCTGTGTAAAGCCATTAAACCTTGTTAGATCCCATAAGCCATAGATGTGTTAATATAATTTGCTTTAAGTTCTTTCATACTTGTTTACTGTGATATGCCTGCTTATATGAACATGTAAGTTTTCTCTGTTAGTCTCTAGACAGTATTTTTAAAATATGAACAATCATATTAAAAACACTGTTAACCTATCTTCTCAAGCAACTCCGATTGCTACAATTGAAAATGATCTTCAAAACTGGAGTATTCCAGAAGAATCTTTCAATACGATTTATCAAATCGGGAAATTTAGTTTTTTGAAAAAACATAATATCAAGACCTCTGATTCTACTGTTGCTATCAAAAATTCTTTAGAAATTATCCAACTGTTCAATGAGTTAGATATAAACAGATTTACAATAAACTCCATGAAATGGCCGTATCTATTACTACCTATAAAATTAAGGGAGTTTCTGACAAAGGAGCGGCCACTATGATTGTATCAGGTTTTACCGGTATGATGAAACATTGGTGGGATAACTACATCACCGATGAGGTAAGGAATCTCATCTATGATTCTACGTCCACTGAGACTGCGGTCAAGGTTGAAAATGGCCAAGAAGTTCTTGAGCAAGTTGCGAAAGAAGATGCTTGCGCCACCCTCCTCTACCACATAGCAAGACATTTCATAGGAGAACCTAAGCTTTTCCAGGATAGGAGCTTAGAAATTCTCAACAATCTTCGCTGCAAAGACCTAGGAGACTTTAGGTGGTATAAATACACCTTTCTTGTAAAGGTTATGATCAGACCAGACTGTAACAATGACTTCTGGAAAGAAAGGTTCATTAGCGGTCTTCCCCCTCTGTTCGCCGATAAGGTTAGAACCAAAATTAAGGATAGATTTGAAGGACAAATCCCTTATGGAATTCTCACCTATGGAGATTTAATAAGCTTTATTACTACCGTAGGTATAGATCTTTGTACCGATCTTAGGCTTAAAAAGGAGCTTAAGCAGAATAGTACTTCCAAATATGGTCTAGGAACCTTTTGTCAAGATTACGGATTCACAGACTTATCTTCTCGCAAAAAGCATAAGAAGAAATCTTTTAGGTCCAGCAAAAAGACTTCTCCTAGCAAACGGACTTACAAGAAAGAATCCTATAAACCCAGTAGGAAGACTAAACAAAAATCTTCCAAAACTTCCAAAAATAAAGATACTTGTTGGAGTTGTGGCAAAACTGGCCATAGAGCAAAAAATTGCAAATCCAGCAAGAAAAAGAAGATCAATCAACTTGATCTACCTGACTAAGCTAAAGAAAAATTATTCTCTATTATGGAGGATTCTTCCGAAGCTTCAAAGTCCTATTCCTCCTCAAGTGAAGATTTCAGCGACGAAGAATTTATCAACGCCGCTTACGAATCTGATCAATCCCAGTCAGGACAAGAATGTGCCTGTAATGGTACTTTTTGTACTTGCTCACACAAAACGATTAATGTCATCTCAGGAAATCCCTAAGAAATCTTGTTTGACATAATCGAACATATTCCTAACGAAGAACAGCGGAGTAAGTATCTCCAAGAGCTGAAAAGACTTATGCTTTCTCATGAAGAAAGCCCCCCTAAACCTATTATTCAGCCTTTCAGCATGAAGCAGGTTATGGCTAAATTTAGCACGCCTACGGAGCCTACCATTTCCGACCTCAAAGGAGAAATTTCTTCTCTCAAAAACGAAGTCAGAAACCTAAAGAGCCGACTTGACCATGTAGAACTTAACATTCTTACAGATCAAGTCCTAAAATCTGCCTCTCATGAGCCGTGCCTGTTACCTGAACCCTCTCCAGACCTGCAGATCATCCCGAATGATCATCTCCAAGAACCTAGTACTTTCCCTGGCGAGGATACTCCTTCTACTTCCGGCAGAGCTGTAGCAGCTATTAAGGCTTACAGCGAACATATTGTCGTTAAAATAGTCATAGACAAAGACTTTGTTTTAAACAGAGTCGCTCTCTTTGATACAGGTGCAGACAGTAACTGCATTGTCAAAGGCCTTCTCCCCACTTGGTATCTAGAAAAAAGTACCTCTAGACTCTATTCAGCCACCGGCGAGAAAATGAAAATTCATTATCAGCTTCCTAAAGCTCATGTCTCCAACAATGGCATATGCCTTGTTAACGACTTTGTCATCATCGAGGATATCACTGAAGATATCATTTTGGGAATACCCTTTGTTAACCAAATTCGACCTTTCTGGAGTGATTACGATGGTATTCGTACCACCCTTCTAGGTAACGATTTGTTCTTCCCATTATTGCGCCCTCTATCTCAAGAAGAAGGACGCAAAATTAAAGAGGAAACCATTTTGAAAATTAACCGTCTTTCCTCGCATATCTGTTTTCTTAAACAAGATATTCAGCTCAAGCATATTGAGCACACTTTAAAAACCCCGGTGATGGTTACCAAAATTTCCACTCTCCAAAAGAAGTTTGAAGACGAAATTTGCTCCGAGTTCTTTAATGCTTTCTGGGAATGCAAAAAGCATTTAGTCGAACTTCCTTATATCTCTGGCTTTGAGGAACACTCCATTCTTACTAAGGCCAGACCTATCCAAATGAATCATGAAATGAATGGAATATTGACGGTCTGGCTGAACACCAAATTTACAATATTCCATTCAGTTATACCTCTTCCATCATGATTGAATGTAGAGAGGTAGGGATTTTCTTCGAATTGGACATCCGAAGGGGAAGGTTTTCTATAATAGTTTTTCTTAGTTGAAAAACGTTCACTGGTGAGTTTAGAGAGAGAGTTCTTTTGTTGGGTACTGGACTCTCCTAGCTGAGCCACTTTGAACTTCAAAAGTTTGTGATTGATTTTTTCTAAAATCTGTTCTGAGAGCTTAAAGTCGTCATTGAGCTCCGGGAATTTCTCCTTTTGAAATTCAGGTATCTTAAAGATAGGATTAGAGATAGGTTTAGAGCTTGCCGTGCTTTTAACCGGCTGGGGGGATTCAAAAGGAAGGGTAGAACTCTTATTTTCTCCTATTTGTTGGGAGATGGTGTGGAGAACTTGATTAGTATAATTGTTTTGGTCAATTATTCTATCAAGATCTCTATTTGTAAGGGCCATGGAAGGTCTATCATGCTTCTTCTTGAAAGGAGAAGCACTGAGAACTTCGTTATGATAAGGAATTTTTATTTTTTCTAGCGGAGGAGTCACTGATTCCACGACTTGGTGACTCTGCGTATACCATTTGTTAATGATCACGTTAAGGGATTCCTTCTGGTTTCCCATTCTACCAGTACATTCGAACCATTTTAAGAATTCGATGTCACATCGGAGTCTTTTCATGTCGGCTATCCATAGTCGACCAAACTCCTTTTGTTGTTCTTTGGAATAGGTACTGGTGTACCATTTCCATTTAATAGCATCCTTAGGGAGATACCACAAGACCTTTAAGGCTTGGAGGTCAGGAATGTATTCTTCCTCTGATTTAATGACGAGAAGGCTAGGGTCAGTCCTAATCTCTTGATGGGATGTGGAAGGGGGAGGTTCCATATCCGAGGCCGTCGGGCTGCCAGGTGCGTAAAGATTGTCGGGTTCATTGACCCTAATGGGTTGCTGATAATAGACTTTTGGGACTGGACCAGAGAAGTCAATTTATCTAATTTTTCCCTTGTCATTATTATCATTTTCGTCACTTCCCTCCGGGGGTTTGGAGGTGGAATCACGAGTAGAGACCGATCGGCGGAACGAAGAGTGTCGGGAGGGGTCCAGCCCAAGGAATTTTAAATCGATAGATCCGTCAGGGTGTTGTATAACCCTTTCGATTTGAGATTTTTCTTGGTAAATACGAATGGGTTGGGTGATAGCACCGAAGTGCCATTCGTTGCTATGGAGAATATCGTCCCAAACTAGAGCCTTAGGAACAAAGACAGTGCTACGGTCTTTGTTTGCTTCCATTAGGGTGGTTACCCCTTTAGGGCTCGTGAATCTAGCTTTAGGTGCTAGAGTAGTACCCATGAGGCGATAGTATACACGGTATATAATTGCTATTTCTCTGGTGTTTTCCTTACTATTCATGTTTTTTGTCTTAACATTAAGAGTTAAAACATCCATGATGTTAGGATCATTGATATCAACAGAGAAATTAGGATAACAATTAAAGTATACCGGGCCGTCAGCGAGTTTACTTTGGATAACTCCTAGGATAGAGTCGTCAAAGTTTAATAGACGAGCATCTCTTAGGATAGAACAGACAGGTATATCTAAGCCCTGTCAAAAAAACGGCTTTATAGCTACTTGAACAAGTCCAACATGCAGATAATGAAACTGATTTTTAAAATCTGTTTATATCTAACTCATTGAACAGTTGGATAATTTCTAAAGAATTATTGATAGCAACAGTAGACTCAGAGGTCTTGATATTATGTTTTTTCAAAAAACTAAATTTCCCGATTTGATAAATCGTATTGAAAGATTCTTCTGGAATACTCCAGTTTTGAAGATCATTTTCAATTGTAGCAATCGGAGTTGCTTGAGAAGATAGGTTAACAGTGTTTTTAATATGATTGTTCATATTTTAAAAATACTGTCTAGAGACTAACAGAGAAAACTTACATGTTCATATAAGCAGGCATATCACAGTAAACAAGTATGAAAGAACTTAAAGCAAATTATATTAACACATCTATGGCTTATGGGATCTAACAAGGTTTAATGGCTTTACACAGGATTCGTCTAGTGTTATCTTAGTGACGGGACTACCAACATGGTCTAATGCTTACCTTAGCTGCGACCACACTTTCATGCTGACCAACGTGTAAGACCGGAAATTAATCGGTTCCTTTAAACACTCAGACAGAAGATTGTTACCCCATTCTTGGATTACAACCCCATTATAAGACAAGATATATTAAAATAATTAAAGATTAAGTAAATTTATACTTGATTAAAGTTATATGTTCTTATAAGAACATAGTTTTTCTCATGCTCTAGACAGATTATGTGTTTAGCTGCAGTGTATACTATCGCCTCATGGGTACTACTCTAGCACCTAAAGCTAGATTCACGAGCCCTAAAGGGGTAACCACCCTAATAGAAGCAAACAAAGACCGTAGCACTATCTTTGTACGGATCGTGAATATTTTAGCAGAAATGTAAGTAAAACAAAGAAAATGAAGAGTTAATAAAACTTACAAATTTTATTGAAAACCTTAAAACATTACAAGAGAGTGCAGGAGATTGGACTAGAGTAAATTTCTAAGGGTGGGAAATTTCTGATGCCTGCTCTATGAGATTACATGGTCTTTTATAGACAAATGAAATACATCTAGTGTGTACAAGTGGAGGGCTCAGATGTTGCCGACAATTTGTTTTGGCTTTTTACTTTTAGTAAAGTAGATTCCTTCTGAGTGCTGGCGTGCTTTTTAGAAAAGCAGATGCTTTTTCTTTTGGAAAAGCTGATATGATAAGAGTGTTTTTATAAAGCAGTCCTTTCTTTTGGAGTCTTCTGGAGACCTTAAAGATTCCTAGATTCTTACAGGAATAGTGAACTGCCTTTTGCAGAGATAATTCCGGTTCTTTGAACCTCTATCTCTTTGAAAGGTCATTTTCCTATTCATAATAGGGATCTAAGTAGGCCATAGCTATTCATTTAGGGTTTAGCATATCGCCATTGTCGTCACTGCTTCCTATGGAAGAAGCTTCTGCAATAAGTTGGATTAACTCATCTTCATTGGTATTTTCTTGGCTCTCCATATCGGCCAAGGCCTTTTTTAGTTTTTCTTTTAGAGACTTCTTGTTTTGCGAAGAGCTAGGAGAGGCTGCTACAGGTTTTCCTTTATCAGGAGTTCTTGGAGCTGTTGGCTTTGGAGTCCAACCTTTTACTCTTATCTCTTTGGATAGATATTTGATCCGATATTGTTCTCCTTTGACAAAGTTCCAGGAGATGATGTATGATATCCTTTTTTTAATGAAAAACATGCATATTTGAATATGCTCAGGGAGAGTGGTGCAACCTTCTTTAGTGCAGAAGTCAGAAAACCGGTTGAGGAATTGCTGAGGGAGAATTTCTTTGATTCCTCCGAAATAAATCCACCACTCGTAAAACCATAGAGGAATGATGGCATCTACCATGGCAGGGCAATATTTACCGAACCATGTATGTCCTGGACGGACAAATAAGAAATTAAACCAGGCAGACTTGTAGTCATACCAATTGAATGTTTGAGGCCTATGAGGCATCGATAATGCAATAGGAGTGTGCAAATGATCAACAAACCAGTTAAAGGGGGTTAATACCCACTTAATTGTAAATTTCTAATAAACAACATACTCGGGATTTCTATCATTCATTGAATGTTCAATTTCAATGGAGTCAGTATCCACCAAGATAGCTTCATAACATCTTCGTGTTTTGAGTGGATCTTCTGTGTCCACAAAATTTTTGTTGTTGTAGACCGGCTTGATCAGCTGATCTATAGGATATCCTTTATATGCTTTGTCTAAGGCAATAATAGGCATCACTTGGGTAGTGATAAATTTGAATTCTTCTTTGGAGGAAGATGGAGAGGATGGAGGTACTATTTTCCCTGCTGAAGGGTCTACAGCCTGGGCAAAGGTCTCCGGAGCCTTCATAGTATAACTCTGTTTGGTCTGTACGGACGAACTCGATGATTGTCCTTTGTCAAACGGCTTTCCCGTCTTCAAGTATACCAATTTTGTTGGCATAGGAGGAGAAAGATTAGGAGCTTCTGTTAATGCTGAATACCTATTTAGTAATGGAGATTGAGTCTCCGTTTTGAGTTCAGGTCTCTGAGGAACTGCTGATCTGGATGCTGAAGGGGGATCAAATGGTCTCGCCATTCTGAGTTATTCTTGGTTTTTGTTTATTAGAGTTTTCCCCAACGTTGTTGGTCTCATGGTGACCCTGTAAAAATTCTCTTGTTAGAAAATTGGGGAGGGAGTTATTTTCTCCTTTAATAAATTCAATTTGAAAATCGAAGCTAGATAGGAGAGCTTGCCATCTAGCAAAGATTTGTTTGGAAACCAGATTTTTTACATCTTTTTGTAAAATCTCTTTAGCGGATTTGCAATCAACTCGTAGTAAAAATTCCTTGTTAAAAAGGTCATCTTGAAATTTGGTGATACATAGCACTATAGATAAAACTTCTTTTTTCACAGTGCTGTAGTTTCTTTGGGCTGAATTCCATACCCCAGAAGTAAATCGAACTAATTGTTCTGGAGAGTTGACCTCTACCCTTTGTTTCAGGATACCTCCATACCCTATATCGGAAGCATCAGTCTCCACAATCATGAAGGCTTCAGGGTTTGGAATACCTAGACAGGGAAGGTTTTGTACCAAAGACTTAACCTTAATGACTGTGTTGGTTTGGTCAGGACTCTATGGAATTGGATTTTTCTTAAGACGTTTATACAAAGGTTCACAGACCTGTCTAATATGAGGAATTAAATCTGCAACATAATTAAGGCTTCCTAAAAACATTTGAAGCTGGGTTTTATCCGTGATTTCATCAGGAAATTTGGAAGAGAACTCAATGGCTCTACAAATAGGTTTGTAACTGCCCTGGTGCAGATCATGACCTAAAAATCTAATGGAAGTTTGAAACAGCTTCATCTTTTTGGCGCTGACAACCAAACCATTAAGTTTAACAATCTTAAAGAAAGTATTGAGATGTTTGAAATGAGAATCAATGTTTTCAGAAAAAATAGCACATCATCAATATACACCATTGACATATAAGAATATGGATTGAAATTATTATTCATGATGATTTGGAATTCAGAGGGAGCATTTTTAAGCCCAAATGGTAAGACATTCCATTCATAGTGCCCAAAAGGGACGTTGAAGGCAGTTTTATATTTATCCTTTTCAGCAATTTGGATTTTCCATAAACCTGACTTCATATCAAACTTGCTGTAAAGATTGGCTTTAAAAGTCCTTTTGAGGAGATCCCTTTTATTAGGAATCGGATGTCTAATCCATTTTAAAATAGTATTCAAAGGCTTGTGGTTAATAACAAGCCGTGGAGTTCCACGTTCTTTTTCTGCACTGTTGTTTACATAAAATGCAGAGCAACTCCATGGATTATTAGAGGGTCTAATGATCCCGTTTGTGAGAAGATGGTTAATTTCCTTTTTGCAAATTTCCATCATTTCTTGATTCATTTGGATAGGTCTGGCCTTAGTAGGAATGGAGTGTTTCTCAAAGCCAAAGATATAAGGAAGTTCGACTAAATGCTTTTTGCGTTCCCTGAAAGCATTAGGGAACTCGGAGCAGATTTCGTCTTCAAACTTCTTTTGGACAGTGGCAATTTTGGTAACCATCTCCGGGGTTTTTAAAGTGTGCTCAATATGCTTGAGCTGAATATCTTGTTTAAGAAAACAAATATGAGAGGAAACACGGTTAATTTTGAAAATGGTTTCCTCTTTAATTTTGCGTCCTTCTTCTTGAGATAGAGGGCGCAATAATGGGAAGAACAAATCATTACCTAGAAGGGTGGTACTAATACCATCGTAATCACTCCAAAAAGGTCGAATTTGGTTAACGAAGGGTATTCCTAAAATGATATCTTCAGTGATATCCTCGGTGATGACAAAGTCGTTAACAAGGCATATGCCATTGTTGCAGACACGAGCTTTAGGAAGCTAATAATGAATTTTCATTTTCTCGCCGGTGGCTGAATAGAGTCTAGAGGCACTTTTTTCTAGATACCGAGTGGGGATAAGACCTTTGACAATGCAGTTACTGTCTGCGCCTGTATCAAAGAGAGCGACTCTGTTTAAAACGAAGTCTTTGTCTATGAATATTTTCACGACAATATGTTCGCTGTAAGCCTTAATAGCTGCTACAACTCTGCCAGAAGTAGAAGGAGTATCCTCGCCAGGGAAAGTACTAGGTTCTTGGAGATGATCATTCGGGATGATCTGCAGGTCTGGAGAGGGTTCAGGTAACAGGGACGGCTCATGAGAGGCAGATTTTAGGACTTGATCTGTAAGAATGTTAAGTTCTACATGGTCAAGTCGGCTCTTTAGGTTTCTGAATTCGGTTTTGAGAGAAGAAATTTCTCCTTTGAGGTCAGAAATGGTAGGCTCCGTAGGCGTGCTAAATTTAGCCATAACCTGATTCATGCTGAAAGGCTGAATAATAGGTTTAGGGGGGCTTTCTTCATGAAAAAGCATAAGTCTTTTCAGCTCTTGGAGATACTTACTCCGCTGTTCTTCATTAGGAATATGTTCAATTATGTCAAACAAGATTTCTATGGAATTTCCTGAGATGACATTAATCGTTTTGTGTGAGCAAGTACAAAAAGTACCATTACAGGAACATTCTTGTCCTGACTGGGATTGATCAGATTCGTAAGCGGCATTGATAAATTCTTCGTCGCTAAAATCTTCACTTGAGAAGGAATAGGAGTTTGAAGCTTGAGAAGAATCCTCCATAATAGAGAATAATTTTTCTTTAGCTTCGTCAGGTAGATCAAGTTGATTGATCTTCTTTTTCTTGCTGGATTTGCAATCTTTTGCTCTATGACCAGTTTTGCCACAAGTCCAACAAGTATCTTTATTTTTGAAAGTTTTGGAAGATTTTTCTTTAGTCTTCCTACTGGGTTTATAGGACTCTTTCTTGTAAGTCCGTTTGCTAGGAGAAGTCTTTTTACTGGACCTAAAAGATTTCTTCTTATGCTTTTTGCGAGAAGATAAGTCTGTGAATCCGTAATTTTGACAAAAGGTTCCTAGACCATATTTGGAAGTACTATTCTGCTTAAGCTCCTTTTTCAGCCTAAGATCGGTACAAAGATCTATACCTACGGTAGTAATGAAGCTTATTAAATCTCCATAGGTGAGAATTCCATAAGGGATTTGTCCTTCAAATCTATCCTTAATTTTGGTTCTAACCTTATCGGCGAACAGAGGGGGAAGACCGCTAATGAACCTTTCTTTCCAGAAGTCATTGTTACAGTCTGGTCTGATCATACCCTTTACAAGAAAGGTGTCTTTATACCACCTAAAGTCTGCTAGGTCTTTGCAGCGAAGATTGTTGAGAATTTCTAAGCTCCTATCCCGGAAAAGCTTAGGTTCTCCTATGAAATGTCTTGCTATGTGGTAGAGGAGGGTGGCGCAAGCATCTTCTTTCACAACTTGCTCAAGAACTTCTTGGCCATTTTCAACCTTGACCGTAGTCTCGGTGGACGTAGCATCATAGATGAGATTCCTTACCTCATCGGTGATGTAGTTATCCCACCAATGTTTCATCATACCGGTAAAACCTGATACAATCATAGTGGCCGCTCCTTTGTCAGAAGCTCCCTTAATTTTATAGGCAGTAATAGATACGGCCATTTCATGGAGTTTATTGTAAATTTAGTGTTCAGCCAGACCGTCAATATTCCATTCAGTTATACCTCTTCCATCATGATTGAATGTAGAGAGGTAGGGATTTTCTTCGAATTGGACATCCGGAGGGGAAGGTTTTCTATAATAGTTTTTCTTAGTTAAAAAATGTTCACTAGTGAGTTTAGAGAGGGAGTTCTTTTGTTGGGTACTGGACTCTCCTTGCTGAGCCACTTTGAACTTCAAAAGTTTGTGATTGATTTTTTCCAAAATTTGTTCTGAGAGCTTAAAGTCGTCATTGAGCTCCGGGAATTTCTCCTTTTGAAATTCAGGTATCTTAAAGATAGGATTAGAGATAGGTTTAGAGCTTGCCGTGCTTTTAACCGGATGGGGGGATTCAAAAGGAAGGGTAGAACTCTTATTTTCTCCTATTTGTTGGGAGATGGTGTGGAGAACTTGATTAGTATAATTGTTTTGATCAATTATTCTGTCAAGATCTCTATTTGTAGGGCCCATGGAAGGTCTATCATGCTTCTTCTTGAAAGGAGAAGCAATGAGAACTTCGTTATGATAAGGAATTTTTATTCCTTCTAGCGGAGGAGTCACTGATTCCACAACTTGGTGACTCTGCGTATACCATTTGTTAATGATAACGTTAAGGGATTCATTCTGGTTTCCCATTCTACCAGTACATTCGAACCATTTTAAGAATTCGATGTCACATCGGAGTCTTTTCATGTCGGCTATCCATAGTCGATCAAACTCCTTTTCTTGTTCTTTGGAATAGGTACTGGTGTACCATTTCCGTTTAATAGCGTCCTTAGGGAGATACCACAGGACCTTTAAGGCTTGGAGGTCAGGAATGTATTCTTCCTCTGATTTGATGACGAGAAGGCTAGGGTCAGTCCTAATCTTTTGATGGGATGTGGAAGGGGGAGGTTCCATATCCGAGGCCGTCGGGCTGCCAGGTGCGTAAAGATTGTCGGGTTCATTGACCCTAATGGGTTGCTGATAATAGACTTTTGGGACTGGACCAGAGAAGTCAACTCCTCTAATTTTTCCCTTGTCATTATTATCATTTTCGTCACTTCCCTCCGGGGGTTTGGAGGTGGAAGCACGAGTACAGACCGATCGGCGGAACGAAGAGTGTCCGGAGGGGTCCAGCCCAAGGAATTTTAAATCGATAGATCCGTCAAGGTGTTGTATAACCCTTTCGATCTGAGATTTTTCTTGGTAACTATGAATGGGTTGGGTGATAGCATCGAAGTGCCATTCGTTGCTATGGAGAATATCGTCCCAAACTAGAGCCTTAGGAACAAAGACAGTGCTACGGTCTTTGTTTGCTTCCATTAGGGTGGTTACCCCTTTAGGGCTCGTGAATCTAGCTTTAGGTGCTGGAGTAGTACCCATGAGGCGATAGTATACACGGTATATAATCGCTATTTCTCTGGTGTTTTCCTTACTATTCTTGTTTTTTGTCTTAACATTAAGAGTTAAAACATCCATGATGTTAGGATCATTGATATCAACAGAGAAATTAGGATAACAATTAAAGTATACCGGGCCATTGGGGAGGTTACTTTGGATAACTCCTAGGAAAGAGTCGTCAAAGTTTAATAGACGAGCATCTCTTAGGATAGCACAGACAGGTATATCTAAGCCCTGTCGAAAAAGCGGCTTTATAGCTACTTGAACAAGTCCAACATGCAGATAATGAAACTGATTTTTAAATCTGTTTATATCTAACTCATTGAACAGTTGGATAATTTCTAAAGAATTATTGATAGCAACAGTAGACCCAGAGGTCTTGATATTATGTTTTTTGAAAAAACTAAATTTCCCGATTTGATAAATCGTATTGAAAGATTCTTCTGGAATACTCCAGTTTTGAAGATCATTTTCAATTGTAGCAATCGGAGTCGCTTGAGAAGATAGGTTAACAGTGTTTTTAATATGATTGATCATATTTTGAAAATACTGTCTAGAGACTAACAGAGAAAACTTACATGTTCATATAAGCAGGCATATCACAGTAAACAAGTATGAAAGAACTTAAAGCAAATTATATTTACACATCTATGGCTTATGGGATCTAACAAGGTTTAATGGCTTTACACAGGATTCGTCTAGTGTTATCTTAGTGACGGGACTACCAACAGGGTCTAATGCTTACCTTAGCTGCGACCACACTTTCAGGCTGACCAACGTCTAAGACCGGAAATTAATCGGTTCCTTCAAACACTCAGACAGAAGACTGTTACCCCATTCTTGGATTAAAACCCCATTATAAGACAAGATATATTAAAATAATTAAAGATTAAGTAAATTCATACTTGATTAAAGTAATATGCTACATGGTGCATATGACCCCGAAGGACCACAAGCTAACCCATGACTGATATTTGTACCTGTATACTGCATAAAATACTGAATGATGCAGAAACATGCACTGAAAGTCCATAAGGTTCAATACTGAATATAACATGGATAAGATAACATCTGTGGGGTAATACAATACCCAAACCAAATGTGTAAACACTGAAGTTTGAAACACAATAGTTTGCATCTAGTTTGAAAGCCCTTACTGTCTAAATTATCTGAATAAGGAGTTGATGGAACATCTCCCCAACTAACTCCAACTAATAACTAATCAATGAAATAGTGGAGAAATAATCATGTCCTCGAAGGATGAGGACTCATTTCTATTCTGACTGCTGAGACTGGAATCTATTGCTGATCTGGAACTTATGTCTCTGAACCTACGGTGTAACATAAAAAGAAAGCATCATAACGCAAATATGTTAGTACAATGGAATGTATTGAGTATACATGTGAGGTAGGATAAGGTAAGCATTAGACCCTGTTGGTAGTCCCGTCACTAAAATAACACTAGTCAAATCCTGTGTAAAGCCATTAAACCTTGTTAGATCCCATAAGCCATAGATGTGTTAATATAATTTGCTTTAAGTTCTTTCATACTTGTTTACTGTGATATGCCTGCTTATATGAACATGTAAGTTTTCTCTGTTAGTCTCTAGACAGTATTTTCAAAATATGAACAATCATATTAAAAACACTGTTAACCTATCTTCTCAAGCAACTCTGATTGCTACAATTGAAAATGATCTTCAAAACTGGAGTATTCCAGAAGAATCTTTCAATACGATTTATCAAATCGGGAAATTTAGTTTTTTGAAAAAACATAATATCAAGACCTCTGAGTCTACTGTTGCTATCAATAATTCTTTAGAAATTATCCAACTGTTCAATGAGTTAGATATAAACAGATTTAAAAATCAGTTTCATTATCTGCATGTTGGACTTGTTCAAGTAGCTATAAAGCCGCTTTTTCGACAAGGCTTAGATATCCCTGTCTGTGCTATCCTAAGAGATGCTCGTCCATTAAACTTTGACGACTCTCTCCTAGGAGTTATCCAAAGTAACCTCCCCGACGGCCCAGTATACTTTAATTGTTATCCTAATTTCTCTGTTGATATCAATGATCCTAACATCATGGATGTTTTAACTCTTAATGTTAAGACAAAAAACATGAATAGTAAGGAAAACACCAGAGAAATAGCGATTATATACCGTGTATACTATCGCCTCATGGGTACTACTCTAGCACCTAAAGCTAGATTCACGATCCCTAAAGGGGTAACCACCCTAATGGAAGCAAACAAAGACCGTAGCACTGTCTTTGTTCCTAAGGCTCTAGTTTGGGACGATATTATCCATAGCAACGAATAACACTTCGATGCTATCACCCAACCCATTCGTATTTACCAAGAAAAATCTCAGATCGAAAGGGTTATACAACACCCTGACGGATCTATCGATTTAAAATTCCTTGGGCTGGACCCCTCCCGACACTCTTCGTTCCGCCGATCGGTCTCTACTCCTGCTTCCACCTCCAAACCCCCGAAGGGAAGTGACGAAAATGATAATAATGACAAGGGAAAAATTAGAGGAGTTGACTTCTCTGGTCCAGTCCCAAAAGTCTATTATCAGCAACCCATTAGGGTCAACGAACCCAACAATCTTTACGCACCTGGCAGCCCGACGGCCTCGGATATGGCACCTCCCCCTTCAACATCCCATCAAAAGATTAGGACTGACCCTAGCCTTCTCGTCATCAAATCAGAGGAAGAATACATTCCTGACCTCCAAGCCTTAAAGGTCCTGTGGTATCTCCCTAAGGACGCTATTAAATGGAAATGGTACACCAGTACCTATTCCAAAGAACAACAGAAGGAGTTTGGTCGACTATGGATCGCCGACATGAAAAGACTCCGATGTGACATTGAATTCTTCAAATGGTTCGAATGTACTGGTAGAATGGGAAACCAGAATGAATCCCATAACGTTATCATTAACAAATGGTATACGGAGAGTCACCAAGTCCTGGAATCAGTGGCTCCTCCGCTAGAAGGAATAAAAATTCCTTATCATAACGAAGTTCTCAGTGCTTCTCCTTTCAAGAAAAATCATGATAGACCTTCCATGGCCCCTACAAATAGAGATCTTGACCATCTCCCACCAAATAGGAGAAAATAAGAGTTCTACCCTTCATTTTGAATCCCCCCAGCCGGTTAAAAGCACGGCAAGCTCTAAACCTATCTCTAATCCTATCATTAAGATACTTGAATTTCAAAAGGAGAAATTCCCGGAGCTCAATGACGACTTTAAGCTCTCAGAATAGATTTTGGAAAAAATCAATCACAAACTTTCGAAGTTCAAAGTGGCTCAGCAAGGAGAGTCCAGTACCCAACAAAAGAACTCTATCTCTCTAAACTCACTAGTGAACGTTTTTCAACTATCACTAGTGAACGTTTTTCAACTAAGAAAAACTATTATAGAAAACCTTCCCCTCCGGATGTCCAATTCGAAGAAAATCCCTACCTCTCTACATTCAATCATGATGGAAGAGGTATAACTGAATGGAAAATTGACGGTCTGGCTGAACACCAGATTTATAATAAACTCCATGAAATGGCCGTATCTATTACTGCCTATAAAATTAAGGGAGCTTCTAACAAAGGAGCGGCCACTATGATTGTATCAGGTTTTACCAGAATGATGAAACATTGGTGGCATAACTACATCACCGATGAGGTAAGGAATCTCATCTATGATGCTACGTCCACCGAGACTACGGTCAAGGTTGAAAATGTCCAAGAAGTTCTTGAGCAAGTTGCAAAAGAAGATGCTTGCGCCACCCTCCTCTACCACATAGCAAGACATTTCATAGGAGAACCTAAGCTTTTCCAGGATAGGAGCTTAGAAATTCTCAACAATCGTCGCTGCAAATACCTAGCAGACTTTAGGTGGTATAAAAACACCTTTCTTGTAAAAGTTATGATCAGACCAGACTGCAACAATGACTTCCAGAAAGAAAGGTTCATTAGCGGTCTTCCCCCTCTGTTCGCCGATAAGGTTAGAACCAAAATTAAGGATAGATTTGAAGGACAAATTCCTTATGGAATTCTCACCTATGGAGATTTAATAAGCTTCATAAGTACCGTAGGTATAGATCTTTGTACTGATCTTAGGCTGAAAAAGGAGCTTAAGCAGAATAGTACTTCCAAATATGGTCTAGGAACCTTTTGTCAAGATTACGGATTCACAGACTTATCTTCTCGCAAAAAGCGTAAGAAGAAATCTTTTAGGTCCAGCAAAAAGACTTCTCCTAGCAAACGGACTTACAAGAAAGAGTCCTATAAACCCAGTAGGAAGACTAAAGAAAAATCTTCCAAAACTTCCAAAAATAAAGATACTTGTTGGACTTGTGGCAAAACTGGCCATAGAGCAAAAGATTGCAAATCCAGCAAGAAAAAGAAGATCAATGACCTTGATCTACCTGACGAAGCTAAAGAAAAATTATTCTCTATTATGGAGGATTCTTCCGAAGCTTCAAACTCCTATTCCTCCTCAAGTAAAGATTTCAGCGACGAAAAATTTATCAACGCCGCTTACGAATCTGATCAATCCTAGTCAGGACAAGAATGTGCCTGTAATGGTACTTTTTTTACTTGCTCACACAAAACGATTAATGTCATCTCAGGAAATCCCAAAGAAATCTTGTTTGACATAATCGAACATATTCCTAACGAAGAACAGCAGAGTAAGTATCTCCAAGAGCTGAAAAGACTTATGCTTTCTCATGAAGAAAGCCCCCCTAAACCTATTATTCAGCCTTTCAGCATGAAGCAGGTTATGGCTAAATTTAGCACGCCTACAGAGCCTACCATTTCTGACCTCAAAGGAGAAATTTATTCTCTCAAAACTGAAGTCAGAAACCTAAAGAGCCGACTTGACCATGTAGAACTTAACATTCTTACAGACCAAGTCCTAAAATCTGCCTCTCATGAGCCGTCCCTGTTACCTGAACCCTCTCCAGACCTGCAGATCATCCCGAATGATCATCTCCAAGAACCTAGTACTTTCCCTGGCGAGGATACTCCTTTTACTTCTGGCAGAGCTGTAGCAGCTATTAAGGCTTACAGCGAACATATTGTCGTTAAAATAGTCATAGACAAAGACTTCTTTTTAAACAGAGTCGCTCTCTTTGATACAGGCGCAGACAGTAACTGCATTGTCAAAGGCCTTATACCCACTTGGTATCTAGAAAAAAGTACCTCTAGACTCTATTCAGCCACCGGCGAGAAAATGAAAATCCATTATCATCTTCCTAAAGCTCATGTCTGCAACAATGGCATATGCCTTGTTAACGACTTTGTCATCACCGAGGATATCACTGAAGATATCATTTTGGGAATACCCTTCGTTAACCAAATTCGACCTTTCTGGAGTGATTACGATGGTATTCGTACCACCCTTCTAGGTAACGATTTGTTCTTCCCATTATTGCGCCATCTATCTCAAGAAGAAGGATGCAAAATTAAAGAGGAAACCGTTTTCAAAATTAACCGTCTTTCCTCTCATATCTAATTTCTTAAACAAGATATTCAGCTCAAGCATATTGAGCACACTTTAAAAACCCCGGAGATGGTTACCGAAATTGCCACTCTCTAAAAGAAGTTTGAAGACGAAATTTGCTCCGAGTTCCCTAATGCTTTCTGGGAACGCAAAAAGCATTTAGTCAAACTTCCTTATATCTCAGGCTTTGAGGAACACTCCATTCCTACTAAGGCCAGACCTATCCAAATGAATCAAGAAATGATGGAAATTTGCAAAATGGAAATTAACCATCTTCTCACAAACGGGATCATTAGACCCTCCAATTCTCCATAGAGTTGCTCTGCATTTTATGTAAACAACAGTGCAGAAAAAGAACGTGGAACTCCCCGGCTTGTTATTAACTACAAGCCTTGAATACTGTTTGAAAATGGATTAGACATCCGATTCCTAATAAAAGGGATCTCCTCAAAAGGACTTTTAAAGCCAATCTTTACAGCAAGTTTGATATGAAGTCAGGTTTATGGAAAATCCAAATTGCTGAAAAGGATAAATATAAAACTGCCTTCAACGTCCCTTTTGGGCACTATGAATGGAATGTCTTACCATTTGGGCTTAAAAATGCTCCCTCTGAATTCCAAATCATCATGAATAATAATTTCAATCCATATTCTTATATGTCAATGGTGTATATTGATGATGTGCTATTTTTTCTGAAAACATTGATTCTCATTTCAAACATCTCAATACTTTCTTTAAGATTGTTAAACTTAATGGTTTGGTTGTCAGCGCCAAAAAGATGAAGCTGTTTCAAACTTCCATTAGATTTTTAGGTCATGATCTGCACCAGGGCAGTTACAAACCTATTTGTAGAGCCATTGAGTTCTCTTCCAAATTTCCTGATGAAATCACGGATAAAACCCAGCTTCAAATGTTTTTAGGAAGCCTTAATTATGTTGCAGATTTAATTCCTCATATTAGACAGGTCTGTGAACCTTTGTATAAACGTCTTAAGAAAAATCCAATTCCATAGAGTCCTGACCAAACCAACACAGTCATTAAGGTTAAGTCTTTGGTACAAAACCTTCCCTGTCTAGGTATTCCAAACCCTGAAGCCTTCATGATCGTGGAGACTGATGCTTTCGATATAGGGTATGGAGGTATCCTGAAACAAAGGGTAGAGGTCAACTCTCCAGAACAATTAGTTCGATTTACTTCTGGGGTATGGAATTCAGCCCAAAGAAACTACAGCACTGTGAAAAAAGAAGTTTTATCTATAGTGCTATGTATCACCAAATTTCAAGATGACCTTGTTAACAAGGAATTTCTACTACGAGTTGATTGCAAATCCGCTAAAGAGATTTTACAAAAAGATGTAAAAAATCTGGTTTCCAAACAAATCTTTGCTAGATGGCAAGCTCTCCTATCTAGCTTCGATTTTCAAATTGAATTTATTAAAGGAGAAAATAACTCCCTCCCCAATTTTCTAACAAGAGAATTTTTACAGGGTCACCATGAGACCAACAACGTTGGGGAAAACTCCAATAAACAAAAACCAAGAACCACTCAGAATGGCGAGACCATTTGATCCCCCTTCAGCATCCAGATCAGCAGTTCCTCAGAGACCTGAACTCAAAACGGAGACTCAATCTCCATTACTAAACAACTATTCAGCATTAACAGAAGCTCCTAAGCTTTCTCCTCCTATGCCAACAAAATTGGTAGACTTGAAGATGGGAAAGCCGTTTGACAAAGGACAATCATCGAGTTCGTCCATACAGACCAAACAGAGTTATACTATGAAGGCTCCGGAGACCTTTGCCCAGGCTGTAGACCCTTCAGCAGGGAAAATAGTACCTCCATCCTCTCCATCTTCCCCCAGAGAAGAATTCAAATTTATCACTACCCAAGTGATGCCTATTATTGCCTTAGACAAAGCGTATGAAGGATATCCTATAGATCAGCTGATCAAGCCGGTCTACAACAACAAAAATTTTGTGGACACAGAAGATTCACTCAAAAAACGAAGATATTATGAAGCTATCTTGGTGGATACTGACTCCATTGAAATTGAACATTCAATGAATGATAGAAATCCCCAGTATATTGATTATTCAAAATTTACAATTAAGTGGGTATTAACCCCCTTTAACTGGTTCGTTGATCATTTGCACACTCCTATTGCATTATCGATGCCTCATAGGCCTCAAACATTCAATTGGTATGACTACAAGTCTGCCTGGTTTAATTTCTTATTTGTTCGTCCAGGACATACATGGTTCGTTAAATATTGCCCTGCCATGGTAGATTCCATCATTCCTCGATGGTTTTACGAGTGGTGGATTTATTTCGGAGGAATCAAAGAAATTCTCCCTCAGCAATTCCTCAACCGGTTTTTTGACTTCTGCACTAAAGAAGGTTGTACCACTCTCCCTGAGCATATTCAAATATGCAAATTTTTCATTAAAAAGAGGATATCATACATCATCTCCTGGAACTTTGTCAAAGTAGAACAATATCAGATCAAATATTAATCCAAAGAGATAAGAGTAAAAGGTTGGATTCCAAAGCCAACAACTCCAAGAACTCCTGATAAAGGAAAACCTGTAGCAGCCTCTCCTAGCTCTTCGCAAAACAAGAAGTCTCTAACAGAAAAACTAAAAAAGGCCTTGGCCGATATGGAGATCCAAGAAAATACCAATGGAGATGAGTTAATCCAACTTATTGCAGAAGCTTCTTCCACAGGAAGCAGTGACGACAATGGCGATATGCTAAACCCTAAAGGACTAGCTATGGCCTACTTAGATCCCTATTATGAATAGGAAAATGACCTTTCAAAGAGATAGAGGTTCAAAGAACCGGAATTATCTGTTGCTATCAATAATTCTTTAGAAATTATCCAACTGTTCAATGAGTTAGATATAAACAGATTTAAAAATCAGTTTCATTATCTGCATGTTAGACTTGTTCAAGTAGCTATAAAGCTGCTTTTTCGACAGGGCTTAGATATCCCTGTCTGTGCTATCCTAAGAGATGCTTGTCTATTAAACTTTGACGACTCTCTCCTAGGAGTTATCCAAAGTAACCTCGCCGACGGCCTGGTATACTTTAATTGTTATCCTAATTTCTCTGTTGATATCAATGATCCTAACATCATGGATGTTTTAACTCTTAATGTTAAGACAAAAAACATGAATAGTAAGGAAAACACTAGAGAAATAGTGATTATATGCCGTGTATACTATCGCCTCATGGGTACTACTCTAGCACCTAAACCTAGATTCACGAGCCCTAAAGGGGTAACCACCCTAATGGAAGCAAACAAAGACCGTAGCACTGTCTTTATTCCGGATTCGTCTAGTGTTATCTTAGTGACGGGACTACCAACAGGGTTTTTAGGTCCTGCAAAAATACTTCTCCTAGCAAACGGACTTACAAGAAAGAGTCCTATAAACCCAGTAGGAAGACTAAACAAAAATCTTCCAAAACTTCCAAAAATAAAGATACTTGTTGGACTTGTGGCAAAACTGGCCATAGAGCAAAAGATTGCAAATCCAGCAAGAAAAAGAAGATCAATCAACTTGATCTACCTGACGAAGCTAAAGAAAAACTATTCTCTATTATGGAGGATTCTTCCAAAGCTTCAAACTCCTATTCCTCCTCAAGTGAAGATTTCAGCGACGAAGAATTTATCAACGCCGCTTACGAATCTGATCAATCCCAGTCAGGACAAGAATGTGCCTGTAATGGTACTTTTTGTACTTGCTCACACAAAACGATTAATGTCATATCAGGAAATCCCAAGAAAATCTTGTTTGACATAATCGAACTATTCCTAACGAAGAACAGCGGAGTAAGTATCTCCAAGAGCTGAAAAGACTTATGCTTTCTCATGAAGAAAGCCCCCCTAAACCTATTATTCATCCTTTTAGCATGAAGCAGGTTATGGCTAAATTTAGCACGCCTACGGAGCCTACCATTTCTGACCTCAAAGGAGAAATTTCTTCTCTCAAAACCAAAGTCAGAAACTTAAAGAGCCGACTTAACCATGTAGAACTTAACATTCTTACAGATCAAGTCCTAAAATCTGCCTCTCATGAGCCGTCCCTTTTACCTGAACCCTCTCCAGACCTGCAGATCATCCCGAATGATCATCTCCAAGAACCTAGTACTTTCCCTGGAGAGGATACTCCTTCTACTTCCGGCAGAGCTGTAGCAGCTATTAAGGCTTACAACGAACATATTGTCGTTAAAATAGTCATAGACAAAGACTTTGTTTTAAATAGAGTCGCTCTCTTTGATACAGGCGCAGACAGTAACTGCAATGTCAAAGGCCATATCCCCACTCGGTATCTAGAAAAAAGTACCTCTAGACTCTATTCAACCACCAGCGAGAAAATGAAAATCCATTATCATCTTTCTAAAGCTCATGTCTGCAACAATGGCATATGCCTTGTTAACGACTTTGTCAACACCGAGGATATCACTGAAGATATCATTTTGGGAATACCCTTTGTTAACCAAATTCGACCTTTCTGGAGTGATTACGATGGTATTCGTACCACCCTTCTAGGTAAAGATTTGTTCTTCCCATTATTGCGCCCTCTATCTCAAGAAGAAGGACGCAAAATTAAAGAGGAAACCGTTTTCAAAATTAACCGTCTTTCCTCTCATATCTGTTTTCTTAAACAAGATATTCAGCTCAAGCATATTGAGCACACTTTAAAAACCCCGAAGATGGTTACCAAAATTGCCACTCTCTAAAAGAAGTTTGAAGACGAAATCTGCTCCGAGTTCCCTAATGCTTTCTGGGAACGCAAAAAGCATTTAGTCGAACTTTCTTATATATCTGGCTTTGAGGAACACTTCATTCCTACTAAGGCCAGACCTATCCAAATGAATCAAGAAATGATGGAAATTTGCAGAAATGAAATTAACCATCTTCTCACAAACGGGATCATTAGACCCTCCAATTCTCCATGGAGTTGCTCTGCATTTTATGTAAACAACAGTGCAGAATAAGAACGTGGAACTCCCCGGCTTGTTATTAACTACAAGCCTTTGAATACTGTTTTAAAATGGATTAGATATCCGATTCCTAATAAAAGGGATCTCCTCAAAAGGATTTTTAAAGCCAATCTTTATAGAAAGTTTGATATGAAGTCAGGTTTCTGGCAAATCCAAATTGCTGAAAAGGATAAATATAAGGCTGCCTTCAACGTCCCTTTTGGGCACTACGAATGGAATGTCTTACCATTTGGGCTTAAAAATGCTCCCTCTGAATTCCAAAACATCATGAATAATATTTTCAATCCATATTCTTATATGTCAATTGTTTATATTGATGATGTGCTAATTTTTTCTGAAAACATTGATTCTCATTTCAAATATCTCAATACTTTCTTTAAGATTGTTAAACTTAATGGTTTGGTTGTCAGCGCCAAAAAGATGAAGCTGTTTCAAACTGGCTCTGGAGACCTTTGCCCAGGCTGTAGACCCTTCAGCAGGGAAAATAGTACCTCCATCCACTCCATCTTCCATAAAAAACATGAATAGTATTGAAAACACCAGAGAAATAGCGATTATATACCGTGTATACTATAGCCTCATGGGTACTACTCTAGCACCTAAATCTAGATTCACGAGCCCTAAAGGGGTGGTTAGTATTCAAAGGCTTGTAGTTAATAACAAGTCGGGGAGTTCCACGTTCTTTTTCTGCACTGTTGTTTACATAAAATGCAGAGCAACTACATGGAGAATTGGAGGGTCTAATGATCCCATTTGTGAGAAGATGGTTAACTTCCTTTTTGCAAATTTCCATCATTTCTTGATTCATTTGGATAGGTCTGGCCTTAGTAGGAATGGAGTGTTCCTCAAAGCCAGAGATATAAGGAAGTTCGACTAAATGCTTTTTGCGTTCCCAGAAAGCATTAGGGAACTCGGAGCAAATTTCATCTTCAAACTTCTTTTGGAGAGTGGCAATTTTGGTAACCATCTCCAGGGTTTTTCCCAAAATGATATCTTCATTGATATCCTCGATGATGACAAAGTCGTTAACAAGGCATATGCCATTGTTGAAGACATGAGCATTAGGAAGCTGATAATGGATTATCATTTTCTCGCTGCTGGCTGAATAGAGTCTAGAGGTACTTTTTTCTAGATACCGAATGGGGATAAGGCCTTTGACAATGCAGTTACTGTCTGCGCCTGTATCAAAGAGAGCGACTCTATTTAAAACGAAGTCTTTGTCTATGACTATTTTAATGACAATATGTTCGCTGTAAGCCTTAATAGCTGCTACAGCTCTGCCGGAAGTAGAAGGAGTATCCTCGCCAGGGAAAGTACTTGGTTCTTGGAGATGATCATTCGGGATGATCTGCAGGTCTGGAGAGGGTTCAGGTAATAGGGACGGCTCATGAGAGGCAGATTTTAGGACTTGATCTGTAAGAATGTTAAGTTCTACATGGTCAAGTTGGTTCGTTAGGTTTCTGACTTCGGTTTTGAGAGAAGAAATTTCTCCTTTGAGGTCAGAAATGGTAGGCTCCGTAGGCGTGCTAAATTTAGCCATAACCTACTTCATGCTGAAAATCTGAATAATAGGTTTAGGGGGGCTTTCTTCATGAGAAAGCATAAGTCTTTTCAGCTCTTGGAGATACTTACTCCGCTGTTCTTCGTTAGGAATACTTTCGATTATGTCAAATAAGATTTCTTTGGGATTTCCTGAGATGACATTAATCGTTTTGTGTGAGCAAGTACAAAAAGTACCATTACATGCACATTCTTGTCCTGAATGGGATTGATCAGATTCGTAAGCGGCGTTGATAAATTCTTCGTCGCTGAAATCTTCACTTGAGGAGGAATAGGAGTTTGAAGCTTCGGAAGAATTCTCCATAATAGAGAATAATTTTTCTTTAGCTTCGTCAGGTAGATCAAGTTGATTGATCTTTTTTTTCTTGCTGGATTTGCAATCTTTTTCTCTATGGCTAGTTTTGCCACAAGTCCAACAAGTATCTTTATTTTTGGAAGTTTTGGAAGTTTTTTGTTTAGTCTTCCTACTGGGTTTATAGGACTCTTTCTTGTAAGTCTGTTTGCTAGGAGATGTCTTTTTGCTGGACCTAAAAGATTTCTTCTTATGCTTTTTGCGAGAAGATAAGTCTGTGAATCCGTAATCTTGACAAAAGGTTCCTTGACCATATTTGGAAGTACTATTCTGCTTAAGCTCCCTTTTCAGCCTAAGATCGGTACAAAGATCTATACCTATGGTACTAATGAAGCTTATTAAATCTCCATAGGTGAGAATTCCATAAGGGATTTGTCCTTCAAATCTATCCTTAATTTTGGTTCTAACCTTATCAGCGAACAGAGGGGGAAGACCGCAAATGAACCTTTCTTTCCAAAAGTCATTGTTGCAGTCTGGTCTGATCATAACATTTACAAGAAAGGTGTCTTTATACCACCTAAAGTCTGCTAGGTCTTTGCAGCGAAGATTGTTGAGAATTTCTAAGCTCCTATCATGGAAAAGCTTAGGTTCTCCTATGAAATGTCTTGCTATATGGTAGAGGAGGGTGGCGCAAGCATCTTCTTTCACAACTTGCTCAAGAACTTCTTGGCCATTTTCAACCTTGACCGTAGTCTCGGTGGACGTAGCATCATAGATGAGATTCCTTACCTCATCGGTGATGTAGTTATCCCACCAATGTTTCATCATACCGGTAAAACCTGATACAATCATAGTGGCCGCTCCTTTGTCAGAAGCTCCCTTAATTTTATAGGCAGTAATAGATACGACCATTTCATGGAGTTTATTGTAAATTTGGTGTTCAGCCAGACCGTCAATATTCCATTCAGTTATACCTCTTCCATCATGATTGAATGTAGAGAGGTAGGGATTTTCTTCGAATTGGACATCCGGAGGGGAAGGTTTTCTATAATAGTTTTTCTTAGTTAAAAAATGTTCACTAGTGAGTTTAGAGAGGGAGTTCTTTTGTTGGGTACTGGACTCTCCTTGCTGAGCCACTTTGAACTTCAAAAGTTTGTGATTGATTTTTTCCAAAATTTGTTCTGAGAGCTTAAAGTCGTCATTGAGCTCCGGGAATTTCTCCTTTTAAAATTCAGGTATCTTAAAGATAGGATTAGAGATAGGTTTAGAGCTTGCCGTGCTTTTAACCGGATGGGGGGATTCAAAAGGAAGGGTAGAACTCTTATTTTCTCCTATTTGTTGGGAGATGGTGTGGAGAACTTGATTAGTATAATTGTTTTGATCAATTATTCTATCAAGATCTCTATTTGTAGGGGCCATGGAAGGTCTATCATGCTTCTTCTTGAAAGGAGAAGCACTGAGAACTTCGTTATGATAAGGAATTTTTATTCCTTCTAGCGGAGGAGTCACTGATTCCACAACTTGGTGACTCTGCGTATACCATTTGTTAATGATAACGTTAAGGGATTCATTCTGGTTTCCCATTCTACCAGTACATTCGAACCATTTTAAGAATTCGATGTCACATCGGAGTCTTTTCATGTCGGCTATCCATAGTCGATCAAACTCCTTTTGTTGTTCTTTGGAATAGGTACTGGTGTACCATTTCCGTTTAATAGCGTCCTTAGGGATATACCATAGGACCTTTAAGGCTTGGAGGTCAGGAATGTATTCTTCCTCTGATTTGATGACGAGAAGGCTAGGGTCAGTCCTAATCTTTTGATAGGATGTCGAAGGGGGAGGTGCCATATCCGAGGCAGTCGGGCTGCCAGATGCGTAAAGATTGTCGAGTTCATTAACCCTAATGGGTTGCTGATAATAGACTTTTGGGACTGGAGCAGAGAAGTCAACTCCTCTAATTTTTCCCTTGTCATTATTATCATTTTCGTCACTTCCCTCTAGGGGTTTGGAGGTGGAAGCACGAGTAGAGACCGATCGGCGGAACGAAGAGTGTCGGTCTCTACTCGTGCTTCCACCTCCAAACCCCCAGAGGGAAGTGACGAAAATGATAATAATGACAAGGGAAAAATTAGAGGAGTTGACTTCTCTGGTCCAGTCCCAAAAGTCTATTATCAGCAACCCATTAGGGTCAATGAACCCGACAATCTTTACGCATCTGGCAGCCCGACGGCCTCGGATATGGAACCTACCCCTTCCATATCCCATCAAAAGATTAGGACTGACCCTAGCCTTCTCGTCATCAAATCAGAGGAAGAATACATTCCTGACCTCCAAGCCTTAAAGGTCCTGTGGTATCTCCCTAAGGACGCTATTAAACGGAAATGGTACACCAGTACCTATTCCAAAGAACAACCAAAGGAGTTTGGTCGACTATGGATAGCCGACATGAAAAGACTCCGATGTGACATTGAATTCTTCAAATGGTTCGAATGTACTGGTAGAATGGGAAACCAGAATGAATCCCTTAACATTATCATTAACAAATGGTATACGCAGAGTCATCAAGTCGTGGAATCAGTGACTCCTCCGCTAGAAGGAATAAAAATTCCTTATCATAACGAAGTTCTTAGTGCTTCTCCTTTCAAGAAGAAGCATGATAGACCTTCCATGGCCCGTACAAATAGAGATCTTGATAGAATAATTGACCAAACCAATTATCCTAATCAAGTTCTCCACACCATATCCCAACAAATAGGAGAAAATAAGAGTTCTACCCTTCCTTTTGAATCCCCCCAGCCGGTTAAAAGCACGACAAGATCTAAACCTATCTCTAATCCTATCTTTAAGAGACCTGAATTTCAAAAGAAGAAATTCCCGGAGCTCAATGACGACTGGTACTATTTTCCCTGCTGAAGGGTCTACAGCCTGGGCAAAGGTCTCCGGAGCCTTCATAGTATAACTCTGTTTGGTCTGTACGGATGAACTCGATGATTGTCCTTTGTCAAACGGCTTTCCCATCTTCAAGTCTACCAATTTTGTTGGCATAGGAGGAGAAATCTTAGGAGCTTTTGTTAATGCTGAATACCTGTTTAGTAATGGAGATTGAGTCTCCGTTTTGAGTTCAGGTCTCTGAGGAACTGCTGATCTGGATGCTGAAGGGGGATCAAAACGTTGTCGGTCTCATGGTGACCCTGTAAAAATTCTCTTGTTATAAAATCGGGGAGGGAGTTATTTTCTCCTTTAATAAATTCAATTTGAAAATAGAAGCTAGATAGGAGAGCTTGCCATCTAGCAAAGATTTGTTTGGAAACCAGATTTTTTACATCTTTTGGTAAAATCTCTTTAGCGGATTTGCAATAAACTCGTAGTAGAAATTCCTTATTAATAAGGTCATCTTGAAATTTGGTGATACATAGCACTATAGATAAAACTTCTTTTTTCACAGTGCTGTAGTTTCTTTGGGCAGAATTCCATACCCCAGAAGTAAATCGAACTAATTGTTCTGGAGAGTTGACCTCTACCCTTTGTTTCAGGATTCCTCCATACCTTAGATTGGACAAGAGTAAATTTCTAAGGGTGGGAAATTTCTGATGCCTGCTCTATGAGATTAAAACATTACAAGAGAGTGCAGGAGATTGGACAAGAGTAAATTTCTAAGGGTGGGAAATTTCTGATGCCTGCTCTATGAGATTACATGGTCTTTTATAGACAAATGAAATACATCTAGTGTGTAAAGTGGAGGGCTCTGATGTTTCCGACAATTTGTTTTGGCTTCTTACTTTTAGTAAAGTAGATTCCTTCTGAGTGCTGGCTTGCTTTTTAGAAAAGCAGATGCTTTTTCTTTTGGAAAAACTGATATGATAAGAGTGCTTTTATAAAGCAGTCCTTTCTTTTGGAGTCTTCTGGAGACCTTAATGATTCCTAGATTCTTATCAGGAATAGTGAACTGCCTTTTGCAGAGATAATTCCGGTTCGTTGAACCTCTATCTCTTTGAAAGGTCATTTTCCTATTCATAATAGGGATCTAAGTAGGCCATAGCTAGTCCTTTAGGGTTTAGCATATCGCCATTGTCATCACTGCTTCCTGTGGAAGAAGCTTCTGCAATAAGTTGCATTAACTAATCTTCATTGGTATTTTCTTGGCTCTCCATATCGGCCAAGGCCTTTTTTAGTTTTTCTTTTAGAGCCTTCTTGTTTTGCGAAGAGCTAGGAAAGGCTGCTACAGGTTTTCCTTTATCAGGATTTCTTGGAGCTGTTGGCTTTGGAGTCCAGCCTTTTACTCTTATCTCTTTGGATAGATATTTGATCCGATATTGTTCTCCTTTGACAAAGTTCCAGGAGATGATGTATGATATCCTCTTTTTAATGAAAAATTTGCATATTTGAATATGCTCAGGGAGAGTGGTGCAACCTTCTTTAGTGCAGAAGTCAGAAAACCGGTTGAGGAATTGCTGAGGGAGAATTTCTTTGATTCCTCCGAAATAAATCCACCACTTGTAAAACCTTCGAGGAATGATGGCATTTACCATGGCAGGGCATTATTTAATGAACCATGTATGTCCTAGACGAACAAATAAGAAATTAAACCAGGCAGACTTGTAGTCATACCAATTAAATGTTTGAGGCCTATGAGGCATCGATAATGCAATAGGAGTGTGCAAATGATCAACGAACCAGTTAAAGGGGGTTAATACCCGCTTAATTGTAAATTTCGAATAATCAATATACTCGGGATTTCTATCATTCATTGAATGTTCAATTTCAATGGAGTCAGTATCCACCAAGATAGCTTCATAATATCTTCGTGTTTTGAGTGGATCTTCTGTGTCCACAAAATTTTTGTTGTTGTAGACCGGCTTGATCAGCTGATCTATAGGATATCCTTCATACGCTTTGTCTAAGGCAATAATAGGCATCACTTGGGTAGTGATAAATTTGAATTCTTCTCTGGAGGAAGATGGAGAGGATGGAGGTACTATTTTCCCTGCTGAAGGGTCTACAGCCTGGGCAAAGGTCTCCGGAGCCTTCATAGTATAACTCTGTTTGGTCTGTACGGACGAACTCGATGATTGTCCTTTGTCAAACGGCTTTCCCGTCTTCAAGTCTACCAATTTTGTTGGCATAGGAGGAGAAAGCTTAGGAGCTTTTGTTAATGCTGAATAGCTGTTTAGTAATGGAGATTGAGTCTCCGTTTTGAGTTCAGGTCTCTGAGGAACTGCTAATCTGGATGCTGAAGGGGGATCAAATGGTCTCGCCATTCTGAGTGATTCTTGGTTTTTGTTTATTGGAGTTTTCCCCAACGTTGTTGGTCTCATGGTGACCTTGTATAAATTCTCTTGTTAGAAAATCGGGGAGGGAGTTATTTTCTCCTTTAATAAATTCAATTTGAAAATCGAAGCTAGATAGGAGCGCTTTCCATCTAGCAAAGATTTGTTTGGAAACCAGATTTTTTACATCTTTTTGTGAAATCTCTTTAGCGGATTTGCAATCAACTCGTAGTAGAAATTCCTTGTTAACAAGGTCATCTTGAAATTTGGTGATACATAGCACTATAGATAAAACTTCTTTTTTCACAGTGCTGTAGTTTCTTTGGGATGAATTCCATACCCCAGAAGTAAATCGAACTAATTATTCTGGAGAGTTGACCTCTACCCTTTGTTTCAGGATACCTCCATACCCTATATCGGAAGCATCAGTCTCCACGATCATGAAGGCTTCAGGGTTTGGAATACCTAGACAGGGAAGGTTTTGTACCAAAGACTTAACCTTAATGACTGCGTTGGTTTGGTCAGGACTCCAAGGAACTGGATTTTTCTTAAGACGTTTATACAAAGGTTCACAGACCTGTCTAATATGAGGAATGAAATCTGCAACATAATTAAGTCTTCCTAAAAACCTTTGAAGCTGGGTTTTATCCGTGATTTCATCAGGAAATTTGGAAGAGAACTCAATGGCTCTACAAATAGGTTTGTAACTGCCCTGGTGCAGATCATGACCTAAAAATCTAATGGAAGTTTGAAACAGCTTCATCTTTTTGGCGCTGACAACCAAACCATTAAGTTTAACAATCTTAAAGAAAGTATTGAGATGTTTGAAAAGAGAATCAATGTTTTCAGAAAAATTTAGCACATCATCAATATAAACCATTGACATATAAGAATATGGATTGAAAATATTATTCATGATGTTTTGGAATTCAGAGGGAGCATTTTTAAGCCCAAATGGTAAGACATTCCATTCGTAATGCCCAAAAGGGACGTTGAAGGCAGTCTTATATTTATCCTTTTCAGCAATTTGGATTTGCCAGAAACTTGACTTCAATTTAGAATGTCACATTCTCTAACTCTGAGCTGATAATAGCCTGATCTGAGGTCTATCTTAGAGAAATAACTGGCACCCTGGAGTTGGTCAAACAAGTCATTGATTCTGGGAAGTGTATACTTGTTCTTGACTATGACCTTATTGAGCCGACTATAGTCTATACATATTCTGAGAGAAATGTCTTTCTTTCGCACGAATAGAACTGGTGCACCCTACGGGGACACACTGGGTCTGATGAACCCCTTGTCTAGGAGATCTTTCAACTGTTCTTTTAGTTCTCTGAGTTCTGCTGGTGCCATTTTGTATGGTAGAATAGATATGGGTTGAGTATCTGGGAGAAGGTCTATGCCGAAGTCTATTTCCCTTTCAGGAGGAATTCCAAGAAGATCTTCAGGGAACACATCTTAATATTTATTCACTACTGGGACTGATTCAAGACTGGAGTTTCAGAACTAGGGTCCTTTACTCGAACAAGATGATAGACACATCCCTTTGATATCATTTTCCTTGCCCTTAGGTATGAAATAAGCTGACATTTGAAGGTTGAAGTATTACCCCTCCACTCTAGGATGGGTTTATTCAGAAATTAAAATGGGATAATTTTGTTTCTACTGTCGACTGTGGTATAGTAGGAATGAAGCCAATCCATGCCGAGAATGACATCAAAATTAGTCATCTCTAATTTGACTAAGTCAATTGAAGTGACTTTCTAGAATACCATAATTGGATAGTTCCTGTATACCTGTCGGGCTATAATAGGTTTACCTACTGGGGTAGAGACTAAGAAGGGCTCTGCTAGAATTTCGAGACTGACTCCAAAATCAACTGCTATATAAGGAGTAACAAAAGACAAAGAAGCTCCTGGATCTAGCAAAGCGTAAACATGTATAAGAATGATTTGTAATGTACCAATGACCACATCAGGAGAATTTTCCGAATCCTACCGGGACTGAAGAGAATAAAGTTTGTTTGGGCGTTGCCCACTGGTGGCACTGGAAGTGGTACCCTACTGATTCAAGTGACCGAACTGTGTTGAGGAACGGTTAGACTGACCCTGAAAACCAGACTGGGGACAATCTATGACTCTGTGGCCTATCTTGCCAAATTCAAAACAAACATCACTGCCATCTCGTCAAATACCCTGATGGTGCTTGCCACAAGTCTGACAATAAGAATGAGTTCGGGCACTGCTAATAATACTCTTAGACTTAGAGCCTAGCGTCCTATCTTTATTACCATTACTAAACTTGGAACTGGAGAACTGGCTGAGAAAGGAGTTGGAACTAAGAACTTTGGGTGGAACTGAGAATGATTCCCACTCTCAGACTTAGGCTGATTGAAATTGAAGCTACCTATCTAGCTCTCTTATTATGCTTTTCTCTCTCCTTATTATTCTGCTCCTCTATCTGCTAAGCATGAATCATGAGCCTAGATGAGTCCATCTCAATAATCAACATCGCGGTCCTTCACTCCTTGACCATACTATCATTCACTCCAAACACAAACTTACTTATTTGGGATCTACTATCTGCCACTACATGAGGGTGTTCTATCTCTTTGAAAGGTCATTTTCCTATTCATAATAGGGATCTAAGTAGGCCATAGCTAGTCCGTTAGGGTTTAGCATATCGCCATTGTCGTCACTGCTTCCTGTGGAAGAAGCTTCTGCAATAAGTTGGATTAACTCATCTTCATTGGTATTTTTTTGGTTCTCCATATCGGCCAAGGCCTTTTTTAGTTTTTCTTTTAGAGCATTCTTGTTTTGCGAAGATCTAGGAGAGGCTGCTACAGGTTTTTCTATATCAGGAGTTCTTGGAGCTGTTGGCTTTGGAGTCCAACCTTTTACTCTTATCTCTTTGGATAGATATTTGATCCGATATTGTTCTCCTTTGACAAAGTTCCAGGAGATGATGTATGATATCCTCTTTTTAATGAAAAATTTGCATATTTGAATATGCTCAGGGAGAGTGGTGCAACCTTCTTTAGTGAAGAAGTCAGAAAACCGGTTGAGGAATTGCTGAGGGAGAATTTCTTTGATTCCTCTGAAATAAATCCACCACTCGTAAAACCATCGAGGAATGATGGCATCTACCATGGCAGGGCAATATTTAACGAACCATGTATGTCATGGATGGACAAATAAGAAATTAAACCAGGCAGACTTGTAGTCATACCAATTGAATGTTTGAGGCCTATGAGGCATCGATAATGCAATAGGAGTGTGTAAATGATCAACGAACTAGTTAAAGGGGGTTAATACCCGCTTAATTATAAATTTTGAATAATCAATATACTCGGGATTTCCATCATTCATTGAATGTTCAATTTCAATGGAGTCAGTATCCACCAAGATAGCTTCATAATATCTACGTGTTTTGAGTGGATCTTCTGTGTCCACAAAATTTTTGTTGTTGTAGACCGGCTTGATCAGCTGATCTATAGGATATCCTTCATACGCTTTGTCTAAGGCAATAATAGGCATCACTTGCGTAGTGATAAATTTGAATTCTTCTCTGGAGGAAGATGGAGAGGATGGAGGTACTATTTTCCATGCTGAAGGGTCTACAGCCTGGGCAAAGGTCTTCAAAGCCTTCATAGTATAACTCTGTTTGCTCTCCCCCTTCCACATCCCATCAAAAGATTAGGACTAACCCTAGCCTTCTCGTCATCAAATCAGAGAAAGAATACATTCCTGATCTCCAACCCTTAAAGGTCCTGTGGTATCTCCCTAAGGACGCTATTAAATGGAAATGGTACACCAGTACCTATTCCAAAGAACAACAAAAGGAGTTTGGTCGACTATGGATAGCCGATATGAAAAGACTCCGATGTGACATCGAATTCTTCAAATTGTTCGAATGTACTGGTAGAATGGGAAACCAGAATGAATCCCTTAATGTTATCATTAACAAATGGTATACGCAGAGTCACCAAGTCGTGGAATTAGTGATTCCTCCGCTAGAAGGAATAAAAATTCCTTATCATAACGAAGTTCTCAGTGCTTCTCCTTTCAAGAAGAAGCATGATAGACCTTCCATGGCCCCTACAAATAGAGTTCTTGATAGAATAATTGACCAAAACAATTATACTAATCAAGTTCTCCACACCATCTCCCAACAAATAGGAGAAAATAAGAGTTCTACCCTTCCTTTTGAATCCCCCCAGCCGGTTAAAAGCACGGCAAGCTCTAAACCTATCTCTAATCCTATCTTTAAGATACCTGAATTTCAAAAGGAGAAATTCTCGGAGCTCAATGACGACTTTAAGCTCTCAGAACAGATTTTGGAAAAAATCAATTACAAACTTTTGAAGTTCAAAGTGGCTCAGCAAGGAGAGTCTAGTACCCAATAAAAGAACTCTCTCTCTAAACTCACTAGTGAACGTTTTTCAACTAAGAAAAACTATTATAGAAAACCTTCCCCTCCGGATGTCCAATTCGAAGAAAATCCCTACCTCTCTACATTCAATCATGATGGAAGAGGTATAACTGAATGGAATATTGACGGTCTGGCCGAACACCAGATTTACAATAAACTCCATGAAATGGGCTTAAAAATGCTCCCTCTGAATTCCAAAACATCATGAATAATATTTTCAATCCATATTCTTATATGTCAATTGTTTATATTGATAATGCGCTAATTTTTTCTGAAAACATTGATTCTCATTTCAAACATCTCAATACTTTCTTTAAGATTGTTAAACTTAATGGTTTGGTTGTCAGCGCCAAAAAGATGAAGCTGTTTCAAACTTCCATTAGATTTTTAGGTCATGATCTGCACCAGGGCAGTTACAAACCTATTTGTAGAGCCATTGAGTTCTCTTCCAAATTTCCTGATGAAATTACAGATAAAACCCAGCTTCAAAGGTTTTTAGGAAGCCTTAATTATGTTGCAGATTTCATTCCTCATATTAGACAGGTCTGTGAACCTTTGTATAAACGTCTTAAGAAAAATCCAGTTCCTTGGAGTCCTGACCAAACCAACGCAGTCATTAAGTTTAAGTCTTTGGTACAAAACCTTCCCTGTCTAGGTATTCCAAACCCTGAAGCCTTCATGATCGTGGAGACTGATGCTTTCGATATAGGGTATGGAGGTATCTTGAAACAAAGGGTAGAGGTCAACTCTCCAGAACAATTAGTTCAATTTACTTCTGGGGTATGGAATTCAGCCCAAAGAAACTACAGCACTGTGAAAAAAGAAGTTTTATCTGTAGTGCTATGTATCACCAAATTTTAAGATGACCTTGTTAACAAGGAATTTCTACTATGAGTTGATTGCAAATCCGCTAAAGAGATTTTACAAAAAGATGTAAAAAATCTGGTTACCAAACAAATCTTTGCTAGATGGCAAGCTCTCCTATCTAGCTTCGATTTTCAAATTGAATTTATTAAAGGAGAAAATAACTCCCTCCCCGATTTTCTAACAAAAGAATTTTTACAGGGTCACCATGAGACCAACAACGTTGGGGAAAACTCCAATAAACAAAAACCAAGAGTCACTCAGAATGGCGAGACCATTTGATCCTGCAGGAGATTGGACAAGAGTAAATTTCTAAGGGTGGGAAATTTCTGATGCCTGCTCTATGAGATTACATGGTCTTTTATAGACAAATGAAATACATCTAGTGTGTACAAGTGGAGGGCTCAGACGTTGCCGACAATTTGTTTTGGCTTCTTACTTTTAGTAAAGTAGATTTCTTCTGAGTGCTGGCATGCTTTTTAGAAAAGCAGATGCTTTTTCTTTTGGAAAAGCTGATATGATAAGAGTTCTTTTATAAAGCAGTCCTTTCTTTTGGAGTCTTCTGGAGACCTTAATGATTCCTAGATTCTTATCAGGAATAGTGAACTGCCTGTTGCAGAGATAATTTCGGTTCTTTGTACCTCTATCTCTTTGAAAGGTCATTTTCCTATTCATAATAGGGATCTAAGTAGGCCATAGCTAGTCCTTTAGGGTTTAGCATATCGCCATTGTTGTCACTGCTTCCTGTGGAAGAAGCTTCTGCAATAAGTTGGATTAACTCATCTTCATTGGTATTTTCTTAGCTCTCCATATCGGCCAAGGCCTTTTTTAGTTTTTCTTTTAGAGCCTTCCTGGTTTGCGAAGAGCTAGGAGAGGTTGCTATAGGTTTTCCTTTATCAGGAGTTCTTGGAGCTGTTGGCTTTGGAGTCCAACCTTTTACTATTATCTCTTTGGATAGATATTTGATCCGATATTGTTCTCCTTTGACAAAGTTCCAGGAGATGATGTATGATATCCCCTTTTTAATGAAAAACTTGCACATTTGAATATGCTCAGGGAGAGTGGTGCAACCTTCTTTAGTGCAGAAGTCAGAAAACCAGTTGAGGAATTGTTGAGGGAGAATTTCTTTGATTTCTCCGAAATAAATCCACCACTCGTAAAACCATCGAGGAATGATGGCATCTACCATGGCAGGGCAATATTTAACGAACCATGTATGTCCTGGACGAACAAATAAGAAATTAAACCAGGCAGACTTGTAGTCATACCAATTGAATGTTTGAGGCCTATGAGGCATCGATAATGCAATAGGAGTGTGCAAATGATCAACGAACTAGTTAAAGGGGGTTAATACCCGCTTAATTGTAAATTTTGAATAATCAATATACTCGGGATTTCTATCATTCATTGAATGTTCAATTTCAATGGAGTTAGTATCCAGCAAGATAGCTTCATAATATCTTTGTGTTTTGAGTGGATCTTCTGTGTCCACAAAATTTTTGTTGTTGTAGACCGGCTTGATCAGCTGATCTATAGGATATCCTTCATATGCTTTGTCTAAGGCAATAATAGGCATCACTTGGGTAGTGATAAATTTGAATTCTTCTCTGGAGGAATATGGAGAGGATGGAGGTACTATTTTCCCTGCTGAAGGGTCTACAGCCTGGGCAAAGGTCTCCGGAGCCTTCATAGTATAACTCTGTTTGGTCTGTACGGACGAACTCAATGATTTTCCTTTGTAAAACGGCTTTCCCGTCTTTAAGTCTACCAATTTTGTTGGCATAGGAGGAGAAAGCTTAGGAGCTTCTGTTAATGCTGAATACCTGTTTAGTAATGGAGATTGAGTTAGAACAGCGGAGTAAGTATCTCCAAGAGCTGAAAAGACTTATGCTGACCATCAATATTCCATTCAGTTATACCTCTTCCATCATGATTGAATGTAGAGAGGTAGGGATTTTCTTCGAATTGGACATCTGGAGGGGAAGGTTTTCTATAATAGTTTTTCTTAGTTGAAAAACGTTCACTGGTGAGTTTAGAGAGAGAGTTCTTTTGTTGGGTACTGGACTCTCCTTGCTGAGCCACTTTGAACTTCGAAAGTTTGTGATTGATTTTTTCCAAAATCTGTTCTGAGAGCTTAAAGTCATCATTGAGCTCCGGGAATTTCTCCTTTTAAAATTCAGGTATCTTAAAGATAGGATTAGAGATAGGTTTAGAGCTTGCCGTGCTTTTAACCGGCTGGGGGGATTCAAAAGGAAGGGTAGAACTCTTATTTTCTCCTATTGGTTGGGAGATGGTGTGGAGAACTTGATTAGTATAATTGTTTTGGTCAATTATTCTATCAAGATCTCTATTTGTACGGGCCATGGAAGGTCTATCATGCTTCTGCTTGAAAGGAGAAGCACTGAGAACTTCGTTATGATAAGGAATTTTTATTCCTTCTAGCGGAGGAGTCACTGATTCCATGACTTGGTGACTCTGCGTATACCATTTGTTAATGATAACGTTAAGGGATTCATTCTGGTTTCCCATTCTACCAGTACATTTGAACCATTTGAAGAATTCGATGTCACATCGGAGTCTTTTCATGTCGGCTATCCATAGTCGACCAAACTCCTTTTGTTGTTCTTTGGAATAGGTACTGGTGTACCATTTCCGTTTAATAGCGTCCTTAGGGAGATACCACAGGACCTTTAAGGCTTGGAGGTCAGGAATGTATTCTTCCTCTGATTTGATGACGAGAAGGCTAGGGTCAGTCCTAATCTTTTGATGGGATGTAGAAGGGGGAGGTTCCATGTCCGAGGCCGTCGGGCTGCCAGGTGCGTAAAGATTGTCTGGTTCATTGACCCTAATGGGTTGCTGATAATAGAATTTTGGGACTGGACCAGAGAAGTCAACTCCTCTAATTTTTCCCTTATCATTATTATCATTTTTGTCACTTCCCTCTGGGGGTTTGGAGGTGGAAGCACGAGTAGAGACCGATCGGCGGAACGAAGAGTGTCGGGAGGGGTCCAGTCCAAGGAATTTTAAATCGATAGATCCGTCAGGGTGTTGTATAACCCTTTCGATCTGGGATTTTTCTTGGTAAATACGAATGGGTTGGGTGATAGCATCGAAGTGCCATTCGTTTCTATTGAGAATATCGTCCCAAACTAGAGCCTTAGGAACAAAGACAGTGCTACGGTCTTTGTTTGCTTCCATTAGGGTGGTTACCCCTTTAGGGCTCGTGAATCTAGATTTAGGTGCTAGAGTAGTACCCATGAGGCGATAGTATACACGGTATATAATCACTATTTCTCTGGTGTTTTCCTTACTATTCATGTTTTTTGTCTTAACATTAAGAGTTAAAACATCCATGATGTTAGGATCATTGATATCAACAGAGAAATTAGGATAACAATTAAAGTATATAGGGCCGTCGGCGAGGTTACTTTGGATAACTCCTAGGAGAGAGTCGTCAAAGTTTAATAGACGAGCATCTCTTAGGATAGCACAGACAGGGATATCTAAGCCCTATCGAAAAAGCAGCTTTATAGCTACTTGAACAAGTCCAACATGCAGATATTGAAACTGATTTTTAAATTTGTTTATATCTAAATCATTGAACAGTTGGATAATTTCTAAAGAATTATTGATAGCAACAGTAGACTCAGAGGTGTTGATATTATGTTTTTTCAAAAAACTAAATTTCCCGATTTGATAAATCGTATTGAAAGATTCTTCTGGAATACTCCAGTTTTGAAGATCATTTTCAATTGTAGCAATCGGAGTTGCTTGAGAAGATAGGTTAACAGTGTTTTTAATATGATTGTTCATATTTTGAAAATACTGTCTAGAGACTAACAGAGAAAACTTACATGTTCATATAAGCAGGCATATCACAGTAAACAAGTATGAAAGAACTTAAAGCAAATTATATTAACACATCTATGGCTTATACGATCTAACAAGGTTTAATGGCTTTACACAGGATTCGTCTAGTGTTATCTTAGTGACGGGACTACCAACAGGGTCTAATGCTTACCTTAGCTGCGAAGCATAAGAAGAAATCTTTTAGGTCCAGCAGAAAGACTTCTCCTAGCAAACGGACTTACAAGAAAGAGTCCTATAAACCCAGTAGGAAGACTAAACAAAAATCTTCCAAAACTTCCAAAAATAAAGATACTTGTTGGACTTGTGGCAAAACTGGCCATAGAGCAAAAGATTGCAAATCCAGCAAGAAAAAGAAGATCAATCAACTTGATCTACCTAACGAAGCTAAAGAAAAATTATTCTCTATTATGGAGGATTCTTCCAAAGCTTCAAACTCCTATTCCTCCTCATGTAAAGATTTCAGCGACGAAGAATTTATCAACGCCGCTTACGAATCTGATCAATCCCAGTCAGGACAAGAATGTGCCTGTAATGGTACTTTTTGTACTTGCTCACACAAAACGATTAATGTCATCTCAAGAAATCCCAAAAAAATCTTGTTTGACATAATCGAACATATTCCTAACGAAGAACAGCGGAGTAAGTATCTCCAAGAGCTGAAAAGACTTATGCTTTCTCATGAAGAAAGCCCAAACTTCTTTTGGAGAGTGGCAATTTTGGTAACCATCTCCGGGGTTTTTAAAGTGTGCTCAATATGATTGAGTTGAATATCTTGTTTAAGAAAACAGATATGAGAGGAAAGACGGTTAATTTTGAAAATGGTTTCCTCTTTAATTTTGTGTCCTTCTTCTTGAGATAGAGGGTGCAATAATGGGAAGAACAAATCGTTACCTAGAAGGGTGGTACGAATACCATCGTAATCACTCCAGAAAGGTCGAATTTGGTTAACGAAGGGTATTCCCAAAATGATATCTTCAGTGATATCCTCAGTGATGACAAAGTCGTTAAAAAGGCATATGCCATTGTTGCAGACATGAGCTTTAGGAAGCTGATAATGAATTTTCATTTTCTCGTCGGTGGCTGAATAGAGTCTAGAGGTACTTTTTTCTAGATACCGAGTGGGGATAAGGCCTTTGACAATGCAGTTACTGTCTGTGCCTGTATCAAAGAGAGCGACTCTGTTTAAAACGAAGTCTTTGTCTATGACTATTTTAATGACAATATGTTCGCTGTAAGCCTTAATAGCTGCTACAGCTCTGCCAGAAGTAAAAGGAGTATCCTCGCCAGGGAAAGTACTAGGTTCTTGGAGATGATCATTCGGGATGATCTGCAGGTCTGGAGAGGGTTCAGGTAACAGGGACGGCTCATGAGAGGCAGATTTTAGGACTTGATCTGTAAGAATGTTAAGTTCTACATGGTCAAGTCGGCTCTTTAGGTTTCTGACTTCATTTTTGAGAGAATAAATTTCTCCTTTGAGGTCAGAAATGGTAGGCTCCGTAGGCGTGCTAAATTTAGCCATAACCTGCTTCATGCTGAAAGGCTGAATAATAGGTTTAGGGGGGCTTTCTTCATGAGAAAGCATAAGTCTTTTCAGCTCTTGGAGATACTTACTCTGCTGTTCTTCGTTAGGAATATGTTCGATTATGTCAAACAAGATTTCTTTGGGATTTCCTGAGATGACATTAATCGTTTTGTGTGAGCAAGTAAAAAAAGTACCATTACAGGCACATTCTTGTCCTGACTAGGATTGATCAGATTCGTAAGCGGCGTTGATAAATTTTTCGTCGCTGAAATCTTCACTTGAGGAGGAATAGGAGTTTGAAGCTTCGGAAGAATCCTCCATAATAGAGAATAATTTTTCTTTAGCTTCGTTAGGTAGATCAAGTTGATTGATCTTCTTTTTCTTGCTGGATTTGCAATCTTTTGCTCTATGGCCAGTTTTGCCACAAGTCCAACAAGTATCTTTATTTTTGGAAGTTTTGGAAGATTTTTGTTTAGTCTTCCTACTGGGTTTATAGGAGTAAAATATGGAGGATTCATTCGGGTGAATTCCCAAATCCTAGATGCTGCAAAATTGGCCACTAGGTTGGTTAGACTGGTAGATGGGCATTCATTCTGAGAAGAAACTAAATTAGCAAGAGTAGTGAATGCATCTTTGAACTCTGCATGAGAACTGTGTTCGTCTAGGGGATCTGCCTGAACGGGCTGAGGTACTGATCGATTCCCATTTCTCCTTTCATTAGTGCTTTTGGGAGGCATGTTTTGTAAACAAAAGGGAGAAATAGATTAGATAGTGATTTAAATTTGAGCTCATGCCCACTCCCACGACATAGATACTGAAAGAAGGGAAACTGTTCCTAAAACATTTCATAGCCTCATGTACATAAATGTGGCACGCAACACACCCATGCACAAGACTCTACTAGATGTAGATTTTTAGACTTCCTAGGACACTTTAAACCTTAGGCTCTGGTACCAAGTTTGTAATGCCCCAAGTCTGTTACCCCGGACGCTACACGATGCTCATAATCCTGAAGAACCACAAGCTAACCCATGACTGGTACCTGCTGTAATAACTATAAAATAATACTAAAATATATAGAATAATGGGCTGAACTACCATAAGGTTCAATGTTGTAATAAATCTGAAATAGGGCATATCAATACCAAAACTGAAATAACAGTCTGAACATGTTATAGTCTAAAAGCCTATAAACTGTCTGAATAAGGAGTTGATGGGACATGTCCCCAACTAACTCCATCTATTAAAAATGACTAAATCATGTCCTTGAAATATGAGGACTCACCACTAACTCTGACTAATGATATCTAAGGTGCTAAGCGCGATCGAGAACCTGAGCGTCCGAACCTATGGTATAAAACACCATAGAAAAAAAGAAAAGTATGCGTTAGTACGTGTGAATGTATTGGTACGCAAAGTGAGGTAAGGCTCAATGTAAGGGTTCATATGTATGATCTATAACTGACTGAATAATATAGACATGACTGTGTGAGGATACATGCATAAATACATAACTTTAACTAAAATCATATGGATTATGTATTCTAAGTTACTGATAACACGGTTTACTGACAATATGGATTACTGATAACTGATATACTAATTTTTGAGTGACTGTGTTTGACAGTCATGATTTTGATGGAACTACTGAGCTGAGTGACTGTATCTGGCAGTCTTAAAAATCTATAGAACTAGCATAGTTCTTTACTGAAGACTGAGACTGATACTGTGGCAGATAGTCATCTAACCGACATGCCCCAAATAGAATAATGTAGCTGAGTTGGGGTCCAATATATAATCCCAATTAGAAGGGTGTCAATACCACGCCATTAGTAAGAATAAGATGTGAGTGAACCTCATCTGTTAGGTACTCTAACGAGAATGGTGGGACCCACATCTGATAGGTTAATCCAACTCATAAACCCTCAACTGGCAGGTTTGATGTCTTAACCTACGCTGGCTACGTAGTTCTTGAACACAAACACTGTTTCTAAGAATCACACCCTTTGCTAGTAGGTGAGTTCTCATCTTTATGTTTACTCTGTGTTGAATCGTACACCCATCTGAATAGACAATGATCTAATTATACTGAGCTAAACTGGAATGACTTTGCTGAGTTTTGTTGACTAATGGAATGCTACTGAATTCTGATAACTGACTGAGTTTACTAAGTATTTAACTGAATACTAAATTAGTACTGGAATGACACTGAGATTACTGAATTTTCCTGAGTTTTGTAACTGACTGAATTCTACTGATCATGGCTTGACTGAGAGTATCTTGAAATCTGACACTAGCTCTAGACACAGCTAAATTGTCGGGTATTAAATACCCCTAGGACTCGATAACATGAAAATAACTGAGACATGACACTAATTGAACACGTGACCATAGTCAACAATTCACAATACTATCATTAAGAGATTTTATGAAGCACTCGCAAGTCATAAGCTTACACACGAATGAGAATACATGCTAAGGTAATATAATTTCACAAATCCATACTTATGAGCATTCCACCAAATCATTACAAGACAAAGCTTTAGCATGGAAGTCATTTCGAACATGTAGGTACAACATGAGTTCATCATTTGAATCACAAATGGGTCATAATACACAATTCTTATTCACTTAGCCATTTTGACAAAACACATGGAAGGCATAACCTTTTCTAGGGCATGAATCAACAACTGCCATCAAGCACTTCACATTTAAGTATTTCAATCCACATACTAGCATAAAATCATGAGAATTCAATAAATATTAAATCTTGGAAATTATATCATAACATAAACATGTGTACAATCAAATCCACAACATAAAATTCAAAATTTATATTTTAAAAAGGGTTTCTTGAGCTCCAAGGATGGATGGGGACCTTGGTAGTTGATAATTTCTTGAAGATTAATGGAGGAATTCTTGAGTTCTTGATTGGAAATTAATCTACTAGGGTTTCTTGTTCTTGAGCAATTGTGAAATAATGAATGTATTTAGCCAAAAGAGGTCTAAATTTTGTGTTATGAGGGCTGAAGGATGGAGGAAAATGACCTAATTACCCTTAAATATGCGGTCATTTAATGACTGTAATTGGGTACTAATGCATTTTGTGATGCGGCATGTCGATGGCATCAACGCATCATGCCATGATCACATCGTATCTCAGTACTTTTGACTGGCAACCTGGAATAATATTAACCAATGCAATGGGCGATGCGACGCACCAAGATCGCGTTGGTCCACTGTTTTGGACTTCCAAATATGTTCTAAACTAGGTTGAAAATTTTGAAACTTGTCTGGGAACACCTATTGACCTTCCTGATCATGTATTAACAAAAATATAGACTATTAAAGGACATTAAAGTCGCGAAATGAGATTGCCAACTTTTGAAGGATAAAAATAAACTAAGTCTGGAAACTTAGCTAGAATTTTCTAAGTCTGGGACCCCTTGACAAGCTTAAAGGACTGAATTATGCTAGGAATTTTACGGGGTCTTACAACAATATCAGTTGTTAGGTTCAGTCAAACTTAAGTCAGTTCCAGTGTCAATTCAGTTAGGAGTAAGATTTAGCACCGAATGGATGTAGGGATGGCGGCTCCCCCATCAGTTTTGGCAGAGTCATTAGTAGCAGTCTCTGTATTCCAAAACTATGTAGCCAACATAGGATGTGAGGGGTCAGCAGTCAGTTTAGGCTTGACTTCCTCTTAGGGTCACTCATTAGTTTAGGCTTAACACCCTAGTCCTTCAAGACATCATTTTAGTGTATCCACACAACCAGTGTTAATACCCGTGGCATGGTACAGACACCCTTCCAACTGGGGTTACAATTTAAACCCCAATTAGCTCAGTTAGGGCATGTCAGTTATCTGATACCTTCCACAATCTCAGTATAGTACTCAGAGTGTGTCATTTTATGTCTGCATGACTAAATATAAAAACATCAGTTATTCAGTTATTTCAGACATTAGTACATGATTATGCATGGTGTTTCATTCCCAACTTTACATGTTCATGTTTTTATGCTCAGTATCCATAAATGATCCTCAGTTTAATTTTACATTATGTTCAAGCTTACATAAGATTTACATACAATATTTATGTTTTACCGTATCCCATCTTCAGTTCTTCTTGTTCTACAAAAGTAAAGATTTTAAGAAATTAAGTATAGTGATTCACCAGCTTATCAGATTATGTTTGTTACTCATGTTTTAAGATTCTTTAACTTTCAGTTGATTTTAGTTTCTTGGTGAGTCTAATAGCACTTAGCTACATGTTTTAAGATTATGTATCTACCTTATTTTACTTATTGCATTACCCCTTACTTACTCAGTACATTCCAACATACTAATCCATATATATGTCTATGTTCTACATTGTCTTATAATGTAGGTACCAATTATAGCGTACATATCATAATTAGGTAGTTGCAACTTCCGACCAGTAGGTGATGAGTGCTTTTATTTTGGGAACTCCGATTAGTTGTAGTTTATGTACTTTATTTTTATTTTTCATGTGTATTGATTAGTGGTAGTTAGAGGCATATCCCAGCTATCTATAGTCAGTATAGTAGAGGCTTTATTGATAGTCAGCCAAAGTCGTTACATGTAATTCAAGTTTCTTTCCTCTCTTGTATCATGTTATAAAATTTATCAGTAGTTCACTTATTTAGACTTTCTCATGATTATGTTTCCACACACTAAATTCAGCTATTTTATATATTTTAAATCAGTTGTTGCCTGTTCATGGGTTAGTTTGGGATCACTTATAGTTCCAAGCACTGTGTTATGACTAGGGGGTAGTCTCAGTCATGACAAACTTGTTATCAGAGCACATAGTTCAAGTGTCCTAGGGTGTCTATGAAGCCGTATCTAGTAGAGTCTTATGGAATATTATAGAGATGTCTGTACTTTTTTAAGAGGCTATATGGCATTTAAGAAATATTTCCCTTCTTACATGTCTCAGATTATGCAGTAGAAGTGTTCTAAAAGGAACTTATTTAGATTCTTATGTGAATCTATTCGTGCCAAATTTTCCTTATTCTTGAGGCAACAAAAATAGTCCAACTAAAATCCTTACAGATAGAGTTTTCTCAGACAGTCCCCATAGACAGTTATGAGATTATATGTAGGCTCAAAAGTATCCCATTAGTGTCTTTACATTCTAAAGTATGAAAGATTTCATTTATGTTTATGAAAATTGTGCACTAAGCAAAAATTAGATATTCCCTAAGTTAGAAGCATGAAACCAGAAGTTTAGTAGCAGTAAAGAAGGATAATGTTTATATGGATTTAGTAGATTATGCATTCATGGGGCTAGTTGTATGAAAGGTGAACTAGTAGGCTTGAAACAGTGCATGCAAGAATTTAAGTTTATTGATTCAAAGTTAAGTATGATGATGCGGGTATGATTTAGAGATGTGCCCAAGGTGATATGGGATTATATTACTTCTAAGTTTTTAACAGTGTGTGTGCTTAGATAGTACTCTTGATTCGTTAAGGGCGAATGAGGCCATGTAGTATATGATGTTATTACTAGCTAAATTATAGGCTATAGGTTGATGATGATTAATATGGATTTACTCTTAATGATTATATATTAGTAAGCATTTAAGTATTTATATGATGATTATTGGGACTATAAAAAGTTAAGAGTTCTATCTCAGAAAGAAGTATTAGCAGTGGGTTTTATATTGTCAGGTGTAGTCCTTCAAGGTGAGATTATTATCTATGTGTGTTTTTATATCTCAAACTCTAGAGTAAAATGGTTACAGTTTAACTTATAGTTTATTAAAGGGGTCCACAAACTTAGAATAATGGGTTAAATCTAAGGGGGAGATGATAGAACAAGTAATCAAGTCAGGCTCTCAGATTTTAGTAGTGATCCCAGTATGTTGTAGAACAACAATAAGGGAAGATGATGCTCAACCCATTCTTTTTCCAGTGTAAAGTTTTTAGTCATCACGATATCTACTCATGCCTTACATGTCAGCTCCATGATCATAGATCATGTTCATGCACATAATAGAGAATCATATACTCTCTCAGTTCCTAGTGTGAGGAGTTCTAGTTCACTCACCATTACTAATCATATTCCCTGAAATTATGAATTCCAAACTCAGGTCATACAACTCATGACTTATGTACTCATGCTTTACAGTATGCTCAGTTTCTATAACTCATGGTGCATTCTTAATGATAGTGAAATTCAGATTATGCCATGTATCTCCTCAACTTAGATCTCTTTAATGAATTCATCCCTCTTATACCTTATTCCTCAAGCCTCAGTTAAGTGTTAAAGTTATTTTTTCATGATTCAGGTCCTCGTGTTCTACCCTTTTAGTGACCTCTCCTTAATGTTAAGATAATGGTGATGAAAAATTGATGAATAATTGTTTAGATGAGAGAGAGAAAATATTTCATGTTGGGAAAATATTATTGTTTACTTGTTTTATATAAGGCTATAGGGTTGAAGGATGATTGAGGCAAAACTTTTGATATATGTCATGGTTAGTTAAAATTTCGCGTGTGTTTTCTTAGGGTTAGTGTATGGAAGTTGTTATTGATAGAGGTTTAGAGAATATAAGAAAGATATTTTTATGGGTGGTTTCCTAAAATTTTGTATGTGGTTATAATGATAGGCTTAAATGTGGTGTTGGTATATAAGTGGATGGGTGCATTATACGCCAGTGAATCTGTTGTAAGAGGTTGAATTTAGTTGTTGAAGTGGTAAGAAGAATTAGTCTTGAGATGAAAATCTGTGAAAACGTATGAGGTATTGAATTCATGGTTCATACTAGTATTTTGGTATTATGTGTAGTACCTTGTAATCTCAAGTTAGGCTTGAACATGGTAAAAACAGGCAGTTAAACTCAAACTCTAGATAGAATAGTTATATGTACCCATGCGAATATTTAAGGAGCAAGGCTAAGTTTGAATTGGGCTGTTGCATTGTCTAAGGCATAGCAATTCTATCCTAGCTTATGTTTTATAGGCCTATATTCTCTGTCATAAAGTTGTAGCCATGTTGTGTTCCTTATTCAGATGTCTTATTCAGATCATGCTCAAGATTCTTTACTCCCTAATGTTATTAAAACTTCTTTGAAAGTGCATTGAAGAAATACTCTAGGTGAGTATAAGCTTTCAGTATAATTCAGGCTGTATAGCCAATAATTCGGTTTAGCAATCAAACAGACAAGTTCCTATGATTTTCCATCTTTCCATCTTGTCATACTATTCGAAGTCTCATGAATATGGATATTCCATGAGGTAATTCATTCACATCCATGAAAGTTATGAATTTAATTCAGTTTATGCATTATGTATTCGATTCAGAGATGTAGTCATGGTTCAATTCATAAGTGTTCAGTGAATGATCTCAGTTTTTCATGTATTTCATCTCAAATAATGTAATACCCCTTGTACAATCTTAGTCTCATTATCTCATGATTCACGCTTACATAAGGTACATGGTGAGAACATGAAGCCCTTCTCTCTTAATTCTATACGTATTTTCATTGATGTAGAGTTCCTAATAAAAAGTTACATACTTTATTCCATCTTTAGTAACTCTTGGAATTCTATTGCATCAGTTATTACTTCGCAGTTCTACATGTAAGATCATCTAAGGAACATTTCAAGTAAGTTCTAAACTCTCAGCATGAATCAGCTCCTTACAGTTAATAGAGTCAAGTCAGCTCAAAAATGAGTTTCATGACAAAAGTTTTAATGTTTCAGCTCAGCTATATCCTTCATTAACAGATATGTTATGCGTACATTATTTCATACTTCTAAGACTTCAACAAATTCCTATCCATCATTTGAGGATGAATGATTCTAGGGGGGGATAATGTAACATCCCTCATTTTCAGGCTAGACTTTGAACCGTCGTTCCTACGTGTGTAAACTCTAATCCCATGAATGGTATTTGCATACATGTGTCATAATCTTTATCCTAGTGTGTAAAGTGATTTTGAGGAAAAAAATGTTCATAGGAATCACTTGGAACGAAGTTGAGCTAAGAGTCTTTGATTCAGCCAAATTATTGTATTTGATTCTACAAGGGTCTACTATGAATATGTATAAATTTTTATATATGTCCCATTTTTCCACTCAAGATCCATCAAATGATAAATAATTGATTTATCTTTTCAAAAATACCAATTTTACCTTAATCTGATACCTGAGCAAAAATTTATGATCATTTTCATGAGAGGTAGTAATGGCTCACGATAAGCCAGTGTTGTAGGGGATATTCTCCCGTACTAGGGGTGCGTCGCGAGGGCTACTCCCCCAGACTAAGGGACACACCCCGGGGTCTATTCCCCCACTATTTCAGCTTCTTAAGGGTCAGGGGCACTTTGGTACTTTCACCTTGACCTTAAACGTCCAAGGAATGAATTATAACACCCAAAAGGGCATTATTTTCCCATCTTCAAAATTTGTCACATAAAACCCTCCTCTTTCTCAAGAACAAAAATTCAAGATTTTTCTCTCAATAACACAAGGATTCAAGCTTCAATTTCTAGATTTCTTCAAGAATTCATTCAATTAATGTATGTGGGTATTCATCCATGGGTCCCTTTCACCCATGGAGCCCAAAAACCTTCTTTTCAACAAAAGTATATATTTTTCACTTATTATGGAGTTTTATATGTTCAAGATGGATTAAATTCATGTCTTTCCTCATTAATAGAACTCAATTTCCTGTTCAAGCATGATCCCATGAAAGATTAGGTTAATTCATATTTTAAACTACAATTTCCCAAGTCATGTTCAAGTGAATTTCATGTTACCATATCAAATTATGAATTTAGCCATGTATTCATGTCATTTTCTTATGGTTAAGATATTACCATGTTCAAGTTCTTGATTCTCACTCGTTTGGTGAAAAGTTTATAGTTTAGGGTCCTTGAAACATGATTCCATACTATATTTTAAAGCTTTAATATTGTATTTTATGATCGTTCAGTGTTGGCGGGTTATGAACACTCGATACCTCTATGTTTTACATAATTTCATATCTTTCAAGTAATGATTTTAGTTACACCTTGAATATTACCATTTACTTAGTTGTTATGATCATGATGAGTAATATCAGTTGTTAGGTTCACTCGAACTTAAGTTAGTGCCAGTTCAATTCAGTTGGGTGTAGAATTTAGCACCGACTGAATACAGTGATATAGGCTGCCCTGCCAGTTTAAGCAGAGTCATTAGTAGTAATTCCTATATTCTAGAACTACATTCTAGCGCAGGATATAAGGGGTCACCCATCAGTTTAGGCTTGACACCCTGGTCCTTCGGGACACTAGTTTAGTGGATCCACATAGCCAGTGTTAGTACCCGTGGTACGGTACTAAAACCCTTCAAATTGGGGTTACAGTTTGGACCCCAATTAACTCAGATTGGTGTGTCTGTTACATGATACCTCTCATAGTCTCAGTATAGTACTTAGAGTGTGTCAGTTCAGGTTTGCATGACCAAGTATACCGACATTAGTTATTCAGTTATTTTAGACATCAGTTATTCATATCACGTCAGTACATATTTATGATTGGTCTTGCATTCTCAGTTTTACATGTTCATGTGTTCATTATCAGTAGCCATACAGGATCCTCAATTTTGTTTTACAACATGTTCAGCTTTACATGAGATTTAAATATAGTATTCATGTTTCAATGTATCCCAGGTTTAGTTCTTCTTGTTCGACAAAAGTAAAGATTTTTAGAAACTTAGTGTAGTGATTCACCAGCTTATCAGATTATCTTTGTTACACATGTTTTCATATACTTCAACTTTTAGTTGATTTCAGTCTCTTGGTGAGTCTACTAGCACTTAGCATGCATTTTTTAAGATTATGTATCTACCCAGTTTTACTAATTGCATTCACCCCCACTTAGTAATTCCAAAGTACTGATCCACATATATGTCTATGTTCTACATTGTCTTACAATGTAAGTACCATTTGTAGCCTACGCATCATAATCACATAGTTGCAACTTTCAGCCTGCACGTGATGAGTTTTCCTATTTTGAAAACTTCAGTCAGCTGTAGTTCTTGTACTTTATTTTTATTATTTATGTGTATTGATTGGTAGTCGTTGGAGGCATATCCCAGCTATCTATAGTCAGTATAGTAGAGGATTTATAGATAGTCAGTCAAAGTCGTTACATATAATTCAAGTTTCTTTCCTCTATTGTATCATGTTGTAAAACTTATCAATAGTTTATTTATTCAGACTTTCTCATGATTATGTTTTCACACAACAAATTTAGCTATTTTATATATTCTAAATCAGTTGCTCAAGTATCATGCCAGTTCATGGGTTAGTGTAATCCCCAAAAATTTATCCCGAGACATCACATAGTGCTTGGAACCACAAGATATCCCAAGCTAACCCATGAACTTGCGTATTGTTACGCAACTGAATTATAACATAATAAATAGTTGTTCTGCTAAGTGGAAACATAATCATACTGAAAATCTAAAATAGATACAATACTAATAAAGCTTTATCATTTGATAAATCTGAAGAATGAAACTGAAATCTACATAACTCACTCTGACTAACATCTATGAATCCTCTACTATACTGACTATAGATAGTTGGGACATGCCTCCAACTACTACTAATCATATACATGAAAGTAAATGAACTGTACATCAACTAAAACTGTCTGGAGTTCCTAGAGTAGGAGAACTCATCACCTACTGTTTGGAATCTGCAACTTTCTGATTGTGATGTGTAGGCTATAACTAATACCTACATTATGAGAAAATGTAGCCACACAGGCGTATATGTGGATCAGTACTTCTGGAATGTACTAGATATGCATAGGTGAATGCAATAAGTAAAATAATTTCATACGTAATCGTAAAATATATATGCTAAGTGTAAGTAAACTCACAAATAAGCTAGAATAAACTGAAAGTTGAAAACATCTTAAAACATAAGTAATAGACATGATCTGATAAGGTGGTGAATCTCTATACTTAGTTTCTGTAAAACTTACTTTAATGATATACGTATAACTGAAGCTGGGATATGATAACACATAGATACTGTATGAATACTAGGTATGTAAAATTAGACTATACTTAGTCTGAATAACTGGACTGAAACTGTAGAGTATTATGCATATGAGAAAGGGACTAATTGAGTAACATGAGGTAACAGAGCATGAATTTGTGAAGACTGTATTATCTGAGAATGCAAGATTAAGCGTATAATATGATTATGAAATAATCTGTAAACTGAGGTACTGAAATACTAATAACTGGATAATTGATAAAAGTACGCTATGGACAAGCAAATCTAAAACTGAACTGAGTTACTGATCTAATTACTAAAATAAGACTGTAACTAATACTATAACTAAGACTCATATTGGAACTAAAAACTGAGTTCTAATAATTGAGTGACTAATATCTGGGTTTACTAATAACTATATTACTGATAAATGGGGGATTGTATCTGACAGTATTATTTCTATAGAACTATACTAGTTTCGTACTGAGCTGAGTGACTATATGTAATACCCCAAAGTTTTATAGAAAATTTTATTCCAAGAATTCCTAGTATTAGCTTCTAAACTGAATGATAATTATTCCATGAGGAATTTTCAAGAATTTCACTTTTTGTCATGTGAAAAATTCAAAAATCTTTCCATCGATATATGATTAGCTTAAACCCGATAACTGAGTAAGAAGTTATGACTATTTCAAGTTCCCTTCGTAAAATAGCATCATATTAGTCAGTGGCGCGCCGCGCCACAAGAGGAAATGGAATTTGGAAATTTCTAGTAAATGTCCGCGATTATGGCGCATCGTGCCAGCACTCAAATTGACAATCGTCCTTTTTCTAGTGTATCAACACGATTTTCCCTGCGTCGTGCCAAAGTTCCAGGTCACGAAAGAAGGGGCAATGCGATGGCTCCGCTTCTCACCATCCCTCAAATTCTCAATTGTCAATTCACAGTGACATGATGCGATAACGCCGCGTCGCTCCAGGAGCCCAGTTCGGGAAAATTTTACTGAAATTAAATGAAGTATCCAGGGGTAAAAGGGTCAATTTCCTACCCCTATTTTAACCTTATAACATGTGATTTAGCCATTCTTCACCCAAAATATACTACTTTCTCTCAAGTTTCTCTTAAGAACAAGCTAGGGTTTCTATTGGAGATTCAAATTCAAGAAATTTTCTCCTTCAATCTTCACGAAATCATGAACTAAGGTATGCATAGTGTTCATTCATGGACTCCTTTCGTCCATGAAGCCCAAGAATCCCTTTTCTAAATTCAAGTTATGGATTTTCTTATGAATTTCATGATTGGGCTGCTTTTGTTCATGTTGTTAATGAGTAATTGAATTGTATTCCATGAATGAGTGTTAAATTATATATGAGTTGATTTGTATTGCTATAGATTCATGAAACCCTAGGACTAAACCCTTGAATGATTAAATTGGAATTGAATCACGATAGTTAATTGTTGTATGATGTTGTTTAGACATTCTATGCCTACTATGTGTTTGGTTGAATGCCTAGATGAAGGGAAAGTTTCTAATTAGCATGATATCATGAAAACCCCATGTATGTACAAGCTTATGCCTATCACATATTTGATGAAATGCTTCGGTAAATGTATTATGATGATTATTATGTATTCAAGTAAATCGTGCTTTGTCAGTTTCCTTCCATCGAGTCCTGGGGGTAGTTGTACCCAAAACATTAGCTGTTTACCTAGAGCCATGTCATGTTTTCATGATACTCAGTCAAACTATGAATCCATAGACTTCAGATAGTCTTATGACTCAGGAAAAATCTCCATGATCTCATGACTCAGTCAGTTGTCAGATATCAGTAGTATTACGTTAGTCAACGGATCTTAGTAAATCAACTCATGTTCAATTCAGTAAATCATGTTTAGTGTACATTCATATGGGAGTAAAAATTAGCACCGAGTGAACCCAAGGATGGGGACACACTCTATCAGATAAGGGTATGATCCTTAGAAGTCATCCTTGCGTTCCAGAACTATGTAGCCAGCATAGGTTTAGACATCAATACTGTCTGATGAGGGTTGATGAGGTGGATAAGCACTGTCAGATAAGGGCCCCACCATTTTTTTGGGGACACTAGCAGATAAGGGTCACCCACAGCTTGTCCTTACCAGTGGTGCGGTATTGGCACTCTTCTAATTGGGGTTACAGATTGGACCCCAACTTATTCGTAATAGCGTATCAGGGGCATGTCGGTTAAATACTCCCTCCCACAGTTTTAGTACCAATTTCAGTGAAAGAACTCAGATAGTTCTTCAGATTTAAGACTGTCAGATACAGTCGACTCAAATACAGTAAGGAACTTAGATATTTCTATTAGATTCAGGACTGTCAAATATAGTCACCCATGTTATCAGTTACATTTAGATACAACTATTTGTGCTTTCAGTTATTTCAGTTATTTTTATATCATGTTATCAGTATTCAGATTCAGTAATCATAATATCACAGTGTCAGTTATAATTACGTATTTATGTATGCCTTCTCGCATTTATGTTAGACAGTCAGCTAGCATTATTCATGCATTTTAACCCTTGCATTAGGCTATCTCACATGTATACTCAGTACATTCCATTGTACTAATGCATTTACGCTATGGTGCTTTCTTTATATGTTACACCATAGGTTCTGAGATATGAGTTCCAGATCAGCAGTAGATTCCAGTCTCAGCATTCAGAATAGAAGTGAGTCCTCATCCTTCTAGGACATGATTATTTCTCTACTATTTCATTGATTAGTTATTAGTTGGAGTCAGTTGGGGACATGTCCCATCAACTCCTTATTCAAATTATTCAGATAGTAGAGTCTTTCAGACTAGATACAGACTATTGTGTTTCAGACTTTAGTGTTTACAGATTTGTTTTGGGTATTGTATTACCCCAAATATTTTATCTCATCCATGTTATGTTCAGTATTGAACCTTATGGCCTTTCAGTGCATGTTTCTGCATTATTCAGTATTTTATGTTGTAGATAGGTGAAGATATCAGTCATGGGTTAACTGTGGTCCTTTGGGGTCATGAGCATCGTGTAGAGTTTTGGTTCAGCAAATCAGGGTGTTAGAAACTTAGTATCAGAGCCTAAGGTTTAATAGTGTCCAAGAAAGTCTGAAAGCCGTATCTAGTAGAGTCTTGTGCATGGGTATGTTGCGCACCACATTTATGTGCAAGAGGCTATGATAAGTTTAGGAACATTTTCCCTTCTTTCAGTATTCATGTCATGTCAGTGAGCATAATATCAAGTCAATCTCTCATTCTAATCCACTTCTTCTCTTTATTTCAGAATTTCCTCCTAAGAGAAGAAATCAGTCAGCCCCTCAGCCTTAAGAACCTTTGGGCGATCATATTTCTTATGCGGAGTTAAGGACCATATTTACCACTCTTTCTTAGTCAGTAGCTGCCTATAATGAGCGGCCAGCTATTGTTCCGACCAACCCAGTGGCCACATCATCTGCAGCGAGGATTCGGGACTTCACCCGAATGAATCCTCCATCCTACCACGGGTGTAAAGTAGATAAAGAACCTCAGGAATTTATTGATCAAGTTCAGAAAGTGACAGACATAATGAGGGTGACTACTGTTGAGAGTTCTGAGTTAGCCACATACCAGTTACAGGATGTGGCTCATACTTGGTTCAAACAATGGAAGTCAGAAAGGTCAGATGATTCAGGTCCTATAGAGTAAGAGGAGTTTGTCACTGCATTCTTAGACGGATTCTTTCCCTAAGAGCTTAGAGAGGCTATGGTGCTAGAATTCATCAATCTCTGGCAGGGAAATATGACGGTGAATGAGTATTCTCTAAAGTTTCCTCAATTAGCCAAATATACCCCTTATGTGGTTGCAGACGGCAGAGCCAAGATGAATAAGTTCGATTCAGGGGTAAATGATAGTGTGGTTAATGAGTGCAGATCCGCTATACTAAATAGTGACATGACTTTAGCTATACTTATGACCCATGCTCAACAGATAGAGGAGCATAAGATTAAGCAGAGGGAAAATCAGAATAAGAAAGCTAGGATAGGTAGTTTCAATTTTAGCCAGCCTAAATAGAAGGAGGAGACCATTCTCAGTTTCGTCCTAAGTCATCAGTTCCAGCTCTTTCTTCAGCCAGTGCTCCAGCTTCAAAGTTCAGAGATAAAGTGCCAGGATCTAAGTCTCAGGGCAGTGTCTGCAATGCCCTAACTAATCTCCTTTGTCAGACTTGTGGTAAGAACCATAAGGGTTCTTGCAGAGCTGGCACCAATGTCTATTTTGGTTGTGGCAAGCCAAGCCATAGAGTCAGAGACTGCCCTTAGTCAGGTCACCAGAGTCATCTTCGCTCCTCAACTCAGTTCGGTCGCCCAAATTAGCAGGGTGCCACCACTAGTGCTACTAGAGGGCAATGCCCCAATAGACTATATTCTCTTCAAACCAGACAAGATTAGGAGAATTCTCCTAATATAGTTACTAGTACGTTACAGGTATTTCATGTGCATGTTTACACTTTGCTAGATCCAGGATCTTCTTTGACTTTTGTTACTTCCTATATAGCAGTTGATTTCAGAATCAGTCCCAAATTTCTAGCAGAGCCCTTCTCAGTATCTACCCCATTGGGAAAAACCATCATAGCCCCGCGGGTATACAGGAACTGCCCTGTTATGATATTTTAGAAAGTCACTTCAACAAACTTAGTCGAATTAGAGATGACTGATTTTAATGTAATTCTCAGCATGGATTGACTTCATTCCTACTATGCCATAGTCGACTGCAGAAATAGAATAGTACAGTTTCAATTTCCAAATAAACCCGTGTTTGAGTGGAAGGGTAGTGTATCAATTTTCAGGGGTTAGCTTGTTTCCTACCTTCGGGCAAGGAAAATGATATCTGAAGGATGCGTCTATTATTTTGTTCGAGTTAAGGACACTAGTTCTGAAACTCCCAGCCTTGAATTAGTCTCAGTAGTGAATAAATATTCAGATGTCTTTCCCAAAGATATTCCAGGAATTTCTCCCAAAAGGGAAATAGACTTCGGCATTGATTATCTTCCAAATACTCAACCTATCTCTATTCTACCATATAGAATGGTACCAACAGAACTCAGAGAACTGAAAGAACAATTGAAGGATCTCTTAGATAAGGGATTCATTAGGCCCAGCATTTCCCCGTGGGGTGCTCCAGTATTATTCATGCACAAGAAAGAAGTTGTCTAAGAATGTGTATAGACTATCACCAACTCAATAAGGTCACGGTCAAGAACAAGTATCCTATTCCCAAAATCAATGACTTGTTTGACCAACTTCAGGGTGCCAGTTATTTCTCTAAGATAGATCTCAAATCTGGCTATCATCAGCTGAGAGTTAGGGAATGTGACATTCTGAAAAAAACTTTCCGAACTCTCTATGGTCACTTCGAATTTCCAGTCATGTCATTTGGTATTTCCAATGCTCCAGCGAATTTCATTGACTTGATGAACCGTGAGTTCAAGTAGTACTTGGACATGTTTATCATAGTCTTCATAGATGATATTTTGGTCTATTTTTGTAGTGATCATGATCATATAGACCATCTTAGGACAGTACTTCATACTCTCAGAGATCATTAGCTATTCGTCAAATTTAGTAAGTACAAATTTTGGTTAAGGTCAGTAGCATTCCTTGGTCATATTATTTTTGGTGGTGATATTAGAGTTGATCCTCAAAAGACCGAAACAATAAGAAACTGGCCAAGACCTGTCTCTCCATCGGATATCATGAGTTTCTTGGGATTGGATGGCTATTACAGATGGTTTTTTGAAAGATTTTTTTCTATTGCATCCCCTATGTCCATATTGACTCAGAAGAAAGTCAAGTTTCAGTGGTCAGATCCTTGCGAGAAGATTTTTCAAGAGTTGAAGACTCGACTTACCTCAGCCCCAGTCTTAGCTCTTCCAGATGGTTCAGATGGGTTCATGGTGTATTGTTATGCATCCAAAGTAGGTTTGGGTTATTTCCTCATATAGCATGGTAAGTTCATAGCCTACGCCTCCAGACAACTTAAACCCCATGAGAGGAATTATCCTACTCATGATCTTGAGTTAGCAGCCGTAGTCTTTGCCTTAAAGATTTGGAGGAATTACCTCTACGGAGTTCATGTAGATTTCTGCACAGATCACAAGAGTATTTAGTATGTATTTTCTCAAAAATATCTCAATCTTAGTTAGAGAAGGTGGTTAGAGCTCTTGAAAGACTGCGACATGAGTGTCCTCTATCATCTGGGCAAGGCCAACATAGTGGCTGATGCTCTCAGTAGGCTATCCATGGGTAGTTTTTTTTATGTGGAGGATAGTAAAAAGAAGTTAGCTCAAGAAGTCCATCAGCTTTCCAGACTAGGTGTTCGCTGAGTCGATTCTTCAGAGGGTGGTGTATGTGTTCAGAGTAGTTCAGAATCATCTTTAGTTTTCAAGGTGAAATAAAAGCAAGATAGAGATCCCAGCCTTGTCAAGTTAAAAGAGTCAGTTCAGGATTAGAAAGTAGAGGCTTTCACCCAAGGGGGATATGGTGTTTTGCATTGTCAGGTTCTTCTCTGTGATCTAGGTGTAGACGACTTAAGGCAACAAATTTTTGCAAAAATGCATAGTGTGCGCTACTCTATTAATCCAGGGTCCATAAAGATATACCGCAACTTATGGGAGATTTATTGGTGGAGTGGGATGAAGAGAGATATTTTAGATTTTATGGTTAAGTGCTCTACATGTTAGCAGGTTAAGATAGAGCATCAAAAGCCTAGTGGTCCTCTGCAGGATTTCAGTATTTCTACTTGGAAGTGGGAAGAAGTGAACATGGACTTCGTGATGGGTTTGCCTCAAACTTGTCATCAGCATGATTCAATTTAGGTCATTGTAGACAAAATGACCAAATTATCTCATTTCCTTCCTATTCATACCTCTTATTCAGCCGAGGATTATGCCAAACTCTATATCAAGGATTTGGTCAGACTACATGGTGTTCCTTTGTCCATTATCTCAGAAAGAGGTACCCAGTTTACCTCTTATTTCTGGAAAACATTCTAAAAGGGTCTCATTACCCAAGTTCATCTTAGTACAACCTTTCATCTGCAGACAGATGGTCAACCAAGAAGGACCATTCAGACCTTAGAAGATATGCTAAGAGCGTGCACAATTGATTTCAAAGGAAGTTGGGATGACCACTTGGCTTTGATTGAATTTGGATACAATAACAGCTATCATTCCAGTAGTCAGATGGCTCCATTAGAAACTCTCTATGGTAGGAGATGTAGATCTCCAATTGGTTGGTTCAAAGTTAGTAAGGCCTCAGTCATAGGTCCTGACTTAGTATTCAACACCTTAGAAAAAGACCATTTAATCAGAGAAAGACTCTAGGTTGCTCAGAGCCGACAAAAGTCTTATGTAGATGTTCATAGAAAAGATCTCAAGTTTAAAGTTGGTGATCATGTCTATCTAAATATCTCTCCCATAAAGGGAGTGAAGAGATTCAGCAAGAAGGGAAAGCTCAGTCCCCGATATATCGGTCCCTTCAAGATTCTCAATAGTTTCGGCAAGGTAGCTTATGAGCTAAAATTGCCTTCAGATATAGCCTCAGTTCATCTAGTCTTCCATGTCTCTTTGTTTAAGAAGTGTATAGGTGACCCACCAGTCTTAGTCCCTATTCAGAGCATTGATGTTCAGAACAGTCTCTCTTATGAAGAGATTCCAGTCAAAATCTTAGACTATCAGACTTATAGATTGAGGAACAAAGAAGTCCCTCAAGTTAAAGTTCTTTGGCGAAATCAGTCCGTCGTGGGAGATACTTGGGAAGCAGAAGAAGACATGCGTACCAAGTATCCTCACCTCTTCTCCGCCAACTCAGATCAAGCTCAAGGTAACAGTTCTCCTTAAGCTTACTCAGTTTCATGATCAGTGTTCATCACGAACTTGAAATTTAGTTTCATGTTAATGTTTCTAGTATAAACTTGGTATCAAGTACCATTGCATATTCAGTCATGCATTCATGTATCAGCTCAATTATATAATAATGCATCAAAAATGCATTCTCATTATCAGAAACTTAGTTCTTCGGAACATTCAGTCATGCAATCATGAATCAGTTACACATGCATCAGATATGCATGTTCAATATGTTATGATTAGCTTGTCAGTCACGAGGTCATTTTCCAGTTATTCATCTTTAGTTCATGTTCAGCTTATTGTTTCACCTCTAAGTTAGTCTCATTCAAGGACGAATGTTCTCAAGGGGGAGATATTGTAATACCCCAAATTTTTCTAGCAAGTTTTGTCCCAAGAATGCCTAGTATTAGCTTCTAAAGTGAATGATAATTCTTCAATGAGGAATTTTCAAGATTTTAACTTTTTTCCATATATAAAATTCAATAATCTTCCCATTGATATATGATTCGCTTAAATCCAATAACCGGGTAAGAAGTTATGACTAATTCAAGTTCTCGTCATAAAAAAGCATCATATTAGTCAGTGGCGCACCGCGCCACAAGAGGAAATAGTATTTGGTAATTTTTAGTAGGTGTCAGCGATTATGGCGCGTCGCGCCAAAGTTCTAGGTCACGAAGGAAGGGGCAACTCGATGGCTCCACGCTGTGCCATCCCTTAATTTCCCAATTGTCAATTTCCAATGACACGGTGCGATAATGCCACATCGCGCCAGGGGCGCAGTTCAGGTAAATTTTACTGAAATTAAATGACGCATCCAGGGTTAAAAGGGTCAATTTCCTACCCCTATTTAAACCCAATAACACGTGATTTAGCCATTCTTCACCCAAAATATACTATTTTATCTCATGTTTCTCTCAAGAACAAGCTAGGGTTTCTATTGGGAATTCAAATTGAAGAACGTTTCTCCGTCAATCTCCATAAAATTATGAACTAAGGTATGCATAGTCTTCATTCATGGACTCCTTTCGTCCACAAAGCCCAAGAATCCCTTTTCTAAATTCAAGTTATGGATTTTCTTATGAATTTCATGATTGGGCTTCTTTTGTTCATGTTGTTAATGAGTAATTGAATTTATTCCATGAATGAGTGTTAAATTTCATATGGGTTGATTTGTATCGCTATAGATTCATGAAACCCTAGGACTAAACCCTTGAATGATTAAATTGGAATTGAATCATGATAGTTAATTTTTGTATGATGTTGTTTAGACATTCTACGCCTACTATGTGTTTGGTTAAATGCCTAGATGAAGGGAAAGTTTCTAATTAGCATGATATCATGAAATCCCCATGTACGTAAAAGCTAATGCCAATCACATATTTGATGAAATGCTTTGGTAAATGTATTATGATGATTACTATGTATTCAAGTAAGTCGTGCTTTATCAGTTTCCTTCCATCAAGTCTTGGGGGTACTTGTACCCAAAACATTAGCTGTGTACCTAGAGCCATGTCATGTTTTCACGATACTCTCAGTAAAGCTATGAATCCTTAGACTTCAGATAGTCTTATGACTCAGGAAAAATCTTTATGATCTCATGACTCATCTAGTTTTCAGATTTCAGTAGTATTTCATTAGTCATCTGAACTTAGTAATTCAGCTCATGTTCATTTCAGTAAATCATGTTTAGTGTCCACTCAGATGGGAGTAGGAATTAGCACCGAATGAACCCAAGGATGGGGACACACACTATCAGTGAGGGTGTGATCCTTAGAAGTCATCACTGCATTCAAGAACTATGTTGCCAGCATAGGTTGAGACATCAACACTATCTGATGAGGGTTGAAGAGGTGGACAAGCACTGTCATATAAGGGATCCACCGTTATCTTTTGGGGATACTATCAGATAAGGGTCGCATACATCTTGTCCTTACTAGTGGTACGGTATTGACACCCTTCCAATTAGGGTTATAGATTGGACCCCAACTCATCCGTAATAGCGTATCAGGGGCATGTCGGTTAAATACTACCTCCCACAGTTTCAGTACCAGTCTCAGTGAAAGAACTCAGATAGTTCTTCAGATTTAAGACTGTCAGATACAGTCGACTCAAATACAGTAAGGGACTTACATAGTTCCATCAGATTTAGGTCTGTCAGATACAGTCACCTATGTTATTAGTTACATTCAGAAATAACTATTTATGCTATCAGTTATATCAGTTATTAGTGTTTCATGTCATCAGTATTTAGATTCAGTAATCATGATATCATAGTGTCACTTATAGTTATGTATTTATGTGTGCATTCTCATATTTATGTTAGATAGTCAGCTTGCATTATTCATGCATGTTAACCCTTGCATTAGCCTACCTCACATGTATACTCAATACATTCCATTGTACTAACATATTTGCGTTATGATGCTTTCTTTTTATGTTACACCATAGGTTCAGAGACATAAGTTCTAGATCAGCAATAGATTCCAGTCTCAGCAGTCAGAATAAAAATGAGTCCTCATCCTTCGAGGACATGATTATTTCTCCACTATTTCATTGATTAGTTATTAGTTGGAGTTAGTTGGGGAGATGTTCCATCAACACCTTATTCAGATTATTCAGACAGTAGGGGCTTTCAGACTAGATGTAGACTGTTGTGTTTCAAACTTCAGTGTTTACACATTTGGTTTGGGTATTGTATTACTCCACAGATGTTATCTTATCCATGTTATATTCAGTATTGAACCTTATGGACTTTCAGTGCATGTTTCTGCATCATTCAGTATTTTATGCAGTATACAGGTACAAATATCATCATGGGTTAGCTTATGGTCCTTCGGGGTCATATGCACCATGTAGCATTTTGGTTCAGCCAATTGGGGTGTTACACTGTTTCTAATAGTCCCGAATCATTAGAAGTGAACTGTGTTCCATACTGAATCTAAAACTAAAATTGTGGGAAGTAATCATCTAACCGACATTCCCCCTTCTGAAAGATTGAGGTCCAACCTGTAACCCTAATTAGAGGGGTGTTAGTACCGTGCCATGGGTAAAGATACTGAAAAGATACCCTCATCTGTCAGGTCCTCTGATGGGAATGGTGGGACCCTCAACTGACAAGTTAATCCACCTCATCAACCCTTATCTGGCAGGTTTGATGTCTCAACCTCTGTTGGCTATGTAGTTCTGGAATTCAAGGATTGCTTCTAAGGATCACACCCTCTTCTGGTAGGTGAGTTCCCATCTTTGGGTTCACTCGGTGCTGAATCCTACTCCCAACTAAATTGACAGTGAACCGATTTTCTAGTTCACATTGGGCTTGACTGAAATATTACTAATTGTACTATTTAACTGACATGAACAGAGTTCACTGAGTTCCGTTCACTGATGGAAATATAACTAAATTTTGTTAACTAACTGAATACTACAGAGGTTTGAACTGAATACAGAATGCTACTGAGGTCTAAATTAAATACTGTATACTACTGCGGTCTGAACTAAATATTGAATACTACTGAGGTCTGAACTGAATACTGAACTGGACTGGACTATTACTGAGTTTACTAAGTTTTCCTTTGTTCTATAACTGGTTGAGTTCTATTGAGTTCTATAACTGATTGAGAATACTATTGATCATGACATGACTGAGACTATTCTGTAACTGACACTGGCTCTTGGTAAGTAGCTAAATTATCAGATATTAAATACCCACAGGATTCGATTGCATGGAAGTAAAGCATGACATGACCATAATAGCATAACAATAGTTAATTGTCAACAATGTTTTCATTTAGACATTTTTTCAAACACTTTGAGGTTTTGGACTTGTACATGGATGAGAACACATGGTAACATGTCATGATTACCCTATTCAATTCACATGGGCATTCTATCAAGCACATGGAGATTAATACTTGGATATGGGAATATCTTAAAAACATGGGAGGATAGCATGGTTTCATAACCAACACCGTGAATTGGGGAAATTACATGAAATTCACTTGAAATAGGACATGGGCATTTCATCACAACATGTAAGGATCAAGCAAGTTGAAAAGATGAACTTAAAATAAGGAATTATTTATAATTATCTTGAATATAGGATCCACCATGGAATCAAACTAAAACTCTAAGGACATAATATGTAAGCCTTTGTTTAAAAATCATTCTTGTAGGCATTTCATCAAACACTTGTAATTCATGGTTTAGGCTAAGCATGGGAGTAGTTAAAAATAGTAGTAATAGCATGATTTCACCTCTAAAATCATCGATTAGAGTTTAAATTTGGCAAACAATACCATTCAAACATGTAAGGTTTAATATCACCCACAATTTCATGGAAACATGATATAAGTTTGAGATTCATGAAAATTTATAAACAAAATTCATGGAAACATGTAAAGATTATAACTTTAAACTTGAAATTTGAGTATTCGGTTCCATGGGTGAAAGAGGACCCATGGATGAACTCCCACATACCTTAAAGCTTTAATCTTGAAGGAGAAATACAATCTTGAAAGTATTCTTAAATTAGGAAGCTTGATTCTTGATTCTCTTCATAAAGAAAATTTCACAGAGTTCTTGGTGTTCTTGAGGAGGCCAAGGTTTTGTTGGTGAGAAAAAGATGATTAATAATGTATCTAATATTTTTGAGATAGAAATTAAGTGTTAGGGGCATATTTGGGTGAGCGAAATTGACCAAAGTGTCCCTAGACCTTTTAGGAACTAAATTAATATATAAAATAGCTTTGGATCCGCTTTAGTTTTTGTGTCAGGGCGCAGTCGATGCGATGCGTCGAGATTGCGTCGGCTTAGTGCCTCACATGAAAAATAACATAACTTTTACTCGCATATCGGATTTTGGAAAAATTGGTATAGTTAGAAAGCTAATTCAATTATGTAGAATTTGGTGTCTCTTGAGATGTAAAATTTCATGTATATAAAATGTTATACATGTTCAAATTAGACCCTTGTAGAATCGAATATCTAATTTTGGATGAATCAAATGATCTTAGCTCAACTTGACTCTAAGTGATTCCTATGAACATTTTTAACCTCGAAAGAAAATCAAACATGAGGATAAAGATTTTGAAACTTGTATTCACATTGAAATCACTTGTATTATAGCTTATACACATAAGAACGACGGTTCATAGACTAGCCCAAAAATGCGGGGTATTACATTTAGCTTGGGATCACTTATGGTTTCAAGCACCGTGTTGGGACTAGGGAGTAGTCTCGGGTCGTGACACAATCCTATTGAGGTAATGATCCTATATAATTGACAAAATTTGTGATACACTCTATAGTAACATTACAAATAAGAATGCTTAAGTAATACAAAATATAAAAATCAAGAAGAAAGTAGAATAATCAAACTCAAATTTTCTTTTATGTTTTAATATTTGAGTTTGATTATTCAAATATAATGCAGAAAATATAAAAGTCACGAAGGAAGTTTGAGTTTGATTACTCAATTTCCTTCTTGAATTTTATGTTTTCGCATTATTTAAGCATTCTTATACTTTTTGTGATGATCATAACATACCTAGTTCTCTCGAACTTTTATTTTATTCATGCTTGTTAATTAGTAGTGATTCATTACTGGGTAAGGTAATCCTTGCTCCCATTATTTGTACTTATTCCTGTTGTCACTTTTTTTTAATAAAAGTTCATTAAACACTCTATTCAGTGATATAATTTAGTCAAAAAATATAACGAACTAAATAAATCCTTAGTTTATGATTTATTATCTTTGGAGGGACATAACCACATATTTGGAGACCATATATTTACCTCCATTTGAGCATTCTCTGAACTAATCGTACTAGTGAAAAATCTATACTTGTTTCAGGAGTTCACTGGAATCAGATCCTAAAAAGCTCAAAACCCAAAGTGAATTCTAGTATCATATTAGTCACACTTTACGGCAAATAGTGAGAATCCGCAATGTATCTTACTATGCTAATAAGTTTAGATATTCGATCAAATGCACTTCAAATAATGATGCATGATCTATAAATTTGGTAGAAACATATATGTAGCAATTAATATTCACTTCTAAAAAGATTTAAGTGATGTTTGACTTAAGATAATTCGACATATTATATTTATGTAAAAAAAATTGGGGTACTAAGTGCAACGAGCTAAACTATCGGAGTATGAGGGAACCTACTTTAATCCACCTAGGTAGGAGAACCCCTTACCACCCATAAGACATAACATGCGGAAGTCTTTATTAAATATAAATAATCAACCTTTATTACAACTGTTTTATTACAAATATTAAGTGAAAAGGTAAAACACCTGTAGAAACTAGTCTAAGTAGGTACAAAGAGCTTATAAATAAAGAACGATAAGACTAGACACAACTTACACCATGAATGAATGGAGTAGAAATTGCTGGAGATCACTATCTACGTCACCTATGAAACATCAACTGATCTTGCAACCAGCCTATACCTAAAAAAGTGTATAGCAAGAGTATTATGAGTACAAAAAACACATACTGATAGGTATCATTAGTCGATCAAGGTTACATTCCGCAAAAATAATATAAATGTCATGACCCAAGCCAAGGACCTAGACATGATAGGCATCCTGAATCGTTAAGGCCCGAGAGGCCCCTTAGCACGTGACCATAAGCATTACTTAGATGAAATAAAAGTGCGGAAGATAACTGAAATCATGGAAGTCCCATACCAAACTTAAAATATCATAACATCAAACCATAAGAAAAAACTAAATCCAATTTAACACAATCTACGAAGCCTCTACTTAACAGAGCATACTAGTCTGTCTAAGCCGGACCATAAAATTAAAAATGAAACAACACTTAGGAGAGATGCCATACGAAGAAAGGGTGGCTCACTAACTCTAAATATCTAGAAATAAACTATTAGTTGACGGGATCACGGGACTGTGCCTCAGAACCTGAAATATAGGGGGTCAAAATTCAAAAAGTACTGGTATGTAGAACAATCAAAAAATATAACATATATTTTTATACAACATAAGTGAGAGCATTTTATGAAGAAATTTAGCATAACTGAAATGAAAACACATCGGCATAATTTGATGAGCTTCAACCATTCTTGGAAAACACTAACTCAACTCTTCGTATAACTTCTAAGTTAGATGATACACCCTACAATTCTATAGTCCTATGGGCTATATGGAATCCGCCTTTAACTCAGCAGCTAAGCCTCCAACCAAAATTTTCTGCAAGGGTTGGAGTTTCTGATTCTGATATGCAAAAGGGCACAAGGCCAATATATAATCCAATCTTTCAGAGCATATCCCCTCTTTCAGGGCACATCCTCTCTTTCAAAGCACAATAAATCCTATCGTGACAAAATGCAATTTTGGGAAATGAGTTATTTGAACTCGAGCCTTCTTCGAGTAATAATCTAACTCTCTTCAAACCTAATTTTAACCTTTTACAACCATGCTTCAAGATTATAACATTGTTTACTTTCATGCTAAGGGAATTTCATAATAGGTATCGTCATACCTTGACTTGTAAGCCATGTCATATCATATCATAATTATAGACCTTTTCATTCAAAAGAATATAAATGACCACCCAAAATACTTAAATATCACAAGAAAGTTCTTATTTCGAATGGACACAAAAACTTATGTGAACATACTCTCTTTTCAAGACTTAAATGTGCGATGGTAAATCAAGAGTCATTTATGACTGGAGAAACATCATCATTCATAGAGAAATCCCAACATAAATTATACATAAGTTTCATGATAAAAAAAGGGACTTATAATTCATTGTCACAACCCGAGGCTACCCTATAGTTGTGACAATGGTGATTGCAGCCATAAGTGACCATAAATAACCCATGAATTGGTACTTTCTATGAGCACTGAACAAATACCGATACAACACATGCGGAAGATAAACTGATAAGATGATGTACAACTGAATACTGAGATATGAATTAAAACATTCCGAAAACATCAGATAAAACATTGGAAATTAAAATATCTATTTGCGTAACTGATAAAACTAAAAGAAATGAATGAACATCTAACTTAGTGTTTGACAGTGTAATACCTCGTATTTTTCCTAGCTCAATTTAGCTCTTAGACGCGAGAATTTCTATGTATATATTTTTTCAAAAATACTTGAAATTTTTTAGGTTAAACCCATCATTGTGTAGGAAATTCAGTCAGCTTTCCCATGATATAAATTTTTCCCAAATTCGATATTCAGGTGAGAAGTTATGGAACTTTTAGTGAAACAGTATGCCAAATTGAGAAGCACTGCATCGTGGTGAGGGTCAAAATGGCATTCATTAGTTTCTAGTAAGACACCGCGATTCCAACATATTGCGGTGAAGTCCCAGTTCCCATTAAGCTTTTTCTAGTATGTCAACGCGATAATGGCGCATCACGCCAGAGTGCCATTTCACGATTGTCACTTTCTAGTGAGGCTCCGCGATACCTCCGCGTTGCACTAAAGTGCATCTTTGCACTCTTCCTTAGACTACACTAGCCAACAAAATCCAGTGGCTCACCGTGATGCCACCGCATCGCAGTGAAGGCCAAAATTGGAAAACTAGTGATGTAAATTTTAATTTCTTTTAGGTGCAATTTAGTCTTTTCCATGACCCTAATCAGTCTAAACACGTGATTTAACCACTAATAACCTAGTTAAGTCATTATTCTATCAATTTTCCCCAGATTAAGATCATTCTCTCTCAAAATAGTAAAACTTTAGACTTCAAGAATCAAAGTCAAATCTCAAGAACACTACTAAGAATCTTTAAGAAGTTAATTTCTCATGTTTGTTATATTTTCATCCATGGGTACTTACCACCATTAGAGCCCAAGAATCTATTTTTAAAATACAAGATTGAGATTTCATGAATTACATATTTGTGTTGGATTGTGTTCATGTATGTATTATTATATGTCCTTCGATCCATGATTAATTACAAGTTTCATGAAATTAAGATAAAATGTGTGATAAATTATGTGATTCTCATGTTAAATCCTTGAAATTACAAGTTTAATGTTGTTTCCATGATTTTATATATATGTTTATTATTATTTGAAATAATCATGCTCCCCTAGTGTTTGTTAGAATGCCTATGTAAATTGAATAGTGCAATCATGACATGTTATAATATGTTCCCATTCATGTACAAGTTCATGCCTCTCAAATATTTGACAAAATGTCAAAATGAATGCATTGTTAACAAGCAATTATTTTTATGCTTTGAAGATTATGGCATGCTTTACTATCAAATCTATCGAGTCCTGGGGGTATTTAATACTCGAAATCTAGTTATTTACCTAGCATTATAGTACGTAGCCATAGAATAATCTCAGTAATGTCACAATCAATAGTAGTGAGTCAGTTACAAAACTCTATGAAAATCAGTCCAGTACAGTTCAGTCTAATAATCAGTGTCATTCAGTTGGGAGTAAGATTCAGCACCGAGTGAACCCAAGGATGTCAATAGATGGTATGATCCTTAGTAGAAGTCCTTGTGTTCCAGAACTATATAGCTAGCATAGGTTGATATATCAACCTGCGAGTTGAGGGTTGATAAGGTGTTTACCTGCTAGTTGAAGGTAATACCGCTCTTATTAGGGAACCCGCTTGTAGATGATGACCCTTATTCCTTTGGGATAATATTTTAGTGGATCCACACAACCAGTGTCTGTACTCGTGGCACGGTACTGACACCCTTCCAACTAGGTTATAGGTTAGACCCTAATCAGTTTAGAGAGGGGCATGTTGGTTAGATGATTACCTCCCACAATTTTAGTTCAGTCTCAGCATTGAACTCACTTTAAGTTCTACAGAATCAGGACTGCCAAAAATAGTTACCCAGTTAGCAATAATTCAATTATTAGTAATCTCAGATATCAGTTACTCAGTTATCAGACCTCAGTACTCAGTTTTAGTAGAAATCTCTGACACGGTATATACATGTATATGTATAGTATTGCATAATAAATGTTTACAGTAGTTTCAGTTATCCATGTACTCCCATTAGGTTATATTCATATCACTCAGTTAGTTACTGTTCATGCATATAAACACATGAATATTATCCTTACCTTATCTAGAATACCAGTACATTTCACGTACTGATTGCATAATTTTTTCTTGTACTATGATGTCTCATATCATAGGTTCGGACACTCAAGTTCCTAGCCGTGCTTAGCCATATTCAGTCAGTAACAACAGATTCAGTAGTGAGTCCTTATCTATCGAGGATATTATTTTATTTTAGTATTCTAGTAGATTCAATATTTTATTAGTCGGAGTTAGTTGAGGACTTGTCTCAACAACTCCACAATCAGACAGTTTAGTTAGAGCCTTTTTCAAACTAGACTAGTTCAGACAATATTCAGTTTTCAGATATTATTATCAATTTCTATATTTAGCTATATTCAGATTATGAACCTTGTATAGAACCTTACCCTAACTTCTGCATTATTTCAGTATTAATATTCAATGCTCACAGTAGGTACTAGTCATGGGTTAGCTTGTGGTCCTTCGGGGTTATTAGCATCATGTGGCATCCAGAGAGCAGAATTTGGGGGTTATAAACTTGCTATCGGAGCCTAAGGTGTAACAGAGTCTAAGAGCGTCTGAAATCTGCATCAAGTAGGGTCTTTTGTATGGGTGTGTAGTATGCCACACTTATGGAGAAGAGGCTATTAGGTGTTTTTAGGAAAGTTTCCCTTCTTTCAGTATTCATGTCGTGCAAGTGAGCATGAGCTCAAGTTAAACTCTCAGTCTAATTCATTTCTTCCTTTTGTTTATAGATCATGCCTCCCAAAAAGACAAACAAAAGAAGAATTGGAAACTAGGTAGCACCTCCGCTCGTTCAGGCAGATCTCCTAGATGAGCATGTCTCTCATGCAGAATCTAGAGCTGCGTTCACCACTCTAGCCTATTCTGTAACAGCTCAGAATAAATGACTAGCTGCTGTTTAGGCCAACCCAGTGGCCAATACTGCAGCAGCCAAGATTCAGGATTTCACCCGAATGAATCGTCCCCTATTTTCAGTATCTAAGTCTAAAGAGGATCCATAAGAGTTCCTCGATCAGGTGTAGAAAGTCATAGATATTATGGGAGTGAATTCTAGTAAGAGTGCTGAGTGAGCTTCTTATCAGCTACAAGATGTAGCTCATATGTGGTTTAAGCAGTGAAAGGTAAACAGGGGCATAGAGGTAGAGCTATAGAATGGAAAGAGTTTGCTACTGCTTTTCTAGATAGATTTTTTCCCTTAGAGTTGAGAAAAGCCAAGGTTTTAGAGTTCATCAATCATAGGTAAGGCAACATGAGTGTAAAAAATTATTCCCTCAAGTTTACTCAATTAGCTAGGTACGCTCCCCATGTAGTAGTAGACAATAGCTCCAGGATGAGCAAGTTTGTGTCTGGGGTATTAGAAAGTGTGGTTAAGGAGTGCAGAATTGTGATGTTAATTACAAAGATAGACATATCTAGGCTAATAGTCCATGCTTAGCAGATAGAAAAGGCTAAGAATAAGGAGAGAGAGAGAGAGAGGAAAAACAAGAGTGCTAGAATAAGTGCTTTAATTTCACTCAGCCTAAGTTAGAAGGCGGTAACCGTTCCTAGTTTTGTCCAAAAATATTTAGTTCCAATTCTGTCTTTAGCCAGTGCTGCAGTACCTAAGTTCAAAAACGGTAACAAAGATAGGGCGCTAGGCTCTAAATCTCAGGGTAGTGTTAGTAGAGCTCGAACAAATCCTCTTTGCCAAAAATGTGGCAGAAACCATTAGGGTATCTGCAGAGCTGGTAGTGATATATGTTTTGGGTGTGACAAGCCAGACCATAGAATCAGAGATTGTCCTTATTGGGTTCACAGTGTCAGTATAATCATTCCCCAGCACAATCCAGTTGCCCAAATCAGCAGAGTGCCACTTCCAGTGCCAACAGTGGACAATTCCCAAATAGGTTCTATTCACTTCAGTCCCGACAAAATCAGGAAAGTTCTCTTAATATGGTCACTAGTATGTTACAGATCTTCCATTTACATGTTTATGCCTTATTAGATCCAGGAGCTTCCCTGTTTTTTATAACTTTTTACATAGTATTCAACTTTAATCAGAAATCTTAACATAACCTTTCTCAATCTCTTCCCCAGTGGGTCAGTCTATCATAGCCTGGCCGGTATATAAGAACTTTCTGGTTATGATATCTCAGAAAGCCACTTCAGCAGACTTAGTAGAGTTAGAGATGATAGATTTTGACTTTATTCTCGGTATGGATTGGTCCAATCATGCTATACCTTTATTGAATATAAAAATAGAGTTGTTCATTTTCAGTTTCTAAATGAACTAGTCCTTAAATAGAGGAGTTGTACTAGAATGCTTAAGAGTCAGTTGATTTTATACCTTAGAGAGAGAAAAATGATATCCAGAGGGTATGCATATCATCTTGTAAGAGTCAAACACTCTAGTTTAAAGACTCCTTGTCTTGAGTCAATTCCAGTAGTAAAGGAATTCTTAGATGTGTTTCCCGAGGATCTTCCTTGAGTTTCTCTCGAAAGGGAAATCGACTTCTTAATAGACCTTCTTCCAAATACTCAGCCTATATCTATTTCGTTATATAAAATGGCTGCAGTTGAACTCAGAGAATTAAAAGAACAACTAAAAGAACTTTTAGACAAGGGGTTCATCAGACCCATCATTTCCCCGTAGGGCGCACTAGTCTAATTCAAGCATAAGAAAGATGGTTCACTCAGAATGTGTATAGACTATCGTTACTTGAACAAAGTCACAATCAAGAATAAGTTCCCACTTCCTAGAATCAATGACTTGTTTGACCAACTTCAGGGCGCCATTTACATCTCTAATATAGACCTCAGGTCTGGCTATTATCAACTCAATGCCAGAGAATGTGACATTTCAAAAATAGCTTTCCAAACCCAGTATGGCCATTTTAAGTTTCTAGTCATGTCCTTTGGTCTCACAAATGACCTAGCAGTCTTTATGGGCTTAATAAATCGAGTGTTCAAGTATTACTTGGACATGTTTGTTATTGTCTTCATCAATGAGATTCTTGGCTATTCTCATAGCGAGAGTGATCATCCAGATCACCTCAAAATCATACTTCAGACTCTCAAATCCCATCAGTTGTTCACCAAATTTAGTAAGTGCGAATTTTGACTAAGGTTAGTAGCATTCCTTGGTCATATTATTTCCGGTGATGGCATTACAGTTGATTCTCAAAAGACCAAGGAGGTGGGAAACTGGCCTAGATCCATTTATCCATTAGATATCAGGAGTTTCTTGGATTTAGCTGGCTATTATCGATGGTTTGTTGAAGGGTTTTCATCTATTGTATCCCCTATGTCCAGATTAACTTAGAATAAATTCAAGTTTTAGGGTTAGATTCTTGTGAAAAGAGTTTTCAAGAGTTGAAGACTTGACTCACTACAGTCGCAGTTTTAACATTACCAGTTGGTTTAGATAGTTTTTTTGTGTATTCTGATGCATCCAGAGTAGCTTTGGGTTGTGCCCTAATACAGAGAGGTAAGGTCATAGCTTATGCCTCTAGTCAGCTTAAGCCCCATGAGAAGAATTACCCTACCCATGATCTTGAATTGGCAGCTATTGTGTTTGCCTTAAAGATTTGGAGGCATTATTTATATGGGGTTTATGTTGATGTGTTCACAGATCACAAAAGGTTTTAGTATGTGTTCTGTTAGAAATATTTGAATTTACGTCAGAGAACGTGGTTAGAGTTGTTGAAAGATTATGACATGAGTGTTTTGTACCATCCGGGAAAGGCCAATGTAGAGGTTGATGCTCTCAGTAGGTTATCCACGGGTAATGTTGCTCATATTGAGAGTGGTAAGAAGAAGTTAGCTCAGGAAGTTTATCTTCTTGCCCAACTAGGTGTCTGATTAGTCGATTCAGCAGGGGTGTAGAGTGTGGGTTTAGAATAGTTCAGAATCATCTCTGGTAATTCTGAAGTAAAGAAAAAGTAGGACAGAGATCCCAACCTAGTTAAGTTGAATGAGTCAGTTAGAGATCAGAAAGTAGAGGTTTTATCCCAAGGGGAAGATGGTGTGTTGTGCTGTCAGGGTTGGTTATGTGTGCCAGTTGTATATGACTAGAGGAAATGAATTCTTCCTGAAGAGAATGGTACACGTTACTCTCTTCATCTAGGGGCCACTAAGATGTACAACAATTTATGGGAGATCTATTGGTGGAGTGGGATGAAGAAGGATATCGCAGAGTTTGTAGCTAGGTGCTTTATATGTTAGAAGGTTAAGATTGAGCACCAGAAGCCTAGTGGGCCCATGCAGGAGTTCAGTATTCCCATATGGCAATAGGAAGAAGTGAACATGGACTTAGGGGGGGGGGTTGCCTCGTACTCGTTATCAACATGATTCAATTTGGGTCATTATAGACAGGATGACCAAATCTTCTCCTTTCTTGCCAGCCCATACTTCCTATTAAGCTGAGGACTATGCCAAACTCTATATCAGAGAGTTGGTTATGTTACACGGAGTCCTAGTATCTATTATTTCAGATAGAGGTACCCAGTTTAACTCTTATTTTTGGAAGGCCTTCCAAAAGTGTCTTGGTATCCAAGTTCACCTTAGTACAATTTTTCACCCTCAGACAGATGGTCAAGTAGAAAGGACCATTCAGAATATTGAAGATATGTTAAGGTCTTGTGTTGTTGATTTTAAAGGTCGTTGGGATTACCACTTGCCTTTGATCGAATTTGCATATAATAACAACTATTATTCTAGTTAGATAGCTCCGTTTAAGGCTCTTTATCATAATGTAGATCTCCAATTAGTTGGTTTGAGGTAGGTGAGGCTACAGTAGTAGGGCCTAATTTATTGTTTGATGCCTTCGATAAGGTTCAATTAATTAAAGGCAAAAGATCCATCCAAAATCATATGCAAATGTGAGGAGAAAGGATCTCGAGTTTGAGATTGGCAATTTTGTGTACTTAAAAATATCTCACATGAAGGGAGTGAAGAGGTTCGGCAAAAAAGGGAAGAACAGTCCACGATATGTCGGTCCTTACAAAATTCTTAGCCATTTTGTAAAGGTAGCTTACGAGCTTGAGGTGCCTTCAGACTTTGTTTCAGTGCACCCAATATTCCACCTCTCCTTGAAAAAGAACTGCATTGGTGACCTAGAAATTGTAGTCCCATTAGAGGCCATAGATATTCAAAATGATCTCTCTTTCAAAGAGGTTCCAGTCCAAATCCTTGATCGTCATATTCGCAGACTAAGGAACAAAGAAGTTACCTTGGTCAAAGTTCTCTGGCGAAACCAGTTCATTGAGGGAGCTACTTGGGAAGAAAAAGCAAATATGTAGACCAAGTATCCTTACCTCTTCTCCACATAATCAGAATCAGCTTGAGGTAATAGTCTTCCTTAGATTTACTCAGTTCTATGTTCAGGTACAGTTACAAACTTGGTATCAGTTACCATTGCATATCATTCTCATGATAGTCCTGCATTCATGAATCAGTTCAGCTATGTAATCATGTTTCAGTGTGAAAAATCAATTTATCAGTCATTTCAGTCTTGTAATCATACTTCAGTTGTGCATGTTTAGTATGTAAACTTAGTCTATCAGTATTTCTCAGCTTAATTAGTCTCAATCAAAGATGAATGTTCCCAAGGGGGAGATATTGTAATACCCCATATTTTTCCTTGCTCAGTTTAGCTCTCAGTATGCGAGAAGTCCTATATATACTTTCAAAAATACTCAGAATTTTCTAGCTTAAGACCCATCATTGTGTAGGAAATTCAGTCAGCTTTCCAATGATATAAATTTTGCCCAAATCTGATTTAGGCTGAGAAGTTATGGAACTTTTAGTGAAAAAGTTTGTCAAATTGAGAAGCACCGCATCGCGGAGAGGGTCAAAATGGCATTTGTCAGTTTCCAGTGAGACACCGTGATTTCATTGCATCGCGATGAAGTCCCAGTTCTTAATTGGATTTTTTCAGTGTGTCAACGCGATTATGGTGGGTCGCGTCATTTCACAATTGTCACTTTCTAATGAGGCTCCGCGGTACCTCCATGTCGCGCCAAAGTGCATTTTTACACTCGTTCTTGGAATACACTAGCCAACAAAATCTAGTGGCTCACCGCGATGTCACCATGGTGCGGTGAAGGCCAAAATTGAGAATCTATTAACGTGAATTTTAATTTCTTTTAGGGGCAATTTAGTCTTTTTCCACTTCCCTAATTAATCTAAACATGTGATTTAATCCCTAATAACCTAGTTAAGTCATTATTCAGTTAATTTTCCCCAGATCAAGATCATTCTCTCTCAAAATAGTAAAACCCTAGCCTTCAAGAATCAAAGTCCAATCTCAAGAACACTACTTAGAATCTTCAAGAGGTTAATTTCTCTTGTATGTTAGATGCTCATCCAAGGGTCCTCACAACCCGTGGAGCCCAAGAATAATTTTTCAAGATACAATATTGAGATTCCATGAATTACATGTTTGAGTTGGATTGTGTTCATGTGTGTATTGTTATATGGTCTTCAATCCATGATTAATTTCAAGTTTCATGAAATTAAGATAGCATGTGTGATGAAATTGTGCGATTCTCATGTTAAATCCTTGAAATTACAAGTTTAATGTTATAGCCATGATATTTATATATATGTGTTTATTATTTATGTGAAATAATTATGCTCCCTAAGTTTTTGTTAGAATGCCTATTTGAATTGAATGGTGCAATCATGACATGTTATCATGTGTTCCCATTCATGTACAAGTTCATGCCTCTCAAGTGTTTGATAAAATGTCTAAATGAGTGCATTGTTAACAAGCAATTATTGTTATGCTTTTAAGATTATGCCATGTTTTACTATCAATGTTATCGAGTCCTAGGGGATTTAATACTCGAAATCTAGATGTTTACCTAGAATTACAGTATCTACAGAATAGTCTCTGTAATATTAGAAACAGTAGTACTCTGTTAGTTACAAAACTCAGTGAAACTTAGTCAAGTTCAGTTTAGTCTATTAATTAGTGTTATTCAGTTAGGAGTATGATTCAACACTGAGCGAACCCAAGGATGGGGGCTCACCTGTCAGTAGAGGGTGTGATCCTTAGTAACAGGGGCTCCCCTGTCTGTAGAGGGTGTGATCCTTAGTAACAGTCTTTGTGTTTCAAAACTATGTAGCCAGCATAGGTAGATATATCAACCTACCAGTTCAGGGTTGATAAGGTGTTTATATGCTAGTTGAGGGTAATACCACTCTCATCAGGGAACCTGCCAGTAGAGGGTAACCCTTAGTCCTTCGGATGACATTTCAGTAGATCCACACAGCTAGTGTCTGTACCCATGACATGGTACTGACACCCTTCTAACTGCGGTTACAGGTTAGACCCCAATCAGTTAAGTGTGGGGTATGTCAGTTAGACGATTACCTCCCACAGTCTAACCGACATGCCCCAGTCTGAGCTAATTGTTAGATATTAGGCTTGAAATACTGTTGTATGAAATCACAGTTAAAATACATAAAACATGGGCATTTCATCAAAACATGTAGTAATAATAAACTTGGACATGGGAATTCCTTAAAATGAGGAAAAAAACATGATTGCATGGCTAAATTCATAACTTAAGGGTAAATCCTAAAATCAATTGATCATGACATTGAAATTGCAACACTTAAAGCATGATATGACTCATTCTACTTGAAAACACTTGTAACCATAACTTGAAATTAAAGTAAAAAGAGATTCATGGATTTATTTCATCAAGAATATGTATAAACTCATAATTAAACCAAAAGAAGGTGTTTGGGCTCCATGAGTGAAAGGTACCTATGAATGAACATCTCACATACTTCACTAGATGATTTCTTGAAAGTTCCTTGAGGATTTCTTGAACTTAAATCTCGAATTTCTTGTTTTCTTATGAAAGAGTTAGGGTTTGTTCTTGGGATGAAGGATGTTTTTTCTTGAAATGATTTGTGCGTAAAAGGTCAAATAATGCTCCTTGGGATCCATAAATTCATGTTATGGATTAATTGGGTTAAAGGAATTGACCCAAATTCCGTTAAAGTGTTAACAAACAACACTGGATGAAATATAAAAGGGGAGGCGTAGGCTCTGGAGTGGAATACTAACCTGGGTAATGCCTGCCTTAGAGTGGGGTACTATATCGGGTGGCGCCCACCTTAGAGCGTGGGACTAAAGGGGGCGGCACTTTCTTATCTCGGTAGGGCTACTGGTTTGGTTTTCCAAACACACCCCTATGCTTGTCTAAAAATTCCAAAACTCACCTGAGATATACTTGAACAACCCCAATCATGAATCAAATCAAATATTAACATCTTAAGGTTAGGAAGATCAAAAATAAAATCATCAAAGTTTAGGGGTCTTGGAAATGACTATGTCGTCAACTCTTAGTGAAATTTCTAAGTCTTGGACCCCTGCTATATGCAACTGAGAGCTGAATTGAGCTAGGATCTTATGGGGTATTACAATATCTCCCCTTTGGGAACATTTGTCCTCAAATGAGACTAGTTTTTCTGAGAATACTGACATGCACAGCTAGAAACATTATTACATAACTGAATCTAAAACATGATACATGAACTGAACTAATTTTATGAATGGATGTAATGACATGAGATCAGTTACATAGTTGAAACAGGGAACTGGAAAGTCTCAATCTAAGGAAAATCATTATCTTAAGATAAATTTGAGTTCACAGAGAAAAGGTGAGGGTAATTGGTTCGCATATCTGCTTCTGCTTCCCAAGTGGCTCCCTTAACGGACTGATTCCGCCAAACAACTTTAACCAAAAGAACTTCTTTATTACTTAGTCTACATATCTAACGATCAACGATCCATACTGGGGCTTCTTCGTAGGACAGTCTATCCTTAACAAACATATTTTCTAAAGGAACAACTACAGCTGAATCACCAATACATTTCTTTATCAAGGAAACATGAAATACCAAATATACTGACGCCAAATCTACAGGTAACACTAACTCATAAGCTACCTTCCCAAAGAGACTCATGATCTTATATGGGCCAACATAACGGGGACTGAGTTTCCCCTTCCTTCCAAATCTCTTCACTCCCTTCATAGGTGAAATCTTCAAATAAACCAAATCACCATCCTCAAACTCAACATCCCTTCTCCTAATGTCTGCATTAGATTTCTGGTGGCTTTGGGATGTCTTCAGGCTCTCCCGAATCAACTGAACTTTCTCCATCGCATCAAACATTGAATCTGGTCCAATCAAAGAAGCTTCAATTGCCTCAAACCAACCAATAGAAGACCTACATCTCCTTCCATAAAGATCCTTAAACGGAGCTATCTGAATACTGGAGTGATAAATATTCTTATAGAAAAACTCAATCAAAGGTAAGTGGTCATACCAACTACCTTTAAAGTCAATATCACATTCCCTCTACATGTAATCCAAGGTCTAAAAAGTCCTCTCCTCCTAATCATCTGTTTGAGGATGAAAAGTAGTACTGAGATAAACTTGGGTACCAAGACCCTTCTAAGAAGTCTTCCAAAAGTAAGAGGTAAACGGAGTACCTCTATTCAAAATGATAGATAACAAAATCCCATGCAACTTAACCAACTCCCTAATATAAATCCTGGCATAATCCTCAACTGAGTACGAAGTATGAACTCATAAAAAATGAGTTGATTTGGTCATTATATCCACAGTGACCCATATCGAATCATGATGAAGACGTATGCGACGCAACCCTATAAAAAAATCCATGTTCACCACTTCCTACTTCTAAGTGGGAATGCTAAACTCCTGCAATGTTCCATTACAACTTTGGTCCTTAAACTTGACCTATTATCAATTCGGACACTTAGCCATAAACTCTGCAATATCCCTCTTCATACCACTCAACCAATAGATTTCTCGCAAGTCATAGTACATCTTAGTGGCTCCTAGATGGATAGAGTTTCGCACACCAGGCGCTTCTGCAAGTATTCACTGTCTTAAGTCATCAACACACGACACGCATATTCTACCCTGGCAACGAAGCACTCTATCTTCCCCTTGGGAGAAAACTTCAACCTTCTGATCTCTAACTGCCTCCTTCAGCTTAACCAAATAAGGATATCTATCTTGATTTTCTTTCACTTCAGTAACAAAGGAAGATTTCGAACCATTATGAACCCATACACTACCTTCAGCTGAATTAACCAACCAAACACTTAATCTAGAAAACTGATGAACCTCACTGATTAACTTCCTCTTATTCTCCTCAACATGAGCAACACTACCCATAGACATTCTGCTAAGGTCATCTACCACTACATTGGACTTTTCTGGATGATATAACACACTTATATCATAATCCTTTAACAACTCAAGCCACCTTCTCTGATGGAGATTCAATTCTTTTTGCATGAACACATATTGTAAACTCTTATGATCAGTGAAAACATCCACATGAACCCCATGAAGATAATGTCTCCAAATTTTCAAAGCAAACACAACAGCTGCTAACTCAAGATCACGGGTAGGATAATTCTTTTCATGGGGCTTAATTTGTCTAGAGAAATAGGCTATGACCTTACCTCTCTACATTAATATACAACCAAGACCAACTCTGGAAGCATCACAGTAAACCATAAATCCTTCTGAACAATCTGGCAAAGTCAATACTAGGTTGAAGTGATTCGAGTCTTCAACTACTAAAAGCTCTTCTCGCAAGAATCTGACCACTGAAACTTGACTTTCTTCTGAGTTAATCGAAATATAGGGGATGCAATAGAATCAAAACCTTTAACAAATCGCCTGTGATAGAAAGTCAAACCCAAGAAACTCTTGATATTGGATGAAAAGATGGCTCTAGGCCAGTTCCTCACTTCTTTAGTCTTTTGAGGGACAATTGTAATGCCATCATCGAAAATAATATGGCTGAGGAAAGATACTATTCTTAGCCAAAATTCACACTTATTGAATTTGGTGAACAACTTATGATCTCTAAGGGTCTGTAACACAATTCTTAGATGGTTTGTATGAACATTCTCACTGCGGGAATAGGCAAGGATGTCAACAATGAAGACTACAACGAACATCTCCAAGTACTTATTGAACACCATGTTCATCAAATCCATGAAAGCTAAATGGGAATTCGTTAGTCCCAAGACATTACTAGGAATTCAAAGTAACTATACTGAGTTCTAAAAGTTTTCTTCGAAATGTCACATCCTCTGACTCTAAGCTGATGTTAGCCTAATCTAAGGTCTATCTTAGAGAAATAACTGGCACCCTGAAGTTGGTCAAATAACTCATCAATCCTGGGGTGTGGATAATTATTCTTGATTGTGACTTTATTCAACTGACAGTAATTGATGCACATTTTGAGAGGGCCATCTTTCTTATGCATGAACAAGAATGGATCGCCCCATGGGGAAACATTGGGCCTGTTGAAAGCCTTATCTAAGAAATCTTTGACCTGTTCTTTTAACTTCTTAAGCTCAGCTGGAGACATTCTATAAGGTGGATAAAGATAGACTGAGTATCGAGAAGGAGATCTATTTCAAAGTCAATTATCTTTTTGAGTGAAATTCTGGGAAGATCTTTTGGAAACACATCTCGAAATTCTCGTTCTACAAAAACTGACTCGATACATGGAGTCTTAGAACTAGATTCTTTGACTCAAATAAGATAGTAAACACACCCTTTAGATATCATCTTTATTGCTCGAAGATATGAAACAAACTAACCCCTAAGCACTGAAGTACTACCCCTCCATTCAATTACTGGTTCATTGGGAAACTTAAACTAGAAGACTCTATTTCTACAATCAACTAAGGCATAACATGAGAAGAGCTAATTTATACCGAGAATGACATCAAAATCAGTCATATCTAACTCCATAAGTTCAACTGAGGTAAATTTCTAAGATACTGTGATTAGGCATTTCCTGTAAACCTGCCTGGCTATAATAGAGCTACCTACTAGAGTAGACACTAATAAGGGTTCTTCTAATGTTTCAAGACTGACGCCAAAGTTGACTGCTATATAAGGGGTCACAAAACAAAGTGAAGCTCCAGGGTCTAATAAAGAATAAACATGAAGATGAAAGACCTACAACGTACTCGTAACCATATCAGGAAAATTTTCTTGATCATGCCAAGCCAGGACTGAATATATTCTATTCTGAAGCTGCCCACTGGTGGCACTAGAAGTGGAATCTTGCTAGTTGAGCAGCCCACTGCTGCTGTTGAAGAATTTTTTTGACCCTAATGGCGATCATTTCTGCCACTCTGTGCAATTATCGGACAATTGCAGAGCCTGTGTCATTGCTTGACACATGCAAAGCATACATCCCCACTAGTCTTACACTCTTCCTGATGATTTCTAGAATACTTTTAACAAAGCAGATTAGAATTACCACTGTTTATACTTCCCTAAGACTTAGATCCTGGAACCCTATCCCAACTATCTTGTTTGAACTTGGGCACTAGATAAATATGAAGTTGGGGATGAAATTTTTTGACAAAACTGAGAATGGTTAGCACCTTCTGACATTGGCTGGGAAAAGTTGAAACTACCTATTCTGGCCTATTTTTCTTCCTTTGTCTCTCTTTATGTTTCTCTTTTTCAATCTTCTAAGCATGAACCATAAGGCTAGATTAATCCATCTCCTTAATTAACATGGTGGTACTACACTCCTTAATAATACTTTTAGCTACACCAGATACAAACTTACTCATTCTAGACCTATTGTCTGCTACCATAGTAGAATTATACCTCACCAACTGAGTGAACTTAAGCGAGTACTACTTCACACTCATACCACCTTGCTTCAAATTAATGAACTCCTGTACCTTATCTTCCTTCAAATCTAATGGAAATAACCTATCTAAGAAAGACATGGCAAACTCCGCCTACTTAATAGGCCCTACCTCCATACCTTGGTCCTCTTTCCAGTACTTAAACTAGGTGTGAGCTACATCTTGCAATTGATAAGCATCCAACTCTGCACTCTTACTCGAAGTGACACCCATAATATCTATCACCTTCTGAACCATATTAAGACACTCCTGCAGATCCTCTTCATACTTAGATCCTGAAAGCAAGGGGAATTCATTCAAGTAAAATACTAAATCCTAACCGCAGCTGCATTTGCCACTATATTAACTAGGGCGGCAGACCTCTGGTTGTTCTGAGCAGCTACTGAATGGGTTATGGTCTTAAAGGAGGCCTTGAACTTAATGTGAAAGACATTCTCATTTAGGGTATCTTCTTGAATAGGCAGTGGTGTGGGCTAATCCCCATTCCTTTTTTCCATTATTTCTTCTAGGAGGCATTATCTATAAATGTAATGAAGCATAAATTAGAAAGAGAGTTTAAATGGATCTCATGCTCTTTCATACGGCATGAACACTGAAAGAAGGGAAACCTTCCTAAAAACATTTCATAGCCTCTTTTTCATAAGTGTAGCACACTTTACACCTATGCACAAGACTCTACTCAACACGACTTTTAGACTTTCTAGGATACTCTGAAACCTTAGTCTCTGATACAAATTTTTGTCATGACTTGAGGCTACCCCCCAGTCGCAACAACGGTGTTTGAGGCCACAAGTGACCATAAACTAACCCATGAGTTGGTAACTGCTATGAGCACTGAATAATTATCGATATAACACATGCAGAATTTAAACTAATAAGTTGTTGTAAACCTAAATATTGAGATATGAATCAAAAAGTGACTGAAACATTTGATAAAACACTAGAAATTAACCTATCTATTTGAGTAAATGATAAAACTTAAATAACTGAGTAACCATCCGGGCTGCTCAGAGCCAACAGAAGTCTTATGCAGTGTTTGTAGAAAAGATCTCGAGTTTAAGATTGGTGATCATGTCTATCTAAAGATCTCTCCCATGAAGGAAGTGAAGAGATTCGGTAATAAGGGAAAGCTCAGTCCCCTATATGTCAGTCCCTTTAAGATTCTTAGTCATTTCGACAAGGTAGCTTATGATCTCGAATTACCTTCAGATTTAGCCTCAGTTCATCTAGTCTTCCATATCTCTTTGCTCAAGAAATGTATAGGTTACCCACCTATCGTAGTCCCTATTTAGAGTATTGATGTTCAAAATAGTCTCTCTTATGAATAGATTCCAATCGAAATCTTAGACTATTAGAATCATAGATTGAGGAATAAATAAGTCCCTCTAGTAAGGTTCTTTGGCGAAATCAGTCCGTCGATGGAGCTACTTGGGAAGCAGAAGAAGATATGCATACCAAGTATCCTCACCTCTTCTCTTCCAACTCAGATTAAGCTTAAGGTAATAGTTCTTATCAAGCTTACTCAGTTTCATGATTAGTGTTCATCACGAGCTTGGTATTCAGTTTCATGTTCATGTTCCCAGTATAAACTTAGAATCAAGTACCATTGCATATTCAATGATGCATTCATGTATCAGCTTAGTTATATAATTATGCATCAGAAATGCATTCTCATTATGGGAAACTTAGTTCCTCGGAACATTCAGTCATGCATTCATGAATCAGTTACACATGTGTCAGGTATGCATGTTCAGTATGTTATGTTCAGTTTTCCAGTAATGAGATCATGTTTAGCTTATTATTTCCCCTCTCAGTCAGTCTCATTCGAGAACGAATGTTCTTAAGGAGGAGATATTGTAATACTCCAAAGATTTTTAGCAAATTTTGTCCCAAGAATGCCTAGTATTATCGTCTAAAGTGAAGGATCATTATTCCATAAGGAATTTTCAATAATTTCACTTTTTGTCATGTGAAAAATTCAATAAGATTTCCACTGATATAAGATTCACTTAAATTCATTGACCGGGGAAGAAGTTATGACTATTTCAAGTTTCCGTTGTAAAACAACACCATATTAGTCAGTGGAGTGCAGCGCCACAAGAGGAAATGGCATTTGGCAATTTACAGTAGGTGTCCACAATTATGGTGCATCGCGCCAGCACTCAAATTCAGAATTGTCCTTTTTACAGTGTCTCAGAGCGATTTCCTCCGTGTTGTGCCAAAGTTCCAGGTCACGAAGAAAGGGGAAACGCGATGGCTCCATATTGCGCCATCCCTCAATTTCTCAATTGTCAATTTCCAGTGACACAACGTGATAATGTCGCTTCGCGCCAGGGGCCCAGTTTGGGTAAATTTTACTAAAATTAAATGATGCGTCCAGGGTTAAAAGGGTAATTTCCTACCTCTATTTAAACCCAATAACACATGATTTAGCTATTCTTCACCTAAAATATACTATTATCTCTCAAGTTTCTCTCAATAAAATGCTAGGGTTTCTGTTGGGGATTCAAATTCAAGAAGGTTTCACCATCAATCTTCACAAAATCATGAACTAAGGTATGCATAGTGTTCATTCATGGACTCCTTTCATCCATGAAGCCCAAAAATCCCTTTTCTAAATTCAAGTTATGGATCTTCTTCTGAATTTCATGATTGGGATACTTTTGTTGATGTTGATAATGAGTAATTGAATTGTATTCCATGAATGAGTGTTAAATTCCATATGGGTTGATTTGTATCGGTATAGAGTCATGAAACCCTAGGACTAAACCCTTGAATGATTAAATTGGAATTGAATCATGATAGTTAATTATTGTATGATGTTATTTACACATTATATGCCTACTATGTGTTTGGTCTAATGCCTGGATGAAGGGAAAGTGTCTAATTAGCATGATATCATGAAATCCCCATGTACGTACAAGCTTATACCTATCACATGTTTGATGAAATAATTCAGTAAATGTATTATGATGATTATTATGTATTCAAGTAAGTAATGGTTTGTCAGTTTCCGTTCATCAATTCTTAGGGGTACTTGTACCCAAAACATTAGCTGTGTACCTAGATCCATGTCATGTTTTCCCGATACTGTCAGTCAAGCTATGAATCCTAAGACTTCAGATAGTCTTATGACTCATGAAAAATCTCCATGATCTCATGACTCAGTCAGTTGTCAAATATCAGTAGTATTCCATCAGTCAACAGAACTTAGTAACTCAGCTCATATTCAGTTCATTAAATCATTTTTAGTGTCCATTCAGATGGAAGTAGGAATTAGCATCGAGTAAACCCAAGGATGGGGACACACACTATCAGATAAGGGTGTGACCCTTAGAAGTCATCCTTGCATTCCAGAACTATGTAGCCAGCTTAGATTGAGACATCAACAATGTACGATGAGGGTTGATGAGGTGGATATGCACTATCAGATAAGGGCCCCACCATTCTTTTTAAGGGACACTATCAGATAAGGATCGTCTACAGCTTGTCCTTACTAGTTGCTCGGTATTGACACCCTTCTAATTAGGGTTACAGATTGGACCCTAACTCAGCCATAATGGTGTATCAGGGGCATGTCGGTTAAATATTACCTCCCACAGTTTTAGTACCAGTCTTAGTAAAAGAACTCTTATATTTTTCAGATTCAAGACTGTCAGATATAGTCAACTCAGATATAGTAAGGAACTCAGATAGTTCCATCAGATTCAGAACTGTATTATCAGTTACATTCAGATACAACTATTTATGCTATCAGTTATATTAGTTATTAGTATGGCATGTCATAAGTATTTAGATTCAATAATCACGATATCACAGTGTCAGTTACTATTACGTATTTATGTATGCATTCTCGCATTTATGTTAGACAGTCAGCTAGCATTATTCATTCATGTTAACCGTTGCATTAGCCTACCTCACAAGTATACTCAGTTCATTTTATTGTAATAACGCATTTGCACTATGGTGCTTTCGTTTTATGTTACACCATAGGTTTAGAGACACGAGTCTAGATCAATAGTGGATTCCAGTTTCAGCAGTCAGAATAGAAGTGAGTCCTCATCCTTCGACGACATGATTATTTCTCCACCATTTCATTGATTAGTTATTAGTTGGAGTTAGTTGGGTACATATCCCACAACTTCTTATTCAGATTATTCAAACCGTAGAGGCTTTCAGACTAGATGCAAGCTATTATGTTTTAGACTTCAGTGTTTACAGTTTTGTTTTGTGTATTGTATTACCCCACAGATGTTATCTCATCCATGCTATGTTCAGTATTGAACCTTATGGCCTTTCAGTGCATGTTTTCGCATTATTTAGTTTTTTATGTAGTATATAGGTATAGATATCAGTCATGGGTTAGCTTGTGGGCCTTCGGGATCATGAGCACCGTGTAACATTCCGGTTCAGCAAATCAGGGTGTTACAAACTAACCCAATCTTTAGCCTAACTTATCATTAGTTACTAATTAGAGTCAACAAAGGTCACACTCCTTATTTAGTGATTAGTGACAAAGAATGAGTATCAATTACCATAAAAGACATCACGTCTTGAGTACATTAACGGTTATCCACACACGGCATAACCTCACATATATACACATTCACTTATATAAAGTTTCCCCACACAACATCATAATATCATTACCTCTTTCGGATTCATCGGGTGTCATCATAACTTCATTACCTCTTTCGGATTCACCGGGTATCATCATAACATCATTACCTCTTTCGAATTCTTCGGGTATCATCATAACCTCTTTACCTCTTCCGAATTCACCAGACATCATCATAACATCATTACCTCTTCTAGATTTATCGGGTATCATCACAACATCATTGCCACTTCTGGATTCACCAGTCATCACTATAACATTAATATTTCCTCTGGATTCACTAGGCATTATCATAGTATCGTTTTTTCCTTCGAATTCACCGGGCATCATCATAGTATCGATATTTCCTCCACATTCATCGGGCATCATCATATTATCAATATTTCCTCTGAATTCATTGGGAATCATCATAGTATCAATATTTCATCCGAATTCACTGGGCATCATCATAGTATCAATATTTACTTTGGGTTCACTGGGCATCATCATAGTATCAATATTTCCTCCGGATTCACCAGACATCATCATAGTATAAATACTTTTCAAGACAAAAACATACACACATATTTGATCCAAATCAATAAACATACAGAAGTTCACAATAATTCAGTAATAGAGATGTAAGATACATAAACCATCACACTTTATTACTAGTCATCATCGTGATATGTGTGTAAGAGCAGCATGAGTATCTAGATGATATACACAATTACCATCTTACTATAGCTAGACATAACATGGTAATAAGACAAAAAATCAAGTATACACATTTTCTAACCATCGACCTTATTCATTAATCGACAATAGGATTTAACCCTTATAATCTCAATAACATAATTTAGATGCTCATCAAGTATCTAGGTTTCCAAGGAGTTACATAGTTCAAGTTTAAGGTGGGTCAAGTCCCACTTCTAACTCCCAATAATACTAAAGTCAATTCTACAAGACTAAATTTTACCGAGATTTAGGCTAGGTTATCTAAGTCACACCACAAGGGCTTATCAATCATTACTAGGCCTATAAGGGAAAATCCACTTCAAGTATTTTTTCTAAGTCATCCCAACACTAAGGCTATTACATAACTAGTCATACCTAGGTCAACATACTCTTAAGGTTAGTCAACAATATTATTCACAACTATTAGAGCAACAAGAGTATCTCATACTATTCATGAGACTACAAGTAGAACTACCTAAAGTTGTAGGCTAATGGTCAAACACCACATTTTACAAGTTTAATAGCCTACAATGTTCAACTAATCCAAAGTGACTACAATGTTCAACTAATCCAAAGTATCACCAATCATCCATTGTTTATCTAAGACCCTACCTAATCTCACAAGATATCAATAATTATATGGCAATCAAGCTCAATCTATCTACAAGCAAGCCTAACCTACCTCGAGTCCAATTGCTCATGAACCAATAAGTTTTTCCTTCTCTTTTCTTGAAGCTTCTTCTTTCACGAGCCAAGTTATCAACAACATAATCTAATCATCAATATAAAAACAACAACACCCATTATGGTACCATTATGCCATGGGTCCAAAATAACACAAAACCCCTAAGTGGGTCCCACCTTCAAAAAATGAGTTTTCGAGACCAACCCATAGTCTAAATATCATTAGGGAGATAAAACCCTCAAGAAATTTGAGTAAATCAATCACATTTGTGGATAAAATTGAGCCTCAAATACTTAGGATTTTTGGGTATAAATATCAAGACATTAATACCAAATTTGAAGGAATCTTACCTTAGATTTATTGCAAAAATTGTTTACACAAGTAATTGAAGCTCCTAATCAACCCACAAGACTCATTTTTTGTCAACAATCTCTCATGGATGATAGGGTTCTCAAAGTAAAGAAAAATGCCCCACAAATCGGCCTAAAGAGCCCTTTTATATGAGTTTAAATGGGCCCGCAACGTCCAAACTTGTTTTTGACCTCCCAGACTCATTCAGACTCTATTTTTCACAAACGAACTATGTAATCCCACTAAATTTGAAATTTTAGATGCATTGGTGAAGTTGAATTTTCCATTCGAGGTCATTTAGGTCACTTTTGGATTCTATATCCATACATTCCGATTCTTGACTTTTTGACTAGTGGGTCAAAATGAGTTTGGGTGTTGTGGGATCCGAACCAAGGGTATACCTACCTTAAAATAGATATTACATAGCTGATGGTACAGTCAAAATTTGAATCCAAAACTACTTTATTGAAGTTTTTGCTCAGCGACCATATGGAATCGACGAAGACTTCAAATTGGAAAAGTCATTCTATAAACCAAACGAACCATCAGATAATCAAACTATTGATTCCATCAAGTCACTAATGACTTGGGCTGGCTATGGAGGAGCTCTATTAGTGAAAATAAGCAAGAACATGGATAATGACCCTTCGGGTCATTACAACATCCACTACTAAAGAATTTTCATCCTTGAAAGTTAAATATGAGAAAATACCTAAAATCTCGAGCAGGTGAGGATACTAGGCTTGAATCTCTCCCTATAACCCCTAAGTTGCCTCCTCCACTGGGAGGTGCCTCCACTGAACCTTTACTACATGAATCTCTCTAGTACGCAACCATCTCATATCTTTAGCCAAAATAAGCATGAGCTCCTCTACAAAGGACAACTGCCCATCTAACTAGACTGAGTCCCACCTAAGCACATGAGATGGGTTAGGAATATACTTCCACAACATGCAGACATGGTAAACTAGATGAACAACAACAAAGTATAGAGGTAAATCTAATTCATAGGCCACCTCACCAACTACACAGAGAATCTCAAAAGGGCCAAATCAGATATACACAGCATATAAACAGAATGAAAATAACACCCAAGAGTCCAGAGATCATATAATAAGTCAATGAGAATAATAAGGGAAAACTATCCTATTCATGTCCAAGAGTCTAACATAATAAGACAAAGGAAGTATCATAGTGAACTATCTTTTTCCTACAATATTCAATATACGTCAATGTTATACCATATATTCCAGGTATATATATGAATAAGGAGTGAAAGAAAGATATATAGTAATATACAAGGCAAAGTAATGACTATAAAAAATAAACAATGAAGGAAGGGATATACGGTAGTACCACATCTTCATATAGCTGGATATATATTTACATATAGACATGAGGTAATCTCAAAGCATAACCTATATCATCATATTCTCATTTAAGACCTCATTATAACACTTATCAAGACATAAATACTATCATACTCGATGTTTCTATTCCACATGGATAGACATGAAATAATCATGCATAATAATGCAATCATAAGATAGGAGAGGCCGAAAATGTAACTTAAATCCCAATACCGAATCAATACCAATCTATCATAAGCTAGCTATAATAATAATCATAATAATACTAACAACAATATCAATAACGACGTGAGTAATTGGCTACTCCAGATAACTAAATACCTAGACGAGCCTATGTGTACCCCTACCTCCCAAGCTCGGAAGGTTCAATCAACATACAATAACAAAAGGCATATTATTCACCCATATCTATGCAACCATTCTATACCAGCTGATAGACATGGGTACTTACTGGTGATAGGCGATGCACATGAAGGAATGAATACAAGGTACACAATTAATATCACAACTCATCATAACTGTCCTTATCAGGACCATCATCATTGTAATCAACCTCCGGCCTTGCCGGGTATTAACGCATCATCAATATATCCTCCGAGCTTGCCAAGTATAAGCATCACAATAGTAATTACTGATTAACATACACTAAAATACTCATAAACATAATCATATCACCATAGAATATCTATCTAGTCAATACTTCCCAACCACTCGTTATTAGTTAACCAACACTTAATATAATAGAATCACTAGTTTGCTAGTCGTCCCTCTAGTTATTAGCCCAAACCTTATCCTTCACATAATCCTTTTTCACGGGATAACAACTAACCACTATTTATTTAATAGTCAACATGTAACGTCTATTTCAGGTTCACCTTTAGACCAAAGCATCATTTATCCACCATTTATTATTATCAACTACTCATCCTATATCCGTTAATCATTATTAGACAACACATTACTACTTATCACCCAACCATTTTTTATTAACTGACATCGTTCCTTAACTAACCATCGTTAGCTACCATATTTCAACTAAGAAAGATTTATTAACTAATACATTATATTCCTAGACATCAAGTGCAATAGTCCCCTAATAGACAACTAGTTACCACATAGCTTAATTGTCTAACCAGAAGAGCAGTCATAAGATAACATTTCAACTATAATCATATCATTTATAATGGTAAATAATCATGAACGTATTGAATCTATGCATGCCATCACTAGTATTCTGTCACACAATGCTTCATAGATTAATATTTATACTCGTCTAAATTATTAAAATAAATATTAAATTATCGAGGTGTTACATATTCAATCAGTGGAATAATAAACATCATAACACTTCTCGCTCCATCCCGTACCAGAGAGATGAATATACAAACATATACTTATTTATATTCATAAACTGTAATCATATCGCTTATAATGAAAATACTTCTTAACTGTTCAATCAATATCATAACACAGCCCTTGCACTATCAATTTATCCAAAATAATCACAACATTATAATCATTGCCTTAGGCCCATACACATATCCAAAACTCATACCAATAATCATATTTATAAGACATAGCATATCAGTAATCATCACATATAGAAGGTATCTCACATATAGAAGGCATAATATTGATAAGTATGTCATCATCTCTCACACAAGAGACATCTCACATTTAGGAGGAATAATATAGATAGAAATGTAATTTTCTATAGGATATCATATATCAATAGGTCATACAACATGAAAACAAGGAATATCACTTCTCTAAGCCCATTTGGATATTTAAGAGGAACATCATCTCTATAGGTCCAACAATCATGACTAAACAAAATAGCAACTCTATAGGCCAATCATCAAGTCTAAGAGAAAATATCATCTCTATAGGCCACGTAACATATCTAGGAGGAATATCATCTATAAATGCCCAATAGCACTTCCACAAGGAGTATCATAACCATAACTTAAAAGCCACAATTCAGGAACATCAATACAAGTTACCAACTTATGAAGTAACCTTATTTTAAGGTTTACTAGCCTCATATATGTCTAACATCCACAACTAAGTCCATAGGACTTAACACAAGCTTTGGTCTAAGTGGGTCAAATGATCCTACTTCTAATCCACAATTTCCATAATTAGGCATGCTATACCCCAAACTAGGCTAAGGTATCTAGTTCATCTTTATAATGCTCTGAATCTGGTAACCTAAAATGCTACATGGTGCTTATGACTATGAAGGACCATAAGCAAACCCATGACTGATATCTGTACCAGAACACTGCATAATATACGTATATAAATGTAGAAATATAATCTATAAGGCCATAAGGTTCAAATATGAAACATAAAATCTGATAAAACAATGTTTAAATGGGGTATAGAAATACCCAAAACTAAAATAAACTGTTTGAATATACTATAGTCTGAAAGTTTCTAAACTGTCTAAATAAGGAGTTGATGGGACATGTCCCTAACTAACTCCAACTACTGAATAAACTAAGTACTAAAATGATAAAGTAATGATCATGTCCTCGAAGGATGAGGACTCACTTCTAACTATGACTGTTGGATACTAGAATGCTACTGATGCTCTGGAGCTCGTGCTTCTGAACCTATGGTGTAAAGTAAAACACCATAGCACAAATGCACTAGTACGATTGAATGTACTGGTATGCATGTGAGGTAGGTTGAATGCAAGGGTTCATATGCTTGAACAATACTAAATAACTATATAACATGAATGAGAGAATACTTGCATGAACAAGTAACTATAACTGAGACCATACGTCTGGGTAATGAGTTCTGAGTACTGATTTACTAACATATGGGTTTTATTGATACTGATGACTAAGTCTACTGAATGCTGCGAAACTGATGGTATATTACTGATAGAGGAATGATTGTTTCTAACAGTTTTGATTATAAAGAACTTGTCTGATTGACTATATTTGACAGTCCTGAAACTTATTACTGGTAACATGAGTTACTGATAACTAACATAACTGATATAACTGAGATAACTAGTATAACTGATTCTAAGCGACTATATTTGATAGTCTATGTTCTGATGGAACTAGCTGAGTATCATACTATACTGAGTTGACTGTATTTGATAGTTTTGAATTCTGTAGAACTATTTGAGTTCTATTATTGAGACTGAATGACTGTATCTGACAGTCCTAATTCTGTAACTGAAACTATGGGAAGTAGTTATCTAACCAACATACCCCAAATAATCATAATATAGCTGAGTTGGGGTCCAATCGGTAACTCCAATTGGAAGGGTATTAATACCGCGCCACTGGTAAGGACAATCTATGAGTAACCCTCATATAGCAGGTAACTCTAATGAGAACAGTGGGAACCCTCATATAACAGGTTAAGCCACCTCATCTACCCTCATATAATAGTGTATGATGTCTCAACCTACGATGGCTACGTAGTTCAGGAATACAAGGATTGTTTCTAAGAATCACACCCTCATATAACAATTGAGTTCCCATCCTTGGGTTCGCTCGGTGCTAGTTCCTACTCCCATCTGAATAGACACTTAACATAATTAACTGAACTGGACTAGACTAATTTCACAAAGTTCCATTGACTGACAGAATACTACTGAGATTTCTAAATTTACTGATATTTCCTGAGTCACCAGACTGACTGAGTTCTATGGATCATGGCTTGACTGAAGATATCGTGAAACATGACACTGGCTCTAGGTACACAACTATATTTTTTGGGTACAAGTACCCCCAAGAATCGATAGAAGAAAACTGACAAAGCATGACTTTCTTGAATACAACATTATCAATTCAAACTATGATAGTAGGGGATATTTCATGAAGCACATGGTTATCAGAATCTTGTATATAGCTTAGAATGCACTTGATCATGTCTTAACTTCATCATTTTAATATGATAATTATATCATCACGCAATTTCATTACACAACAATCCTCATGGAAATCCCTCCCACGGCATATAAGCTACTAATATGTTTTTCCCCAAAGCAAGTTCGCCACCAACCGTAGTTATTTTAAATATAGGGGAAACACGTACATTCATAACTTGGGTCATAGTCAAACTATCAAGCCTAATTTCTATTCTCCTAGGCATTTTATCAAACACTTAGTTTGCATGATTTAAGGATTAGGCATGATCATGAATTTAATACAACCTTACTTCCCAATTCAACCCAATTTCATGATTTCAGTCCACATATTAGCTTAATTTCATAAAAACATAATAAAGGTTCCATCTTGGAATTCATACAATAACAACATATGAACATAATTTAATTCATAGAATGAATATCACAATTCGTAATTTAAAACTTGATTCTTGGGCTTCATGGATGAAAGGAGTCCATGAATGAACACTATGCATACCTTAGATGGAAGATTCTTTCTGATTCATGGAGAAATTTGCTTGAACTTGGATCCCCAATTGAAAACCCTAATGTTTTCTTGAGAGAATTTTGAGAGAAGAGGGTGTATTTTGGTGTAAATGAGGCTTAATCCCATGTTTAAGCCATATGTAGGGTTGGGAAAATTACCTCTTTGCCCTTAAAAATACGGACATTTAATGACTAAATTACTGGGCACCGATGCTATGAGTGACGCGGTGCGTCGAGGGCTACGACGCTATACCCGATGCGGCGCACCATGAACTCATCAAGCCTCAGTTGTTTTGGCTCTGGTAGTCTGCACAACTTGTGACCAACGCGATTGGCGATGCGGCGTGCAAAAATCACATTGGTACACTATTTTGGACTTCCAATCTTGATCTAAACGAGTTTCTAAAAAATCCAAAACTTGTTCGGGAACACCTATTGACCTTCCTGGTCATGAATCAATAAAAATATGGTCCATTGAAGGACATTAAGGTGGCGAAATGAATTTTTCAACTTTTGATGGCCAAAATTAAGCTAAGTAGAGAATGTAGCTAAACTTTTCTAAGTCTAGGACCCCCTTGACACACTTAAAGGACTGTATTAAGTTTTAGAATTTTATGGGGTCCCACAATCTTCTAGATGTCAAGTAAGCCATATTCAAACCTAAGCTAACAACTTTGACTAGAAACAAGGGCATTCAAGTTAATACTACCCAACTTACAGTTTCAAGACTACCATACTAGCCCAATAAGACTAAATATACAAATCATGCTACAAATGCTAAAACCATATTCCAAATATAGCATTATATTATTCCATGCTATAACTAATCTAAACTTAAAAGGAAAGCAATAGGATACAAAAGAGTAATAAACATGTCATCTTATGGGTCCAAAACCCTCATTTATTCTCCAAACATTAACAATAAAGGTCATGTTTTCCTACTCATAAACAATCCTAACATCCATATTTACACGCAACATATATCACATATCATCTATGAAGAAAAGTTGACAGAAGCCTACCTCAAGGCTAAACCATAAAGAATCACTTCATGCACCACATGCTCATCTTCACATTACAATTCTCAAAATTCCATCACACTATCAAAACCATAATCTACTCATTAATACAAGTCTAGTGATACTGTAATACCTCATATTTCCATCTCTTAATTTAACTCTCAATAATTAATTAATCCTATATAAAAAATTTAAAGTACTCAGGATTTTCAGTTTAGATCTTACCATTACATAAAAAATTCAATCAACTTTCAAACGATATAAAATTCTTCAAAATCTGATATCCGAGTGAAGAGTTAGGGCAGTTTTTGTAAAGCAGTATGCCAACTGGCATATCACCGCATCGCGGAGACAGGCCAAATGGCAATATTCAAAATTCAGTGAAGCTCTATGATTCCACTACATTGCGTCGGTGTCTCAGTTCCTAGTTGTCAATTTCTAGTGACACGGTGTGATAGCGCTGCGTCCCACCAAGGGCCAAAATCAAAAATTTTGACGGAAATTAAAAGTGTCATCTAGGGGCAAATAAGTCTTTTCCCATAAATTTAATCATTCCAGGTATGGGATTTAATCCTTATAAAAGTAATTAGGAAATTATTTACTCATTTTTTAAGATTAAAATCATTCTTTATCAAAAGAGCAACAACCCTAGCTGCAAGAATCAAGAGCAATCCTCAAGAAGATCACCAAGAGCTTTAATAATTAAAATATCCAGGTATGTTAGGTGTTCATCTATGGGTTCCTTTCATCCATAGAGTCCAATAATCCATTTTTAAAACTACAAGATTATTGATTCATGATTTACATGTTTGAAATTGGATTTTATTCTTGTTCATGACATTAATTGAGTTGCAATCCATGATTAATTATAGATTCCATGAAATTGAAGTAGCATGTATATTGAATTGTGTAATTCCTATGTTATAATCCTTGAATTAGCAAGTTTGGGCATTGTAGTTATAATTTTTACATGTTGTCCATGATTATATGCATCAAGTTGTGCTCCCCATGTGTTTGATGGAATGTCCATGTGAATTAAATGGTGAAATCATGACATGCTTGCATATGTACAAGCTTATGCCCTTCAAGTGTTTGATAAAATATCTCTATGAATGAATTATGAACAAGTGGACCTTGTTATATTTTTCAAGATCATGCTATGCTTTAATTTTTATGCTATCGTGTCCTGGGGGTTTCTAATACCAGAAAATCTAGCTGTTTACCTAGAGCTACAGTAGTTATAGAATAGTCTCTGTTATCTCACAAAACAGTAGTACTCAATTAGTTATAAAACTTCAGTCAACTTAATCCAGTTCAGTCAGTCAACACGATTAGTAACAGTTCAATTAAATCAGTACAGTTTAGTAATCAGTCCATAGTCTATTCATTTGGGAATAGGATTCAGCACCGAGTAAACCCAATGATAGGGGATCACTTGCCAATAGAGGGTGTGATCCTTAGAACCAGTCCTTGTATTCCAGAACTAAGTAGCAAGCATAAGTTGGGACATTAACCTACCAGTTGAGGGTTGATAAGGTGTTTAAACCTTCCAATTAAGGCTACCACTATTCTCATTAGAGTATCTGCCAGATGAGGGTAACTTTTTCTCTTGTCTTTACCCGTGGCACAGTACTGACACCCTTCCAACTGGGGTTATAGGTTGGACCCCAGTTACCTTATTTGGGGCATGTTAATTAGATGAATACCTCCCATAGTCTCAATTTCAATTTTAGTATAGAACTTAGTTCAGTTCTACAGAATCAGCACTGCCATACACAGTCAATTAGTTTTAGTAACTCAGTTATCAGTAATCTCAGATATCAGTTACTCAGTTATCAGAACTCAAAAATTAGCTGTAGAAAAAGATTAGATACAATATATACATACATAAATGCACAATATGGCATTCTCAGTACTTATAGTAGTTTTAGTTATCCATGTTTTCATACTCAGTTATTCCATATCATTCAAATAGTTATTGTTCATGCATTTGAACCCTTGCATTCAGCCTTACCTCATCTAGAATACTATTACATTCCATATAGTGACATATACATTCTCTTTATGCTATGATGTCTCATATCATATGTTCTAATGCTCAGGTTCCTGACTGCGCTTAGACAGATTCAGTCAGCAGTCACAGATTTAGTAGTGAGTCCTCATCTATAGAGGATATGCTTTTATTTTAGCATTATAGTAGCTTTATTATTTTAGTAGTCGAAGTTAGTTGGGGGCTTGTCCCATCAACTCCACTTTCAGACAGTTTAGTTAAAGGCTTTTCAGACTAGACTAGTTCAGAGAGTGTTCAGTTTTTCAAATTTTATTATAGTTATTATTCTTTATCAGTATTCAGATTAGGAACCTTATGGTATTTCAGCCTATTTTCTGCATTATTTCAATATTATTATTCAGTTCTCATAGAAGGTACCATTCATGGGTTAGCTTGTGGTCCTTTTAGGTTGTAAGCACCGTATGGTGTCCGAGGTTTAGACTCGGGGCGTTACAAACATGGTATAAGAGCCTAAGGTTCAACAGATTCTAGGGAGTTCAACATCTCGAAGCCACACTTATGGACAAGAGGCTTCGAGATGTTTATTAAAAGTTTCTCTCTTTCAGTATTCATGTTGTGCGAGTAAGCCTGAGCTCAAGTTAAACTCTCAGTCTAATACTTTTCTTCCTTCCATTTACAAAAAATACCTTATAAAAATAGTAATGGAAGAAGAACAGGAAGCCAGTAAGTACCCCAGCCCATTCAGGCAGATCCCCTGGATGAGCATGTCACCCATGCAAAATTCAAAGATGTGTTCAACACTTTAGCTAATTTTGTAGCAGCTCAAAATAAATGGACAACTATTGTTTAGGACAACCCAATGGCCAATACTTTTGCATTCTGGATTCAGGACGCCTGGATGAATCCTCTTCTATTCTCAGGATCTAAACCCAAAGAGGATCCATATGAGTTCCTCGACCAGGTTCAGAAAGTCACAGATATTATGGGAGTGACTTCCAGTGAGAGTGTTGAGTTAGCTTCCTATCAGCTAAAGGATGTAGCTCATATATGGTTTAAGTAGTGGAAGTTAGATAGGGGCACAGATCTAGAGTCTATAGAATTAAAAGAGTTTAATACTGTGCTTCTAGACAGATTTTTTCCCTTAGAGATGAGAAAAGTGAAGGTGTTAGAGTTCATCAATCTCAAGAAAGGCAACATGAGTGTGAAATAGTATTCCCTTAAGTTTACTCAGTTATCCAGGTATGCTCCCCATGTAGTAGCAGGCAATAGGTCTAGAATGAGCAAGTTTGTGTTGGGGGTGCCAGAGAGTATGGTTATGAAGTATAGAACTGCGATATTAATTAAGGAGATGTACATATCTAGGCTTATGGTCCATGATCAGCAGATCAAAGAGGCTAAGAATAACGAGAGTGAGAGGGAGAATAAGGGGGATAGAATAGGTAGCTTCAATTTCACTCAGCCTAAGTTAGAAGGTGGTAACTATTCCCAGTTCCATCTAATGTCTTCAGTTCCAGCTTCATCCATAACCATTGCTCCAGTCCCTAAGTTCAGAAATAGTAACAAAGATAGTGTTCCAAGCTCTACATCTAAGGGTAGTGTGAGCTGTGCTCAAACACATCCCCTTTGTCAAAAATATGGCAGAGTGATGTTTGTTTAAGGTGTGGCAAGCCAGGCCATAGAATCAGAGATTGTCCTTAGTTAGGTTCTCAGAGTCAGTCTAATTATTCCTAAGCTCAGTCTGATCGTACAAATCAGTAGGGTGCCACTTCCAGTGCCACTAGTGGGCAACACCCAAACAGACATTATGTACTTCAGTCCAGACAAGATCAAGAAAGTTCTTCGATATGTTCACTCGTGTATTATAGATCTTCCATTTACATGTTTATACATTATTAGATTCAGGAGCTTCTCTGTCTTTTGTAACTCCTTATATAGCAGTTGACTTTAAGATCAAACTAGAAACCTTAACAGAACCTTTCTCAGTCTCTACTTCAGTAGGTCAGTCTATTATAGCCCGATGGGTATATAGGAACTTTTTTATTATGATATCTCAGAAAGTGTAATACCCCACAAATTTCTCTCATATTCTGATCCTTAGAGCGTGTCAAGTGAAGCATAAATCTGGTCCAAAAAGGTTAAGAAGTGTCTTCCCAAGTGAGAAATATTTTGAACCATCGAGTTTGCGATAGACCATCGCTGGGACCATCGAGGAAGATGGCCAGGACGACGAACCATCGAGGCTATGAAGGACCATCTCTAGGACCAATGCGCTGAGGCAGTATGACCTCATCTTGGCCAACATGTCACAGACGATCCAACGGACTATCGGGTTTGCGATGGACCATCACTGAGACCGTCGCATCGAGTCAGTGTGTTATTTTTTGGACCACTGTATGACGGACAATCCAACAAACCATTAGATTGAGCGATGGATCGTCACTTCAACCATCACAGACCCCGTTCAATATTTTTAACTCATTTTTAAAAGGGTTTTTTTAGTTTTTTTCCCATTTTTTTCAACCCCTATTTATATCCGATCAACGCTTACAACTTTATTTCTCATCTTCAACATAAAAAACTAGGGTTTCTACAAATTCAAAACCCTTCCTTATTCATCAAGAAAAATCAAGAGAAATCAAGGAATCAAGAATATCTCCAAGAGATTTAAAGAAAGAGTTTTTCTAAGGTATGTAGATGTTGATTCTTGGGTTCCTTTTATCAAAGAATCTCAAGAACCCTTTTCTAAAATTTAAAGATCTTACGTTTGTGGGTTTTCATGATTCATGTGAGTTGAAATTGATGTTTATGCTATTATTGAGTTTTGATTCATTTTTGTTTGCAAGGTTTTCAAGCTTTGACCCTAGTATGTGATATTCATGTGATGTTCATGATAAACCCTCTTCAAGTTGCTTGTTAAGTGATGTGTTCATGTCAATTAAGTGAATAAAATTATTGAATAAGCAAAGCATGCTCCTCATATGTTTTGATAAAATGGTTATGTGAAGGAAGTAGAGTCATTATAGCTTGTTGACTAGAAATCCCCAATTATGTGCAAGCCCATGAATGTCAAGTGTTTGTTGAAAAGCCATAGTGAATGAATTGTAACATGATAGCATGAAATTCCCCAATTATGTGCTCTTTGATGCATGATAAGACTTTAATACATGCCAAGTGTTTGATGAAAAACCTTGTTGAATGGAGTATGATCCAATAGCATGTCCCCCTATGTTATTACATGTTTAGGATTCCTAAATGCTAGAGATGATGCCTTAGTGATTGTGATAGTGAATTATTGTCCATGGTCTTGATTATTTAAGAATGGTAATGTTTTACTTTTATGTTATCGAGTCCTGGGGGTATTTATACCCTACAATTTAGCTGCTGTCTAGAGACTGGGTCAGTTTTCACGATAATTCCAGTCAAGCCATGATTCTCAAAACTCAATGAGTTATAAAACTCTGTATTCTCAGACATATACAGAACTTAAGAAATCTTAGTAATATCTGTAATTATCATAATCTCAATATCGCTAGTAATGTAGCCTCAGTTCTGTGCCCAGCTCAGATCTAGTGGTATTCAAGTGTTCAATTTTTACCTTTGCAGTAATCGAGTAATCTATTCAAAGCTCAGTATCGTTCAGTCAGATAATGAGATTCAGTAGTATTCCCTTAAATGCAAAACCAAGTGAATTCAGCTTAACTCAGTTAGATCATTTGAGAAACATGATCAGTATCAGATTCAGCTTAGTTTATATTTAGTTAAGAATCAGTTTAGAGTCTTTCAGTTGGGAGTAGGATTTAGAACTGATAACGCTCAATCTACAGCTCTTGTAAGAGTGTAAAGCGGTCGTTGTCAAATATATAACCCAACTGGGTTGGGTATCGATCCCACAGGGAATAGCCGGTCAATAAGTAAGCAAAGATTATTAGACTTTTGGTGCAAGTCTCGTGAAAGGGGGGATTGTAACGTGCAAGTAATGTAAACAAAATAGTAAAGTAAAAACAAAAATAGCAAAGTAAACAGAAAGAATGTTTAGTAAGACGTAAAACAATGAGAATTGAGAGTTAGGGTTATGTCCACCTTATGAGTTATACGTCTCTATTGGCTATGAGTTATGCGGAATTCAGACATGCATGTGCTTATAGAGAATTGTATTCTATGGTAAATCCAAGCGTCTTTCGACCTTAACAAGGACTATTTCAGTTTAACTCTTTCGAGCTTAAAGCGTGTCTAACGGTACAAATTTTCCAAGATGTTAATCTAGTTATGACACTAACTATTTAACAGGGGTTGGTGCCCTATTACCTTGACATTATCTTTTTTCCAGACCTATAACGTTTCTTTCGAACAAGTTAATGCTATACTGGCGTATTCTACGCATTTGCAACCACAAGAATTTGCATTAAGATGAAGAGAATAATGATATAAGCAGCATACGTGTCAAGAACTCACAAACTCATAGCAATAGATAGTAGCTCAAAAGGCTTCCATAACCCCAACAGAGAAGTTTATCTATTCATGAGTGCGATGGAAATCACAATAGACATTATCATTATACCACAATAAAGATCTCCCGTGTAGTATGGTGTGGTATGGCTTTAGGCGTGAATTCCTTGCAAAATAGCGATTCTCTTGTTATAAAATTAAAAGTCGAATAGATAAAAAATAATGTCAATAATTAATTAATAAAGAAAGGGGAAGGATAGAATAGGGATGAGGGTGGTGGAGAATTGTTTTGATGGATGGATGGATGGTTGATGGATGGGAATTGATGGAATGGGGGAATTAATATTTCCAGTAAAATAGGGTATTTATAACACCCATATCCTATTCCTACTAATCTACTGCATTACTTAACCCATTCCTACTGGGTTACTGCATTATTATCCTAATCCTAATAAGTTACTGCTAGTCCCCAAAGTCTTTAGAACTGTTGTTTTTGCCCGGGATAGGTTTTCCATGCATCACTTCCAGTCCATAGGCGTCCAAACGCTGCTCTCTTTCTTTTGTGAAGCTTCTTTTAGCATCAAGTTATACATAAAATGCTGAAATCTGCATCATTTATACCTGAAAACTTGCTAATCACATTTGTTAGCTCACTTACAGGAAAAAGGACTAAAAATGCATGAATTATATATTTTGTCCTCAAAACTTAGCTAAAATATGGGTAAAATATAGTATTTTAGGCGTGTAAATTCGCCTATCATCAAGAACCGAGCGAGGGAAGGGATGACGGATCCTTGTCAGAGTGGTAGAGTCATTAGAAGCAATCCCTGAACTCTAGAACTGTGTAGACAGCGCAGGATATAGGAATCACCCGTCAGGAAAGGATGGTCACCCGTCAAATAGGCTTGACTATTATATGCCTTAGGCTTGACTTCCTGCGAGGGTCACCCGTCAGATAGGATTGACCAGAGAGGTCCTTACCTGTGGCATGGTATTGACAGCCTTCCAGCTGGGGTTACAGGTTGGACCCCACTAGTTGAGGTTTGGGGCATGTCGGTTAAGTGATTACTTCCTACAATGACAGTTTTAGTATCAATCTTCAAAAATCAGGACTGTCAGATATAGTCATCTATCTTAGTAAGGAACTCAGATAGTTCCATTGATTCATGGACCACCCGTCAGATAGGCTTGGTTTCATATAAAGTTATTCTTATTATCAAATCTAGAGATCACCCATCAGATAGGCTTGATCTCAGTCTCAGATTCAGTTGAGTATTCTTATTATAAGATCTAAAAATCACCCATCAGATAGGCTTGATCTCAGTCTCAGATTCAATTAAGTATTCTTATTATCAGATCTAGAGATCACCCGTCAGATAGGCTTGATCTTAGTCTCAGATTCAGTTGAGTATTCTTGTCATCAAATCTAGAGATCACCCTTTAGATAGGCTTGATCTCAGTCTCATATTCAATTAAATATTTTTGTCATTAAATCTAGAGATCACCCATCAGATAGGCTTGATCTCAGTCTCATATTTAGTTGAGTATTCTTGTTATCAGGTCTAGAGATCACCCATCAGATAGGCTCGATCTCATTTTCAAATTTAGTTGAGTATTCTTGTTATCAAATCTAGAGATCACCCATCAGATAGGCTTGATCTCAGTATCAGATTCAGTTGAGTATTCTTGTTATCAAATCTAGAGATCACCCATCAAATAGGCTTGATCTCAGTCTTAGATTCAGTTGAGTATTCTTATTATCAGATCTAGAGATCACCCATCAGATAGGCTTGATCTTATTCTCAAATTTAGTTCAGTATTCTTGTTTTTAGATTCGGACATGATCTTTTCTTATCATTGATAATATATTCCAGAATCATCTGTTAGAGAGGTTTGATCTTTGATGCAGTCAGTTGAGAGTATAAAGCTCAAAATTCAGTCAATGACGTGAGTATATTTAGCCAATCAACTTCAGTATCCTCACATTCTGAGATCACTGACTAGATAAGCTTGATCTCAACTATAGTACTCAGTTATCGATATCAGATAATTCAGTTATTCAGTATCTAAGTATTAGTAGTAAGTTTAGATGACAGTAATTTTGTATCCGAGTTTTATTATTCAGAGTCGTGATGGTTGTAGTTATGGTTTGTGCATTCATGCATGTATTCTCATTCAGTACTCTCATGATTATTCAGTTAAGTTATTGTTCATGCATAATAACTTACATTTAGCCTTACCTCATCTTCATACTCGGTACATTCTCGTACTGATGCATTCATGCTATGGTATTTTATTTGACACCATAAGTTCAGAGGCACGAGATCCAAAGTACCCTTAGCAGCTTAATCCTAGTCAGCAATAGTAGAAATAACAGTGAGTCCTCTTCATTCGAGGATGATTCTTTTATCATTATTGCATCAGATTTTGGCTATTTTTAGTAGACAAAGTTAGTTGGGGACATGTCCCATCAACTCCACAACTCAGATAATTTAGAGGCTTTTCGGATAGATGTATTAGTATTTAGTTTTAAATTTTGAGTATTTTTAGATATTTTGAACCTCATGGCCATTTTCTTCATTTATTAGCTATATTATGCAGTATGCAGGTATAGATATTAGTGGAGGATTATCTTATGGTCCTTTGGAATCATGAGCACCGTATGACATTCTAGTTCTAGAAAATTGGGTCGTTACAAACTTGGTATCAGAGCCTAAGGTTCAATAGTGTCCTAGGGATTTTGAAAAGTCGTATCTAGTAGAGTCTTGTGCATGGGTGTGTTGCGCGCCACATTTATGTACAAGAGGCTATAAGATGTTTTTAGGAGTAGTTTTCTTCTTTCAGTATTCATGTCGTGCGAGTGAGCATGTGCTCAAGTTGATCCTCAGTCTAATACATCTCTTTCTTCTATTTTTAGAGCATGCCTCCTCGCAGAGATTATGTTCGTAGAGTTGATGACCATCCCCCTCTGCCAGTAGATCCTGATAATGAGAGTGTGTCATATGCCAAGTTTTGGGCAGCTTTTTAGGTGCTAGCCCGAGCTATGACTAATGTTTAGGGTAATCGTCAGGCTGTTTCCCCACCTCAGTAAGAGGGGGGTCAGCCACATCTAGAATTAGAGATTTCATGAGAATGAGCTCACCAAAATTCTTTGGGTCAGTAGCAGGTGAGGACCCATAGCTTTATCAGTACCGTGACTTGGCAAGAGTTTTAGGGTGCCTTATTAGATAAGTTTTTCCCACTAGAGATGAGAGAGGATAAGGTAGAGGAGTTCATAAACCTATGTCAAGGCTCCATGATAGTGAAAGAGTATTGTCATAAGTTTAACCAGTTATCTAAGTATGCTCCTGACTTAATAGCTGACCCTAGAGCGAGCATGAGTAAGTTTGTGACTGGTGTGTCTGGGTTAGTGTTGAAAGAGTGTAGAACTGATATGCTTCACAGAGATATGGACCTTGCTAGGCTGATTATTCATGTGCAGCAAATTGAGGCATGTAAAATGAAATAAAGAGAGAAACTGAGTAAGAGAGCCAGGACAGGTAGTCATGGTTTCTCTTAGGCAGGGTCCCAGAGTGGTAGCCGTTCTCAGCATAGTCAGAGATTTTTAGTCCCAGCTCCATCCTCAGCTAGTGTACCCACACCAAATTTTTGGGATGTTATATATGATGGGGTACCAAGCTCCAAAGCCCTGAGTAGTGCTAGTGGTATTCGTACCAATCCGCTTTGTGGAGAGTCTGGCAAGAGCCACCTAGGTGTGTGTAGAGCCGGTAGTGATGTGTTCTTTGGGTGTGGTAAACCAGGCCACAGGATGCAAGAATGTAGAGCGCTAGCTCAGAGGGGTAGACAGTTTCTTTAGCAGAGTGCCCCTTCCGGTGCCAATAGTGGTCAGCATCAGAATAGTCTCTATGCATTTCAGGCTCTCCATGGTCAGGAAAGGTTCCATGATAGAGAAACAAGTATGTTATGAGTCCTTCATCATTGTGATATGAATTGCTAGATCCTTTGCTTCCATTTTGAGATTTAGTGTCAGCATGAGTGTAATACCCCGATTCACTGAACTGAAGTGCTACACAATGCTCATGACGCCGAGGGGCCACAAGCTAACCCATAACTAATATCTGTACCTGTATACTGCAAATCATGATATAATAATGTGGAATACATAGAACTATAAGGCCATAAGGTTCAACTGAATAAAACCATGTGGGTGAAAATACCCAAAACAACTCAATATGAACATAAATCTGAACATAAATCTGAAAGCCTCTAAACTATCTGAATAGGGAGTTGAAGGAACATGTCTCCAACTAACATCGTAAAACTGAACTGAATAAATAAATAAATGAATTAAATCATATTGTCCTCGAATCAATGAGGACTCACTGTGTCTCTGCGACTGGAATGCTACCACTACTGCTGGGCTAGAGCTCGTGTCTCGAAACCTATGGTGTAACATGAAAAAAATAGCACCATAGCGCAAATGCTTCAGTACAACTGGAGTACTGAGTATACGAGGAATGTAGGCTGAACATAAAGGGTTTCATGCATGAACAACACTGACTGACTAATATGAACATAGGAGTGCAAAAACACATATATAGAAACTGGGATCGTGAATTCGTGATAGCATGACCTGTAAGCTACTAAATGGATGATTGTATCTGACAGTCCTGTATATACTAAAATCTCAAGAATGCCCTGAGTTCTTTTACTGAGACTGATACTAAAACTGTGGGAAATAGTGTTTAACCAACATGCCCCATATATGCCGTTATGGCTAAGCAGGGGTCTAATCTCTACCCCAACTGGAGGGGTGTCAATATCGTGCCACGGGTAAGGACAGCCTGTGAGCGACCCTTATTTGGTGGGTACTCGATAAGAATGGTGGGAACCCTAAACTGATGGGTTAAGACACCTCATCAACCCTAATTTGACGGGTTAAGATATCTCAACCTACATTGGCTACGTAGTTCTGGAACACACGGATGACTACTAAGAATCACACCCTGAACTGGCAGGTGAGTTCCCATCCTTGGGTTCACTCGGTGCTAACCTCTACTCTCATCTGAAGGGACTGGACATGAATAACTGACTGGACATAACTTAATCTTACTGAATTCCATTGACTGGCGGAATGTTAATAATATCTGACAATTGACTAAGATCATGAGGTTTTCCTGAGTCACATGACTGACTGGAGTCTATGAAATCATAGCTTGAGTTTGGATATCATAAAACATGACAAGGATCTAGTCACACAGCTATAGTTTTCGGATACAAGTACCCCCAGGACTCGATGGAAGGAAACTGACACACATGAATGACTTGATCATAAGAGTAGAGTCCATAATATATAATATCATAAGTAGGGATCTCATGCTATGCATGGTTATCAACAATGTATTGCATGGAAAGGATTTCATATCACATGGAAGTACTTGCACAATTTTAATATCATGTTCATCATATTGGCAACACATACCAATAGCATGGAAGTTCATGTGGATTTCATGGTTATCATACATCTTGTTCATATGTAGGATTTTCAAGTAAACATAGCATAATCTCATAAAAATAGTTCATGAGTATTCCAACAACATTTACAAGGCACATTATCAACATAGAAGTCATTGGAATGTAAGGGCATATCATGAATCCTTTACTTAGTCACAATTTAGCTATATTGCATGATTTCTAGTTCCTTAGGCATTTTATCAACCACCTTACATGCACATCTTAAGCATAGGTGAAATCATCAAATTATACATCATGAACAACCAAATTTACATGTTTTCAACTCATATGATATCATGAATTCATAAAAACATATAAAGATTCCATCTTGGGAATCACCCAATATCAACAACATGATCATCAACAACCAACAATATAGAAATCATACTTTATAATGAAAAAAGAGGAAAAACAAACAAGCATCAACATAGGTATGATCATATCACCACAATCAACCAAGTTTTTGTATTTTAAATATTGATTCTTGAACTCCATGGATGAAAGAAATCCGTTGATGAACACTACACATACCTTAGAAGGAATATTCTTGATGATTGACGGAGGAATTTCCTTGAAATCGGATCTTCAAGATTAATTATGGAACCCTAGTTGTTTTTCTCCTTTACTGCTCTTGGATCATGAGCTTTGAGATGAAAATAGGGTTATAATATGTTTGTAAGCTATATATTTTGTAGGGTTAAGTTTAGGGACGTGTAAGGAGTATTTAAAGACTTAATTACCTTTAAAATAACTCAAAACGGAGTGTTTTTGACACTTGGAATTGACTTAGGCGGCGCCAAATGATCGCCTATGCTTGGGCTGGGAGGCGCCTAACCAATCGCCTATGCTTACTGGCTCTTGCAAAAATGGGCATAACTCTTCTCTCAGGTATTGGATTAAGGTGAAATTGGTATCGTTGGAAAGCTAATTCGATTCTTACAATTTGGTGGGTCTAAATCAGCTAAAATACCATATTTACATCGAGTTATAATCATTCAAAGATGACCCTTGCAAAATCAAACACTAAAACTTGATGGATTCAAAAACTCTTAGCTTGTATTACCTTAAGTGACTCATATGAACATGCTTAATGCATCATAAGCTATCCTATCCCTAGAATATTCATTGTAAGTCATGCACTTAAGTATGAATCACAGGATAGGAGATTTCATACATAGGAATACTTATTCACTTCCTAGCTTAGAAACATGCGGGGTATTACAATGAGTCATGCATGAGTTTCAAATCACAGTCAGTCAATCATGACCCAGTTCGTAGGTGCCCTGTGCTCCACCCCAATATTTCAACAAGGTGTTTGTAGAGGGACATAGAGTCCCAAGGGGGAGATACCCCATTATATTGAGACTCTATCATGTTCTTAGACTCGTTCATTTGCATGTTCACACTCTCCTTATAAAGTTAACATCAGTGATCATTGCATAGTCAGTCATGCTTTCGTGAGTCATTTTAGTCAGACATTCATGCATTAGATATGCACGTTCAGTAGAAAGAGCTCAGCTTTTCAGTGTGTTTAGTCATGCATTCATGAGATCAACCCAGCTATGCATCCATGCATCAGATATATATGTACATTATGAGAATTCAACTTATGAGTAGTTTCAGTCGAGTATTCCATGCGTAAGGTACGCATGTCCAGTATGAGAACTTAGAGTATCAGTGGCTCTAATTACATAGTCATATTTCAGATGTTCTTGTTCCTTGAGTAAGTTCAGTTGATCAGTATTTTTAGCCTATAAAACGATATTCAAGGATAAATGTTTCCAAGATGGATATAATGTGAGATCCCGCAAATTTCTTTTATAGTTTGAGCCTTAGAGTGTGTCAAGTGAAGCATAAATCCAATCCAAAAAGGTTGAGAAGTGTCTTCCCAAGTGAGTAAGACTTTGAATCATGTATAATTTCCCTAATATCAACTATTTTTCATGTAGATCATTGAATAAGCTTTACATCGATACTAATTTTGTCAAAATCTGGCATCGGATGAGGAAGTTATGGTCGTTTTACAGAAAGTAGTCAAAACCGCCCAGGTGCAACGGCCGGACTGACGGACCATTGAGCTTGCGATGAACAATCACCCATCCCGTCGCAACCAAGATCGTGACTCCCTTTTCTGGACAAAGTGCGACGGACAGGAAGACTGACCGTCGAGGCTATGACGGATCATTGCACTGAGGCAATATGACATCATCTTGGCCAACGTGCGACGGACGATCTGACGAACTGCTGGGTTTGCGATGGAACATCGATGAGACCATCGCATCGAGAAAGTATGTTCTTGTTCCTACCTCTATGCGACAGACAATCCAACAGGCCACAAGACTAAGCGACGGACCGTCACGTCGACCGTCGCAGACCCCATTCTACATTTTTAACTAATTTTTAAAAGGGCTTTTTGGTCTTTTTCCCACTTTTTTCATCCCCTATTTATATTCAATAAAGGTTCACAACTTTATTTATCATATTAAACATCAAAAACTTGGGTTTCTATAAAATTAAAATCCTTCCTTCATCCTCAAGAAAAATCAAGAGAAATCAAGGAATCAAGAAAAAGTTTCCCTAAGGTATGTAGATGTTGATTCTTGAGTCCTTTTCATCCAAAAAGCTCAAGAACACTTTTGTAAAATTCAAATATCTTATGTTTGTGGGTTTTCATGATTTATGTGAGTTGAAATTGATGTTCATGCTATTATTGAGTTTTAATTCATGTTTGTTTGCAAGGTTTTCAAGCTTTGACCCTAGTATATGATATTCATGTGATGTTCATGATAAACCCTCTTCAAGTTGCTTGTTAAGTGATGTGTTCATGTTAATTAAGTGAAGAAAATTGTTGAATAAACAAAGCATGCTCCCCATATGTTTTGATAAAATGCTTATGTGAAGGAATTAAAGTCATTATAGCATGTTGACTAGAAATCCCCAATTGTGTGCAAGCCAATGCATGTCAAGTGTTTGTTGAAAAGCCTTAGTTAATGAATTGTGACATGATAGCATGAAATTTCCCAATTATGTTCTCTTTGATACATGCTAAGACTTTAATACATTAGAAGTTTTTGATTCAAGACCTTGTTGAATGGAGTATGATCCAATAGCATGTACCACTATGTTATTACATATTTAGGATTCCTAAATGCTTGAAGTGATGCATTAGTTATTGTGATGGTGAATGATTATCCATGTTCTTGATTATTCAAGAATGGTTATGTTTACTTTAATGTTATCGAGTCTTAGGGGTATTTATACCCGACAATTTAGTTGTTGTCTAGAGCCCAGGTTAGTTTTCACAATAATTCCAGTCGATACATAATTCTTAAAACTTAGCAAGTTATAGAACTCTGTATTCTCAGATAGATACAGAACTTAAGAAATCTCAAAAATCTCTGTAATTATCGTAATCTCAGTACTGCTAGTAATCTAGCTCCAGTTCTATACCTAACTCAGATCTAGTAGTATTCAAGTGTTCAGTTTTTACCTCTACAGTAATCGAGTACTCTATTCAAAGCTCAGGGTCATTCAGTCACATAATGAGTATCAGTAATATTCCATCAGATACGGAACCAAGTCAATTCAACTTAACTCAGTTAGACCATTCGAGAAAGATGATCAGTTCAGATTTAGCTTAGTTTGAGTTCAGTTAAGAATCATTTCAGATTCTTTCAGGTGGGAGTAGGAGCTTGCCCCGAGCGAGGATAGGGATGGCGACTTTGTGTCAGATAGGCAGAGTCGTTAGGGGCAATCCATGAACTCCAAAACTGCGTAGACAACATGGGATGCAAGAACCACCCATCAGGAAAGGCTGGTCACCCGTCAGATAGGCTTGACTATTAGATGCCTTAGGCTTGACTTTCTGCGAGGTTCACCCATCAGATAGGCTTGACCAGAGAGGTCTTTAACTATGGCACGGTATTAATACCCTTCTAGCTGGGGTTATGGGTTGGAACCCACTAGTTGAGATTCTGGGCATGTCGGTTAAGTGACTACTTTCCACAGTTATAGTTTTAGCATCAATCTTTACAAATTAGGACTGTCAGATATAGTCATCTATCTCATTAAGGAACTCAGATAGTTCCATTGATTCATGGACCACCCATCAGATAGGCTTGGTCTCATATAAAGTTATTCTTGTTATCATATCTAGAGATCACCTGTCAGATAGGATTGATCTCAGTATCAGATTCATTTGAGTATTCTTGTTATCAGATCTAGAGATCACCCGTCAGATAGGCTTGATCTCAGTCTTAGATTCAGTTGAGTATTCTTGTTATCAGATCTAGAGATTACCCATCAGATAGGCTTGATCTTAGTCTCAGATTTAGTTGAGTATTCTTGTTATCAGATCTAAAGATTACCCGTCTGATAGGCTTGATCTCATTCTCAGATTTAGTTGAGTTGTCTTGTTATTAGATCTAGAGATCGCTCGTCAGATAGGCTTGATCTTAGTCTGAGATTTAGTTGAGTATTCTTGTTATCAGATCTAGAAATCACCCGTCAAATAGTCTTGATCTCAGTCTCGAATTTAGTTAAGTATTCTTATTATCAGATCTAGAGATCACCCTTCAGATAGGTTTGATCTCAGTCTCAAATTCAGTTGAGTATTCTTGTTATTAGATCTAGAGATCACCCATCAGACAGGCTTGATCTAAGTCTCAGATTTAGTTAAGTATTCTTGTTATCAGATCTAGAGATCACTCGTCAGATAGGCTTGATCTCAGTCTCAAATTCAGTTGAGTATTCTTGTTGTCAGATTCGAATATGAACTTTTCTTATCATTAATACTAGATTTCAAAATCATTCGTTAGAGAGGTTTGATCTTCGATGCAGTCAGTCAAGAGTAGAAAGCTCAAAATTTAGTCCATGACATGAGTATATTTAGTCAATCAGCTTCAATATCCTCAGATTCTGAGATCACTTGCTAGATAAGACTGATCTCAACTCTAGTACTCAGTTATTGGTATCATATGATTCAGTTATTCAGTATCTTAGTATTAGTAGTGAGGTCTAATATCAGTAATACAGTATCTAAGTTTCAGTATTCAGAGTCGTGATGGTTGTAGTTATGGTTTGTGCATTCATGCATCTATTCTCATTCAGTTCTCTCTTGATTATTCAGTTAAGTAATTGTTCATGCATAAGCCCTTGAATTTAGCCTTACCTCATTAGCATACTCGGTTCATTCCCATACTAACGCATTTGCACTATGGTGTTTTATTTGATATCATAGGTTCAGAGGCACGAGATCTAGAGCACCCTTAGTAGCTTAGTCCCAGTCTGTAGCAGTAGATATAGCAGTGAGTCCTCTTTATTCGAGGATGATCCTTTTTTCATTATTTCATCAGATTTTGTTTATTTTTTGTAGACAGAGTTAGTTGGGGACATGTCCCATCAACTCCATAGCTTAGATAATTTAGAGGCTTTTAGAATAGGTATATCAATATTCAGTTTTAAATTTTGAGTATTTTTAGATTTTTTGAACCTTATGGCAAATTTCTTTATTTATTATCTATATTATGCAGTGTCCAGGTATAGATATCAGTAGAGGGGTTAGCTTGTGGTCCTTTGGTATCATGAGCACCGTGTGATGTTCCGGTTCTAGAAAATCGGGTCGTTACAAAAAGTCACTTCAATAGACTTAGTGGTGTTATAGATGACGAATTTCAACATCAATCTCGGTATAAATTGACTCCATTCATGCTATCTGTCAGTTGATTATAGAAACAAAATTATTCCTTTTCAATTTCCAAATGAACCAATCCTTGAATAGAGGGGTAGTACCATAACGCTTAAGGGTCAGTTGATTTCAAACCTTAGAGCGAGAAGAATGTTATCCAAGGGATGTGTCTATCATCCCATATGAGTCGAAGACTCTAGTTCAGAGAATCCTACTCTTAAGTTAGTTCTAGTAGTAAATAAATTCTTAGATGTTTTTCCCAAATATCTTTTTGAAGTTCCTCCTGGATGGGAAATTGACTTCAGAATAGACCTTCTTCAAGACACTCAGCTTATATCAATTCTTCCATACAGAATGGTTCTAGAAGAACTCAAAGAATTGAAAGAATCATTAAAGGACCTCTTAGATAGGGGGTTCATCAGACCTAGCATTTCCCCGTGGGGTTCACCAGTCTTATTCGTGCATAAGAATGATGGTTCTCTCAGAATATGTATAGACTACCATCAGTTGAAAAAAGTCACAATCAAGAATAAATATCCACTTCCTAGAATTGATAACTTATTTGACCAACTTCATGGAGCCAGTTACTTTTCTAAAATAGACCTCCGATCAGGCTATCATCAGCTTAGAGTCAGAGAATGTGACATTCCAAAAACAACTTTTTAAACTTGATATGGTCACTCCAAGTTTCTAGTCATGTCCTTTGGTCTCACTAATGCCCCAGCAGCCTTCATGGACTTAATGAATTATGTGTTCAAGCAGTAGTTGTACATTTTTGTTATAATCTTTATCGATGACATTCTTTTCTATTCTCGTAGTGAGAATGATCATGTAGATCACCTTAGAATTGTACTTCAGACTCTCAAAGCCCATTAGTTGTTCACCAAATTTAGTAAGTGCAAATTTTGGCTAAGGTCAGTAGTATTCCTGGTTTATATTGTTTCCGATGATGGCATTAGAGTTGATCCTCAAAAGACTGAAGCAGTGAGAAACTGGCCTACACCCATTTCTCCGTCAGATATCAGGAGTTTCTTTGGTTTAACTGGCTATTATCGTTGGTTTATTAAAGGGTTTTCATCTATTGCATCCCCATTGTCAAGATTGACTCAAAAGAAAGTTAAGTTTTAGTGGTTAGATTCTTGCAAGAAGAGTTTTTAGGAGTTACAGAATCAACCCTCTACAACCCCAGTTTTGACTCTACCAGATGGTTCAGATGGGTTTGTTGTGTACTGTAATGTATCCAGAGTAGGTTTGGGTTGTGTCCTCATGCAGAGAAGTAAGTTTGTAGCCTATGCCTCTAGACATCTTAAGCCCCATGATAAGAATTACCCTACCCATGATCTTGAGTTAGAAGCTATAGTGTTTGCCTTAAATATCTAGAGGCACTCTTTGTATGGGGTGCATGTTGATGTGATCACAGATCACAAAAGCATACAGTGTGTGTTCTCTCAGAAAAATTTGAATTTGCATCAGAGAAGGTAGTTAAGTTGTTAAAATATTATGACATGATTGTTCTGTACCATCAGGGCAAGGCCAATATAGTGGCTGATGCTCTTAGTAGGTTGTCTACTAGAAGTGTTGCTCATATTGAGAGTGGTAAGAAGAAGTTAGCTTAGGAAGTTTATCAACTTGCCCAACTAGGTATCCAATTAGTCGATTCAATAGAGGGCAGTGTGTGGGTGCAGAATAGTTCAGAATCATCACTAGTTTCCAAAGTGAATGAAAAGCACGACAGAGATCCCAGTCTAGTTAAGTTGAAGAAGTCAGGCAGAGATCAGAAAGTAGAGGTTTTCTCCCAGGGGGAGATGGTGTGTTGCATTTCCAGGGTTGGCTATGTGTTCCAGGTATAGATGACTCAAGGCAATGAAATCTTGCAGAAGTTCATGGTGTGCGTTACTCTATTTATCTAGGGGCCACTAAGATGTACCGCGATTTATGGGAGAACTATTGGTAAAGTGGGATAAAGAGGGATATTGCAGAGTTTGTAGCTAAGTGCTCTATGTGTCAGTAGGTTCAGATTGAGAACCAAAAGCCTAGTAGGTCCATGCAAGAGTTTAGTATTCCCATATGGAAATGGAAAGAAGTAAACATAGACTTTGTGATGGGTTTGTCTTGTACTCATCATCAACATGATTAGATTTGGGTTATCTTAGATAGGATGACAAAATCTGCTCATTTCTTACCTGTTCATACCTCCTATCTAGCCGAGGACTATGCCAAACTCTATATCAAAGAGTTGGTCAGGTTGCACAGAGTCCCAATATCCATTATCTTAGATAGAGGTACCTAGTTTACCTCTTACTTCTGGAGAGCATTCCTAAAGGTTCTTGGTACCCAAGTTTACCTCAGTACATCTTTTCACCCTCAAATAGATGGTCAAGTAAAAGGACTATTCAGACTCTAGAAGATATGAACGTTGTTGATTTGAAGGGTATTTGGGATGACCACTTGCCTTTGATCAAATTTTCATATAATAACAACTATCATTCTAGTATTTAGATAGCTCTGTTTGATGCTCTTTAAGGTAGGATATGTAGATCTCCATTTAGTTGGTTCGAGGTAGGTGAGGCCACAAAAAAGGGGCTGATCTCGTGTTTGATTCCTTAGAGAAGGTTCAGTTGATCAAATAAAATATTAGGGCACCCCAGCACCGATAGAAATCATATGCAGATGTGTGAAGAAAAGATCTCAGTTTGAGGTCGGTGGTTTTATGTACTTGAAAATCTTGCCCATGAAAGGGGTAAAGAAGTTCGCCAAGAAGGGAAAGCTTAGTCCCCGATATGTCGGTCCTTACAAAATTCTCAGACATTTCTGAAAGGTAGCTTACAAGCTTAAATTGCCTTAACATCTAGCTTCAGGACACCCAGTATTCCATGTCTCTTTGCTAAAGAAGTGCATTGGTGACCAGCAGTCATAGTTCCCTTAGAGGGCATCGATATTCAGGATGATCTCTTTTTTGAAGAGGTACCAGTCCAAATACTCAATCATCAGATTCACAAACTGAGGAACAAGGAAGTCCCCTTGGTAAAATTTCTTTGGCGGAATTAGTCCGTTGAGGGAGCTACTTGGGAAGCAGAAGAAGATATGTGGACTAAGTATCCTTACCTCTTCTCCACAAAATTTGATTCAGCTTGAGGTAATAGTCTTCCTTAGCTTTGCTCAGTTCCCTGTTCAGTTACAGTTATAAACATGGTATCCATTACCATTACATATTCAGTCAAGTACTCATTCATCAGATATGCATGTTCAGTATAAAAACTCAGCTTATCAGTGATTTCAGTCATGCAATCATGTTTTAGTAGTGTATGTTCAGTGTGTAAACTCAGTCTATCAATATTTCTCTGCTTGACTAGTTTTTTTCGAGGACGAATGTTCCCAAGAGGGAGATATTGTAATACCCCGTATTTTCATAGCTTAATTTAACTCTCAGTACATGAGTAATCCTATATTAAAATTTTAAAGTACTCACGATTTTTCAATTTAGATCTTACCATTGCCCAAGAAATTCAGTCAGCTTTCCAATAATATAAAATTCGCCCAAATTCGATACCTGAGTGAAGAGTTAGGGAAGTTTTTGAAAATAAGTATGCCAACTGGCACATCACCACATCGCGGAGATAGGCCAAATAGTAATCGCTAAAATCTAGTGAAGCTCCGCAATTCCATTGTGTTGCGCTGGTGTCCCTGTTCCCAGTTCCAAGTTGTAAATTTCTAATGACACAATGCGATACCACCTTGTCGCGCTAAGGGCCCAAATCAGAAACTTTGATAGAAATTAAAGTGTCGTCCAGGGAAAAATAAGTCTTTTCCCATAAATTTAATCATTCCAGGTACGGAATTTAATCCCTAAAAATAAAATTAGGCCATTATTTACTCATTTTTCTCAAGATTAAAATTGTTCTCTCTCAAAAGGGCATAAACCCTAGCTTTAAAAATCAAGAGCAATCCTCAAGAAGATCACCAAGAGCTTCAAGAATTAAAATACCCAGGTATGTTAGGTGTTCATCTATGGGTTCCTTTCACTCATTGAGTCCAAGAATCCATTTTTAAAATTACAAGATTATTGATTCATTATTTACATGCTTAAAATTAGATTTTATTCATGTTCATGACATTAACTGAGTTTCAATCCATGCTTAATAGTAGATTCCATGAAATTGAAATAGCATGTATATTGAATTGTGTAATTCCCATGTTATAATCCTTGAATTAGCAAGTTTGGGTGTTGTGGTTACAATGTTTACATGTTGTCCATGATTATATGCATCAAGTTGTGCTCCCTGTGTGTTTGATGGAATGTCCATGTGAATTAAATGGTGAAGTCATGACAGGCTAGCATATGTAAAAGCTTATGCCCTACAAGTGTTTGATAAAATGTCTCTATGAATGAATTATGAACAAGTGGACCTTTTTATGCTTTTCAAGATCTTGCTATTCTTTACTTTTCATGTTATCGAGTCCTGGGGGTATCTAATACCCAACAATCTCGCTGTTTACCTAGAGCTACAGTAGTAATAGAATAGTCTCTGTCATATCACAAAATAGTACTGAGTCAGTTATAGAACTCAGTGAACTCAGTTCCGTTTAGTCAGTCAACACGAATAGTAATAGTACATTCTAATCCAGTACAATCTAGTAATCGGTCCACACTCTATTCAGTTGGGAGTAGGATTTAGCATCGAATGAACCCAAGAATAGGGGCTTACCTACAAGTAGAGGGTGTGATCTTTAGAAGCAGTCCTTGAATTCTAGAACTACGTAGCCAGCGTAGGTTGATACATCCACCTACCAGTTAAGGGTTGATGAGGTGTTTTAAACTGCCAGTTGAGGGTACCACTATTCTCATTAGAGTACCTGCCAGATGAGGGTAACTTTTCATCTTGTCTTTACCCATGGCATGGTACTGACACCCTTTCAGCTGGGGTTACAGGTTAGACCTCACTTACATTATTTGAGGCATGTCGGATAGATGACTACCTCCTATAGTATCTATTTCAGTTTCAATATAAAACTCAGTTCATTTCTATAGAATTAGGACTGTCAGACATAGTCAATCAGTTTTAGTAACTCAGTTATCAGTAATCTCAGATATCAGTTACTCAGTTATCAGAACTCAGCTTTAATAAAAGCTCAGATATAGTATATATATACATAAATTCACAGTATTGCAATCTCAGTACTTACAGCAGTTTCAGTTATCCATGTGTTCATACTCAGTTATTCCATATCATTCAGACAGTTATTGTCCATGCATATGGACCCTTGCATTCAACCTTACCTTATGAACATATGTCTCATATCATATGTTCAGATGCTCAGGTTCCTGACCGCGCTTAGACAGATTCAGTCAGCTGTCGCAGATTCAGTAATAAGTCCTCATCTATTGAGGATATGCTTTTATTTTAGCATTTTAGTAGCTTCAGTATTTCAGTAGTCGAAGGTAGTTGGGGGCTTGTCCCATCAACTCCACTTTCAGACAATTCAGTTAGAGTGTTTTCAAACTAGACTAGTTCAGACAGTATTAGTTTTTTAGATATTATTGCAATTGTTATTCTTTATCAGTATTTAGATAATGAACCTTATGGCATTTCAGCCTATTTTCCGCATTATTTTAGTATTATTATTCAGTGCTCACAGCAAGTACCAGTCATGGGTTAGCTTGTGGTCCTTTGAGGTCATAAGCATCGTGTGGCATTCGGGGTGCAGACTCGGGGCATTATATATACCGATATTGCACTATTATGCTTCGGGTACAAAAATGACATCAAAACCCCAAGTGGGTCCCATATACAAAAAAATGGGTTTTTGAGGCCAACCCAATGTCACATGTTTACAAGGAATCATAACCCTCAAATAATGGGTGAAAACTAAGCATACTTTGGGCTAAAATAAAGCCCTAATCTAAATTGGGGTTTTGGGTCCAAACGAAGAAATTCAAGCATGAATTCAAGAAATTATTACCTTAATCTTGATGATAATCGCGATACAAGATGATAATTAAGCTCTCAACTCACCCCCCATGACAAATTTTGAGTTATTGAAAATATACTACAAACCAACTTAGACTCTTAGCATGATATGAATGAAAAAATGAAGGACTCCTAAGAATGTCACATAGCCTCCCGAAGATAGAAAATAGAAATCAATGTTGCGATCCATAAGACTCTATTAGACATTTGCTCTTGTATAAATAATACCTGTGAAACTAAATCTCTGATACCAATTTGTCACGACCCAATTTTCGAGTCATGATGGCACCTACCACAACCCACCGGTAGGTAGGCCAACACCGTAACCCAAAGCTAATTCAATGGGTTACCTTGGTAGAAACGTCCAACATGGACCCTATGTAGCAACACAATATAACAATAAACTGTCCACAAACGAAACAACTAACATTTGAATACCAATCCCATGATCGGATAGTATAAGCATAAGAGCAACTCTAAATTAGAAAATACAATTTAAAATTCAAAGTCTAACAACTTAAATAGTCTTATACAATTGTCTCGAATGCAAAAGACAAGTAAAGATAGAAGGGAATGAGGGAAAATCAAACTCCAAGAGCTCACCCTATCTCGGATTGGTCAATGCGGCACGATACCGACTTAACGATGGGAGCTACAACCTAGATCTGCACCAAAAAAGTATAAAAGTGTAGTATGAGTACCAAAACACGGGTACTCAGTAAGCATCATCGGTCGACTGAGCTAAATTATAATATAAGGATGATATAAGGTAAGACAATAACTTAAAGTCAAAGTGTAGGATCAAACTTGAATCTTCTTTAATATCACTATATAAATACTAATAAACTATATCAATAATATGGCATTCCATATCTGCATATACCATTACCTTCATACAGCATGAGTAAGCATAAAGCCGTATAAATATACAATAACAACCATGCATTTATTGTAATCAACACCAATCATCATTAGAATATAAAGCACAAGAACTTACCATGACGTCCCATACCGCCAGGAACTACACGTAAAAGAACACAACAAATAACTCATCACGACGTCTCATACCACCGGAGAGTACACTAAAGTATACAAAACAAGAACTCATCACGGTGTCCCTTACCACCGGAGAGTACACCAAAAGATCAAACCATCAATATAACCAGGTACAACTACAAAATCACTTACCCAAAACCGCGGCTCCATATTCCCACCATAGCCTCTTACTGAGGTCTGCAGTCATCATCAAAACCGCATTTATATACAACGAAACTGAGATTACCATAACATAGTTATATAGTCACTTATTCTCTATTTCATGAATGAACTCCAAGTATAGTCTACATTAGCTAATCACTAGTTTACAAGTCTTATAGTTTACTAATCATTAAATAAGAAAAAGCTACAAGTTACCAACACCATTATTTATTCACCTATCTCAAGGCCATTATCTAGTTAGCAACCTCATTATATAAGTCGTCGTTTAAGCTACCACGGTGTCACATACTAGAAGTTAACTTAACTATTTATCTTATAATCCTAAGACCAATATCATTAGGTATGTTATAACCTTAAGGACTAGTTTTCATATTTTAACCAAGTAAGATCCACCAACTAGTTTACTAGGTTTCTATCCTACAAGTCATAGCCATTTATTAGAAATAACTAGTTGTCACATAAGCCACTTTACTAGGCAAAATTCCATAACATAACCATTTATTCAAGTCAAGAAGATTACTAAACGAGCCCTTAATTTTACACATGATTATCCTATAAAGTGGAATTAACCCTATATATAGCCTTACTTATCACTGGTTACTAATTAGAGTCAACAACGGTCACAGTCCTTATTTAGTGGTTAGTGACAAATAATGAGTATCAATTGCCACGAAAGATATCACATCTTGAGTACATCAATGGTTATCCACATATGGCATAAACTCACATATATACACATACACTTATATAAAGTTTCCCTACACGGTATCATAACATCATTACCTCTTCCGGATTCACCGGGTATCATAATAACGCCATTACCTCTTTCAGATTTATCGGGTATCATCATAACATCATTACCTCCTCCGGATTCACTGGGTATCATCATAACATCATTACCTCTTTTGGATTCACCGGGTATCATTATAACATTATTATCTTTTTCGGATTCACCGGGTATCATCATAACATCATTACTTCTTTCAGATTCACCGGGTATCATCATAACATCATTACCTCTTCTGGATTCACCAGGTATTATCATAACATCATTACCTCTTTTGAATTCTATGGCTATCATCATAACATCATTAAATCTTCCGAATTAATGGGGTATCATCATATTAATATTTCCTCCGGATTCACCGGGCATCATCATAGTATCAATATTTCCTCTGGATTCACTGGGCATCATCATAGTATCGATATTTCCTCTAGATTCACCAGGCATCATCACAGTATCAATATTTCTTCTAGATTCACCGAGCATCATCATAGTATCAATATTTACTCCAGATGCAATGGGCATCATCATAGTATCAATATTTCTTCTGGGTTCACTAGGTATCATCATAGTATCAATATTTCCTCCGGATTTATCGAGCATCATCATAGTATATATACTTTCCAAGACAAAAACATACACACATATATTACCCAAATCAATAAACATATACCATCAATAAACATAGACAAGTTCACAATAATTGAGTAATTAAGATGTAAGATACATATACCATCACACTTTATTACTAGTCATCATCATGATATGTAAGTAGGAGCATAAGCATGAGTATCTAGATGATATACACAATTACCATCTTTCCATGTCTATCCATAACATGGCAATAAGACAACCAATAAAGTATACACATTTTCCAACCATCAACCTTATTCATATATCGACAACCAGGTTTAACCCTTATAATCTCAATAATGTAATTTAGACGCTCGCCAAGCATCTAGGTTACCAAGGAGTTACATAGTTCAAGCTTAAGGTGGGTCAAGTCCCACTTATAACTCCCAATAATACTTAAGTCACTTCTAAAAGACTAAATTCTACCCAGATTTAGGCTAGATTATCTAAGTCACACCATAGGGCTTATCAATCATTACTATGCCTATAAGGGAAAATCCTCTTCAAGTATTCTTTCTAGGTCATCCCAACACTAAGGCTATTCCATAACTAGTCATACATAGTTCAACATACTGTTAAGGTTGGCCAACAATATCATTCACAACTATTAGAGCAACTAGAGTATCTTGTACTATTCATGAGACTACAAGTAGAACTACCTAAGGTTCTAGGCTAAAGGTCAAACATCATATTTTACAAGTTTAATAGCCTATAATGATCAACTAATCCCAAGTATCACCAATTATCCATTTTTTCTCTAAGACCCCGCCCAATCTCACAAGATATCAATAATTATACTACAGTCAAGCACAATCTATCTACAAGCAAGCCTAACCTACCTCGAGTCTAATTTGTCACGAACAAACAAGTTTTTCATTCCCTTTTCTTGAAGCTTCTTCTTACACGAGCAAAGCTATCAATAACATAATCTAAGCATAAATACATGAATAACAACACCTATTATGGCACCATAATTCCATGGGTCAAAAATGACACAAAACCCCCAAGTGGGTCCCACGTTCGAAAAATGAGTTTCCAAGACCAACCCATAGTTTAAATATCATTAGGGAGCTAAAACCCTCAAGAAATTTGAGTAAATCAATCACATTTGTGGCTACAATTGAGCCTCAAAGACTTAGGGTTTATGAGTCTATAAATCAAGAAATTAATATCAAATTTGAAGGAATCTTACTTAAATTTATAGCAAAAATTGATTACACAAGTTATTGAAGCTCCTAATTAACCCACAAGATCATTTTTTAGTCAATAATCTCTCATGGCTTCTAGGTTTCTCAAAGAAAAGAAAAATGTCCCAAAAATTGGCCTAAAGAGCCCTTTTATACGAGTTTAAATGGGCCCGCAAGGTCAAAACTTATTTTTGACCTCCCGGACTCATTCAGACTCCATTTTTCGCAAACGAACTATGTAACCCCAATAAATTTGACATTTCAGACGCATTGATAAAGTCGGATTTTTCATCCGAGGTTATTTAGTCCACTTTTGGGTTCCACATCCATACATTTCGATTCTTGACTTTTTGACTAATGGGTTGAAATGAGCTCGGGTGCTGTGGGATCCAAACCTATGGTCTACCTACCCTAAAATTGATATTACATAGCTGCTGGCGCAGTCAAAAACTACATCTAAAATTATTTCACTAAAGTTTTTGCTTAGCGGACTTGTGGAATCGACGAAGACTTCGAATTGGAAAAGTAGTTCTAAAAACAAATGAACCGTCAGATAACTGAACTATCGATTCCAGCAAGTCACTAATAACTTAGGAATGCTATGGGGGAGCTCTATCGGCAAAAATAAGCAAGAACACGGCTAATGACCTGAAGGGTCATTACATAGGAATGCCTCAAACATGAGGAAAACAATATAATTATATGGCTAAATTCATAACTTGAGGGTAAATCCTGAAATAAATTGATCATGACATGGAAATTACATCACTTAAAGCATGATATGACTCATTCTACTTGACAACATTTGTAACCACAACTTGAAATTGAATTAACAAGAGACTAATTCGGGCAGTGGCTGCCTTAGAGCAGGGGACTAGACCGGGCGGCGCCTGCTTATCCCGGTGGTACTACTGGTTTAAGTTTCCTAACACATCCCTAGTCCCATTTGAAAATTCCAAAACTCACCTGAGACATACTTTGAACAACCCTCATAATGAATCAACTTAAAAATTGATGTCTCAACGTGGGGAAGATAAAAAATAAGATCATCAAAGTTTAAGGGTCTTGGAAATGACTAAGTCCTCAACACTTGGTGAAATTTCCAAGTCTTGGACCCCTTCTACATGCAACTGAGAGCTGAATTGAGCTAATATCTTACATAGTATTACATTCATGCTCTCCAACATATTTAAGAATTCATAATATGGTAAAAATAAAATGATGGAAACTTCGAGGGTATTATAATAATAGCCCTTAAATATCACAATACTTCTCAACTATGACTTCAGCTACAATACCACACTTCACCATTGCAATCTTACAATTTCCTAACAATACACGTTGCTACAAGAACCGGAGTCTAGCTATACCTTGCTTCCATGTTTAGCAAAACTTGAAGTTATAAGGCGCTAACTTAAGCTACGTGGCTCCATACCTTACATCCATCCATGAATACTACTGCATCCTATCGTTGTAGTCAAACAACATCATGCCTTAACCAAGAGTACTAGCCACATGATACTATGGTTTGTGTTTTCATCAATCACAATGTTCTAGCCTATATTTACTACACCCATTTTATGGACCTCGCATTAAACCAACAACTTCACTTGCTCTCGTAAAGTTTTTTATTACATATTCCCCTTTCCTAACGATTTCACATAACAAAATTAAAGTTTATCTCCTTCCTCCCTCTTCACCTATAACCTTAGCTCAAGTAACCATACCAAAACTTTCATAATCAAGAACATATATTCACTTATCTAAAGCATCACTAGGCTTCAATAACCATTATCATACTATCATAAAGAGGTTCATTGAGGGACTAGAGCAGAAGCATCAAGAATGTAATTAACACTATTAAATTATAACTTATATTTGTTGGTCTAGTCAAGGTGGGGCATGAGATACCAGATATGATGCAATAGGAACAAAGTGCTTCATGTATCAAATTCCTAGATCATTAATAGAGAGTCTTTCATACATAAACATAGAACTGGGCACAGTGAGAAACATGTGAGAATATATCATGAGCTATGTAACATAAAGGCTAAATTCATGTAGTCAACGATTGAGACAAGGATTACTACTTGAAGTTATTGCTCCATAATTAAAGAACTGAAAATAGCCATGAGTTAGCATAATCCTTACCGTTTTGTCCAGACCTAACATAAAATGAATAGGTAATATATAGAAAGCAAAGTTCCATAGAACTAAGCATGATATAAGGTGTAGACTTATGGATCATGAACATCATAACATAGAGCTTGAATACTTGAAATATTGGATTACTGAGGACATTATTGCTTTTAGTTTGGAGGTCGGAACATGGACATAAGCTGAGGAAAAAACTCAAAGCATAGGCATAGGCATGACTTGAATACACAAAAGTTTAGTGGATTGTCCTCATTGTATTGAAGTAGGAGGAGTTTGCTTGAATAAGAATAGATTTACCATGGACCTTCCCTGAAACTTGATGCCATGAGAAAACTTGGGAACTACCTTCATTCTTCATCTCCCCTTTAGATCAAAGTCACAATTCTAAGCTTGAGGACATATTCTCTCATTAAATCTGTGAGCATAACACACAGCATAAAAAAGGGGATAGGGTATTACCATACATATAAAATCTAAACTCCCCCTTATAATCTATACTCTGAAGGCATTTCTCTCTTGGAATGCTACTCTTAACTTTCGCTAGTCTCTATAGACATCACCCTACAACTCATACTCTCATGAGCACAAACATCCACATTCTTTTGCATATAACGATCCATTCTCCACCCCTTGATATACTAGCATTAAACCTTTAATCACATAACTTACAACTTAATAAAATTTGTAAAACTAGACCAGGAGCTCACATCATTTATATATATTTTCCTCAATTCATCTCTAAATAACACCATATAGAAGCTCTCTAGTCTTTCCATAATAAGAAATCCAAGAACATAAACTAGGCACACATTACACATATACACTTAGGACTTCATCTGACAACAAGATACCTGGGATTCAACTTATTCTTTTAAACCCAACACCCTTATCCACCTAGTAACTCAGCTGTAATTCATTATTTTAACACTAATCCTCATGTACTCATACATATATTTTTCACTCAAACTTTTCATAAGTTATCAACCTAGGCCTCTTTCACACACTGTATCAAACCTACTAATTCATTCACACAAATCTTGCATCACAATTCTTGAGTTAACATTCTTATCACCATAATTTATCTAGAGTCCAATGTATCACCGATGAAAAATGCCACATACTATACTAATCCATCGAATTGAAGTAAATTAACCTAAGTCTCTTATTTCACTTAACTACATCCCACAAGTTCATCCTCTCCACAATATTGCTACCACACCTTAGAATCTACCATACATTTTCTCAAATGTAGTACTAGCTTACAACTACTAGAGAAAAGACAATCAAGGAGGGTAAAGTCACCTAATAAGGATAGTCTATCTTAGTCTCATAATATAATCCATTACAATCTATTAACAAAGTCTACTTTCTCACATCATATTTTGTTACCCCTGCAAATATCCGCACTACCTTTAAATTCCATAAACACCAATGAGTCTCAACCCATAACTTCTTGACTAATCTACCCCTACCTATTTAACACCTATAAATGATTTCTACAACCACCATAACTATCCACTCTGAGCTCCTTCCCTATTTTGAATACATAACAATCATAGCTAATTAGTTTCTCCACAGACTACCATAAAATCTACAAATCTTGCTACAACATTAATCACTATAAAAAGGCAATTCCACCCCTCAATCAAAGGTTATACAACTAAAACTTGCTTTTTATGCAAATGTCACCCTCACTTTGACTTTTAAACTTTTGATTTCATATCACTAACTTCTGGACCATCTTACCACCAATAGGTCATGACACCTTAACACATACTACTAATCATGTGAAAATACTATTCCAATAGTCCGCCGCATATCTCTGCCCTTAAGAATGACATCTGTAACAAGGATTCAAAAAAGGATTGAATACACTCCTTACCTCAGGTTTAAACACATGATTTATATATATAAGGATATACACCAGAATTAACACACTTTGAAGCACTAATGGAACTTTGAAGCACTAATGGACTTCTCACAAGTTCTTGTGCTATTTCATAACCTTATGGATAGCTCAATAAGAAATGATTACATCGTTAGGAATCTAAACTCTTGAACTTATATCGCCTCAACAATGAGGTATGACACATAAAATTAAGTCAAGGGAGGAATTTGGATAACTTTCATATGGATGATGTTCTATCACAAACTCGTGTATGAAAGAATGAGAAACAACTCCTAAATTTTTGGTAGCCTCCTGATTAGAAGTATGGTGCACAACACACCCATAAGCAAGACTCTACTAGACACGAATTCGTAGACACCTTGGGACCATGAACCATGCTTTAATACTAAGTTTGTCACGACCCAAGCTGAGAACCTAGCTTTGATAGGTTTTCCAAACCATTAAGGCCCGAGAGGCCCCTTAGTACGAGACCATAAGCATTACTCATATGAAATAAAAGTGTGAAAGATAACTGAAATCATGGTAGTCCCAGACCAAACTTAAAATTTCATAACATCAAACCATAAGAAAAATCCAAATCCAATCTGACATAGTCTGCGAAGCCTCTACTGAAGTTAGCATACTAGTATGTCTAGTAGGGATAAGTCCCCTAGACATATTATAGAATTAAAAAAGAAAACAACACTTAGGAGAGATGTTTTCCAAACTAAAAAAGGCTAACTAACTCTAAATATATAGAAATAAACTAATGGTTGATGGGACCACGGGACTGTGCCTCAGAACCTGAAATATAAGGAGTCAATACTCGAAAGTAATGGTATGTAGAACAATCCAAAAATATAACATATATTCTTATACAACATAAGTGTGAGTATTTCATGAAGCAATTTAGCATAAGGTAAATGGAAACACATGGGCCTAATTTGATAAGCTTCAAAAATATTGACTCAACTCTTCGTATTACTTCTGAGATAGATGGTACACCCTATAATTCTACAATCCCACAGACTATATGAAATGTGTCCTTAACTTGTCAGCCAAGAACTCAACCTAAGTTTGCTGTAAGGTTTGGAGTTTCGGATTCTGATATACAAAGGGCACAGTGCCAGCATATAATCCCCTCTTTCAGGGCATAATAAATCCAGTATTAGTAAAATACAATTTTGGGCAATGAGTTATCTGAACTCGTTCTTTCTTCAGGTAACCATCTAACTCTCTTCAAGCCTAATTTTAACCTTTTAAAACCATTCTTCATGCTTAAAACATTGTTTACTTTCATGCTAAAAGCATTTCATAATAGGTGTCATCATACCTAGACTTGCAAGCCATATAATATCATATCATACCATATTCATAGCTCGTTTTATTCAAAAGCATATAAATGACCACCCAAATGATTTAAATATCACAAGAGAGTTCTTATTTTGAAAGAACATGAAAAATTATGCAAACATACTCTCTTTTCAAGACTTAAACTTGCGCTGGCCAATTCAATCATTTACTTCATGCATTATCTCCATTAGGACACAAGAGCCTTTAGAATAAGAATTGACTGCTTAAAAACATTTGAAATAACAAATTATAATTGACCAAGAGGCATTTATGACTTGAGAAACATCATCATTCATAGAGCAGTCCCAATATAAATTATACATAAGTTGAATAAACTGGAGACTTGTAATTCATACTCTCCAACTCATTTAACAAATCATAGTATGGTAATATCATAAACTTCATCATGGAAGAGGAATTTCCCCGAAATCATGCTCATAAAATGCACATAATTATAACACAATTTTCTGGAAAAAACCATAATAAACACATATTTTCTTCAAAATGGGTTCATGATGTATGTTCTTTAAATGATTTCCAAAACCATTTTCATAAACATACGCATATATATCTTTAAAACTTGTTAAAAATATAAACTTTATGCCCATGAGATATAGAATAATCCAACATACCTTTTGACCAAGAAAAATCAAAGAGAATGAAGAGAAATCAGACCCTTGATGCTTAAATTCCTTAAACCATAGGTAGTTTCTCCTCTCTTTCTTATGGAGAGATGATTAGGGATTTTGGAGAGGTGATAACAATGTTATGTCATGGAATGGATAGAAATAGGTTAATTTAGTATTTAAGGGTCATTTATAAGTGAAAGGACTTCAATACCCCACCTCCTAAGTCAAAATACCCAAAAATTAAAGAATTTAAAGCATCAACGTGTCGCAGAGGGTAATCTCCGTATTGGACCGCTGTCTCGGACCCTTACTGCCTCCTCACAAAAATGCTCATAACTTTTCGCTCAGGTATTGGATTACGGCGAAATTGGATGTGTTGAAAAGAGGAAACATTTATCTATAATTTAGTTATTCGTGAGTCTCAAGGTTCCACATATTCAAGAAGTTATATACGTTCAAAGTTGACCCTGGTAGAATTGAATTCCAAAATTTGGTCAATAATGAAAGTTGAATCTCTACTCTAAGTGTTTAATATGAACATTCTTCCCCTCAAAAGCACTTTTCACACAAGATAGTGATCATGAAACTTATATTTATATAGAAAAAAGTTTGGTTTCAAGTTTATACACATACAAATAATGGTTCGAATTTTAGCCCAAAAGTGTGGGGCATTAAAATAAAAATCACAACAAATATGGAAAGTGATATAACAATTTAATTCGTAACACTTTCATTACTTATGCTATCTTTATCCCTTGTTTTAACGAAGAGGATTTTCATTCTTATTCCCGTTAATCACTTATCACTGTGTAATAAGTATAACTATAAACACACATTATGATAAATACCTCAAATTTATGACACTTAACCTTTTTAAATAACTCTACAACTTCAGTCAAGTACAAGTCAAGAGACAATAAGTCAAGTTAAACCATGACCAAGTCAACAACCCTATCTCTAACAATATTCAAGTCAATATATTATGACTCTAAGAATATCCAAGTCAACAAACCATGACTCTAATAACAAGAATTTTAAAAGATATGACATGTAATCAAACCGCACAATAATTCTAAATTTACCAAGCAACATCTCTGGTTCACTCAAGGAGCCCACAATAACAACCACAATATAACTTGGTCCACTCATGAAACTAATATATCCATCCATAATAACAATAATTATATACCCAATCCACTTAACGAACCATCACACTCATACATACCTTGTACATACATGCTAAGGATTTTATGGCTTCCAACTAGTCATGATCTGCAGGGATGTGCTCTTATTCATGTACTATACTGGCGTGGTACCTAATCCAACCAATGAATCAAAATAACTAACTCCGTGAAGATGTCCAAATACTAGTATATTCCTCAATAATAACAGATGTCACATCATTACAACCACAATGGGAATAAAAAAATCATATTTTAATTGTCAATAAGCCTTTAATATAACCTCATTATATGTGATTAACACCTAGAATATTATTTAACATTTTTCTTCCTTGGGTATGCATTGCAACAATAGACAACCACGCAAACACATGGTCAACTCGAGCTAATCATTCCAAGTAAATAACAATCATATTTTAATACATCAAATCACAAACCAATCCACGGTTTATTCAATGAAGCATTATCAAGCCACGTCATTAAATTCAAGTATTCAATCTAGGAGTACACATTCAACCCAAAAGAGTCTAAACTCTAGTTCAACATTCATAAATTAATTCATGTTTCAATCCTGCTTTAATTATATCGAGATTGAAGATTTAGTTATTATCTAGCAACCCTCATTCAAGTCATTACTAGGTTCAAGACCTACTCCTTTAGCCAAACATTCAACTTTATTCAACTTACAATCTAACTTTAGTCATACACCTTTATACCTTTTACCTCATAACCTTTAGTCTAACTTGACCTTAGACTCTTAAGTTATGTCACTCTCTCCTTATACCATAATCAAACCTCGTCCCTAACCTTAAGTAAGATTATCTCATATTTCAACCACACATAATACCAAGTTCATCCTCTTATGGTAATTAGGATAAATAACTAGATTATGAGTTAATACAATCTCATTGTCATCTATATTCACACAATTCACACTACAATCCATAATAGAATCATACAAACACAAAACATCAATCAAGGATTCATACATTAATATATCAAAATACGATTAGGTCCTTGTTACATTAAATTCATGTTTTATCCACCCAAACTTTGTACCCATATGCCTAAGAATGATTTCTCCCGTCAAATCTATATTCTGGATACGATTACTAACCACGATCGACTCATCATAAATCATAACCTACATGGGCGTCAAGTAGCTGCAACAAGTAAGTTATGCCATGGATGATCTTCCTTCCTCTTCACTTTTTTCGAAAGTAAATCATCTAAAAATAACAATTAAAAGAGTAATCAACAAACTACTCTTCAAACAAAGACCTTGAGAATTCAAATCCCCTAATTCTACCCTCATTTATGGTCTACAACATTACTCACAGGTCAATTAGTCATAAAAATAATTTTTTCAAGCTCAATATAACTCCATTAATGGAGATTTTAGGCTAAATGTTTCACGTTTATTGAATTCAAGGTTCCCTAATTATCAATTTTCAAGTTTTAGAATCACGAATTCATGCTAAGGATTGTTAATTAATTATTTAGAAGTGATTCTAGGTAATATTAACCTAACTCATATGTTTTTTTGTAAAATATCAGGACTTAGGGTTCTAATCCCCAATAAGTTCACCATTAAAGGTTTTTTCTAATGATTCTAGGATGTCAAAGGATAGAAAAATGAATTTCCACCCATACTAAGAGAAAATCACCTTTCTAGGGCTTACAAATGAAATTTTAGGGTTTGGGGGCTAAAACCTATCAAAAATGGGTTTTAACTTACTGTGCATGTTGCTATAGCGACATGACCCGCTAAAACACCCTTAGCTCTTCAGCACGGATAGTCTTCAAAAAAATAACATAACTTTTTACTGAGAAAGTGGATTAACAACGATCAGTTGCATTGGAAAGAAGACTCAGAGATCTTTAATTTGGTCATTATTTGGACCCCTAACTTCTTATATTCTAGGATAATGCTCATTTGAAGTTGACCTTAGTTTAAACTTAGCTCAAAACTAAATCGGTAAGGATACTTTAAATCTAACATTGTGCTGGAATTATTATATGACCTTAGTACATATAAAATTCTCTCTCATACTAAAGAATTGATCCTAGCACATGTGATGAATGAGATTCATATGTCTTTGCCACAGATATTTTCAATAACAACGAAGTCGATCATTACACTAAGCTAGGAGAATATAATGGGATAAATGAAATACAAATAGTTAACATAGTATGGTCATAGGTCTTAGGTTGTAACTGTATAATGAGCGAATTTGCTGATATTGCACCCAAGAAGTATGGAAAGTGTAATTCTTTTACCTATCTAAGTAGTGTAATTGACATTCCTTTGGATAATGCAGCTACTTGACTATATATATTTGCATTGTAACTCACTTTCAAATAAGAACATCAACAACATACTTTTTGTCTACAAATTAACCCTCTGCTCAAAAGAAAAGTATCTATGGCAGGACTAGGAATGTAAGAAGCTAACAATCAAAACTTGCACAAGATTAATATTTCTATCGTTCAACAACTACTACAGGACATAATCAAACATTGATGGTATGTGGAATATATCAATCCTCTTTCCTTTCTAATGCAATTATAAGTACTGATAGACAGAGAACTAGCAATATATTAGTTATTGTATTGGAACTACCAAAACGAGAGCTCCAACAATACATTACCCTTCTAGTTGTAAGCAGAAAAGATATGGAAAGCAAACAAGACAGAGAAAAGAGTATAAAGAACTAGATATAGAAAAAGATCAGCTTGTCATTACCTTTTTCACAAAATAAAGATCGACAAAAACATCCAGAACACGACATATGACTAATATTGTAACGCATTAATGATCAAAAATAGTTGGTTTTTCACTATTGCCAGAATTAGTTGAAAATACAATGAGAAGTTTTGGAAAAAGATAAGACTAAAAAATATAGTTACCAAGATTAGATAGAATCTTAGTAGTCCACTTGGTTGTCTACTTGAACTTTCACCTTGTTGGTGAGGGTTTGTGTAATACCCCGTACTTCTACCTAGTTTAAAAATCATTCCAAAAATATTAAAGACTTTCTTTAAAGGATGAATCCATTTTTATATACGTAGAATTTTCAAGATGTTGACTTTTTGTTGTGAGGGAAATTGAACAAGCTTTCCATTGATACCGAATTTGCCTAAATTCGGTATCGAAGTAGCAAGTTATGGCTGAAATATAGAAAGTAATTTAAACCACCAAGGTGCGACGGAAAGGGCCGACGGACCGTCGATCTAGCAATGGACCATCGGCCAAACCATCACAGTGGAGGCAGTGAGTCGACCTTCTGGACAGGTGTCATGGAATGGCTGACGGACCATCAAGCTAGTGATGGATCATCGCTCAAACCGTCTCAACCAAGGAAAAAAGATCAAATTCTATCCTAGTACGATAGGAAGGTCGACGGGCCATCGAGCTAGCGTTGGACCATCGCCCAAGCCGTTGCAGATCCTGTTCGGCAATTTAAAGCCATTTTTAGAAGGGTGTTTGGGTATTTTCCACCATTTTTAACACCTAATTATACCAGACCAGGGCTCATAACTTCATTATTCATCTACAACACTAAATTAGGGTTTCTCTCAAAGATTAATCCCCAAGAATAAGATCCCAACCCTTCTTCAAGAAACTAAGAGATTCAAGTTATTCAAGTCCAAGAACTTAAAGAAACTCACAATCAAGGTATGTCAAGTGTTGATTCATGGGTCCCTTTCACCCATGAAGCTCAAGAATCTATTTTCAAATTCCAAAGATTGTGTATTTATGAATGTTTATGATTTAGTTGAATTGAAATTCATGTCCATGTTGTTGTTGGGTTTTGGTTCATGTTTTAAATTACATGTTCCAATGATTGATCCTAGTATGTGACGATTTGCATAATATTAATGATAAACCCTTCAAATTGTAAATTTTTTTATGCAACCATGATAAATAGATGCATTGATGATGGTATAACCAAAGTATGCTCCCCATAAGTTTGATTAAATGCCTATGTGAAGGAAAAAAGTGCCATTATAGTATGATAGTATGAAATCCCCATTCAAGTACAAGTTAATACATGTTAAGTATTTGATGAAATACCATAGTCAATCAATTATGGATATATGTGTAGCCATTGTTGTGCTTTCGAACTTGTGCCATGAATTACTTTTATGCTATTGAGTCTTGGGGGTATTTATATCGGATAATTTAGTTGTGTGCCTAGAGCCAGTTTAATGATAATCTCAGTCACGCCATGATTAGTATAATTCATTAGTTACATGACTCAGGAAAACTCAGTAATCTCATGAACTCAGTTAGTTAACAGGATTCAGTAACATTTCGTCAGTCCAAGAAACTTAATAAAGTCAGTACAGTTCGTCTCAATATAATCAGTTTAGTGTTTAGTGAGTTGAAAATAGGATTCATCACTGAGCGAACCCAAAGACGAGAGAACACACTAACAGTAGAGGGTGTGACCCTTAGAAGCAATCCTTGAGTTCTAGAACTATGTAGCCAGCATAGGTTGAGACATCAACACTATCATTTGAGGGTTAATAAGGTGGATCAACACTGCCAGATGAGGGTCCCATCATTCTTCTTTGGGGAAATTGCCAGATGAGGGTTACTCGTAGCTTGTCCTTACCAGTGGCACAGTATTGGCACCCTTCTAATTAGGGTTACAAATTGGAACCCAACTCATCTATAATAGCTTATTAGAAGCATGTCAGTTAGATGACTATCTCTCACAGTCTCAGTCTCAATCTCAGTAAAAGAACTCAGATAGTTCTTCAGATTTAGGACAATCAGATATAGTCACCCTGTACAGCATGGGACTCAACTAGTTCCATTAGAATCAAGACTGTCAGATGCACTCACTCAGTTAATAAAAAACTCATGTTATCAGTATTCAGATTTAGTATTATCATGACTTTAGTTATAGGTATTCAGATTTAGTATTATCATGACTTTAGTTATAGGTCATGTATTCATGCACGTATCCTCACGTAGTCATGTACTTGTTCATGTCAGTCAGTTATAGTTCATACATATGAACCTTTGAATTCAGCTTACCTCACTTGCATACTAGTACATTCTCATGTACTAACGCATACTTTTCTTTTACGCTATGGTGTTTTATACCATAGGTTTAGAAGCATGAGCTCCAGAGCATCCTTAATAGATCAGCCGTTAAGCAGAAAAACTAGCAGTGAGTCATCGATATTCGAGAATGTTATTATTTGACTATTTTATTATTTCAGTACTTAGTTATTTCAGTAGTGGGAGTTAGTTGGGGACATGTCCCATCAACTCCTTATTCAGGCAGTTTAGAGGCTTTCAGACTAGCATGTTCAGACAGTTATTTCAGTTTTTTGGTATTGATATATCATATCTCTAGATGTTATATTTTAATAGATTTTTGAACCTTATGGATTTTCAGCCTTTTATAACTGCATTTATATAGTATGTTATGCAGTGATGAGTTACAGATATCAGTCATGGGTTAGCTTATGGTCCTTCAGGTTCATAAACACTGTGTGGTGTTTCGAGTACCAGATTCAAGGCATTAAAAACTTGGTATCAGAGACGCTCCTATGTCATCTATGTCGATGTGGGCCAAATTTTAAACTGAGTGTAGGCGAATCCCGATAAGGCAGGGCAAACCTCTATCCTGAGTGTAGGAAAATCCTATTCGGTGGGTCAAACCTCAGCAAGGACACTGAGTCCATAAGGGGGTGTATGTAACACACCATATTAGGAAGGAGTCCCACATCGAAAAAACACGAGAGGGATGCTGGTTATATAAGTAGGAAAGCCTTACTCCCTAGTGACACATTTTAAAGACGTGCGGTTGGACCCAAAGTAGACAATATCACTAGTGGGTTAGGGAGTTAGAGGGGTCTCTCGGGCCTTGATGGTTCGAGATTCCTGTCATGGCCAGGTCCTTGGCTTGAGTCATGACAACAATGGTATCATAGCCGAAGGTTCAACATTGTCCTAAGAAGTCTCAAAGCCGTATCTAGCAGAGTCTTGTGCATGGGTATGTTGCGCGCCACACTTATGGACAGGAGAACATACCTCCTAAAAGAAGAAACGAAAATCATTCAGCCCCTCAGCCCGTCCAAGCAGAACCCTTGGACGAATACATTTCTCATGCAGAGTTCAGAGCTATATCACTACTATTGCTCCTAGTGGCTAATACTGCTGCAGCTAGGATTCGGGACTTCACCCAAATGAATTCTCCATCCTTTGTTGGGTCTAAGTCATATGAGGAACTTCAGGAATTCCTTAATCAGGTTCAAAAGGTTACAGATATCATGGGAGTTCCTACTAGTGAGAGTGCTTAGCTAGCTGCTTATTAGTTGCAGGATGTGGCTCACACTTGGTTTAAATAGTAGAAAGTAGGAGGAGTTTGCCACTGCCTTTCTTGATAGATCTCTCCCCTAGAGATGAGAGAGGCTAAGATATTAGAATTTATCAAGCTAAGAAAGACAGTGAAAGAGTATTCGCTTAAGTTTACTCAACTAGCTAGATATGCTTCTCATGTAGTGGCAAATAATAGGGCTAAGATGAGTAAGTTTGTTCCTGAGGTAAATGATAGTATGGTCAATGAGTGCAAATCAGCAAGGCTGATTAGTGAGATGGACATAGCCAGGCTTATGATCCATTCTCAATAGATATAAGAGCAGAAGATTAAGATGAGAGACAAACAAAATAAGAGAGCTAGAATCAGTAGCTTCAAATTCAATCAGCCTAAGTTAGAGGGGGTAACCGTTCTCAGTTAACCCCAAAGTCATTCATTCAAGCTTCTTCCCCAGCCAGAGCTTCAGCTCCTAAGTTCAGGGATGGTGACAGAGATAGGGCACCAGGCTCTACGTCTCAGGGTAATGTTAGCAGTGACCGCACCCATCCTCTTTGTCAGACTTATGGTAAGAACCACAAGTGTATTTAAATAAATGGTAGTGATGTGTGTTTTGGATGTGGAAAACTAGGCCACAGAGTTAGAGATTGTCCCCAGTCAGGATTTCAGGGTCTGCAAAACCGTTCCTCAGTTCAGTTCGGTCGCCTAAATCAGCAGGGTGCTACTTCCAGCACAACCAGTGGGCAGCGCCCAAACAGACTTTATACCCTCTAGTCCCAACAGGATCAGGAAAATTCTCCTAATGTATCCACTGGTACGTTTTAGATATTTCACTTACATGTTTATTCTTTGATAGATCCAGGAGCTTCTTTGTCTTTTGTTACTCCTTATATAGTAGTTGATTTTGGAGTCAATCTCAAAATTCTAATAGAGCCCTTCTCAGTATCTACCCCAGTGGGTAAAACCATCATATCCCATAGGGTATACAGGAACTATCTGGTTATGATATTTTAGGAAGTCATATCAGTAGACTTAGCCGAATTAGAAATGATTGATTTTGAAGTCATTCTCAGCATGGATTAGCTTCATTCCTTCTATGCCATAGTTGAATACAGAAACAGAGTGGTCCAGTTTTAATTTTCGAATGAAACTGTCCTAGAGTGGAGGGGTAGTACTTCAATGTTAAGAGCTCAGCTTGTTTCCTACCTTTCGGCACGGAAAATAATATCTAAGGGATATGTCTATCATCTTATTTGAGTTAAGGACAGTAGTTTCGAAATTCCCTATCTTGAATCAGTCCCAGTAGTGAATGAATACTCAGATGTCTTTCTAGAAGATCTTCCAGGAATTCCTCCCGAAGGGGAAATAAACCTTGGCATTAATCTTCTTCTAGATACTCAGCCCATATCTATTCCGCCGTATAGAATGGCACCAGCAGAACTTAAAGAATTACAGAAATAATTAAAGGATCTCTTAGATAAGGGATTGATCAGACCTAGTGTGTTCCCATGGGGTGCAGCAGTCTTATTTGTTTGAAAGAAAGATGGTTCTATTAGAATGTGCATTGATTATCGTCAACTCATTAAAGTCATGATCAAGAACAAGTATCCACTTCCCAGAATCGATTATTTGTTTGACCAACTTCAGGGTGCCAGATATTTCTCTAAGATAGACCTCAGATTAGGCTATCATTAGCTCAGACTCAAAGAATGTGACATTCCAAAAATAGCTTTCCGAACTCGGTATGGTCACTTCGAATTTTTAGTCATGTCCTTTGGTCTTACAAATTCCCCATCAGCTTTCATGGACTTGATGAATCGTGTGTTCAAGAAGTACTTGGATATGTTTTTCATAGTCTTTATAGATGATATTCTTGTCTATTCCTGGAGTGAGCGTGATCATGCAAATCATCTCAGAATAGTATTACAGATTCTCAGAAATCATCTGTTGTTTGACAAATTCAGTAAGTACAAATTTTGGCGAAGGTCAGTAGCATTCCTTGGTCATATCATTTCAAGTGATGGCATTAGAGTTGATCATCAAAAGATCAATACAGTAAGAATCTGGCCTTGCCCTATCTCTCCATCAGATATCAGGAGTTTCTTGGGGTTAGCTAGCTATTACAGATGATTTGTTAAGGGATTTTCTTCTATTGCATCCCCTATGTCCAGATTGACTTAGAAGAAAGTCAAGTTTCAGTGGTCAGATCCTCCCGAGAAGAGTTTTCAGGACTTGAAGAGTCGACTCACCTCTGCCCTAGTTTCAGCTCTTCCAGATGGTTCAGATGGGTTCATGGTGTACTGTGATGCATCTAGAGTGGGTTTGTGTTGTGTCCTCATGCAGCATGGTAAGGTCATAACCTATGGCTCTAGACAAATTAAGCCCCATGAGAAGAATTATCCTACTCATGACCTTGAGTTAGCAGTAGTAGTTTTTGCCTTGAAGATTTAGAGGCATTACTTGTACGGTGTTCATGTAGATGTGTTCACAGATCATGAAAGCCTTCAGTATGTGTTCTCTCAAAAATATTTTAATCTCCGTCAGAGAAAGTGGTTAGAGCTCCTAAAATATTATGACATGAGTGTCCTTTATCATCAGGGCAAGGCTAATGTAGTGGCCGACGCTCTCAGTAGACTGTCTATGGGTAGTTTTGTTCATGTTGAAGATAGTAAGAAGAAGCTAGCTCAGGAAGTTCATCATCTTACCAGAATAGGTTTCCACTTAGTTGATTCAGTCGATGGTAATATATGGGTTCAGAGTAGTTTCGAATCATCTCTAGTCAAGAAACTCACAATCAAGGTATGTCAAGTGTTGATTCATGGGTCCCTTTCACCCATAAAGCTCAAGAATCTCTTTTCAAATTCCAAAGATTGTGTATTAATGAATGTTCATGATTTAGTTGAATTGAAATTCATGTCCATGTTTTTGTTGGGTTTTGATTCATGTTTTAAATTACATGTTCCAATGATTGATCTAAGTATGTGATGATTTCCATAATATTAATGATAAACCCTTCAAATTGTAAATTTATCTATGCAACCATGATAATTAGATGTATTGATGATGGTATAACCAAAGTATGCTCCCCATATGTTTGATTAAATGCCTATGTAATGGAAAAAGTGTCATTATAGTATGATAGGATGAAATCCCCATTCATGTACAAATTAATGCATGTCAAGTGTTTGATGAAATGTCTGAGTCAATGAATTATGGATATATATGTAGCCATTGTTGTGCTTTTGAACTTGTACCAAGAATTACTTTTATGCTATCGAGTTCTGGGGGTATTTATACTCGACAATTTAGTTGTGTTCCAAGAGCCAGTGTCAGTTTTATGATAATTTCAGTCATGCCATGATTAGTAGAATTCAGTCAGTTACATGACTTAGAAAAATTCAGTAATCTCATGAACTCAGTCAGTTAACAGGATTCAGTAACATTCTTTCAGTCCACGGAACTCAATGAACTCAATCCAGTTCGTCTCAGTATAATTAGTTTAGTGGCTACTCAATTGGGAGTAGGATTCAGCACCGAGTGAACCCAAGGACGAGGGCACATGCTGACAATAGAGGGTGTGACCCTTAGAAGCAATCATTGTGTTCTAGAACTATCAAGCCAGCATAGGCTAAGACATCAACACTATTAGTTGAGGGTTGATGAGCTGGATCAGCACTGCCAGACGAAGGTCCTACCGTTCTTCTTTGGGGACACTGCCAGATGAGGGTCACTTACAGCTTGTCTTTATCGATGGCACGGTATTGACACCCTTTCAATTGAGGTTACAGATTGGACCCCAACTCAAATATAATATCTTATTAGGGGCATGTCGGTTAGATGACTATCTCCCACAGTCTCAGTCTCAGTCTCAGTAAAAGAACTCAGATAGTTCTTCAAATTCAGGACTGTCAGATACAGTAACCCAGTTCAGCATGAGACTCAGCTAGTTCCATTAGAATCAGGACTATCAGATGTAGTAACTTAGTTTATACGAAACTCATGTTATCAGTATTTAGATTCAGTATTCTCATGACTTCAGTTATAGTTCACGTATTCATGCATGTATCCTCACGTAGTCATGTTCGTGTTCATGTCAGTCAGTTATAGTTTATGCATATGAACCTTTGCATTCAGCTTACCTCATTTACATACCAGTATATTCTCACATACTGACACATGCTTTTCTTTTGATCTATGGTGTTTTATACCATAGGTTCAGAAGCTTGAGCTCTAAAGCATCCTTAGTAGATCAGTTATTCAGCAAACAGACTAGTGGTGAGTCCTCATCATTCAAGGATGTTATTATTTGATAGAATAGCAGTGTGTCCTCATCATTCGAGGATGTTATTATTTTACTATTTCATTCTTTCAGTACTTATTTTATTTTAGCAGTTGGAGTTAGTTGGAGACATGTCCCATCAACTCCTTATTCAGACAGTTTAGAGGCTTTCAGACTAGCATGTTCAGACAGTTATTTTAGTTGTTTGTATTGATATACCATATATCCAGATGTTATGTTTTAATAGATTTTTGAACCTTATGTATTTTTAGCCTTTTATTCCACATTTATACAGTATGTTATGTAGCGCTCAGTTATAGATATCAGTCATGGGTTAGCTTATGGTCCTTTGGGGTCATAAGCATCGTGTGGTATTCCGGATACCAAATTTGGGACATTACAGTTCGGTTCCCACCTTTTAATTCCTTCCCTATTTCCCCTTCCCCTAACCTCTACTTTGAAGGAAAAAAAGGGTTGTCAAACATTAAATTCACAGCTAACCAGCATCTCAACAATTCCAACTCCCATAAGATAGTTCCAGCATTTAATACTACAAAGTGAAAAGAGATAGAACAGACCCTTCAGAACAAAGCCATATTTTCACTTGCATGAACTTGGTGGGATCATGAAACTTGAACATAGAATTTTGGCAGATAATGTAATAGTAATCACCAGATAGCTACAAAACCAAATCAGTGTTTGGAAGTATAATGACCCTGCATAACAGTAATCAAACACTAGATTTATAGCCTTTATCCAAAGAGTTTTAATACCCAAGATCATGATTAATCACCACACACTATGTATAGGTCACCAAAGTCATCCTGAAACCTGCAAACAATGTCAACTTTAAAATTTTAAAAGAAGAACTAGCTGCAATATGTTTAAGAAAATTAACATCTAAACTTTAGTGAGATTTATCCAAAAACTTATAGGATTAAAAGATTTTAAAAATAATATGAAGATAAAGAATATTCTATACGTTCGTGTCAGTCTCATATATGTTAGGGCTTTTTCCCTGATTTTCTTACCAATTTTATGTTTTATTTGTCTTAGAAGAAGAAAAAAAGTAATACCATAATTACTTTTACTTTTCCTAAAAGTAAAATATAAAACTTTTTCATATTTGGCAAACCTCTTTCTTGGGGGAAAGTTTTTGAAACTCTATAAGTAGAAGACCCCCTTGTCATACCACAACAATAGCATCCACAATGTAGTCATTTAAGAGTCTTTTTAGGAGTAAATTTTCTCCTAACAACTTTATATTTTCTTTAATATTAGTTTTCATGTGTAGTCCAATTGACCAAATCATATCAATAATATTATGTTTTAGTAAACTTTTATTTGTCATCTGAATTATCATCATTTTGGTTTGCAAAATATTATCTTTTGCATGACACCCTCTCAATTTCGAACCAAATAAGTGGTACCAGAGCCTAGGATTCAATAGTCTTATGGTTCAGATTAGAGAAATATTGAGATAAAAGTTGCAACCAATTTAATGATAATGAAGATATATGTCCAAAAGCTACAAGTGGAGATGATTGTCAATCATATTTTCAACAATTCTGCTGTTACATATTTGAAAATAGAGCTCACTTTTAGCACTTTAGAGAGTTTCAATATTTTTAACCCGAAAGAGCTCATATATTTTTAACCCAAAAGCTCTATTTTTAAGCATGCCAAGCAGCAGTGATGAAGACAATAGGAAGAATTACGATCAAAGATGTGAAGAAGGCAGATCAAATTATGTCAAGAAAATCATGCCAAAAAGTGAGATTTGTTAGGATTTTTGCCCTGATTTTCTTACCAAATTTAAGTTCTATTAGTTTAGAAGGAAAATAAAAGTAATACCATAATTACTGTTACTTTTTTTGAAAGTAAAATATAAAAATTTTCCATATTTGACAAACATCTTTCTTGGAGGAAAAGGTTTCGTAACTCGACAAATAGAAGACCCCCTTCTCATACCACAACAATAGCATCCATAATGTAGTCATTTAAAAGTCTTGTTTAGGGAGAGATTTTCTCCCAACAATTTTATATTTTCTGTAATATTAGTTTTCATGTGTAGCCAATTGAATAAATTAAATCAATAATATTATGTCTTAGTGTACTTTTATTTGTCATTTGAATTATCACCGTCTTGGTTTGCAAAATATTAGCTTCTGTATGACGCCCTCTCAATTTCAAACCCAGCAATATATAATAGGGAAAAGGTTCAAATATACCGTTGAACTTTGAGAAAAGGCCCATCTATGCCACTCATTTAAAGTTTGATTCATTCATGCCATTGCTGTTACAAAAAAAGGCTCATTCATGTCTTTTTTTAACATTCTAGTTTGTTGAGTTTTGGCAAAATCATTTTGCACACATGGTCAACAATGATTCATCCACGTCGTTAATTAAATAAAACAAAAAGAATTAAGGAAAAAGGCTCAAATATGTCATTGAACTATTATAAATGACCTATTTATGCCATCAGTTAAAAGTTTGACTCATTCATATCATCATCGTTATAAAACCAACTCATCCAAGTGATTACTTTTTTAACGGTGGATTTTCAAAAATAGCTTTGTCACGTGGCCTTTTATTAGAGGTACACATCATTAATTAAAATAAATTAATATTAATTTTAAAATATCTTAGACCCATTAAAAAAAATTAATCCATTAAACATAACCCGACTCACACCCATTAATATATTATTTTCTACAACAATAATTATTTTTATGATTAGAAATAATAGTGATTAGTGTATATCCTTTGGCTATTTCTTGTTGATTCTAATTATTATAAATGTTACGCCTAATAGAAGCCTAGAAAGTTCTATCCTACAGTAACTTTCTTTTTATCCTATAATGACTGATTAGTTGTAATTCCAACGACTCCAGTATATACTCCGAAGTTGGAAAAAAAGAAGTCAATGAACAATTAAGGCAAATAAGAAAACGAAGGAGGTGTACCAACAGTACTTCTCCATTCTCCCACCACGAATTAGGGGAGCATACATTGTTGAAAATTTATTTCCAAATAACGGCTTAATAAAGTCCGCTATTTCAATTATTATGCCATTTATATGGGATAACTTATTCCATCACTATGTTATAAATGGTGGGAAAAATAATTTCGATACTAACTAATTTCAGATATTTTAAAAGTAATATAGATTTATTTTAATTAATGATATGGACCTCTAATAAAAAGCCACGTGAAAAAGTTATTTTTTAATGCCCACCGTTAAAAAGTGTAAAGAATAGATCTTGGGCTTAACTCAACCTCAGAAGCTAGCTCATGAGGGGAGGATTGTCTAAGTTCAAGTAAGGAGATCAATTACCCATCTATTTTTCGATGTGAGATACTTAACACTCCCCTACACGCCCAGGCTTCGTTAACTGGAGTATGAGCAATATAATATGGAGGTCCAATATCGGTGAATAAAGATTTGGGATGGGCCTGGCTCTGATACCATGTAAAGAATAAATCTTGGGCCTAACCCAACCTCAAAAACTAGCTCATGAGGGGAGGATTGCCCAAGTTCATATAAGGAGACCAATTATCCATCTCTTTTTTTATGTGGGATACTTAACAAGAAGTAATCGCATGGATGAACTGGTTTTATAATGGCGACGGCATGAATGAGCCAAACTTTTAACTGATGGCATAAATGAGTCATTTCTAATAGTTCAATGACATATTTGAACATTTTTTCTTATTTTAATTAATAACATGAACCTCTAATAAAAGGCCACGTGGCAAAGCTATTTTTGAAAACCAACCGTTAAAAAGTAATAGTATAGATAAACGGATTTTGTTGCAGTGATGGTATGAATGAGCCAAACTTTTAACTAATGACATAAATGAGTCATTTCTAATAGTTCAATGACATATTTGAGTCTTTTCTCTATATGTCAACACAAAAGATTAACTCCGCTATAACATTATTGTGCATTTAGCAAAACCCTTGATGAGTATAGTCAACCAGAACATAGCTATGGGCTACAAGTAGACTAGAAAGATACTTTATCTTTCTTCCTATTTATTACTATTACTTTATTGATGAAATTTCAAAAATAGCGATACTTTAAGTTTTAATTATTAGTTATATCAATAAATGACTAACTACCAATTTTACCGTAATTTCACCGACTACCAAACATGGTAATAGTTGATTTACAAGGACTGGGAATATAGTATGTTGATTCGCTTTGTATTATTGTATCAATTCGCACCGTCAAAGAAAATAGATACAGATTGATATAATTTCAAGTGAACATATATAGAATGAAACAGATAAAACTCAAACTTTTACTATGTATCATGACTTTTCAAAACTCTAGATATTTTGAGTAAATACAAAACATATGCTTTCTCGATCAGATAATTTTTCATATTTTATTAGTGTTGATCATATAATCAAGATTTTTTTAAAAATAATTTTTTATTCCACTAAAGCAAGATTCAGTAAACTAGATGTCATCTCGGTCCCAACATGTTTAAATTTCATATATTTTTTTTATTATTTTGAGGTGATACGGATACTAATACAACCAAAACAGTTAGACATTTAAAGTATGTTTTGATAAATAATTGGTCATAGTGTAAGTAGGAAATTTGCAAAGACAATAGTTTAAGTATGAAATACAAAAATTAAATACTTAAGATGTATTTTTTTGACTCTTCACTCTTCCATGAACATTTATATATCATGGTTCAATTGAAAATCAAACGAGAGAATGAGTCAAGATTTTGTTAGTTTTCTGATTTTATGTGAGGTAAACATTGCTAAGTACCAATTTATAGAAAATCTCAAATTATTGCAATTGCCTTATTCTTTACCTAAACTTACTAAATTTTACTTACACAATATCCATTGTCAACAAGCTAATTTGTGGAACAGTGGTTTCTTTGTTGCTAATATTTAGAAATCAGATTAGTTGTTTTCTAATATTTAGGCTATATGAATAGTGGAAACATTTTAGATCAGAATAATTACGAGTAATAAATATACATAGCTTTTCTCTATTGAACGATTCTTTTTATCTTAACTTTTTTATTAGCACAAAATATACTGTCCATTACTTCAACTGGATTATTAGTCTAGTGTTTTTTTTTTTTGGTGAAAGAAAATGCATTCAATTAAAAGAAGGTTTTGTTTTATATAGCAAGGCCTAGTCAGGTACAAAAATATAACAGTTGTGATTAGCATGTCCATTACTGAATACAAAGTGGGTGGATGATTTTTTCATTGAAATCTTTCCAAAAAGACTACTCTTACACTAACTGGTGGAGTTGCAAAAACATGTAATCTATCAAAAAAAATCTTGCTCTGAGCCTTGCTTTGCCATCAAGTCCGCTACCCTATTCTGCTTCCGATAAGTATAATAGATTGGAGGATTCCCCAAGTTTCTTAGTAGAGACCTGCATTCATAGACAACTAAATTATATAATAAGTTACCATGGTGGAGCATATTTATAATTTCCTAAGAATCAGTGCAGATTTTTAGAGGTTTTACGTTCTGCTCAAAGGCAAGATTTAGGCCTTCTTTCAAGGACAGGAGATCCATGAGATTATTGGTGGCATGGGTAAAGTTTTTGCTAAAACCTACTACCCAATCTCCTCTACAATCCCTGATGACTCTCTTAATTCCCCCCCCCCCTCCCCCCCCCCCCTTCCAGGGTTACCAAGCAAAGATCCATCAGTATTCATCTTAAAATAGTAGGGGGTAGGGGGTAACCATTTGATGGTGATATTTGTTTTGGGATGGGCCTCATTGAAGTTACCTAAGTTTTGGTACGCTATATCTTCAACATAAGGTATACTGAAGGAAGGTTTGGAGTTGGTGTGCTGAAATTTGTTGACATTTCTTATTTTCCAGAGGTGCCATAAATAGAAAGGTAGAAGAGTATTCCGGGGGGTGTTGTTATCAAAATAATCCTTCTTCAATCTTTTCCATATGGTGGACCAATTATTGGTGTCAAACGTAGGTAGCTAAAGTTGGATACTCCACCTATATTTTTGAATTAGCTTTTGCCAAAATATCTTAGATAAGTTACATCCAAAGAAAATGTAGTGCTGGAATACCAAGGAAGAATTACAGTACTGACAAAGAGTGGTAATATTCAAGCATCTTTTTGAGAGGGTCACTCTAGTGGGCAGAATATTGTAGTGCATGAGTCATACAAAGGTTTTGATCTTATCAGGTATTCTAAGATGCCAGATCCAGTTTGAGTAGATATGGACTAACTTGGGGTCAGAATTAAGGTTTGTAATCTGATGATAAGCACTTTTTCAAGAGAAGATACCATCACCTCTAAGTCTCCAAAGAGGAGTGTCCTGGTTAAGGTAGTTGCTTTGGAGAAAGGTATTTTGGATATTGGAGATAATATTGGAAGAAATATTAAAAGATAGGGAAGTGAAGTCCCATCTTCCATCCTTCCAAATAACCTTGACAATAATAGGGTCATAAGTGTGGATGTTGGACCCCTATAGAATAGAAGAAAGGGTGCATTGTAGATATCCATCCATACTCCCAAATTCTAACCTTTTTTCCATCCTTGATGGCTTAAAATAAGGCATCTTTACAGAGGTTCTAATATTTATTGATGTTGTTCCAAGTCCTAGAACCCTTGCTTTTACCCTTTCTTCCTATCTCATATTTGGAAATGAGTGTTGGCCCAAAAGAATATAGGGCTAGAATATATTCTCCAACCCAGGCTGCAGAGAAGGGCTTCAGTCTTGGTGGCAGCAACTTGCATACCAAGCCCACCATCTCTTTTAGGAAGGGTAATGGTATTCCACCTAATAATGTACATTTTATTAGCATTGGTGGTGCCCATGATGAAATTCTTTTGGGCTCTATCAATCAGCTTATGTAAGTTGCTAGGAAGGTCGATATATTCCATGACAAGATTAGGCATGCTAGTTAAGGAGAACTTAGCTAGAGTTACCCTACCATCCATGTTGAGGAACTTAGTTTTATACCCAGCTAACTTACTGTTCATATTGTCCATAATGAATTCGAATCCCCCCCCAGGTTTTTTTGGTATTCCGTCCTATAGTTTTTGGAGAAGATAATTTTGGATTTAGAAAAGTTGATTCTTTGTCTAGAATGAGAATTGAAGCTTTGGAAGATCCTATTAATAGTCTGGCAGTTTTTAGAGTCAGCTTTTTAAAAAAGGGTGAGGTCATCCATAAAGAAGAGTTGAGAGATGGGTGGTCCCCTCTTAAAGATGGATATAGGGATTCATTGGAGGGTGTCAACCTCAAAGTTGATCCTTCTAAAAAAAGTTTCATGTATAGGATAAAGACATAAGGTGACATGGGGTCCACTTACCTACTGCCCTTGGAAGGGTTAAAGAGGGGAGGTACCTTCCCTCATTAACAAGAAAAGAGATAGAGGAGGTAGAGATATATAAGAGAATGAGATTTATGAGGTTTTGGGGAATGTTAAAGAAGGAAAGAGCCTTCCAAATAAAAGACTATTCAAGTCCTTCAAAAGCTTTCTCAAGTTCTATTTTGAGGAGCATGTTAGACTTCTCACCCTTCATTTTGAAGAAGTGACTAACATAGTCCTTGACAATGATGGCACTATCAGAGGCCCTTCTTTCAGCCATAAATATAGCTTGGTTAGGTCAAATGATATTTGCAAGCATGTGTTTTATCCTAGTGGCTATAATATTTGTGATGATTTTATATTGAGTATTATAGAGTTCTTTGGGTCTAAAGTTCTTTAGAAAGATGGTATTTCTATATTTGGGAGTAAGACAGAGGTAAGTGGAATTGACTCTGGAGTTCATAGAGTAAGAAGTGAAGGTCTTCTAATAGAACTTAACTAGGGGGCACAGGATGTCCCAAAATATCTTGTACATAAAGGGGTGTATGCCATCAGGACCAGGAGCATTGTTAGGTTTGAAGGAGAAAACAACCTTTTTAACCACTTTAAGAGGAGGGATAGCCTGCAATAGGTCATGAATGGAGGGTTCATGGATCCCAAGGTAGAGGGGTTGTATTGGGTAGTGAGATTCCCTAAGGTGTGTTCAGAAGAGCAGAGGTTAGCATAGAAGTTGAAAACTATGTTGGCAATATCCTTTTGGTGATAATGCCATGTTCCACTTTTATCTATTAGAAAGTTGATCCTGTTCCTTCTACTCCTATTGAGGGTGGAGGTATGAAATAATTTTGTATTTAAATCCCCCTCTAGCAGCCATGAGATTCTAGACTTGAGCTTTCAAAACTCATTCCCTAGGGTAAGGATATGGTTGAACTCTTTGAGCAGAGTGTGTTCAAGACCATGGAGGAAGAGGTTTATATGGTAGTTCTGGGATTTTTGGATGCTAGCCAACCTTGAAGGCAAGTGCTTCTTCTTATTAAAAATGTTTCCAAAAATATGCCTGTTCCAATCCCTAGCCTTCAACTCAGAATCATAAGTGGTTAAAGTAATGCAGGGACGGTGGAAGTCATGATGACTAAGCCACATGGACTTACAGTGTTTCTTGAGTTCAATATTTTTATCGCCCTAGCATTCCACACAATGCAATTCTTCATCTTTATTTGAAGAGGATGAAAGGATTCTATTGTAGTCATGTTGCCCTTCACCTTAGGATTGGAGATGGCTGTCAAAGAGGACGCCTTCTTTTTCTTACCGAGAGGTTTTATCTTGACCTTGAGAGTCTCTTATCTCATAGGGTTTGTTGTATTTACTCATAGACCTAGACCTTCTAACTCTAAGGGAATTAAGATGATCACTATTTCCTAAACTGGCTCTGTGAAATCTAGATTTAAAGGTTCTTCCAGATTGAGTATTTCGATTCTTGGGACTTTGAGTTAGGATAGAAACTCCTTCTTGTCCTTGTTGCTTGCTCTCAGGGCTTCTAGAGCATTCAACCTCTCCACCCTCTCCAGAGTGAGGTGGGTAGAGGTTGTGATCATGGATGGGCGTTGTACCTCACTTGGAAAGTCTTAGTGTTCCTCAATAGGAGATGCAAAAACTGGTCCCAGAAGTATCAAGGCTAGGTTGTAAGGTGGAAAAAGGGGAAGACTCAGGCTGAGATGATTCATGATAATGGGTAGAGATTCTATTGTCAAATCCTTTAGGTAAGGTAAGTTGATTACTTGGAACAAGATTGACATCCAGACATTGGACCCAAATATCTGTAGTCTATGGTTCAGGCTCACCATGGCTAGTTAGGCAATGTATTGAGGATCCTGAATGAGTATGGTGACTTGTCTCCCTTCCCATTCCAGTTGCAGGGGCACAGTTTGGTTGGATAGGCATATTTCCAACCAAGAAGCTGGTTGGTGATTCGGGAATAGGGGATCTATTGTAATGATTTTTTGGATGGAGATTGAGGAGTTCATGATTGCTTTCTTGAGAAAATTTGCACATGTTTTCCTCAGGGTTTATTGAGTGAAAAGTGTTGAGAGAGGGGAGCTGAGAGTTTTCCCATAGAAAATGCCACCAGCATTAAATGTTTTGTCCACACCTTGGACATTTACTATCATATCACTGCGGAAAGTGGAAAGGTTTCTCATCGTTGGGAATTTAGGCTCCACATTGCCTAAGTCCAGGTATCCTAGGAGGGCCCCACATTGGGGGTCCTCTTTTCTTTTAATTTCCATCATTAAAAAAGAGGTAATATTTTCAAAAGTAGAACAATTTTTAAAAAATGGGTCGAGTCTTTTAGGATCTATCTGGCCTTTGTTTGAGGTCCGTTTATAATATGAGAAATGGGTCTCTGAGTGGGCGTATTCTTGGTTTGGTCCCCGACCACAATAGGAAGTATCTGGGCCTGATCTTTTTTAGGCCCATCACCCGCTCTACTAAGAGATTTAGCACTGGGGTACTTTGAGGATTCCCCTTGGGCCAACCCAATGGCTATTAGCCCAGATGGGGTGGGCATTGTGGACTTTTCTAGCGAAGACTCCCACGATTAAGGGTTTACAAACTTACTCCACCACATCAAAGGTTTTGACCTTTACGATGGGTGTTCCCTTGGTGGCTGTTTGTTGAGTTTTCACTACCATCTTTTTTCTTTTGGTAAATAAGACTGTTTGCCAGTCATTTTAGTGTTCTTCCAGAAATGTTTTGTCCTCCGATATAGGGTAGTTGGCCTTCGATGTATCTGTCTAACCATAGTGTTCAGATTGCTTTGGTCGGATTGGATAAGAGCAAATAGTCTTTGTATGCCCCAGGCGTCCGCAGTTCTTACTTAAGAAACCCTCTTCTTCATAAAGAAGGGATTGTAAGTGGTGACCAATAGGTATTAAATCTGTTATCGGGGTGTCTAGAGGGACTTGGACATAGATTCTAGTGTATCTGTCCTGCAGAGCAGCTAATATACATGCATCGACCTTCAATAATTTTCCAATTTTCTTGCCAATCCTTTGAAGGATAGAGGCATCATTAAGCTCAGTAGACAGGTGTGGTAGTCTTTTCTAGATGGCGGTTGAGTCCATCTTCAATTTACTTGGAACAAAATTAAGTTCCCATTTCTTTACTGAAATGAAACTACCAGCTATGAACCAAGGACCCCCCACGTAGAACTGAGGATTGGCTATCCGGCTTGGAGAGTTTGATGGATCCTCTACTTTTTTTTAGGTATTCATGATTGAAATTTGATTTTACTGGTTTGATAATAAAGGAGTGGCTCCATGGCGCATACATATGCTGTTTATCTTCCTCCAATAGTAATATTTGGTTTCCCGCAGTTTTCGGAGCCTTGTCCTTATTGGACTCTGTGGATCCCGAATAAAAATTTGGGATTAGGATTTTCCCAACAACGATATCTTTGTAAGATAGTGAGGTTTCCACCATTAGGATTTCCTGAAAGGAATTGATTATTGGGGGGTTCGGTAGGAGGGGTGGAGTGAAGGTTGCATCCATGGCGGGATCAGTGCCAAGAATGAAAGAACGGGACTAGAGAGAAGGAGGTCTTTCTCTCTGTTGGTTAATGTTTTTATTCTTTTACTTTGTCTTAAAGTAAGTAGTGTTTTTATGTTTGACTTGCTTCTATTTAGTGCCTATACACATATTACGATACATTCTTTAATTTTTTTGATGAAATTGAAATGATATATGCATATTGTGCCCCTGCTTTAATTTAGTAGTGTCATCAATAATTAAGAGAGAAACTGGGAAAGAAGCCGGGGCACAAGGGACATATTCCAATTTCATCAAAGAAAGTTAATAATGTAAGAATAATTCTTTGTTCGCACAATTAGGTTCGGAGATCACCGTTACAAAAAAAAAAGTGGAAAAAATTATATAGTATGTAGATTCCATTAGTAGTATGTAGATTCCATTAGGGAAAAAATAAATGTACATTAATTTTATTCCTTTCTTTACACAACTTGGTCAAATTTTATCATGTACTTATGGATAATTACACAATTTCCTATTTTATGTGGTTTGACCATATGATGTTTGAATAGACTACAACAAATGTTGGCTTTAGACCATATTTAGTATACAAATAGGGCCTTAATTAGAAAATTTATTCATTAACGAGCTAATCGCAAAATAGGAAAAAGAGTAATTGAAGAAAAATATAACAAGTATATAAGTTCTCTTAAGAGAGAAAAAAATACACATAATTTCTTCCCTTTTCTATCTAACTTGGTTAGGGTTTATCCTTTATGTAGTAGAAGTTGACACATACATGGAAACCAAAGAACAAAAATCTCAAAAATCTAATTTTTTTTTCCTCTTAAAGTTTTCATATGATAAGAGATGGATTTCAGAGAGTTCCAATAGTGGTGTTCCTACAAAAATTTGTGGCCTAAAGTTTTTGTTGGTTGATAATGATACTTCTTTGTCAAATATAGCATCAACGCTTGAATAACATCTCCAAGGTACTTTTTCCTAATCTTTCATGACTTACATGTATTAGATTTGCATAAATTTCTATATGTATCTTTTAAAATATAAAAAAATTATATGAAGAAGCGAAAAGATGTAACATCAATCTACCGTACATAAATAAAAGTTATAGTTTTAACTTTTTTTATATGGTGTAAATTTAATCCCTTTGTTGAGAAATCGCATCATATAACAAGAATAACAAGTACTGTCTCTCAGTCTCAAACAAGATGGAATAGACTATATAACCCTCAGTAATTTCAAATTGTTGGTGTTGTTGTATATAAACTGTAATTTTTTTATGAACCCCTTGCGGTACTCTAAATCCCTCATATGAATCTAGTTTTTCTCTTTGTTTCTCTAACTTTTTTTTATTTTTGGAGGGAGGGGGATTTAATGCTTTAGGTCAAACCTTTTACTAGAGTTAAAGAAGTGAATTTCGCAGTAGCATCAAATCTTTAGCCATCTTTGAAATAAAAATTAAATTGGTAGATTAATTAATAGTATTAAACAATGTATATAACTTATTTATGAAATCTTTTGATTGTGATTTTCAGTTTACAGAGTAACTACCACTGAACTTGCAAATTTAGTTCTGTCCATTCTCCGAAAACAAATTGATGAAGTCAACCTTGTTACAGTGGCAATAAGTATCAGGTAATTCTATCCACAAGGTTAAGACATATTCTCAATCTACTTCATTAATCACAAAGTAAGCTCTTATATCCACAATTTGCTCTTTGACCTATTAGCACTCCCTTATATAATAAATAAATTAATTAAGGCCTTATTCACATGTTCCTATTATTATTAGGTTCTGTAAACCTATGTTTGCTGTAGTATATTTAAACATTACACTATTGCACAAAATGAGGAATCACATAATTAGGAACTTCTAAACTAAAAGATTTTTTGTCACTAACAAACTGACAAAAGGAAATATTAAGAATTGGTAGTGAGTTTCATGTACACTTTCACTTGGGAATTATAGGTAATGCCCTGTTGAATAGAAACATGAATTGCTATTGTTACATAAAAAGCTAATTCAGAATTAAAATATTTAGTTAAACAAATAGAAAATAGCATTTTTATTCATTTATTAACTATGAATAAATGAAGGCTACGAAGTGCTCCAGAAATGTAATTGTGCATGTCACGAATTTTGATTTCTGTTGGCAACAATATACAGTATTTTAAATTGACATAATAAATCATAAACTAAGAATTTGTTTGGTCATTTCCTTTTAAGTGGGGCTAATTTATATCACCGGATAAAGTATATAGAGGTCTTTCATTGAAAATAATTTTTTTTAATTAGAATAATTACAAGTTAGGGGGTTACGTCTTACCTTGCCAATCTTAATGAGGTAATGAACCTCTACTGATTAACAAGCATGAAGAAAATTAGAGTTAGGGAGAACTAGGTATCTTATAATCATCACAAAATTTGTAATACACTTTATAATGATAGTACAAATGAAAATGCGTAAATAATGCAAAAATATAAAGGTCAAGAAGGACGTTTGAGTTTCAACACTCTACTTTCTTCTTGGCTTTTATATTTTTTTCATTATTTAAGCATTCTCATACTTCGTGATGATCATAACATATCTAGCTCTCTTTAGCTCTTATTTTATTCATGCTTGTTTTAGCGAAGGTTCATTACCTTATTAGGATTGATAAGGTAAGACCTAACTCCCCTTGCTTGTACTTATCATTGTTGTTGTTGATTATTTTAATTTTAATAAAAGACCATTAAAGACTTTGTCTAGTGGTATAAATTAGACAAAAGATGTAATGAACAAAACAAATCCTTAGTTTATGTTTTACTAGTTTAACTTACCAGCGCATTGCGCGAGCTAAACTTACTTTTTTTTTTTTTTTTTAAATTTTAGTTAATGCAAGAAATATGAGATGAAATATAATGTGGACATTATTCATAGAAAAAAATAATCCAATGCATAAGAAAATGACTATATGTTAAGATATTCGAAAAAAAAAAAAAACAAAGGAATTAATAATTTTAAATCTGTACAATAAAGTAATTAATTTACAATAAATATAATTATGTTTTCATTAGCATAAGAAATAGCCAAGAGTAGTTGAACATACCTTAACGGGGCACAAAGTTGCTCAACTCTTTTATTTTACAACTAGTTAACCTGTTTGTTGCCTTCATTACTCCTCTGTCTGCTTTCTTCCTTTTTATGTCCTGATGTGTCTTTTTTGGAACCATAAAGATGGATATTTGATTGTCAACTGATTTAAATATGATTGACCTTTTCTTCTACTTAAACTTAATGAAAGGAAAGCCTATTATGATGGTTAAATAAGTAAGATATCGATATTACATATATGATATATAATTGTGTATATATTTATATATATATTCATATAAATAGTTATGTAATGTATATGTAATATATCATTATAATAAAAATGATATATATATTTATATCGATATTATATAAATGTGTATCGGTATTGTATAAATATGTATTGATATTGTATAAATAGTTATGTAATATATCGATATTGTATAAATGGTGTATAGACATGTATTATATGATGTATAGTTTATATATATATATACACACACATCAACAAAAAACTCAATGTATTCCCACATAGTGGGGTCTGGGGAGGGTAAGATGTACGCAGTCCATACCACTACCTCCGGAGAAGTAGCAAGGTTGTTTCCGATAGACCCCCGGCTCAAGACAAAGAATATTAATCAAATCAGCAAAAAAGTATGTAACAAGATGACAAGACATAAATACACCACCCACAAGGAATAACAACAAAAGAATAGTACACCATCGCAATACAGCATGCAATAAGATAGCATACCAAGAATAATATATATATATATATATATATATATATATATATATATATATATATATATATATATATATATATATATATATATATATATATATATATATATTCATATAAATAGTTATATAATGTATATGTTATATATCAATATTATATAAATGATATATAAATTTATATCGATATTATATAAATGTGTATCGATATTATATAAATACGTACTGATATTGTAGAAATAGTTATGTAATGTATCGATATTGTATAAATGGTGTATAGATATGTACCAATACTGTATAAATAATATACAAGTATGTATTGATATTACACAACTGGTGTACAAATGTATATCAACATCGTATAAATTTTATATAAACGTATATCAATATTGTATAAGTAATACTACCTCCCTCCTTTAATGAAACATCATCACATAGATCATGAAATTATATAAAACAAAATTGAGTTCTGCTGATAATATAACTCATAAACGAATTTCAAGTAATTAAGTCAATCAACTATGAAATCAATACGTGTCGCACAACTCACATCCTCACACGCAATAAACATGCAACTATACTCTTATCTCCTTCTCTTCTAACAATTTACACCCCATACTACTAATTTACTCTTCATCTGCATCTATTTTTCTTAAAACCACTGTTGCAATGTTATTCCCTGCAAATTTTTGTTGCAAAATAATCTTGCTTTATTTAAAAAAATCTATTTTTGTTGCAACCTTTTTTTTTTTTTTAATTATTGCTGTTTAAAACCTCTGTTATTTTTAGAGTGGGTTAAAAGTCCCACATTAACTCAGAACTTTTTAAATTTTTAAGAAGAATAGACGGAGATGAAGAGTAAATTAATAGTGTGGAATGTAATTGTTAGAGGAAAAAGAGATAGCAGTATAGTTGCTATTTATATGATATCAGTATACATTTGTACACCAATTATATAATATCAATACACATTATATACTATTTATACAATATTGATACATGAATATACATTATTTATATAATATCAATACATTACATAACTATTTATATAATAACGATACACATGTATACACATTTATACAATATCAATACACGTTTATATATCATTTATATAATATCAATACAAGTTTATACACCATTTATATAAATTGATATATTACATATACATTATATAACTATTTATATAAACATATATACTTTTCTAATACATAGCAATACATCATATATATATATATACCATTATACACCATTTATATAATATTGATATATTGTATAACTAACCATCATAATAGTCGTTTCTTTCACTAAGTTTGTGTAGAAGAAAAATTCAATTATATTTAAATCAGTTGACAGTCTAATCATTCATATTCATGATTCCGTAAAGGACAGATCAGAAAAGAAAAAGAAAAAAACATGATGGAGAAGCAATGAAGGCAACAAAAAGGTTAAACATTTGTAAATAAATATAGTTGACACAGCTACTTTTGGCTGCTTCTTTTTTTGTGTAAATGGAAACGTGGCTATATTTGTTTTAAATTAATTATTTTATTGTATATTTTTTAAATTATTCCTATTTTTTTGTGTAAAACATTTAACTTAAGGGACAATTTGTATAATTTTCTCTAAATTTTATTTCTTTTATTGAAAAAATGCAAGCCTAGTGCACAATAGCTCCTACTATGCACGAGGTTTGAGAAAGGGTTGGACCACAAGGGACTATTATATTCAGTCTTATCTAATATTTCTGCAAGAGACTATTATCACGACTTGAACTAGTGACCTTCTAGTCACATGACAACAACTTTACCTATTACTTTAAAGTTTCCCTCTAATGCACAGATAAAGCTACTAATATCGACAGCTATTTTGAGAGACAAAGACTCCCTCTCTCTACCCCTCCTTCACTATTGGCACCAACCTAGCCATGGATGCTACCTTAACCCCTCCCTTTCTACCAAATCCTCCTATAACAAATTTTCCAAAAGAAATCCTTATGGCGGAAGTCCCCCTTCTTATAAAAACATCGCAGTTGGGAAAATAATAAGGCCCCGAAAATTGATGATAGTGAAATACTCCTCTCTAAGGAGGACAAACATCTCTTATACGCGCCTTGGATCCACTCCATCATCATTAAGCCAGTCAAATCAAATTTTAATCATCACTACCTCAAAAAGAAACTAGAGGATTTGTGGAAACTCCAAGAATCATTGTGTCTCATAGATATAGGGATGGGTTTTTTTACCATTAAACTCTCCAAACTGGAAAGTCAATCCTTAATTATTCATGGAGGACCCTGGTTTATAGCCGGCAGCTTCATCTTAGTAAGGAAGTGGGAACCTAATTTCGTGCGAAGTAATTCAAAGGTAGACTCAACCGCCATATGAATCCGACTGCCCCACTTGCCTACAGAGCTTTACAATGCATCTATCCTTCAACGAATAGGCAGGAAAATTGGGATATTGTTGAATGTAGACGTATGCACATTGGCGGCGCTACGGGACAGATATGCCAGAATCTGTGTCTAAATTCCCCTGGATACCCCGGTAATCGCCTCAATCTCCATCAACCACCATACCCAGCCTCTACTCTACGAGGGAGAGAGCTTTCTCCTCAAGAACTGTGGACACCTAGGCTACAAATCGAACATTTGCTCATACCAGTTTAGGTCAAAATTATCCAATCTCGCTTGGGACACAACAACATCCAAGGCCACCCTACCCCCAATGGAGAACAAAATATCGAAGGGATTTCAACCACACGATTGGTAAATAGTATCTTTTGGTAAAAAGAATAAGCCGACAATAAGAAATCAGTAATCAACCAACAAGAAAACACCTATCGTTAAGGTCAAAACCTTCGATGCGGTGTCAGGTAAGTTCCTAAACCCCTTTGACAAAAATAGAGCCTAGGAAATCTAATGTACCCATTGTTATTGGGGCCCCATCTACTAGGCCGGCCTAAGGGGAATCCTCAAATCTCCCTAGTGCTAAAGCTCCTAGCAGATCGGGTAATGGGTCCAAAAGAAGTCAAGCCCACATACCTTCTACTGTAGGGGGCAAAACTACTAACTCAATAACTCAGAGCGCAACTACCATATTACTTATGGTCCTCCTATCGAAGCCTAGATGGGTCCTAAGAGACCCGACCCTCTTTCTCCAAATCCACCTGCTTCTAAAAATTATTCCTTATCTATACCAATGGAAATTAAGATGAAGGAGGACTCCTAATGTGGTCCCCCATTAGACACCTGGACTTAGGCAATGATGAGCCTAAAGTCCTGACAGCAGGAAACTCTTTCACTTCCCACAGTGATATGATAGTAAATTTCCAAGACATGGACAAAGCATTAAATGTTGGTAGTGTTTCCCATGAGAAAACTTCTCAGCTCTCTTCACTCTATATACCTTAAGGAGAACATGACCAACCCTCCTAAAGAAGGCAATCATGAACTACTCAAGCTCCAACCAAATCATTAGCTTCACGAATCCCCTTCTATTGGATCATCAACCAACTTATTAGTTGGAAATATGCCTATCAAACAAAATTGTACCTCTGCACTTGGAATGGGAAGGGAGGCAAGTCACAATTCTCATTCAGGACCCTCAATATCTTGCCCAGTTGGCCATGGTAAGCCTGAACAAAGGACTACAGATGTTTGGCTCCAATTTATGGATAGCCACCCTATTTTACGTGATCAACTCACCATTCTAGAAGGAGATGGCTACAGAATCACTGGCTAGCATCATGAATTATTTTAGCCTGGGCCTCCCTTTCTTCCCACCACATAACCTAACCATGATGCTTTCAGAACCAGCTTTGCACCTCTCACTGGGGAACTCTAAACTCTTTTCAGTCAGCCTCAATCCCCACTCTCGACCACAATATCCCCCAATCTTACTCTGGAAATAATAGATAAGTTTAATGCTTTAGAAGCCCTAAAAGTAAGCAACAGGGATATAGAGGAGTTCCTATCCCAACTCAGAGTCCCAAGAATAGAAATTCTCAACATGGAAAAGCCTATAAGTCTAGAGTTCATAGTGCCAGTCCAGGAGATTATGATAATCATGATTCTCTTAGGTTTAGTAGGGCAGGACTAAAAGAAAATACAATAAACCTTACGATAGAAAAGACTCCAAAGGTTACTCTAACCCCCTTTAATAGGAAAAAGAAGGCCTCTTCCTTGACGCCCACCTCTAACCCCAAGGGGAAGTGAAATATAACTGCAATAGAACCATTCCATACCCTTTAATTAAAGATGAAGAATTGCATAGTGTGGTATGTTAGAGGGGATAAGAATGCTGAATTCAGAAAGCATTCCAAGGCCATGGTCAGTATCCACCAACCATGTATTCCTGTTCTACTGAAAACCAAGATAACTAATTACCAAGACCTTTATGAAGAGCTGGGATTTCAAAACCGTATCTAATCTGAGGCTGATGACAACTCAGGGGGTCTATTCATTATGTGGAGGAAGGACTCCATCTCCATCACCTCTTTCTCTATATTCACCCAAGCTATTCATGCCAAAATCAAGGTTAGTTCCCCCCTCTTCTTGGTTTCTTAGTATTATCTACGCTAGCTCTGATTTACAGTCTAGGTTTGATCTTTGTGAACAGCTCTCCTCCTTATTTGATAACTATATTTCCTCTTAGGGTAAGAGCTGGTTAGTAGGAGGTGACTTCAATGAGGTCCTTAGAGCCTCTGAGAAGTTTCGAAGTTCCATGATTCACCTGAATAGGTCTAGCCTCTTTATGAAGTGTATAAACCATTGTAAGATTTTTGACTTAGGCTTTAGGGATAGCAACTACACTTGGTCAAATATGAGGTATTAAAATAGACAGGATCTGATTCTAGAAAGGCTGGATAGATGCCCAGCTAATGATTTTTGGATTCACTTATATCTGAAAGCCTCTATCACTCACCTCCCTAAAACCCACTCTGATCATTCCCTTCTCCTCCTCAACTTAGGCTTCACTCCTGCTAACCATATCAAGCCTTTTAGGGTGGAATCTATGTGGCTTAGCCACCAAGACTTCCCCAATTTGATGAAAGACTTCTTTCTTAACTGTCCGTGCATCACCATAGCTACCTCAGATTTTGAGGAAAAGGCCAGGGATTAGAATAGGCTCATCTTTGGGAATATATTCTACAAGAAAAAGTACTTTCTTGTAACGTTAGTTGGCATTCAAAAATCTCCAAACTACCCCACAAGCTCATTTCTCCATGGACTTGAGCTTACTCTGCTGGGAGAAATCAATCACATCCTTAACTTGGAGACTGAATTCTGGAAACTCAAGTCTAGAAACTCTTGTCTTCTGGAGGGAGACTCAAATACCAAATTCTTTCATACCTCTACCCTCAATAGAAAAAGAAGAGATAGGATCAACTCTCACATATATGAGAGTGGTACATGGCACTATCACCATAAAAATATTGCCACTACTGTCTCTAACTTCTATGCCAACCTTTACACCTCTAACCATACCTTAGGGTATCTCACTACCCAATCCAACCCCTTCTCCATGGGATCCATCATATCCCTAATCATGATCTTCTTCAAGCCATCCCTTCCCTTGATGAGGTCAAAAGAGTTATTTTCTCTTTCAATCCCAACAAATCCCCTGGCCTGATAGCATGCATCCTTTTGTGTACCAAAAATTCTTGGACATTTTGAGTCCCTCCTTAGCTAAGTTCTGCAAGGATACCTTCACTTCCTACTCTATAGACCCCAGAGTAAACTACACCTGTCTCTGTCTCTTTCCCAAGTGTAGGAATGCCACCTCTCTCAAGAACTTTAGACTCATAGGCCTTTGTAACACTCATTATAAAATCATCACCAAGATCATAACCACTAGGTTTAAACCTTTTCTTGTTAAAAATATTAGCCTTAGTCAAGCTAGTTTTATGGCAAAAAGAAGAGCCTCTGATAATGCCATCATAGTTCAGCAATATGTTAGCCACTTCTCCAAAATGAAGGGTAAGAAGTCCAACATGCTCCTAAAAATTGACATTGAAAAAACTTTTGATGAACTTGAATGGCCCGTTATTAGACAAGCTCTTTCTTTTACCAACTTTCCCCAAAATCTCATAAAAATCATCCTGTCTTACATCTGTAACTTCTCTATCTCTTTCCTGCTCAATGGGGGAAAGACCACCCCTTTCAAACCTTCTAGGGACATTAGGCAGGGGGATCTCATGTCACCTTATCTTTTCATCCTTTTCATAGAACTTCTGTCTAGGAGGATTAACTATGAGGTTGACACTCTCTATTGGAATCCCATATCCATCTCTAAAGAAGGACCCTTTATATCCTATCTCTTCTTTGCTGATGACCTCACCCTCTTTGCAAAAGCTGCCCCTAAAAATTGTCAGTCCATTAATAGGATCCTTCATATTTTCAGTTTCCACTTTGAGCAAAATATTAACTTTGCTAAATCCAAAGTTATCTTCTCCAAAAATTGTGTGATAGAGGACTAGGAAAATCTCTCTCATCTTCTGGGCATCCATCCTTCTAACCACTTTGGTAAGTACTTGGGTTTCCACATCTTCTACAAAAAAAACTGAGAGGGGGAACTTTCAATTCATTATGGACAATCTAAATAGTAAGCTTGTTGGATGGAAAACCAAGTTCCTTAACATGAATGGTAGCGTAACATTGGCTAAATCCTCCTTAGCTAGCATCCCTAACCATATTATGCAATACATCCACCTTCCTAGCAACCTGTATAAATAACTGATTGAACCCAAAGAAATTTCATTTGGGGTACCACTAATGCCAAAAAGAAGATGCATCTTATTAAGTGGGACACCATCACTCTCCCTAAAAGAAATGGTAGGCTTGGTATGCAAATGGCTGCAATCAAGAACAAAGCCCTTCTCTGTAGCCTAGGTTGGAGAATTTACTCTAACCGCCACCTCTTTGTGGGCCAACACTCTTATTTTTAAATATAAGATAGTAAAAAGGGATAGTATTAAGGGCTCTAGAACTTGGAACAACATCAACAACTGTTAGAACCACTATAAAGATGCTTTATTTTAGGCCATCAAAGATGGATCCAAAGTAAAAGCTTGGGAAGATAGATGGATTCCTGGAATGCCTCCCCTTTCTTCTATTATCCAAGGGCCCACAACTAGCTTCTCTAACCCAATCATAGTCAAGGATATCTGGAAAAAGGAAAGATGGGACTTCACCCCTCCTACCTTTTAATGTCCCTCCCAATATTATCTACAACATCCAAAACACCTTCATCTAGAGTACTCATCTCAGTCAAGACACTCCTCTTTATAAACTTAGGTGTTATGGCACACTCTCATGCAAAAGTGCCTACCAGTTCATAAATAACCCGAGGAGGGATCCCCTGAAACCCCATATCTCTTCTAGCTAGATATGGCACTTTAGAGTCCCTAATAAGGTCAAGACCTATGTGTGTCTTATCCAGCACAACAGCCTGCCCACTAGGACCGCCCTCTCTAAAATAGGCCTGAACATTACAACCCTTTGTCATAGTTGTAACCAGGCCCAGGGAGACCAGTAACACATCTTCTTTGGTTGCAACTCTACCAAGATCTTCTGGAAACAGCTAATCCATATGTACAAGGGGAGTATCAAACTTTACCTTTCATATTTTGATACTAGCAATTGGTCCACCACTTGGAGAATAGTGAACAAAGAACCTTTTAACAACAACACTCCTTGGGGCACCTTTCTTCCACTCTGTCTTTGGCACCTTTGGAAAACTAGAAATACTAACAACTTCCAAAATGTTATCTCCCCTCCGTGCTTTAGGATACCTTATGTTGAAGTTGTAGAATACTATCACTTAGGATTTATCAAGGAGACCACCCCCCCCCCCACCCAACCTAAGAATATGATCACCATCAAATAGTTCCTTCCCTTCCCCACCTTATTTAAATTAAATAATGATGGCTCTTGCCTAGGTAACCTAGGAAGGGGTGGGATTAGAGGGGTCATCAGGAACTGTAGAGGACATTGGGTTGTGGGTTTTGGAAAAATCTTTACCCACGCCACTAAAAACCTCATGAAACTCGTGGCCTTAAAAGAGGGCCTCAAACTTGCCTTTGAGCAAAATTATAAACCCTTAGAAGTCTGCACTGATTCACAGAAAGTTATTAACATGTTACGCCATAGTAACTTACTTTATGATTAGGGATTGTAGAGGACATTGAGTTGTGTGTTTTGGCAGAAGATTTACCCACGTCGCTAAAAACCTCATGAAACTCATGGCCTTAAAAGAGGGCCTCAAACTTGCCTTTGAGCAAAATTATAAACCCTTAGAAGTCTGCACTGATTCACAGGAAGTTATTAACATGTTACACCATATTAACTTACTTTATGATCCAGTTGATCATGAATGCAGGTCCTTACTAAAGAGCTTGGGGAATCTTCCAGTCTACTACACTTACCGGGAGCAGAATAGGGTAGCGAATTTATTGGCTAAGCAAGGCTCTAAGAAGGATGCTTTTGACAAACTTTATATTTTTGTAACTCTACCTGTTAGTGTAGGAGTAACTTTTTGGGAAGAATTTAATGAAAAATCTTTCTCACACTATGTTTCTTGTAATGGGAACGATAATCCGAATTTTTATGTTTTTGTGCCTGATTAGGCCTTGCCATGTAAAAAACTACCTCTTCTTTACTTAATGAACTTCTATTTTACCAAAAAAAAAGCTACTAATAATGTTTAGTCTAAATGAATAGACTGGATAGAATTTTTCCACAATGAATTGGGCTTTAGAAGTACATGGGCTAAACTTTTAGATTGGCCCATCCAGTTACTCACAACCCAAATGTAGAAACCCAACTATTTAATCATTATGATGGTGTTTATTCAGAGACATATTTTTTGTATAATGTATTAGTTTTTATGTATTCAATAATCATTGTCTAAACTCCATAATCTCTAGATGTGTTAGGAGATTTACTAAATATCTGAATGTGGACTTATATATATATGTGTGTGTATTAATTTGAGATCTATTTAGGAATGTACAACTCATTTAATGTTTTCTTTTTATAACTGTGATGTTTCGATCAATTTTCACATATTCCATTTAAATTTATAGGATGTCAGCTCCCATCAGCAACAGATACCAACTAACTAATCTGTTGATCAATGATAGGATAGATGGAAGAACCACCTATATTTTTGTCTCTTCTGAAATTTGAACAACTGATCTAATGTTATTACATTGACTTTTATGAAATCGAGGAAATAGTTTTTCACAATCACTTACTCCCTTCATCCACCTTCACTTCTTCGCTATACCTAAAAATAGATGTCAAGCAATATTTATCGAGTTTGAAAAATCAATAAATAATTTACCATGTTGCATCCATTTTACCCCTATTATTAAATACTATTCATTACCTAATGTATTTTTTAAAGCATGAAATTTATTATATTCAAAGGATAATCAAATATTACCTCCATTATTTATTATTTTTTAATGTATGTGCCAAGCAAATAGTGCACAATTATTGTTGGACGGAGGGAGCACAATTTGAATAGAAAAAATAGCCATTTTTCAGATTTTTGTGTGTGTTATTTTTAGATTTTCATGAGTAAAAATAAACATAAGTCTCTTAAAATAGATATAAAACTAAAATAAATCTACAAAGAATCAGAAAATCAACTCACTAAGTCTAATTTAATTTTCTTAATACCTAACGAGGGGTTAGATTTGTGTAAAAGAGGAATTAGGTAAATATGTGAATGGTAGGTAGGTGGTAGATGTGTAACATTTGTTGTTAGTGCACACGTCCTCAATGAAAGAAATAAGAGATGCATAAAACCCTAATGTACAAATATAGCCTTTAAATTTGATATTCAATAGCTTGGGAAATTTTTATATAGGAGCTTAGGTTAATTTAGGCAGCATATTTCCACTAGATACACTAAAACATATGTTAATTATTGAAAATGTGATTTTAAAAGTTCAATTCATTGTTCCAATTCAGCACATTTCTTTAGGTTGCATGACCTAAAGGTTAGGTTGCAATTTTGTTCTTTTTTCTTTTGGCGCGGACAAAATGATAATGGTGTTACAATTTAGATTCATAACACGTATTATATGCTTCACCTAATAGACCTTATGTATTTGTCTTTTGAGCTATGTTAATAACGAGCCAATAAAATTTGTGCATCATGTGAACTTATAGTATGTCTTATAGAGTCATTAACTTTCCTCCCTTATTCTTATATGACATTCACCTAAGGATTATGCAGCGTTTTTGCTTCTTCATACGCCTGTCAATCCTTCTCGGTAATTCACCCTTAGTCATGGGTGTCACATACATCCTCCCCTCCCCTTAATGACTCATGAGCATCCTCATTGAGGTTTTTCCCGTTACCAATACTAATATGGGTATTCAATTCTGATATTATATTTATTATAATTCAAGTCAATGACACATATTACTATTACTGATGCCCAAAACTTTGTTTATCATGTGATTCTGTAATGTGTTAAGCTTTTTACTTTTCAATTTCATTCCGATGTTAATATTCATCTAAAATAATGTACACCACTTTTTTGGAATTTTGCCAACCTAGAAACCAGACAGTCCTTTGTGACCTTCCTATATCGTCGCACCCTTCATCATGGATATCACATAGTGCTTCATGATTTTTAATGAAAATTATCATTTATTAGAGATATGAAATCAATTAGCGCAAGGAAACGCATAAAGCTTCACAAGGTAAAGTAATTACTAGAGATTACCTTCCATTAAAGTTGTCTAGGAGATCTTGAAGACTCATATTCTAATAAGAAGAAAACAAGTTGCAACTTCAGTTTTGATAACTTACTACTTAAAAGCTTAGGGTGTTTGATATGGAGGAAAATATTTTTTTAAAAAATATTTTTTATCTTTTTCATGTTCAGTTGGTTAAAAGTTTTCAAAAATGTTTTGCTCAAAAAAATAAGGAGAAAGACTTTTCTGATGAATTATCAGACATTTCTTAGGTCATGATGACGCCTACTATAATCTACCTGTAGGCAAGCCAAATCCTTAGTCCGGAACGGCTAGTAATGGACTATCAAGTAGAATAAGGAAAGAATGCGGAATAAATATAACAAAAGTTTAAATACATGAATAAATCGCAGAACCTAGTGGTATCAATACAAGAGCTTCTAATATAATAAGAGTACAAAAGTGAAATAGATGAAATAAATTACACTGATATAACTTATCTTTAAATACAATATAGAGACTAGTCTATACATAAGAGGGAGGAAAGTGATACTTCAAATGTCGAGAGACCACTCTGTATTTTTGAACCATGACTGCTCCGCACAATGCACACATTAATGGCGATAACTCGTACTATGATGTGCAGGCTGCAGAAGTGTAGTATGAGTACCAAATGAATGGTACTCAATAGGCAACTGTCAATTGAGCTCCAAATATAAAGCATATATAAATGACATATGAACAGAGTAAAAACTACGCCCAAGAGATTAGAAATCATATAACAAGCCAATGAGATAATAAGGAACAACTATCCTATTCATATCTAATAGACCAACATAATAAGGCTAAGTAAGTAATAAGGGTGCACTATCTTATTCCAGCCATACATAAGAGTCTCAACACTATACCATATATCTCTAGCCAATGTATGAATAAAGAGCGGAAGAAGAATATATAATAATATACAAGGTCAATGAATAACTATACAATCTGAACAAATGAAGGAAGGGATATACAGTAATACCATAGCTACATATAGCTAGATATATATAGAGAGAGAGATACAAGGTCATCTCAAAGCATATCCAAGATCATCATAACTTCATTTCAAGGCCTCCTAATTATCCTATCAGGATTAATTAATACTACCATGCTCAAGGTTTCTAATCCACATGGCTAGACATGAAATAATCATGCATAATAATAAAATCGTAAGATAGAAGAAGATGAAAACATACCTCAAATCTCGATACCAAATTAATAACCAATCTGTCATAAAATAACCATAATAATGATCATAACAATGATAATAACAATATCAATAACAGTTACAACGTGAGTAATCAACTATTTCGGACAACCAAGTACCTAACTGAGCCTATGTATTTACCCCACCGCTTTAGGCTCGGAAGGCTCAATTAGCACACAACAACATAAGGTATTGCCATCACCCATATCTATGGAAATGTTCCATGCCAGCTAATAGACATAGGCACATACTGGTGATAGGCGATGCACATGCAAGAATGATTGCAAGGTACACAATCAATATCACAACCATCCCCTAGACTCAAATCGGGTATATATATCATTATCACAATATCCTCTGTCCTTTCCAAGTATCAACATCATCATCACAGTATTATCCCACTTTGTCTTGTATCAATATCAACATAGCAGTATCCTCCGGCCTTGCCGGGTATCAATATCATCATAAAGTATCCACCGATCTTGACGGGTATCAATATTATTATAACGATATCCTTCGTCCTTGCAGATTTCAATATTATCAATAACTATTAATACATGTATACAGATATATATAATAGGTGCACAGACTCGAGTCATAGTTAAAAGAGTGTAAATTCATAGGTCTGTTTTCCGAAATAATCTTTAAACTAAATATTATAAAAATATAGAAAGTGTCGAAATATCTCACCATAGGAGTAAATAATAGTGTCAAATCATGGACTAAGATCTATCTCGATCAAATTTTTAAAAAATATTTTTCAACCTGTCTTATACGTTTAAATATTCCATTTAGTTGGCAATTATTATAATAAAGAAAGCCATTATTATGATGAAAAGTGAGTTTTAACACTTATTTAGGAACAATAGTATTATGTTAAGGTCGTATTTCAGCTAGAATCACTAATTATGAACGTACCGAATCTATTCATACCATCACCAGTATTTAGTAAATGAAATCAAAAGCAACATAAACATATATGTATCCTTATTCTATAGTTGTATCCTCAAAAAGAATAAATATTTTTCGACTATCCAATCAATATCATAAAATGACCTCAGCCCAATGATATATCTGAAATAATTACAACATCGTACTCACGGCCTTCGACCCAGTAGTAAAAGATAAGCCCCATAAGTGCTAAAGTAAATGACAAGTTCCATGAGGCATAAATTAAATGACAAGCCCCACGAGGGCTAAAGTAAATGACAAGTCCCACGGGGGCTAAAGTAAAAGAGAAGCGAGGAAGCACATACCTTTATAACCCCTCATTCGCCGTCAAGACAATTTATCCATAGATATATGAATGCATATAATATGAATATTACAATGCATTATCGGATTCCACATGATTAGTAGCATGGCTTCTCATGTAGTCAATAAATATGCCTTCTAGAGCCCTTAGTATCATGACTCACAATGTTAGCAACAATAGAACTTTCTAACCTAATCACTAGTTTGGTTACCAGGCAATGTATAACAATAGTAATATCATAGTCCAAAGCTTGAAATAGTAGCCTAGTTAATGATTTAAATGATAACACAGTCATGGTCTTAATTAATATCATAATCCATAGCTACACTTAGCATTAACGAAAATGTAGTCAACAATCATATACATCACCTCAAATACTATTTTCATAACTCATTTACCACGGTTAGCTAACATACTCCCAAGGTCATTCTTTAAGCGTTTAAAACATGCGTCTAAGGTCTTCAATGTGTAATACCCCATATTTCTCAAGCTTAACTTAACTCTAAGTACATGAGTCATCTTATATAAAAAAAAACACTCAGTATTTTTTTGTTTAGAGCCTGATGTTGCATAGAAAATTCAGCTAACTTTCCAACGATATAAAATTCGTCCAAATACGATACCCGAGCGAAGAATTATGACCGTTTTTGTAAAACAGTGTACCACCTGGTACTTCAGCGCATCCCAGAGGCAGTCTGAAATTATCATTTTTCAGTGAGCCAATGTGATACCACCATATCGCACCACCAGTTAATTTCTTAATCGGCAAAAGCTCTGCGATATTGGCACGTCACGCCAAGGATCCAATCCACAATTATCAATTTCTAGTAAAGCAACACGATTGTACCGCATTGCGCTAAGCTTCCATATCCCATCCAGTATTGTAACGCGATTCCACCGCATTGCACCACCAGCCATATTCTCATTTGTCATTTTTCAGTAGTTTGGCGCGATAGTGGCGCGTCGCGCCAAGTGTCCAAATTTGGAATTTTTCAGTAACGATTTTAAATTATTCCCATGGTCAATTGGGTATTTTTCCATGACCCAAGTCAGCCTTTAACATGTAAATTACCGCAATTAACCTAGTTACATCATTATTATTCAATTTTCCCCAAAATCAAAGCATTCTCTCTCAAGAAAACAAACCATAGCTTCAAGAATCAAGGTCAAAACTCAAGAATTTCTTCAAGCACCTTCAAGAACTAATAACCCAAGGTATGTTAGGTGTTCATCTATGGGTCTCTTTCACCCATAGAGTCCATGAATCCATTTTCAAACTACAAGATTCCTGAATTATGAACTTTTATGCTTGAATTGAATTGAATTCATGTTCATGTTATTGTTGGATTTTAGTTCATGATTAAATTACAAGATTTTATGAAATTAATCCTTTTATGTGTTGAATTACATGATCTTCATGATAAACCTTCAATTTGCTAGTTGATTTATGTAGCTATGATAACTATATGTGTTGATTATTGTATGATCTAAGCATGGTCCTCATGTGTTTGATAAATTATCCTAGAGTTTTCATGTTTGTTGTTTTACTATCTTCTTAAATGTTCGATATTCACCCAACTCAGGGCAGGTAGTTGTAGTTAGCGTTGGGTAATGGAAGAGGTGGTCTCTGGTCCCAGTTGGACCTTGGACGCCCATAATGACAAGGCCCTCCAGGCGGCCCATGTCATAAGTGGTTAGTATTTTAAATGTACTAGTATATAAGATGAAGGCTAGCTTAAACGCATGAGGTAGCTGAGCATAAATGCATGAACATACTATATCTGAGAACTCTAGACCAAGCATAAACATGTTTTTGATATGATCTGTAATCTTAAAGTCTAAAATCTGTATAACTGAATAACTAATGTATGAATTACTATGTCAAGCGAAACTGAATTGAGATATACTGAATACTGTACTGAGACTGAGAAAGGTATTATATAACCGATAATCCCCAATTTTAGCTAATTGGGGTCCAACCTGTAACCCCAGTTAGAAGGGTGTCAGGACTGTGCCATGGGTACTAATAATGGTTATATGTACCCACTAAACTGGTATCTCGAAGGACCAGGGAGACATTCGAAACTAGCGGGCGGCCCCTGAGAGGAAGTCAAGCCTAAACTGATAGGTGACCCCTCATATCCTACGCTAGCTACGTAGTTCTAGAATTTAGGGACTGCTACTAACGACTCTGCCTAAACTGACGGGGGAGCTGTCATCCCTGCATTCACTCGGTGCTAAATCTTACTCCCAACTGAACTGACACTGTACTGAACTGAACTAAGTTTAATTGAACATAACAACTGACATTTTTCACCGTGATAATATAAATTGAATAATTGATAACATTCATATTTTAACTGAATCATGACTTGACAATTTGAAATCATGTAAAACATGTAGGTATCGAGTGTTCATAACCCAACATTACTGAATGATCATCAAATACGATATCAAACTTGAAATACTGTAATATACGATCATGGTTTGAAGACCCAAAATATGGGAATTTCATCAAATAAGTGAAAATCATACATTCAATATGGGAATGTTGTAAACATGAGAAAACAACGTGGTTTACTATCTAAATTCATAATTTAGGAATTAATCTTGAAATTAGTTGATCATGACATGGGAAATTGCAACAGTAAAAACATGGTATGACTCATTCCACTTGAAAACACTTGTAACCATAACTTGTAATTGAATTAACAAGAGATTCATGAATTTATTTTACCTTGAACATATATGAACTCATAAATTAAACAAAAAGAGGGTTTTTGGACTCCATGGGTTAAAGAGACCTATGAATGAACATCCCACATACCTTAACAACTGAATTCTTGGAAGTTTCTTGGATTAAAAGCTTGAACTCATGATTTTCTTAAGAATGAAGCTTAAATTTGTTCTTGGGGAAGAAGGCAGGTTTCTCGAGAGAAATTTGGGTAAAAGAGGCAAATAATTCCCTTTTGGAACCCCCCAAATTTGTGTTTGGACAAAATAGGAAGAGGGAAATAACTCAAATGCCCCTTAGGCACTTAATCAATAACACTGTACAAGACAGAGCCATGCATCGTGCCTCTCTCTCCACTAGAGAGAGCAACACATCATGTAGCTTACTCCACTGGAGAGAGAAATGCATCACAGAGCTCCTCATAGTGGGAGAAAGCAATGTGTCGCAGCCAAAATGCATTGTTGCACTGTTTTGGCCATCCAAAATTGTCCCAAACCTAGTTTGAAAATCCTGAAACTCACCTAAGACATACTTTTAACCTCCTCAACCATGAATCAACTTAAAACAAATAAGTTGGAGTCGAGAAGGCCAAACTAAAATTCCACAAAGTCTAGGGGTCTTGAAAATGACTAACTCCTCATCACTTAGTAAAATATTCAAGCCTTGGGGCCCTTAAGCAAGAAACTAAGAGCTAAATTGAGCTTAGCATCTTACGGGGTATTACAATATCTCCCCCTTGGGAATATTCATCCTTGAATAAGGTTGGTTTGGCTGAGAATACTTGGACAACTGAGATCATATACTAAACATGTATGACTGGAAACATAAAACACGAACTAAACTAGTTTCGTGAATACGTGCAATGATATGAGATTGGTTACATAGATGAAACTGAGAACGGAAGAGAGTCAATATAAGGGAGATCATTATCTCAAGATGAATCTGCATTTGCGGAGAAAATATGAGGGTACTTGGTCTGCATATCTGCTTCTACTTCTGAAGTACCTCCCTCAACCGACTGATTCCGCCAAAGGACTTTAATCAAGGAAACCTCTTTATTTCTTAGCCTACGAATCTAACGATGAAGGATCTCAATTGGGACTTCTTCATTGGAAATGCTATCCCTTAAATCCATATCTTCTAAATGAACAACTGCAGCTGAATCACTAATACATTTCTTAACTAAGGAAATAAAAAATACTAGATGTACTGGATCACCAAATCAACTACAGCTGAATCACCAAATCTGTAGGCAGCTCTAGCTCATAAGCTACCTTCCCAAAATAGCTCAAGATAATAAATAGGCAAACATAATGGGGATTGAGTTTCCCCTTCTTGCCAAACCTCTTCACTCCCTCCATAGGAAAAATCTTTAAATAGACAAAATCACCAACCTCAAACTCAAGATCCCTTATTCTCACATCTACATAAGATTTTTGACGACTTTAAGTTGCCTTCAGCTTCTCCCAAATCAATTGATTTTTTTCCATCACATCAAATACTGCATCAGGCCCTATCAAGGCAATTTCTCCTGCCTCAAACCAACCAATAGGAGACCTACATCTCCTTTTATAGAGAGATTCAAATGGAGTCATTTAAATACTGGTGTAATAATTGTTGTTATAGGCAAACTCAATAAAAGGTAAGTGGTCATCTCAACTACCTTTAAAGTTGATATCACATGCCTACAACATATCCCCTAAGGTTTGAATGGTCCTCTCTGCTTGACCATCTATCTGAGGATGAAAGGCTATACTGAGATGAACTTGGGTACAAAGACCCTTCTAAAAAGCCTTTCTAAAGTAAGAGGTAAACTGAGTACCTCTATCTGATATAATAGAGAACGAAATTATATATACCTTAACCAACTCCATAATATAAATCCTGGCATAATATTTAGCTGAGTATGAAATATGAACTAGCAAGAAATGATTTGATTTGGTCATTCTACCTACAATGACCTATATCAAATCATGCTGACGACGCGTATGAGGTAAACCTGTCACAAAATACATGTTCACCGCTTCCTACTTACAAGTGGGGATACTGAACTCTAGCAATGTACCATTAGGCCTTTGGTGCTCAACCTTGACCTACAAACAGTTCAGAAACTTAGCCATTAAATCTGCAATATCTTTCTTTATACCACTCTACCAATATATTTCTTGCAAGTCACTGTATATCTTAGTGGTTCCTAGGTGGATAGAGTATTATGCACCATGCATTTCTGCAAGTATTTGCTATCCGAAGCCATCGACACACGGAACACATAATCTACCTTGGCAACGAAGCGCACCATCTTTTCTTTGGGAGAAGCCCTCCACTTTTTGATCTCTAAAAGCCTCATTCAACTTAACCAAATTAGGATCTCTGACTTGCATTTCTTTCACTTTGGACACCAATGAAGATTCCAAACAATTCTGAGCCCATACACTACCCTCAGCTGAATCAACCAATCAAACACCTAGTCTAGCAAGTTGATAAACCTCATCAACTAACTTTTTCTTATCCTTCTCAACATGATAAACACTACTCATAGACAACCTGCTAAGGGCATTTGCTACTACATTGTCCTTGCCCGGATGATACAACAAACTCATATTATAATCTTTTAATAACTCAAGACACTTTATCTGATGAAGATTCAGATCTTTCTGTGTGAACACGTACTGTAAACTCTTATGATTAGTGAACACATCAACATGAACCCCATATTGATAATGTCTCCAAATTTTCAAAGAAAATACAAAAGCTGCCAACTCAAGATCATGGGTGGTATAATTATTTTCATGAAGTTTAAGTTGTCTAGAGGCATAGGCTATGACCTTACCTCTATGTATCAAAACACAATCAAGACCAACTTTGGAAGCATCATAGTAAACTACGAATCCAATTTAACCATCTAGAAAAGTCAAGATTGGGGCGAAAGTGAGTTGAGTCTTTAACTCTTAAAAACTCAACTTTCAAGAATCTGACCCCTAAAATTTGACTTTTTTTAAGTCAATCGAGCAATTGGGGTGGAAATAGGAGGCAATCCTTCAACAAACCAGCTGTAATAGTCAGCCAAACCTAAGAAACTCCTAATATCTGATGGAGAGATAGGTCTAGGACTGTTTCTAACAGCTTCACTCTTCTAAGGGTCAACTCTAATGCCATCACATAAAATAATATGGCCAAGGAAAGCTACTGATCTTATCCAAAAATTTCACTTACAGAATTTAGAAAATAACTGATGATCTCTAAGGGTTTGCAACATGATTCTCAGATGGTCTGCATGACCATTCTCACTACGGGAATAGGATATTATCATTGAAGACTATGATGAACATGTCCAAGTAATGCTTCAACACTCTATTCATCAAGTCCATAAAAGTTGCAGGGGTATTCGTTAGTCTAAAAGATATAACTAGAAATTCAAAGTGACCATACCGAGTTCTGAAAACTGTTTTTGGAATATCACATTCTCTGGATCTAAGCTGATGATAGTCGAATCTAAGGTCTATCTTAGAGAAATAACTGGCACCCTAAAGTTGGCTAAACAAGTCATCTTTGGGAGTAGATACTTATTTTTATGGTGACTTTGTTCAACTGTAGGTAATCGATTCATATTTTAAGAGAACCATCTTTCTTACGCACGAATAAGACTAGAGCACCCAATGAAGGAACACTTGGCCTGATGAAACCCTTGTTTAAGAGACCTTTTAAATTTTTGTTCAAATCCTTAAGCTTATCTAGACCCATTCTGTAAGGTGAAATAGAGATAGGATGGGTATTTGGAAGGAGATCTATTCCGAAGTCAATTTCCCTTTCGGGAGAAACTCTGGAAGATCTTCAGGGAACACATTTGTAAATTTCCTTACTGCAGAAATAGACTCGATACTTGGAATCTCAGAACTAGAGTCATTGACTTAACAAAAATGGTAAACATACCCTTTAGATATCATATTTCTTGCTCGAACATATGAAACAAATTGACTCCTAAGTGCTGAAGTACTACGCCTCCATTCAATGATTGGTTCATTGGGAAACTAAAACTGAACGACTCTATTTCTGCAATCAACTGATGCATAACATGAGTGGAGCCAATCTATGTTGAGAATGACATCAAAATTATTCATCTCAAACTCCACAAGATCAACTAAGGTAACTTTTTGAGATACTGTGACAGAGCAATTTCTATATACCCATCTGCATATAATAAATTTACCCACTGGGGTAGACACTAAGAAAGGCTTTGTTAATGTTTCAGGACTAACGTCGAAGTTGACATCTATATAAGGATTCACCAAAAAACTGAAGCTCTGGGATCTAATAAAGCATAAACGTGAAGATGAAAGACCTGCAACATACATGTAACCACTTCAAGAGAACTTTCCTGATCATACTGAACCTGGAGGGCATACAGCTTATTCTGATACTTCCCGTTGGTGGCACTGGAAGTGAAACCCTACTGATTCGGGTGACCCACTAGTACTGCTAAAGATTTAGTCTGGCCTTGCTAGCGATTATTTTAGCCCCTCTGCGCAACTACCAAATACACTCGGACCCTGTGGCCTGGCTTGCCACACCCAAAACATACATCACTACCAGACATACACTCTTCCTAATGATTTCTACCATATTTCCAATAAATCAAATTAGTACGACCACTGCTCACATTGCTTTAGGACTTAGATCCTGGCGCCCTAGACCGATTGTCTTACCTGAACTTGAGCACTATCGTACTAGCTAAAGATGGATCCAGAGCTGAAGATTTCTGATGAAACTAAGAACCGTTTCCACCTTCTAACTTTGGTTGAGAAAATTTGAAACTACCTGTTCTGGACCTGTTATTCTCATTCTCTCTCTCTCATTATGTTTTTTCTCCTTAATTTATGGAGCATGAACCATAAGTCTAGTTAAGTCCATTTACTTCATCAATATGGCAGTCCTACACTCCTTGAATACACTATTAGCTATACTAGATACAAACTTACTCATTCTAGACCTATTGTCTGCCACCATAGTAGAAGCATACCTTGCCAACTGAGCGAAATTAAGCGAGTACTCCTTCACACTCATACAACCTTGCTTCAAGTTAATGAACTCTTACACCTTAGTTTCCCTCAACTCTAATGAAAATAACCTATCTAAGAAAGTTATCACAAACTCCTCCCGCTCAACAGGCACTGCCTCCACACCTCAGTTCTTCTTCCACTACTTAAACTAGGTATATGCTACATTTTGTAACTGATATGCAGCCAACCCTACACTCTCACTCGAAATGATACCCATGATATCTGTCACCTTCTAGATATACCCAGAGCTCTTATGGATCATCTTTAGACTTGGATCTAGAAAACAATGGGGGATTCATTTGGGTGAAATCTAGAACGCTAACTACAGCCATATTTGCCACTGGATTGGATGGGGAAATATCCTGTTGGTTGTTTTGAGTAGTGTTTGAATGGCCCAGGGTCGTTAAAGAAGACCTGAACTTGGCCTAAGAGACATGCTCATGCAGGGGATCTTTCTGAATAGGCAGTGGTGTGGGATGATCCCCATTCCTTCTTCTGTTATATCTTCTGGAAGGAATTATCTATAAATGGAATGAAGGGTGTATTATAAAGAGATTTTAAATATATCTCATGCTCTTTCATGTGACTTGAATACTAAAAAAGGGTAAACTTTCCTAAAATGCCTCATAGCCTTTTGTCCATAAGTGTGTGGAGCTTCACACCCATGCACAAGACTATACTCAATGCAACTTTCAGACTCCCTAGGACACTTTAAAACTTTAGGCTCTAATACCAAGTTTTTTCATGATCCGAGCCTACCTCTAGTCGTGATAACAGTGCTTACGATCATAAGTGACCACAAGCTAACCCATTAGCTGGTAAGCTGTTGTCAAATTGAATAATAAATATGAATCAAAACATGCCTAAAATATCTGATAAAATATTGGAAATCAAACTATCTGTCTGAGTAACTGATAATACTTAATGAACGGATTGACTGTTTGAAAGCCTCTAAACATCATGAGAATTTAGTGAGATAGACCCCCAACTAACTCCAACTAACTGAAAATATAGAAATACTAAAATAACTGAGATAAACATATCATGTCCTTGATGGATGAGGATTCACCAATACTGTTGCTAAGTAATTGAGTTATTTATGAATCATCGGGAAATTATGCATCTAAACCTATGTTATAAGATAACATAGCGCAAATAAAAGTATGCGGTCAGCACTTTGAATGTACTGGTGTATGAGATGGGGGCTGGCTGAAATGCATGAGGTAGCTGAGTAAAAATGCATGAACAAACAATATATGAAAATGTAAGACCAAGAATAAACATATTTTTGATAAGATCTGTAATCTTAAAGACTGAAATTTGTATAACTGAATAACTGAATAATTGATGTCTGAAATACTTGGTCAAGAAAACCTGAACTGAGATACACTGAATATTGTACTAATACAATGGGAGGTATCATATGACCGATATGCCCCAATCTGAGCTAATCGGGGTCCAACATGTAACCCCAATTGGAAGGGTGTAGGTACCGTGACACGAGTACTAACACTAGCTGTGTGGATCTACTAAACTGGTGTCCCGAAAAACCAGGGTGTTAACCCTAAACTAACGGGTGACCCTTGAGAGGAAGTTAAGCCTAAACTGATAGGTGACCCCTCATATCCTATACTAGCTACGTAGTTATGGAATGTAGGAACTGCTACTAACAACTCTGCCTAAACTGATGGGGAGCCTCCGCCTAAATTCACTCGGTGCTAAATCCTATTCCCAACTGAACTGAAACTGGTACTTAACTGAACTATATTTAACTAAACATAACAACTAACATTTCTCATCATGATCATAAAAACTGAGTAACTGATAACATTCATGGTTTAACTTAATCATTACTTGAGAATCTGAAATCATGAAAAACACGTAGGTATCGTGTGTTCATAACCCACTAGCACTGAATGATCAAAAAATATGACATCAAACTTGAAATACTGTAATACGTGATCATGGTTCAAAGACCCAAAACATAGGAAATTCATCAAACATGTGAAAATCATAAAGTCCACATGGGAATGCTTTAAACATGAGAAAATAACATGGTTTCATGGCTAAATTCATAATTTGAGAATTAATTCTGAAATTAGTTGATCATGACAGTGGAAATTGCAATACTTAAACCATGATATGACTCATTCCATTTGAAAACACTTGTAACCATAACTTGTAATTGAATTAACAAGAGATTCATGAATTTATTAATTAACAATTTTTTTTTATGAACTACTTGGTGGTTCCTATTCTTTCGCATTTGGTTATAATGTCCCATTATTACTCTTTTCAAATAAATTGACAATGACATACGATTTGATGATATTTTTAAAAAAATAGTTACAGGATTATTAATTAGAAAAAAATGTAAAATAATTGTCTAAACCTCCTGATTTTTATATGTGAATGGACATATACTTTTTCTATGAAAGTAAAATTCATGAGAGTTTGAGAGAAAGAAAACTGTAAATTTTGAAAAATAGAATTATGCCTAGAGATGGAGAGACTAAAAATATATGTGAATGTTCAGTCGTGAATAAGAAGTTGTAATCAACTCTAACTCCATTTTAAAACATATTGAAAGATAAGATTTAAAATTATTTATAATTCAAATTTAATTTTATAACACAATTACGTATAAGCACACACCCACGTTTATCTTTGGTGCATGAAGTGGAATTCCGGGGAAAATGGGATAAGTTTTGTTAATTTTTTTCTATTTGTTTTTAAATTTATTTTACATTTTAAATAGTTTTCATAATATAAATGAAGGGGGATAAAGGTGACATCACGAAATAATGGTGATCTATAATAATATATATTAATAGTATTTTGATTTAACAATATACTAAATCAAAAAGAAATTTAAGCCAAATAACATGTCAATTTCCAAACTGACAAAATTTTGAATTTACAAATAATTCTATAAATATAAAATTATTGTTTAAAAATTATTAAAAAATAAAATAAATATAAAAAATATTTTTTTGAAATAGTTTTCATGGTCCCAACACGAAATTGATTATTTGGTAGATGACTTATTTATATTAACTAAAAATAATCTATATAAAATCGAATTCATTAGATAACCATCAATATTCTTCTTCTTGTTATGATTTCGGTGTTCCATGTTTTATTAGGTATCTGAGTGCTTCCCGATGTTTCCTACTACCTATGCGTTACTTTATATTTATATTTATATTTATATTTATATTTATATTTATATTTATATTTATATTTATATTTATATTTGTGTGGCGACTGTCTTGAGCCGGGGGTCTATCGGAAACAGCCTTTCTACTTCTTCAGAGGTAGAGGTATGGACTGCGTACATCTTACCCCCCCAGACCCCACTAGGTGGGAATACACTGGGTTTGTTGTTGTTGTTGTTGTTGATTACTTCCCACAAAGAAAAAGAGTTCTAGATGCGGTTGTGAAGAAAGAGTCCTAAACATGTGGAGGTGTGGGAGTTAATCCCATATTAAATTTATTACTATTAATTTTTAATAATTAATGTAAAAAATCTTCATTTAACAAAGGAGTAAATAGACAATCATCACTATGATTTAAAAAACTGCTGAGATTTATTTATTTTTTAAAAAAAAAAACTGGAAAATATAAATAAGTATCAAAATTTTAAAAAGCTATAATAAACAATGATTTTTTTACATTAAAATATTACAATATTTTTTATAAGTTTAGTGATAACATATTGTGGGTATCTAATTGTTTAAAATAAAAAATTATATCTTAATCTAAATAGTCAAATAAATTTTAAAAAAGTTTATGTAGATTATGTATTATAAGATTTTTAGTTTCTTATCTAAATAAGATCTCAAATTAGATTATTATAAGATGTTTAAATTCTGATGTAAGTAAGAACTCGAAATTAGATTAAACCTCCCAAATATTTTTATTTGAAATAGAAAATATTTATTGTTTTTAATTTACATAAAAAATAAATAGCTTTACCTAATTTAACTAATTTTTTCTAAAAAGTAACAAATGGCATTATCTTATTAGTCCACTTGGCAACCATCTATGCAAGACTTTCTTGCTATTTATAATATATAGATAATTGCATTTTATCCCTTAATCAGCCAGGCAAAATATATACACCATCGGTCTTAGTTTATGCAAAGGGGTTCAAAACATAATTTTAACTATGAATTCGAATATAAATTCTTCAAATATTTTAAAATAAATTACTTACATAGTTGAAAGCTATAAGAAAAATAATATACATGTTTGTAAACATAACGATTGAAATATTTCATAAGACGTTTGATAAAGTTATATTCATAAATGTTTTATTCAATTTTCGAAAATATTCCCACCTTCAAATATATAGGGAAAGTATTATTCAAGAAATACATCAAAACCTCACTAAATAGTAATTCAACAATATGCAAACTAATCATTTTTTTAGCCACTTCTTATCACTTATGAATTAAATTAAGTTTTCATGATAAGAAATATTGACATATTTTCACTTATGATGATTATTACTCTGAAATAGCAAATGGCTTCGGAGAACATATCGATATAATGTTAGGCAATAGAGAAAATAAATGGAGTTACATTTTGTCATATATTGTTTGTTCTATTTTGGGAATATGTAAATTATAAAAGGATACATAATATGAATATTTTTATTAAATACAAATGAATGTTTATAGACTTGGAAGAGATTTTTGTAAGAGCATCTTGTAATTTGAATTTTTTCACCAATCATCAAAAGTAATAAGAAAATATATTATTTTTCATATGTTCCATCTTTGTTTTATATTTTATATGAAATTTTTTATTTTTGTAACTTTATAGTTTCTTTTGATCCAAAATAGTAAAACTTACGACTTTGTTGGATGTAATTATTTTTTTTCTCCTCTTTCTGGCCTTTAATCCACTTAAAAATGTCCAGATTGTTATAAAACAAGAAAGAATAAAGAAGAGTAGAGAGAATACAGAGAGCGATTCTTATTTCTTCTCTTGAGGGATGAGAAATCATCAGATTATAAATACAATGAACAAAACTCCTCTATTTATAGGGGAAATTTACTCTTAGTCTGAGTAAAAGACAGATGCTTCAAATCCTAATAGATATCAAAGTAGATCTTGATAGATCTTGATAGACATTCACTATAACGTAAATACATTTATAGAACTCCCCCTGAATGTCTAATTGGTAGATAACGTGCCTCGTTAAAACCTTACTAGAAAAAATCTAGTAGGAAAAAAAATCTAGTAAAGGAAAATGAGTACACATCTCTAATAATACGCATTTCGGCTGCCTCATTAAAAACCTTACAAGGAAAACCCAGTGGGACAAAACCTCGTAAGGGAAAAAGAGTACAACGCTTATTAACTCCCCCTAATGAGAACATCCTTAAACCTTTCCATCCCGATCTTGTGCACCATCTTCTTAAAAGTTGTAATTGGAGAAGATTTGGTGAATAAATCAGTCACATTGTAATTTGAACGAATCTGTTGCACATTAATATCATCATTCTTTTATAGCTCATGTATGTAGAAAAGCTTTGGCAAAGTGTGCTTCGTTCTATCTGCATTTATGAATCCTCCCTCAAGATGTGCTATGTACGCTGAATTATCTCTGTATAAAATTGTGGGTAGATTGTCATATTTCACACCATATTTTTCTCGAATAAGATGTATCATGGATCTCAACCATACTCATTCTTGACTTGCTTCATGAATAACTATTATCTCATCATGGTTCGATGAAGTGGCTACGATAGACTGCTTTGTATATCTCCAAGATATTGCAGTATCCCCACATGTGAACACATTGTATGTTTGAGATATAGATTTATGCGGGTTAGATGAGAACCCAACATCAGCATGACCAGTAAGATCGGGACTGCAATCTTTAGAATAAAATAAAATCATGCATCTTATCCAATTTTGATGTGTCCTAGTCGGAGTAGAAATATACCTTGCTAACAAATTGAGCGAAAGGCTATATTGGGTCTTGTAGTTTTTTACAAGATACATGAGTGCACCAATTGTACTAAGATATGGTACTTCACAACCAATCCAAATTGGTATATTTCTCATTTCAACAAATAATCTTATTGCTTTTGAAAACTCTCCAAGATTTTCAATAATTTTCAAGCTATAAGTGTATGCAATATAAGGATTATCAATAAGTTTCCCAGAAACTTTTATATTTTGAATCCTTAAAGAAGTTTTCATACAAATTTTGTCAAAGTGACAACAATCAACATTTTATATATGAAATCTCCAAGTGTCTGGACTGCAAATCAAATAAGTTTTCACTTATCAAGATGCATCCTTTCATGTCACTTAATAAATGTTTCTACGTCAGCATGCTTAAATTAACGTAGAATTCAAATCCTCGTAATCTTTCACAATATTACGTCAATATTGTGTCACAGATATTGATGTTATATCATTTTATATCAGTTCACAATGCGACATAACATTTGAGATCTCATTACTTCATTATTTTCAGGTACTTGAACCTCTCATAAGGTTTCATGAAGTGGTATGTCGTAGGCTCTTCAAGAACTCATTACCATCTTGTTATGATTATTTTCTCCTTAGTTTTTAAGGACTATTTCATTTGGAACCGATCAGTCTACCACGCTTCACGCATGCATAGACTTTGCCTTTTAGGAACACAAAATAAGGGCATTTGCACTTAATATGAGATGCTTTCAGCATTTGACATGAATTATCTTTTGGATAAGGATATGGTGATAATTCCTAACATATTTCATAGCGCTTATAATCTCCCTCTTATGTTAGGAAAACTTACATACATCCTCTACTTCTTTGAGGAATCCATTTTTGTGCATCATGGTATATTCATTAATCGTATACTGCACATCAAAACTATTAAATGAAATAGTTGGTTCATGACCTTGAACCAATTGAGGGGGAAGAAATAATCATAATTTATTGGTATAATGCATACAAGTGGTATTGTATGCAACATATCATATTTCAGACCAACACATGAAGCTTTATTCTCATTAGCGATGGTTTAGCTATTTATCGAAGGCATTCAATGTCAAACCATCATCATCAAGATAACTTTCTTAATTGAACAATCTGAAAATTATGTTCTTAACTCAATTTTAGTGAGCAAGCAACTTTATGAATGTCAAACTGCAGGTTGACAATGAATGTACATGTGATCATCTTATTGATGCATCTTTTCAACATATCACATGATAGGTGAACGGGCCCTTATTCATCTTTTATATTTTTCAGATTTAAGAAATTCAATCCCAACATTAGTTGGTCCGACCAACTTATCATGAGAACAAATGAATAAACAATTCTCGAAGAATCTTCTAGTTCTTCAATACATGTCTAATATTCAATATGCACATCTTTGAGATGTCACAATCGTTCATATCAATTTATGAACTTTTATTCTAGTAAACTCCAAGTTTACCCGGACATGTACTTTTATTTTCTTTAATAAATTTCAGATTTACTATTACATGAATAAATTTCAGATTTACTACTTTAGAAGTAGATTTTGAAATAACTCTTCTCAGTTATTCTTCCTCATTCGGAAGTAAGTTGTGATACCATCATAATCAAGTACACGTTTGCATTAATAAGCTTCTCATTCCCCAGGAATGGAATATAATCGTGTCTTAAGCCTATCAAATTATGATAGCTTATAACCTTTTACAAGATTTTGCTACTTTAGAAGAAAATCGAGGCATACATATGATGTAGAGAATTTTTCTCTATCATATCTTATGATCATAATATGCGTGTGAAAATATCATCACTTTTGATGATCATAATCATACTGTCCCTCCACACATATATTCGTGCATTTAATCACTTATCTTCTTTCAGACATATTATGCACTGCTACCACATACACCTCAAGAATGAAGTAAGTTGTCATATTTCAGACTTGTCATATATTCCTATCACATTCACTTCATGGAATGAAGCATATTCAATGGGTCGAATTTCAAACTTTTCATCAAAATCCATTATTTTGCCTTAGCCATCATAATATCATCAAAATGGTATATTCAGATTCAAACTCAATATTTGATCCATATAAAGGCATCTTAGGCATGAATCGATGGGACTTGAACCCAACATATTATCATCCTTTTTGATAATATTGTTCTTGAGGAATAAATTTAAAATCTAAATGGTTTCAAACCAGTTATTTTTCCTCAAATTCAATAATAATTATATCATTAATAGAAAAATACAAATAACATAAGGAATTACTAACCTTGACCTTTAGATTTATAATCTCACCTTATTTGGCAGAGTCTCGTACTGATAACGTATTATAAAATAAGAAAGAATAAAGAAGAAGAGTAGAGAGAATAGAGAGAGCGATTCTTATTTCGTCTCTTGAGGGATGAGAGATTATCATATTGTAAATACAATGAACAAAACCCCTCTATTTATAGGGGAAATTTACTCCTAGTTTGAGTAAAAAACGGATGCTTCAAATCCAAATAGATATCAAAGTAGATCTTGATAGACATTCACTATAATATAAATACATATATAACAAAGATAGATTTTTTTCATGAATTTTTATTATAAATCCTTCAGTGTAACCTTTAAGTAATATTAAAAGAATTACACAATAATATTTTGTGTCTTTTTAATTTCTCATCTTTATTAAAGTCTTTGGTTAAAGATTCTACTTTTTTCTTATTTTCTTGATAAATTCTCCTATTTTACTATTTTTATTGTAAAATAATAAATATGTCAATTAATCATTCATTCATATTCTTTAATGGAAAATTTTAGTGATCTTTATTTTTATTAATTCCAAAACTTTTTATTATCATAACTCCTAAGATAATTAATTGTAATATTCATAATATTTCTTTTGTATGTCTTATCATATTCCTATTAAGAAAAACATTTAAAGATTTTGCAGAAATGACATATTAGTCTTTTAAGTTATTTCTATTATGTTTTTGGTGCTTCCTATATTCATGTTTTAGTTTGACTTGAACAGTAAGATGAAAGCTATTAATGAATGGTGATCGGCTTGTAGGAGTGAATAATGTCGACAAGAGTTCGAATAATTATGCATTGATTTCATTTTTTTCATTTATCTTTTAATGATGAAGGTTATAAGAATGTTGTTGCATTATTTATCTTTTTATATGTTCTTTCTATTATCACGATCTGAGGCTATCCCCTAGTCGTGACAACGGTGCTTACGACCACAAGTGACCACAAGCTAACCCATGAGCTGGTACATGTTGTGAGCACTGAAAAAAATAGTAATACAACACATGTGTGGAAAGTAAACTAATAAGATACTGTAAAACAGGATACTAAAATACGTATCAAAACATGTTTGAAATATCTATTAACACCCAATTTTTTCCCTCCATGACTAAATTTAATCCTGAATTTTTTCGATTTTTAATAAAAGTAAAATATTTATTTCATCCGAATAAAAAAAATTTAAAATATTTTTGTACGTAATTTTATCATTTTAAGTAGCGATTATATATTATCGTGTTCAATTATACGATATTATGTAATTTGATTACTTAAATATTTATTCTATGAAATATCATATTTTAATTAGGGATTATTTTGAAAATAAATATAATAATTTTTTTGGATAATTATTTGTTTGATTTTATCGAATCAAGAAGCTCGAGACCTTTGTAGTCGCGACTTATGTAATGAAAAACGAGTTTGTTTTCTGTCAAAGAAGCATGCTTAACACAACCTCTAGCGTAAAGGCATTCGAGTCGCGTCTAAACAAAATGTTGGGCAAGGGCCCGTACTCTGTCTTCTATGGATACGCTATCCCTTCCGGCTATGGTATGGTGAAGGGGATGTGAGATCTACTCATTGATTTTATATTAGATGAGCGACGTTACTATGATCGTTCCGAAGACATGAGCCCACGCGCTACACACAAGAATGAATTGTTATGCAGTCGGTAAACTCTTTTCTTTCTGCGGGCAGCCTATCAAATCGGATCACGTATTTTGAAATATGTTGTTACATCATGTATATGTATTCGCTTTTTCATTTTTTTGGATGTTCCTACTCGTGCCCAGATAGAGAATGGGCACGACTCCCCCTCTCCCCGTTCTACTGTCCAAATAGGCCGATCGTTCTAAGTTCCGGGGTAGGGTCGGATAGGACCAGATCCAATCGAATTTGATCATAGCTTTGAGTTCAGGTGCCGTACTGCAGCTGGACCGGAAAGGAGGGGTACAGTGAACCTCCTGCCAAGAGGCCAAGGTATCTTGCTAACTCTCAGCCACTTATTAGAAGGAAGTGTTTCTTAATTGTCGGGGGGAATCAATGGGAAGGAAAAAAGAAGGTAGATTATTCTATTTCCTCCTTTGGTAAGGATTGGCTTTTTATTCAAGGATATGTTAAAAACCATCATATTTTCTTTGTTTGTATCACCGAGACACCTGAAGGGCCGGCCATATATACCTCAGGAACCTCGGCCCATTCAAATCAAAATAGAACGAGCACCTACGACTAAGGGGAATGGAATGTCGACCATAGGGTGAGAGAATCTTATAATACGAGGGCTAGTAACTGGTCAAGTCATTAAACTTAGTCATTTTGATCAACATTGCTGCAAGTGGACTGGGTTTAGGGGTTTAAACTAACTACGGCCAAAGTCATGGCTACTTCAACCTAAAAAAGGCGACCCCCTATTCAAACCAAAAGAAGTTTCTTACCTCACTTACGAAGAAGTTGTTGGAGCTAGGCTCCGAACTATAAAATTTTTCTTTTTATCTTTCTCAGAGCGGTCTGATCAAATAGGGGATCAGACCACTCCTGGTGTTTTAACTAGTCATTAATGGTCGTCTTAATTAGTACCCTTTCGGTATGTGTTGCGAACACTTTTATTTTTAGCCTCTTATCTTCTCTAGAGAAGCAAAACTCGAATGGATAGAACAGATGGTCCAACTACATAACTTTTTCTTTTTCATTACTTCCATGGTCGTGCCTTGTGGCACGACATCACCAGTACTATTGAAATGGTTCGTCATTAGAGATATTCCCATAGGTGCCTTTTTTTCCAATGGTACTATAATTCCTATTCCTATCCCTTCATTCCCCGTTTTGGTTTATCTACATTCCAGGAAATTTATACGCTCCACAAATGGAGCAAAAAGTGGAGTCTTGGTTAGAGTAAGCCGCCCTATTCTATTACCAGACATAATTGGGAGAAGCTCATCCAAAACTAGAGCAAGAAATTCTTTATTTCATTTCGTTCCCGTTCTTTATTTCCTTCTTCTCGAATCCAATGGGGACTTCTCATATTTAGAATCTTTCTGTGGTGTGCTCCATTTACTATTCTTTCATACTTTATTCTCTTTACCATGCGATAGGTCAGAGAGAAGGAAAGGTCAAACACTTCGGCCTAACAGGAATGAGAAACAACAAAACGAGAAGATAAGGTGCCTCGGGCACCCCCATTAAGAAAGAAGGGTCGAAGGTTTTGGGTCTGTAGCTTTCCCTGTCCCCCCTTTGTCAGGCGGCGCTTATGTGGAGGGTGGGCCACCTGAAATCAGGCTTGAAGCTCTCAGCTTACCAACAAGCCGAGAGTTAATGGCTGTTGGTCATGACTACTATCAAAAAGCTCCTATGAAGATAAATATTTCACATGGAGAAGTGTCCATCTTTATGTTGGGTGTTCTTCTGTCGATAGGCCCAGTGGCTTATGTGCGACCTGTGGCCCATACCTCCTATTTGTTCAGGGCAGGCGGCGTGAACTCTGATTCGATCCGGGTATTCAATCCCGCCGCTGAGATGCTCAGTTGACTCCTTAACCTTGATAGGAAGATGGATTATTCAATAATTTGTGCATAAAGGTAAGGAACTTTGGATGAACTAATGCAAATGGGTGTAAGCCTCGCTGCTCGAAAACACCCAGTGCTGACTACACTGAGAGACACAAAAATGTAGGTAACGCCAATTGGTGAAGTGGTGTTAAGCATCCCTAGCGGTACGAAAGGAGGGGTCGTGATGATATCATCTACGTCTGTACCGCTCTTCGTGTAGTAGATCCCACATCCAACCAAGTCTTTGACCAGGGAACGAAAGAATTCCCACGACCACTGGTAGGCCAGTTGGCCCGTGAGTGTGGTAGGAACGGGCTTCCTAAGAAGCCATCCCGGGATGGGATCAACATAGAATGAAGGGGACGACCCTAATCTTGTGTTGGATTTTCCAAATTATTAGGTTACGGGCGGAGAAAAGCGGACATAGGAACTCAGGTCGGGGCGCAGCATAACTGAAAGAGCCATTCCATTTAGGGAGAGACAAAATGGGCGGGCACGGCGGTCTGGTGTCTGAGCTAATTGGTCAAATGATGAATACTTCACTTATTATTTTAGTAATAGCCACCTATCCTAGAATGGAATGGGATGGAATTGAAAGAACGCGAAGCGCTAGCGCTATAGGGTTGGTTTTTTTGAGGGGATAGGCTTGTGAAGAAGCAAGCTTATCCCTGCCCCAATCGGCAGCTACTAGGTTTCCCCATCTCTTATAAACTTTCCCCAGTCTTCGGCCCGAGCTGTATGAGGAAAAAACTCATCCCATGTATGGTTCAGAGGCCAAGCCCGACCCCAGCATTAAGGGTGCAGCTTAGGTCAACTAGCACAAAAAAGATAGAGTTTACTCAACGATTGCCTTTGGGTTCCGAATTTCATATGGGGAAGGAGCGTTGTTGTTTGCGAGGTCTTGATCATTTACATGGACCCACTTTTTATTCCATTTGTGGGAATTTGATGTTCTATAAATCGTCCTTAACGAGCGATTGGCTCATGTTTGAACATGATGAATCACTTCGTGCCGACCTATTGCCAATCCACTTTCCAGCCTCATATGAGAATGGAAAACTGGAGCATTTTATCCATCAGTGGATGAAGAATCGCGATCATAATAATTTTTGGTTGACCACATTCCCAGAAAAAAGATACTTTTGAGAAAGGACGAGCACGAATAAAGTGGCTATGCATACAAATCTATTTATGGATCTATATGCTTCGGTTGGAACTGGATGTTCCAGAATAGGTAGCTGGTATACCATAATAATAAAACTTCCTTTTATTTTTTTATTGGGATCGGATTTATATTATCTTCGTTGGCATGCTTGCGTAGTTTGTTACGTCAGCTCCAAAAAGATAAGTTGCATTGGAATTGATAAAGTTTTGTGGAGTTCATAATTGCATAAGAGGAGTCAAAGTAGTGGCTGCGGTGCATTGAGGCACTTCTTCGACGGTCCCCGTACGCCCGGCCTGCCAGCTCGCTCTGAAGAATTCATGATTTATATATGTTTCAGGCCGGTGAGAGAGAGTATGGAATAAGGATTGATTTCACTGTATCTATCTACGCCCACCCCATCTACCTATTGTCGGAGGTCAATTGTTGCTCCCTCTCTCGAGATTGCAATCCCTATTGAGTCGAGAAGGAATGAGTAATGGGTTGGGGAATCGTTCATCGTCCCTGTTGGATCCGGTAGGAGCAGTAGTAGGTAAGTTAGTATCGATCCGATGAAGAATAGAGAATTTAGTTGATAGAGACGTTAGATCTGGAGGAAACATTTGGTCACATATCCCAAAACCTTCACGGGAAAGGAACAGACTCACTTGTCCTGCTTCTAAAGATAGATAGAAAAGGTTACGGAGTCCCAGTTGTTGAGGGGGCATAGTCAGAGGTGAGATAAATGACAACAAAAGTAGCAGAAGATCCTACAGTGGTATATTCAATTGTTTTTTTTGCGGTGGAATAGATTCAAGCATCCGGGCCAGTAGATCCACAACAAATAGGCGTTGACTTAGTTGCTTTTGCAGTTTATTTGTTTCCCGATGTTGATCCGACGCAACTTACCGATGATATTCGAAGTACCAGGAGATTTCAAGGGAGGGGACCAGGATCTCTAGTTCTTTTCTGGAATCTAAACCTAAAATGTAACTAAATAGGCAGCGAACCCTTCAGATGAGACCCGAAGACCAGGAAGAATAAATAAGCAAAGGGAGGGGCTTCTTCATTCAATAGAGGTAATGCTTATTCTTATCCTTCCTAGTACTATTGAATAAGGAAACTCTTTTCCCTATTCCCTATCAAAAGCACTTTCATTAGAAAAATGAATTCGTCTCAAATCAAAAGAAGAAGACTCCGCACCTTCAACTAATTCAAGCAATTCAGTCAGTAGGAAAGTCATATCACTGAATGTTGTATTATATACAACCTCTTTAACATTACAACCAATCAATCGAGAGTCTTATATATATTTTGAAACTTTCTATTTATTTTCGAACGCACAAGAAAAGGTAGAACCTTTGGGAGGTACTTTCGTTCTACTTTACTATAGCAGTTTTAGATCTGCCACTTGCTGCCTTGCAAGTGCTCATCTAGCTCCCTCTGCTTGATCTCTTATTTTTTATTTATCCGGATCCCTTCGAAAAATCCTATGTTTTTTTTCCGCGATAGCGATATTCTTTTGCTACTTCTTTCCTCGGATAATGGAAAAAAAATCCTTGGTTTTACCCTGCTTGGCGCCATCCATCTCCAAATAGTAAATACGCTGCTGAGCACAGATGTCCACTCGTCTGGCAAGTTGGCAGCAAGAACTTCCTCCCCTCTTTGTGTGGAAAAGATTTTGAAATCCTATTAGTTAGTATTAGTCAGAAACCTAGTTAAGGGGTCCGTAGTTGTCGCAATCGCTTATTCGTCTTCACCTCAAGTGCTTTCTTCAATGAGTCCAAGGCTAGACCCTAAATGGCGCCTACAATTCCACTTAGAAAAACAAGAAAAGACAAGATAAATAATCATGGATTTAAAAGAACGAACTTAAGGAAACTTGATTTGCTAAGGGAAAGAAAAATGGAAGCATTTACAGCTATATAAAATGAGAAGTAATCACCTAACAGAATAAAAAATAATATTGTATAGTAAGAGGGAAAGAAAGATTTTTTCTCTTACCCACTTAGCTAACACTGAATTTTGCACCTTTTCGTTCATTACATTAGGTTAGGAGATCTAACCAAACACGCGAAATGCGACATTGACTCAAGAAAGTCAATAAAAGGAAAGCCAAACCTTAGAGGCCAGTACAGTGCCTATTCCTTATAACTTCTAGGCCACTTCTAGGACTTTTACCTCTAAGCAAACTGAACCGAAGGAACTCCCTTTAGCGAAGGCAGTGAAAGCCTTATCCAAGCCTATGAAGATGGTACAGAAGACGGGATCAACTACAAAGCAAATAAAACTGAGAGTATCTAGAGACAGTCATTCTTATTTGAACTTCACCCAAGCGCTTTACTTTCAAGCCTATCTTTCTCAATTAGACTTTTTATTCAATAGCTGAATCCAAAGGCGTATAGAGCGTAGCCCTTATCGTAAATCCGAATAGAATTGTAGGAAGGTGAGGTTCTGAAATTAGTCAATGAAGCTCTTCACTCCATTTCTTTCTCTTTTCCCAGTTCCATTGCAAACGAGCCTTGAGAGAACGAAATCCCTATATCCAATGAAAGAGGATTGAGCATGAGCCTTCGAGCGGACAAAGTATGTGATCAAAGGCATAGACATGAAACGTTAGAGATCCTGAGCTACTAGGTATTCCTAAAAGAGGAATTCTCCTGTGTCTTTCTGTCAGTGCCATGGCATACAAAGTCATGTCTTGGCGTATTCCATATGTCGGCTTATACAAAGAAGACAAAAAAGTCAAACCCAAAGCTTTATAATATCTCCGGCTCATCACTTTATCCCCACGCTTCTTTCTTTATCTCAATATGATTCTTCAAAGATGCTAAAATTCACTATCTCATGGAAGAAAGTGGGATGTGAGAGAAAGTCTTACGATCCAACTATCTCTTGTACCCCCTAATTGGCGCTGAGAAGTCTTCATCTTGGTATCCATCGCAACTCCCCATGCTTGTAAGAAAAGGGTCAATCTGGTGGTGCATCGATGTCTTGAGCGAGTGAGAGCCTTGATCCAAGGCCAGGTGCTGTCGCAATTCGCAAAAGTAGCTTCAATCGAAGGTTGCACAACTGCCAATAAAGACATTGCTCTACGACTCCTTAGAGGTTGGGGAGTGGAAAAAGATTCATCACCGGGATGGACTTTTAGACCTTACTTGAAACTACATTTCCTCATTCATGGGGATCTAATACATCATGGTCTAGGGGCCTAAGAGAAGAAAGATAGATTACCAAGGCCTTTAGCCACAAAAACAAGAAAGGGGCATTTTCGTTGACTAGACGAGAGAGATAGTCATTCCAAACTCCTTCTGCCCTTGGTGAAAGAAAGACTTTATGACCGCACTTCTTCTAGAAGATATGACTTTATCACAGCTAGTGGAAGATATATTCCAACTATTGAATATTGACTTCCTAAAGCAGGCGAGTCAAGGGGAAAAGTTGTCAGCTAGACTAAAGAGGAAAGATACTAAGAACCAGATTGACTAAACGCCTTGGCTTAGAGCGAAACTAGGGCTAAAAGGATTGAAGTTGAAAAAACTATTTGACTGAGTAGATCGACTACTTTTAAGTAAGGGAGCCAGAGAAAGAGAGAGCGGATCTAAAGGATCAGAATGAATCTGCTGCAGCAGAAGAGTTCACAGAAGAAGCTGCATTGGATGATTATGATATTACATTAGAAAGAATAAAAGAGGAATAGAATGCAATGAAGTGGGAAAAGAATTGAATAAATAAGTACGAGAAAACTTACGAACTGCAGTTCTGCTTTCTAGGGATTCAAGATTACAAAATGCCTTATCATTCTGACTCAAGAGTCAAACTTTGGACACAGGTGCAAGTTTTGACCCTACGTTTTCTTTTGCCTTCTACCCCCAAAATTCAAAAGGAGGGAATTAATTATTAGTTATCAAAGTCAACCCAGCTATAGTTCAGAAAAACAAGATGTTGCGGAGACAGGATTTGAACCCATGACCTCAAGGTTATGAGCCTTGTGAGCTACCAAACTGCTCTACCCTGCCTCAAATATAATAACTTAAAACTAATAGATAAATAAGGATAAAATGCGCCCCTTCACCCTATCTATACAAATAGAATAGCCCATTTATACAGAATGGTAAAGGGGATTCTATGATCATCGATCATAGAAATAGAAATGAAGCATTAATCCTTACCAACAGGATCTTGTTTCTCCTAGCAACAAATATGCATGAACCATTTCACGAAGTATATATCCAAATAGTCCAAAATCTTGATAGTTGATGATAGGCGGATTTACACGCCTATATCAATATATTTTGCCCATATTTTAGCCTAGTTTTGAGAACTAATTATCTATTTCATGCACTTTTAGTCCTTTTTCCTGTAAATGAGCTAACAAACATGATTAGGAAAGTTTCAGGTATAAATGATGCAAAATACAGCATTTATGGCTTACTTGACGCAAAAGAAAGCTCACAAACAAAGTAGAAGGGAGCTGGACGCCTAAGGACCAAATCTGCTGCATGGAAAATCTGTCCCAGGCTAAAACAGCATTTCTGAAGACTTTGGGGACTTACAGACACAAAGCTGGATTTTTACAAAGATACATTAACCTAATACAATTAGGTTATGTATTTCACTATTCTATTTGGATTATGATATTGTAACCTTACCCTAGTACATTTGGGTCAAGGATTTCATTAGTATAGTAGGATTTGGCTATTTATTTCATTAGCTTAGTAGGAGTAGGATAGGAGTATTATAAATACCCTATCATGCTAGAGATTTTTAATTAAGTCCTCCCTTAGTGGAGAGGCAACTCCTCCCTTAGTGAAGAGATACATTCATTCTTCACTTAATTCAACAATTATTTTTCTTCCATCCCTCTCATCTTCCACCACAAACACTTCTAATCTACTCTTCTATTCTTAAATTCCACAACAAGAGAATCGTTACTTGCTAGGGAATCACCAAAACCACACGCCTATCACTTACTTCTCACGCCATCAACCATGCAAATCGTGATATCCTTCGCATTCATGGGTAACTAAACCTCTTAGTTGGGGTTATGGAAGCCGAATGAGTTACTATCTATTGCTGTGAGTTTGTGAGTTCAAGACACGTATATTACCTATATCATTATTCTCTTCATCTTAATCAACATTCTTTGCGGTTGCGAACACAAGAATACGCCAGTCTAACATTTAACTTGTTCGCGAGAAAGGTTATTTGTCTGGAAAAGAGATAATGTCAAGGTAGTAGGACACCCTTTCCTATTAAAAAGCTAGTGCCGTAACTGGACTAACCTCTTGGAGAATTCGTACCGTTAGACACGCTTTAAGCTCGCGAGAGTTAAAGTGAAATAGTCCTTGTTTAGGTCGCGAGACGCTTGGATTTACCATCGACTACAATTCTCTATAAGCAATTGCATGTCAAGACTCTACACACTCATAGCCGATAGAGACGTATACCTCAGAAGGTGGACATAACTCCAACTCTTCAATTCTCATTGTTTACAACTTACGTGACAATCTTTCTCTTTTACTTTGCTATTTTCAGCTTTTATTTCATTACTTTGGTTACATATTACAATTCCCCCCTTCTTACGAGACTTGCACCAAAAGTCTATTAATTTTGCTTACTTGTTGGCCAAGCTATTCCCTGTGGGATCGACACCCAACCCAGGTTGGGTTCTATATTTGCTAACGACCGCTTTACACTCAAACGAGAGCTGTAGATTGAGCGTTATCAAAAATTGGCGCCGTTGCCGGGGAATACGAGTGTCAATTAAGTTCGTGATAATTCCTAGACCCTTTGGACAAAGATTCTCGTACTTTTACGTTTAGTTTTTGTTTTTGTTTTTGTTTATTGCAGGTTTTTCTTTTAGTGCATGCCCCATACTAGAAGTTCTGGTCAACCGTTATTACCAATCAATCCGGAACCACAACGAATTAGAAGAATGGAAGCACAAGCTGAAATCGACAGGATGGCTGCTCAACACGAGAAAGCAAGATTAGCTGCTCTTGCCGCTGCTCAAGTCCAACAACAAAACATTGATAATCCTGGGCGAGCAACAAATCCTGACGATGAAGATTTAGGTGATGACGAGTTACTAAACCCTAGGCGTGATGCTGAAATTATAACACCTGCCAATCGAAGAGGTCGACAAGCTCGGTATAGGTATGACCGCCAACCTTTGCAACCAGCTTTCGACGATGATGATGATGATCTTGATGGTGCTGGAGCCACTGGAGCTATAATTCCACCACCATTAGCGCCCGGAGCCAAATTCAACATCACTAGCACCATGATTCAGTTATTGCAACTCAAGGGGTTATTTGGTGGACTAGCAGGCGATGATTCGAATATGCATCTCATCAACTTTATTTCTACATGCAAGTCTTTTGACAATCCTGGTGTTGGTCAGAATGCTATTCGATTACGCCTATTTCCATTGTCTCTGTCTGGGGAGGCAACACTATGGTTGAATGGGCTGACTCCTGATTCAATTACAAATTGGAGGCAATTGAGAGACGCTTTCCTAGAAAGATTCTTTCCGCCATCCAAGAGGGCTCAATTGAGAGATGAAATCAGCAACTTTCGTCAGCTTCCCTCTGAAGCTCTTCACGAAACATGGGAGAGGTTCAAAACAAAGCTAACGAGATGCCCAAACCATCACATGACTAATGTTCACCTCATGGAGATCTTGTATAGAGCCTTGAATTCAGTAACTAAACCAGTGGTGGACAACGCAGCTGGAGGTTCTTTCATGGACCTCACCTTTGGTCAAGCAAGCAAAATGCTAGATCGCATGACAAAGCAAAGTAGAGCTTGGCATACCAGGGATTCTGAGGTAGCAAGCCCCACTTTATCTATTGGCATGTCTGCAGACCAAAGAAGAAGAGAAGAAGAACGTGAGCAAGACATGGAGCACATGAAAACACAATTGGATCTTCTGACAAAGCACTTATTATCAGCGAAGGCCGAAAAAAGTGAAAGCTGTGGCGCTGAAAGGAAGAGACGAATCTGATTCGGAAGAGGAGGCCAACTACTTGAACAATCAGGGGGGTTTCCGTGGGAATGCCCAAGGAAACCAAGGTCAGAACTATTATGATAAATCTGGAAGCAAAGACCAAGGTAGTTGGAAGAAAAATAATGAAAAGAGTGGTTTGTACGTTCCCCCTGGTAAACGTGATACCACCACATCTAATTCTATGGAAGACATGATGGCTAAGTTATTGAAAGGAGTGGAAGCGACGAGCGCGGGAGTTAAGGAGGTGATTGAAGATTTGTCCTCCATGAAGCAACTAGTTGATTCTCATTCCACTTCTATCAAGCAAATAGAGCAGCAGTTGAGCCAACTTTCAGCAGCATTTAATCAAAGAAAGGCTGGCACCTTACCAAGCGATACTGTGCAAAACCCAAAGAATGATGGGTCATGCATGGCCATCACTACCAGAAGTGGTAAGGTGCTGGAAACTTCAGCAAAAGGAAAGCAATTGGTTGACGAAGTTACAGACATGGATGCTACACTTACTGACGTTACAAGAGGAGAAGAAGCCGCAACAACTACTCCCAACGTCAAGGACGTTTCACCTAGTGGCGTGCAGCCTGAAAAAAATAATAAACGGAAGCAAGAGGAGAAGAAAGCCATGGAGAGAACACTTCCATACCCACCACCACCTTTTCCACAAAGATTGAAGAAGGTGGCCGATGACACTAAGTTCAGCAAATTCATGACTATGTTGAAGCAGCTGACCATCAATGTTTCATTAGTGGAGGCACTTGAACAAATGCCTGGGTATGCGAAGTTTATGAAAGATCTTTTGACTAAAAAGAGGGCAGCAAGTTATGAGCTGAAGGATGATGTGCATCATTGTAGTGCAATTGCTACCCGATCGATAGTTCAAAAGAAGGCCGACCCTGGAGCTTTCACTATTCCTTGCACCGTCAGATCTTTGAACTTTGCCAAAGCATTGTGTGACTTAGGAGCCAGCATCAACTTGATGCCATTATCGATCTACAAGAAGTTGGGGTTAGGAGATCCTACACCAACTAATATGAGGCTTGTTATGGCGGATAGGTCGGTAAAATGACCGGTTGGTATTCTATGCGATGTCTTGGTGAAGGTATCTTCATTTATATTTCCAGCAGACTTTGTCATCTTGGATTGTGAAGCAGATTCAGAGGTTCTCATAATCTTGGGACGCCCTTTCCTTGCTACGGGAAGTGTGCTCATAGATTTGAGAGCTAATGAACTCTCATTCCGAATCAATGACGAAGTGGTTTGTTTTGACGTTTGCAAATCAATGAAGCAACCCAAAGATCTGAGTGTATTTTCTGTGGCTGATGTTGTCGTTGATGATGAGGAAGAACGACTTGAAGAAGAACAAATTCTTGATGATCCTTTGGAGGTTTCGCTCATGAAAGGAGAGAATGAGGATGCTGAAATTTCTGAAGAAGCTATTTGTGCTCTATCGGGATTAGGAACATATCGTTATACTCCCAAGAAGCTGGATCTTGATCTCAAGAATCGACCCACACCACCAGCTAAGCCATCTATTGAAGAGCCACCCACGTTAGAATTGAAGGAGCTGCCAAGCCATTTGAAGTACGCATTCTTAGGAAGCGGAAATACTCTTCCAGTCATAGTGGCAGCCGATTTGGGTGAGCAACAAGTTGCAGCTCTTATTGCAACCCTACGCAAGTATATTAGAGCCATTGGATGGACCATTGCGGATATTATTGGTATACCACCTGGGATTTGCACTCATAAAATTCGGCTTCAAGAAAAGTGCACACCCACCATTGAACATCAAAGACGTCTAAACCCACCAATGCAAGAAGTGGTGAAGAAGGAGATTATCAAGTGGTTAGACGCAGGAGTCGTGTATCCTATTTCGGATAGTACATGGGTAAGCCCAGTACAATGTGTTCCCAAGAAAGGAGGCATGACCGTGGTCGCGAATGCAAAGAATGAACTTATTCCACTCAGGCCCGTTACTGGATGGAGAGTATGCATGGACTACCGCAGGCTGAATTCTTGGACACTCAAGGATCACTTCCCCATGCCATTTATGGACCAAATGCTAGATCGATTAGCGGGGAAAGGATGGTTTTGCTTCTTGGATGGTTATTCGGGTTATAATCAGATTTGTATTGCACCTGAAGACCGAGAGAAGACAACGTTTACATGCCCATATGGTACGTTTGCCTTAAAACACATGCTATTCGGGTTGTGTAATGCACCAGCCACCTTTCAACGTTGTATGATGTCTATTTTCTCTGATATGGTTGAAGACACTTTGGAGGTATTTATGGATGACTTTTCAGTTGTTGGTGAGTCTTTTGAAGCATGTTTGGCAAACTTGAGCATGGCATTGCAAAGATGTGTAGAGTTCAACCTTGTGCTGAATTGGGAGAAGTGCCACTTCATGGTAAAAGAAGGAATCGTTCTCGGGCACAAGATCTCTGAAAGAGGAATAGAGGTTGATCGCGCAAAAATAGAGGTAATCGAGAAGCTACCACCTCCAATTTCGGTGAAGGGAGTTCGTAGTTTTCTTGGCCATGCTGGATTTTATCGTAGATTCATCAAAGACTTCTCCAAAATTTCTAGTCCATTGTGCAAACTACTGGAGAAAGATGCGAAGTTTGACTTTCATGAAGATTGCTTAAAGGCATTCGAATGCCTTAAAGGAAAACTCATTGAATCCCCTATCATGGTAGAACCAGATTGGACACTCCCGTTTGAAGTCATGTGTGACGCTAGTGGTGTAGCCCTTGGTGCTGTTCTTGGATAGAGAAAGGAGAAATTGTTTCATCCTATCTATTATGCAAGTAAGGTCCTAAATGAAGCCCAAAGGAACTACACCGTTACTGAACAAGAGCTCCTAGCGGTTGTGTATACGTTTGAGAAGTTTCGTGCCTATCTATTGGGTACTAAGGTGATCGTTCATACAGACCATGCAGCTTTTAGGTATCTAATGACGAAGAAGGATGCAAAACCAAGGCTGATTCGATGGGTATTGCTGCTGCAAGAGTTTGATTTCGAAGTCAAAGATAGAAGAGGTTGCGAGAACCAAGTGGCTGATCACCTATCTAGACTTGAGAATGAGTATGTGGCGCAACCAGAAAATCAGATTGATGATGCATTCCCTGACGAGGAGATACTAGCGACCACAATGGAGCAATTACCATGGTATGCCGACTTTGCAAATTTCGTGGTGAGTAATGTGTTACCTTCCAATTTATCTTACCACCAAAGGAGGAAGTTTATGCATGACTTTCACCACTACTATTGGGATGAGCCATATTTGTTTCGAAGATGCGCGGATGGTATCATTCGACGATGTATATCCCATGAAGAAGTGCCTACTATATTGGAAGCAAGCCACACTTCGCAAGTTGGAGGACATCATGCAGGGAATCGAACGGCAAGGAAAGTCTTGCAAAGTGGTTATTATTGGCCTACAATATTCAGAGATGCACACGACTATGTGAGAAGGTGTGACCAATGCCAACGTCAAGGTGCTATTTCAAAACACCATGAAATGCCCATGACCAAAATTCTGGAGGTAGAACTCTTTGATGTGTGGGGTATTAATTTCATGGGACCATTCGTGAATTCGTTTGGAATGAAGTACATCTTGGTTGCTGTGGATTATGTGTCAAAATGGGTTGAATCTGTAGCATTGGCCGACAACGAAGGGAAGCGTGTTGTAGCATTTTTAAAGAAGAATATCTTCTCTCGCTTTGGAGTACCTCGTACTATCATAAGTGATGGAGGATCTCACTTTTGCAACAAGCTATTCAAATCTGTATTGGCCAAGTATGGAGTCAAGCAACACAAGGTAGCTACGCCTTATCATCCCCAAAGCAGTGGACAAGTTGAGGTTTCCAACCGCGAGATCAAGCAAATCCTTGCCAAGACGGTTAATGCAAATAGGAAGGACTGGTCTCGAAAGCTAGATGATGCACTATGGGCGTATAGGACTGCATTCAAGACACCCATTGGCATGTCACCTTATCAGCTAGTTTATGGGAAGGCTTGTCATCTACCCATCGAGCTTGAATACAAGGCATTGTGGGCATTGAAGCACTTGAATCTGAATTGGGATAATGTGAAGAACCTGAGGTTGGAGCAGCTGAACGAACTAGATGAATTTCGTCTCCATGCATATGAAAGATCATATTTATACAAGGAGCGGATGAAGAAGTATCATGATCAGCGGATTGTTCGACGAAACTTCCAAAAAGATGACATGGTACTACTCTTTAACTCCAGACTCAAGCTCTTCCCAGGTATGTTAAAATCAAAGTGGTCTAGTCCATTTAAAGTCATCCAATTCTACTCGTCTGGAGTAGTCGAATTGGAAGATAATGATGGTGTTGTCTTCAAAGTGAATGGCCAACGTGTTAAGCCATATATCGGTCCTCTTGACTCGATGAATGACATGGCCATCACTTATCTCGACGAAGTCTAAGTACTCGAGATTACTACGTCGAGCCACGACAATAAATAAGGCACTAGATGGGAGGCAACCCATCGTTTTATTGTTTTATCGTTTCGTCGTTTTAGTATTTTTTCTTTTTGATAAATGAAAATTCAAAAAAATAAGAGTCGTGCCACGACCAAAACTAAGGCGCTTGGTGGGAGGCAACCCATCGTACTAATCATTTTCATTTTGTTTTGAGCAAATATAGGTGCAAGAAGTATGCGACGAGGAGATTGATCTCCATCGACAATTTGGATGCATTGTATGGTAAAATCGGTAAGTTAGGAATGGTGATGCATAAGGCGATGAATTGAGCCTTTCTCACGTCAAAATAGGCTTCGAGGAAGGCTAGGCCTTGGTAAAAATAGGCCACGAACGATGCACAACCTATTCTATAGCCTAAGGACTCGGAATCTAATGTGCTATACACTATGCGCCGCCTATTCCTAGGTATGCTTTTGACTATGCGCCGCCTATGCTATGGCATTTGGTCTCAGTATCTCATATGACATAGACTATGCGGCGCATATGTCCCATTATGCTATAGACAATGCGCCGCATATGTCATTGATATGCTAAGCATTATGCGCCGCATATATGGGAATTTTGTCTCCAAAACCGATTGTAAATGGGTCATAACCCGACCCATACTCTTCCTATATAAAGGGGACTTAGTTTTACAACACAACCACACTTAAAATTGACCTAAGGGCGCCGCATATACATCCAAATCCTCTTAAAATTTTCTTCTTTTGCTCTTCCAATTCACAAAACCATCTCTACGAACTTCAAGCAAGTAAGTACTCTCTTATTCTTCATTTATTTCTCGTAAGTACTACGTTGCTATGTCTATTATGAATTGCTAAATCGTATAAGATTGTTGGTGATGTTTATGTGTTTGGATTGTTGTTACAAAATCATGTGAAGTAAACATATACGTAGGGAATTCTTGACTTGTTTCCGATTTGAATTTTGTTTCGAACGCATTGTTATGATATTTGCTGAATTGATATGGCTATGAATATTGCTTAAGAGTGTTGTTTGGATGCTAACATGATAGACTATCCCGGCCATCGGGATAAGATTATAGTGCCTATCGTCTTAGGAGGTTGTGCTTGTTGTAAGAATAACGATTCTATGTGATAACCCCTATGTCGTAGTGTTGCTATATCTACCATGAAAGTAGACCAATGACTGCAAATAAGTGATGCAATGCTGATTTTCTTATCGGAACACAATCCTAAAACGTATGTTGACGAAATCTGAGTAAATCGACTACGTTCACCTCGCTGATTTGTGCAACAAAACTAAGTGTGGGGTGGTACCCCTAGTGCTTGCATATAGATTGTATCAACTGAGATTGTGCTGCAGCATACATTATTTCTAGTCTCAGGTACAATGGCACCTAAAGCAAGGCTAGGAAAGGAGAAGGCTACCACGTCCCAAAAGGGCAAGAAGAGAAGTCGAAAAGACCAAGGAGAATCATCCTCAGCGCACCTACCACGCAGAATGTTCGGAATAAAATGGGTCTTTGAAGAAGAAGCCAAAGCATGGTACAGCAGCAACAAAGAAAGGAAATATGTGCATGTCGACTTGATCAACAAGGAGACCTTAGCAAAGAAAGAGCTGCGTATGTTGGCAAAAATAATGGCTTTGAAGCTGGATTTCATCTTCCGCGACATGGGAGAGTGAAATATTGACTTAAAAAGAGAGTTTTATGCCAACTGGTCGCCGAATACAACAGGCAATGAAGTCAAAATTTGGGGCCAAGTGTTACAGCTCACCGCGGATTGGCTCAACTCTTTTTTTGGCTTGCCTTCGGTCGACACAGCACCATTCAAAGAACTGTACAGCAGGCCTCCTTATAGAGCGATACGACACACGCTTTGTGGAAGTAGATCAATGGCAAGGTGGGGCAGACATAAAGAAACAGGTCGACACAACACCTTCCCCTATGCTCCACTAAATAGGGAAGCAACAATCTGGATGCGTATTGTCAACTCATGTCTTATTCCTGGGACTCAATACACCAAGATATCGAGAGATAGAGTGTGTTTGGTCTATGCTTTGATGACGAATGTCCCTATCAACTTTGGGGCAATCATTCGATCTACCATGAGGAAAGCCAGACTCCACAAAAGGTCCCATTTCACATTCGGCAATTTGTTGACAGCAATGTTGCGGAAGGAGGATGTCGAAGAGGAACCAGCTGACCACAAACTCCCACATAACCCAAAGAAGGTTGACCTCACCAAGGTCAAAGATGCTGAAACAACTCAGGGAGTCAACCTTACTACTGCGGAGAGACATGCTCATGACGAGAGTTTCTTCCGTCATCTCTATGGCATGACACGATTCACTATGATGAGTGGTGGACGTATTCCAACTACTGAAGAGCTCCAACAGCTGGACCACGACTACCCAATGAACATGCATGCACGGGAGATGTGTGGAGTGGGTGTATATTTTGAGGAACCTCTAGACGATGATGTGCCGACTGATGATGATAGACGCTTGCCTGATTCTGACGAGGAGGAAAACTCTGACGATGACTCTTATGATGATTCAGACGAAGGGGGTATAACCCCCAACATTGATGAACGGTTCGACTAACCAGGTTCTTCGAATTTATTTTCCACTGAGGGCAGTGTCCCGTCTAAGTGTGGGGTGGCAGAATCGCATGTTATACTTATGTTTGTTTGTTTACTTCCATTTTTTTTTGTTTTTTGTTGTTTTTCGTTTGACGTTTTTTAGTTTTTTTAGGAGTTAAATTTTTCTAGCTTCGCATGAAATTATTTTGATAGGCAGCATGAGATTATAACAAGAGTATGTGTTACAATTGTGACTATTGAGACGTTTAGGCTCTAGTTGTGACTCCTTATGTGATATTGTGTGGTTCAATTCCTTCAATTTTTGGGTCGAGAGTCTATATTACTTCCAATCAAGTCAACCATGTGCCTTGTGTGTGTGAGATAATAGTATATTCTATGTTTGTGGCTGATGCTAGAACTTGCCTGGTATGTATGCAAAGCGAAAATAAGGAATGTAAGTTTAGGATATGATTTAGGCATTTCTTTGGCAACCTATACATGTTTACCTTCAGTTTTACCTACCCATGAACATCATCCCTAGTTAAACCCTTTTGAGCCTTTAGCCTATTTCTTTGACAACCTTGTATGTAAGCCTAATCCATTTCTTTCAAGACCATAATTTGATCCAAAATCCTGAGTGCTTTAAAGTGAAAAAGTCATGTGACAACATAAGAGGAAATTGGGTGAGTATAATGCTTTAAATTGTAATGGCGCTTGAATGTGCTATAAAAAAGAAAGTGCTATCATAAGAGGTATGTTGTGAAAAAGGAAAAGAAAGCTGAAAAGTAAGTAGTGCTTGAAATTGAAAAACAAAAGAGGAGAACAAGGGTGGTAGAATAAAAGAGTGAAGAAAGGTTGAAAGAAAAAAGTGTCATTGATACAATGTGATGTATTAAAGCGCTTAGGAACCTAGTCACTATTCTTGGCCAAAATAGTCCTACCCGTCCCTTAGCCTACATTACAACCATCAAAAGACCTACTTGATCCTAATCTTAACATTCCGACATTTAGTAGAGTACTACATTAAAGGCAAGCCTATGGTCATTAGTTGCTACATATGAATTTTTTGTGAGAGCGAGAGCAAGGACACTTTGATACCCATGTTTGAAAAATATGCTATACTTGTGAGTGATTATGGGTAATATATGGTGAGACACACATGGTTGATGAGTTTTGGATAGTTGTGTATGATTCTATGCACTTTAACGTTTGCATGCGAGTTGATCACCATCACGAGTCTATACTTGAGGTTAAATTGTTTCTACTTATAATCGGAAAGCTACTCTTTGTTGATAATTGTTGTGCTTGTCTAGACAAATGTTTTGTGTTGTTGTTGTAAAAACCTTAAGTCGATGCTTAGAAGGACATGATATGTTGTTCGAGGATGAACAAAGATCTAAGTGTGGGGTGTTGATGATAGGCGGATTTACACGCCTATATCAATATATTTTGCCCATATTTTAGCCTAGTTTTGAGAACTAATTATCTATTTCATGCACTTTTAGTCCTTTTTCCTGTAAATGAGCTAACAAACATGATTAGGAAAGTTTCAGGTATAAATGATGCAAAATACAGCATTTTATGGCTTACTTGACGCAAAAGAAAGCTCACAAACAAAGTAGAAGGGAGCTGGACGCCTAAGGACCAAATCTGCTGCATGGAAAATCTGTCCCGGGCTAAAACAGCATTTCTGAAGACTTTAGGGACTTACAGACACAAAGCTGTATTTTTACAAAGATACATTAACCTAATACGATTAGTTTATGTATTTCACTATTCTATTTGGATTATGATATTGTAACCTTACCCTAGTACATTTGGGTCAAGGATTTCATTAGTATAGTAGGATTTGGCTATTTATTTCATTAGCTTAGTAGGAGTAGGATAGGAGTATTATAAATGCCCTATCATGCTAGAGATTTTTAATTAAGTCCTCCCTTAGTGGAGAGGCAACTCCTCCCTTAGTGGAGAGATACATTCATTCTTCACTTAATTCAACAATTAATTTTCTTCCATCCCTCTCATCTTCCACCACAAACACTTCTAATCTACTCTTCTATTCTTAAATTCCACAACAAGAGAATCGTTACTTGCTAGGGAATCACCAAAACCACACGCCTATCACCTACTTCTCACGCCATCAACCATGCAAATCGTGATATCCTTCGCATTCATGGGTAACTAAACCTCTTAGTTGGGGTTATGGAAGCCGAATGAGTTACTATCTATTGCTGTGAGTTTGTGAGTTCAAGACACGTATATTGCCTATATCATTATTCTCTTCATCTTAATCTACATTCTTTGCGGTTGCGAACGCAAGAATACGCCAGTCTAACATTTAACTTGTTCGTGAGAAAGGTTATTTGTCTGGAAAAGAGATAATGTCAAGGTAGTAGGACACCCTTTCCTATTAAAAAGCTAGTGCCGTAACTGGACTAACCTCTTGGAGAATTCGTACCGTTAGACACGCTTTAAGCTCGCGAGAGTTAAAGTGAAATAGTCCTTGTTTAGGTCGCGAGACGCTTGGATTTACCATCGACTACAATTCTCTATAAGCAATTGCATGTCAAGACTCTACACACTCACAGCCGATAGAGACGTATACCTCAGAAGGTGGACATAACCCCAACGCTTCAATTCTCATTGTTTACAACTTACGTGACAATCTTTCTCTTTTACTTTGCTATTTTCAGCTTTTATTTCATTACTTTGGTTACATATTACAATTCCCCCCTTCTTACGAGACTTGCACCAAAAGTCTATTAATTTTGCTTACTTGTTGGCCAAGCTATTCCCTGTGGGATCGACACCCAACCTAGGTTGGGTTCTATATTTGCTAACGACCGCTTTACACTCAAACGAGAGCTGTAGATTGAGCGTTATCAATAGTTAGCTCTCAAACTTCCGGTCAAAAAACAATGTCGATGAAGGCGTGTAGCTGCACTATTCCGTGGTAGGGATTGTAAATTTCCATAAATTTTCCATTTGTCACTCAACGAATGTAATAAATAGAGTGAGAACTAGGCATAGCGCACTCCGGCTCGAGAAAGAACCTCCAAAATAAAGGATCCTTGCTTCTTTTCATTTGGCTAAGAATAAACCATCACCTAAGCAAGTCAGCTAATTTTCTCGTATGAGAATTTAGGTGAGGGATTTTGAAATGAAACTAGACCATGTCTATGCTAAAACATTCCATGTCCACTGAGTGAGATGCCCATAAACATATCGATCAATTCGGGAATTGAATTTATGTCTCAAGTCAAGTTCTATTTTTATGTAACCTAGCCCGAGAAAACATCGTAGATAAAGTATGGCTGGGTAGCAGGCATAGCCAAACCAAAGCTTCATCCCATTCTTGAAAGGACAGTGGAATTCCAGATGAATTGATTTTCGACTACCTGGCAGTAAAAAATGGAATATCATGAAAAAGAATAGATGATTTTTGCCTTTCTCCGGATATTTAGTTAACCAATACCAACCAGTTCTAGATATTCTAGAGGTGTATCTCACCTAAACGTTAACGTTCAAAAATGATAGAAACATTCTTGAATCAGAAACTGGAACAAAAGCAAGTCTTCTGTTCCCTGTTTTGACATAATCAACTGATTTAATAGACCATCAAGACGCTAAGCTGGCTAAAGAGCTTTGAGAATTACCGTTCGAGGATAGAATATGAATCAATTATGAATGTACGTTCCCGGCCTCCCCTTTTTTGTTTGCTTTTGGTTGGGTAAGGCTGGATTCCATTCAGGATTTTGTGATACTTTCGTGCAAAAATAGAGATCGAAAATGCTTGAGTCCTGGGTTTTCATCTTATTAGTGTCTAGGCCGAAAAACGTATGGATAAGGTCCACGCACACTATTTCAACTTCAACACGCTCACGTAAAACATACGAACTGAAATAGCAAGATTAGGGTTGACTCAAGGAAGAAAAAGAAGCTTAAGAGCTGGAAAGGCTTAATAAGCACATCTACAATACACTTTGTTTCAACTTTCACGCACACATTTTTACGAAAAAGTCTTTATTATTTATATTCACAATTCTCATAAGTAGTGAACACTTTAGACTAGGTTTTGGCCCATACCATACATCCAAACACAACAAACCAAACCAAAAAAAGACATAACTTTACATAATTAAGTGAACAAAAGACATAGAACTTCATTCAACATAACAAAGAAAGCAATACATCACAATAATTTGTGTCTACAGAAACTTATTGAAATAAAAGTTGAGGGACTTCTTTCTTTTTCTCAGTTTAAAGAGAGGAGAAAAAAAAAGCTCTATAAGATAGACAACTTCTTTGTCGAATTCCTTCAGGAAGGAAGTGAAGATTCCTATCTGACCTTGAAAACTAGTATAAATGAGAGGAGTGAAGTGATTTTGAAATCGACTTCTTTATTCAAAGAAATATCCTTCCCTACGCTCACTCTTCAGAGACTTTTGCTTGTAGGTCATTCTATTCTCTATTCGAATTTTCTTGATCTTGCAAATCCTCTTTTTTTTGCTTTCTAAAGAATGTCAAGCCTGTCTGTTTATGAATCCTCTGTTCATGAATCTGATGTGTGATGGGGCCCCTTCCTTGATGAGGATTGCTAAAATCTTTCTTTTTCAATGAAAAAGATTGGGTTTCTAAGCTCGATGTAGGAAGTGGAGGTTCTAGAGAAAAGCTACCTGAGTCATGTAGCTCGTTTAGAGTAATAAGGAATTCATTCTAACAAATAACAATCTATCGAGTGAGGGATGTAGAAGCTAAGGCAATCAATCAGTACACGAATCCCTTCCTCTAGAAGGATTGAACCCGACCACTTCATGCTGAAGTTCATACTCATACTGATATATGAACCACCCTTCTCTTTGATCTGTCCTTCCTGAACTCTCTTAAGCCTTTCAACGATCGTTTAGGTAGACTTCTTAGGACTCCAAAAAAGTAACCTGGCCTGATACCTATTCACTCGCCTGGACCACTCATATCCATCATATATAATATGCTTGACTATCAAGGGAAATCCAACTCTTAGAGAAAGTTTTCGATCACCTGAATATGAATCAGAAAGATAGAAAGAGAAAAATCGATATAAGATAAGACAGGATGTCAAATTTCTCCCAATTTCTCTTTCTACCACTCCATGGAAGTAAGACTAGCAACTATTATATGGCCCTCCTCCTATTAGGGAAACTACTAAGACTGGATCGCCACGATTGATAGGAAAGACAACTAAAACTCAAACTGTAGGAAAGAAAGAAAGAGGGGAAACTACATCAGCTTACTACTCCAACTATAATTGGATCGAAAAGAGAGTGGACTGAGCATCTTTTTCCAATTTCAAAGATCTATCAAAGACAATTTGAAATGAAGACTCCTTCTCTTCTTTCAAACTTTCCAACTGCATGTGAGTAAACTTCTACTCACTTTAGGGCAGTCTAACCCACAAGCTGCAACCACCAGCTTGCTGGCAGAATTAAAGAGTTAAAACGGATAGCTAGAAACTGGCATTTCCACTAGATATATCTTAATGGTTACAAGCTCTTACCTTGGCGCTTCTACAGTTAAAACTCTAACTGACAAGGGAACTCAAGTGGAAGACCACTTCAACTCCCCAAAAGCCTTATCATTGGAAGGAAATTGCACGATTAACAGTGAATAGGATCAATCCTCCATATTCTTCTCTACGGCATTAATGGTAAGCAGCATACTACAGCAATAGACTAGTCCACTAACTGGAAGATTCAAGGAAAGATCATAAGTAAGGCAGGACGGTAGCGCACTGATAATGCTCAAACTACAGCTCTCATAAGAGTGTAAGCAATCGTTGTCAAATATAGAACCCAACTGGGTTGGGTGTCGAATCCCACAGGGAATACTTGGTCACTAAGTAAGCAACGATTAGTAGACTGTTGATCAAAAATTCTACGAAAAGGGGGGATTTAATTTTAGCGTGAATTAAAAGTATCAAAGTAACAAAGAAAATCAGAATGTTTAGTAGGTTTTAATCAATGAGAATTTTAAGTTAGGGTTATGTCCACCTTATGAGTTCTACGTATCTATTGGCTATGAGTTATGTGGAATTCCGACATGCATGTGCTTATAGAGATCCGTATTCTATGGTAAATCCTAGCGTCTTTCGACCATCACAGATTATCTCATTTTAACTCTTTCGAGCTTAAAGCGTATCTAATGGTACGAATTCTCCAAGAGGTTCATCCAATTATGGCACTAACTTTTAAACAGGGGTTGGTAGCCCTATTTCCTTGTCATTCTCTCTTTTCCAGACATGTAACTTTTCTTTCGAACAAGTTAATGCTATACTGGCGTATTCTATATGTTTGCAACCACAGGAATTCAATTAAGATAAAGAGAGTAATGATATAAGCAGCATACGTATCAAGAATTCACAAACTCATAGCAATAGATAGTATATCATAAGGCTTCCATAACCCTAACAGAGAAGTTTAGCTACTCATGAGTGCAACGGAAAACACAATAGACATTATCATCTTACCAAAATAATAACAATCTCACGTGAAGTATGTTTTGGTGATACTTGTGGTGTGATTTCCTTGCTAGTAGCGTTTCTCTTTTCGTGAAAATTAAAAGTTGAATAGATGAAGAATAATGTTTGAAAATGAATTTTTGAAGAAGGGAAAGAATAGAAAGGGGGATAAGAACAGAATGCTGAAAAGTTTCAGCAAAATAGGGTTTATATATAACATCCATATCCTAGTCCTATTGAAATAGGGTTTTTATCCTTGTCCTAGTCCTACTGGGTTACTGCATACTTGTCCTAATCCTACTAAGTTACTGCTGATCCCCCAAGTCTTTAGAAATGTTGTTTTTTCCCGGGACAAGTTCTCCATACATCACTTTTAGTCCATAGGCTTCCAAAAGTTGCCTTCCTTCTTACGTGAGGTTTCCTTTGGCGTCAAACGGTCCATAAAATGCTGAAATCTTCATCATTTATACCTGAAAACTTGCTAATCATGTTGGTTAGCTCACTTACAGGAAAAAGGACTAAAAGTGCAAGAATTATATATTTTGTCCTTAAAACTTAGCTAAAATATGGGTGAATTAAGGTGCTTTAGGCGTGTAAATACGCCTAACATCAACACCCCACACTTAAAGATTTGTTCGTCCTCGAACAAAATATCATGTCCATATGAACATCTACTTAGGGTTTCACAGTAACAGCACAAAATATTCATCAAGCCAGGCACGACAATCATTAACAAAGAGTAGTTTTCTGATCACTACTAGAAACAATTTAACCTCTAACATAGACTCGTGATGATGGTTAATTCGTATCCACAAGTTAAGGCATAAAGAATCATACACAACTACCCAAAAATCATCAACCAAGTGTGTCTCATAATATATTACCCATCATCACTCACAAGTATTGTATATATTTCGAACATGGGTATAAGATTATCCTTGCTCTCACTCTCACAAAGAATTCATATGTTGCAACTGATGACCATAGGCTTGCCCTTAGTGTAATGCTCCACTAATATCAGAATGCTAAGCTTAGGATCAAATAGGTCTTTACAGGTTGTAATGTAGGCTAAGGGACGGGTAGGACTATTTTGGCCAGAAATAGTGACTAAGTTCCCTAAGCGCTTTAATACATCACATTATGCCATTAACACTTTCTTTTAAACAACTTCTCTACTTTCCTTTTATCTACCACCCCTTTTCACCTATTTTACCATTCAAACATAACTATCTTTTTATTTAATCATAAGCACAATTTATCTTTTGTTTTTCTATTTCTTTTTTTTATAACATACCTCTATGATAGCCACTCTTTTTCATAACAAATTCAAGTACCAATACACTCTAAGGCATCACTCTTACCCAATTTCCTCTTATTTTGTCACATGACTTTACAATTTAAAGCACTTAGGAATTTGGATCAAATTATAGTCTTGAAAAAAAAATGGATTAGGCTTACATATGAGGCTGTCAAAGAAAATAGCTTAGAGGCTCAAAGGGGGTTATCTAGGATAATGTACATGGGTAGGTAAAAAGAAGGTAAACAATTATAGGCTGTCAAAGAAATGCCTAAATCATTTCCTAAACTTGCACTCTTTATTTCGCTTTACACACAAACCAGGCAAGTTCTAGCATCAGTCACAACACAGAATATACTATATCCTCACACACACAAGGCACATGGTCAACTTTATTGGGAGCAGTATAGACTCTTGACCCCACAGATGAATGAATTAAACCACACAAATATCACACAGTGAGTCACACTTGGAGCCTAAACGTCTCAATAGTAATGATTTTAGCACAAACTCTTGTCATAATACCATGCCGCCTATCAGAACAATTTCATGCACTTTATGCAAAATCTAAAAAAAAAACTTAAAGAGAAAAAATTTTGAAAAAATTTCGAAAAAATTTAACTTTGAAAAAATTTAACTACTACTAAAAATCAAACAAATGAACATGAATAAATGCAGGTAAGCAAACAAATACAGCATAAAAATACCAGCACCCCACACTTAGACGGGACACACTACCCTCAGTGGAAAATAAATAAGAAGAACCTGATTAGTCGGACTCATCCTCTATGTCTGGGGTCATACCCCCTGCATAGGAATCATCATCAGAGTCGTCATCCTCAGAGTTTCCTCAAATTGTACCCCACTTGATGCCAAAAGTGCGTCGAGGTATTTGTAGCGAGGAGGATTCAGCTTGCTCTTTTCTTCCTCTTTTTTTACCTTTCTGTGAGGTGGGCGCTTTTTGTTTTCCTTGTCGTCCTTTAGAGGCCATTCTACCTGAGATCCTAATAGAGTCATGTTAGCTTTATCTCGGAAGATTCAATCGACAAACAGACAATAGTAGCACCACCCCACACTTAACTTGTTGACACAAACTAATTAAGTGAATGATGTCAATTACTCAGACTTCATCGACATACATTTAGGGGATATGTTCCAACAGTATGTTTAGCACAGTCATACTTTTATGTCATCTTACTATCCTTTCCAACTCTATTTCATGTAATCTTGACTATACTTTCATGTGTGGATTAATGCACCTTTTGAACAAGACTACTACATAGAGATCGTATCAAGTTATGGCATAGAAATAATCACAACATCTCATGCTTGTATTCAATCATGATCTTTATCTCGATGAGCGAGTCATTCAAACATTCAAGCATTCAACTTTGAAGAGTATGCAATTAACTTCACCATTTTGATTTCACAAAAGTATGACAGTGTATCAAAATTAACTACAAGATGGAAACAAGTCAAGAACACCCTTACGTATTCGTTCACTAACTTAGTTGTATCACAACAAATCAACATATTCGAATCACCAAGACTACTTTAAGATTTAACGAATCATTATAGGCATAGTATTGTAATGACTACGGAATATAAAAGAAGATCAAAGAAGTACTTACTTGGTTGATGGCCTTGGAAGATGTTCTTGCAAAGTTAAAAGAGCAAAAAGAAATTTTTTGAGAGAATTTGGAGTGGTAGGCAGCGCTTAGGTTGGATTTGCAATGAGTTTTTGTTTTAAGACTAAGGTTCTATTTATAGGAAAAGCTTGGGTCGGGTTTTGACCCATTTGGAATCGGATTTGGAGACCAAAAGTGAGCATAGGCGGCGCCTAATGCTTTGCCTATGCTTGGTATAGGCGGCGCCTTTTGCAAAGCCTTGTTGAGCATAGGCGGCGCCTATGTTATGGAATTGTTGGGCATAGGCGGCGCCTATACCATGGCATTGTAGAATCCGAGACCAAAGGCTTTTGCATAGGCGGCGCCTATGCTATAGCATTGTTGGGCATAGGCGGCGCCTATGCTATGGCATTCTAGATTCTGAGAGCTTAGGCCATAGCATAGGCCATGCCTTGTTCGTTGCCTAGATTTACATAGGCCTTGCCTTGTTCGTTGCCTAGATTTTCATAGGCAATGCCTAACCCATAGCCTTTTCTTCTTCATTCCTAACTTAGCACCTTCAACTTGAACCGCTTCCAAATCAAAATTTGAAACCAATCTCCTCCTTTACACCTCTTGTACCTACACTTACTCAAAAACAACAAAAACGATCAGAATGATGGGTTGCCTCCCATCAAGCGCCTTAGTTTTGGTCGTGGCTCGACAAAATCCTAGGAAAACAAAAACAACAAAAACAATTAAAAATGATGGGTTGTCTCCCATCAAGCGCTTGATTTATTATCGCAGCACGACATAACTATCTCGATTACTTAGACTTCATCGAGATAGATGGTGGATCATTTTCTGAATGGATTCAGACGACAATGAGGCTTACTTGTAGGCATGCAATCTTCTTCGAGATGACCCTTGTGCATACATATCCCAGGAGGGATACCAATTATATCATCAATAGTCCAACCCATAGCTCTCTTGTATCTCTTCAGAGCAGAGATGAGAGCCTCTACGTGCTGTTCACTTAAATCATCCACCACACTCACAGGAAGTGTATTTCCACTTCCCAAGAATGCATACCTTAGCTAATTGGGGAGCTCTTTCGATTCTAGTACTGGGGGCTCTTCAATAGAAGTCTTTGCTGTTGGTGACGGTTGATTCTTAAGATCAAGGTCCGACTTCTTAGGAGTATAAGAATAGGACCCTATTTCTGTTAGAGCACTGATAACGCCCAAACTATAGCTCTCGTAAGAATGTAAGCGGTCGTTGTCAAATATAGAACCCAACTGGGTCGGGTGTCGAATCCCACAGGGAATAGCTGGTCACTAAGTAAGCAAAAATTGGTAGACTTTTGGTGAAAGTCTCGTAAAAGGGGGGATTTTGTAGCTTGCAATAGTGTAATAAAATAACAAAGTAAAAACGGAAAATAGCAAAGTAAAAAGAAAGAATGTTTAGTAAGATGTTTAACCAATGAGAATTGAGAGTTGGGGTTATGTCCACCTTATGAGTTATACGTCTCTATTGGCTATGAGTTATGCGGAATTCAGACATGCATGTGCTTATAGAGAATTGTATTCTATAGTAAATCCAAGCGTCTTTTGACCTAACAAGGACTATTTCACTTTAACTCTTTCGAGCTTAAAGAGTATCTAATGGTACAAATTCTCCAAGAGGTTAATCCAGTTACGACACTAACTTTTTAACAGGGGTTGGTGCCCTATTACCTTGAAATTATCTCTTTTCCAGACATATAACTTTTCTTTCGAACAAGTTAATGCTAGACTGGCGTATTCTATGTGTTTGCAACCACAAGAATTTGCATTAAGATGAAGAGAATAATGATATAAGCAACATACGTGTCGCAAATTCACAAACTCATAGCAATAGATAGTATCTCATACGGCTTCCATAACCCCAACAGAGAAGTTTAGCTACTCATGAGTGCGATGGAAATCATAATAGACATTATCATTATACCACAATAAGGATCTCACGTGTAGTATAGTGTGGTATGGCTTTAGGCATGAATTCCTTTTAGAATAGCTTTTCTCTCATTGTGGAAATTAAGAATTGAATAGATGAAGAGAAAGTAAATAAGAATTAATTGAAAGCAAATTGTTTAGAGTTGTAGAGGAATGAATTAGAATGTGAATGATGAGAATGATGATGACTCTAAAAACTGCAGTAAAATAGGGTATTTATAATACCCATATCCTATTCCTATAAGGCTACTGCGTACTTATCCTAGTCCTAATAAATTACTGCATCATCATCCTAATCCTCATAGGTTACTGCTGATCCCCAAAGTCTTGGAAAATGTTGTTTTTTCCCGGGACAAGTTTCCATGCGTCACTTTTGGTCCTAGGCGTCCAAGCTCTCCTTCCCTTCTTTCGTGAAGCTTCCTTTGGCGTCAAGTTATCCATAAAATGCTGAAATCTACATCATTTATACCTGAAAACTTGCTAATCACGTTTGTTAGCTCAATAACAGGAAAAAGGACTAAAAGTGCAAGAATTATATATTTTGTCCTCAAAACTTAGCTAAAATATGGGTAAAATATAGTACTTTAGGCGTGTAAATTCGCCTATCATCAAGAACACATAGTTTCTTCATGTTCTTGAGCCTCCTCACGCTCAAAATTCAACAGCTCATCAGATAGTGACTCATCAGTAAGCTGATTTTCTATAGATAATTCTTTGTCATCCTTATAATTAACTTCAGCTACAGAGAACACATCCATATCTTCGGGCTGCTTCATTGCTTTGCATACATCAAAATGGACCACTTCGTCATTCAACTGAAAAAAAAGCTCATTAGCTCTCATGTCAATAAGCACACTTCCAGTTGCGAGGAAAGGGTGTCCCAAGATTATGAGAACTTCAGAATCCACCTCGCAATCCAAAATAACAAAGTCTGCAGGAAAGATGAAGGTGGAAACCTTCACCAACACATCATTTAAGATACCAACAGGTCATTTTACCGACCTATCTGCCTTCACGGGCCGCATATTGGTTGGTGTAGTGTCGCCCAACCCCAACTTTCTGTAGACGGATAGTGGCATCAAATTGATGCTTGCTCCTAAATCGCACAATGCCTTAGCAAAATTCATAGATCCAACCGTGCAAGGAATAGTGAAAGCACCAGGGTCTGCCTTCTTCTGTACTAAGGACCTTGTGGCAATTGAACTGTAATGATGAATATTATCTGCCGGCTCATAGCTTACTGCCAGCTTCTTTGTTAAAAGGTCCTTCATGAATTTAGCATACCCAGGCATCTGTTACAGTGCCTACACCAAAGGAACATTAATAGTCAGCTGCTTCAACATCATCATGAATTTACTGAACCTTGTATCATCCGCCTTCTTCTTCAGTCTCTGCAGAAAAAGTGGTGGTGGAAGGGGAATCGTTTTCTCCACCACTTTCTTTTTATCTTGCTTCCGATTATCAGCCTTTTCAGGTGTGTCATCAGCCTTTTTCTTCAATCTCTGAGGAAAAGGTGGGGGTGGAAGAGGAATAGTTTTCTCATGAATGCGCTCCTTCTGATTTTTAGCTTCTACAGAATCATCACAATCTGCGTCAATAACAATCTCCTCTATATCATCAACCACCTGCTTGCCTTTAGACGGATTGTCTAACACCTTACCGCTCCTGGTAGTAATAGCCCTGCATGATCCATCATTCCTTGGATTTTGCACAGTGTCACTAGGTAAAGTGCCAGCTTTTCTTTGGTTGATTGTCGCTGATAGTTGACTCAATTATTGCTCCAGCTGTTTTATTGCAGTAGAATGCGAGTCAACCAATTGCTTCAGTGAGGACAAATCATTTATTACCTCAGTTACTCCCGTGCTGGTTGCCTCCACTCCTTTCAACAGCTTAGCCATCATATCTTCCATGGACATACTTCCAGAACCAGATGCAGCGGTGTCACGTCTTCCAGGAGGAACATACAAACCACTCCTGTCAGTCTTGTTCTTCCAACTACCTTGATCACGGTCCTTGTTTCCCGATTTATCATAATAGTTCCGACCTTGGTTTCCTTGGGCATTGCCTCGGAAACCCCCTGATTATTCAAGTAGTTAGCTTTTTCTTTAGAATCAGATTCACCTCTTGCCTGTGACACATGACACAACAGCTTTGACTTTCTTAGTCTTCCCTGATAATAAGTGCTTGGTAAGAAGATCCATCTTTGTTTTTATGTGCGACATATCTTGATTGCATTCCTCCTCTCTTCGCCTTTGTTCTGCAGTCATGCCAATAGATATAGTAGATCTTGTTACCTCAGAATCCCTGGTATGCCAATCTCTACTCTGCTTTGTCATACGATCTAGCATACCACTTGCCTCATTAAAAGTAAGGTCCATGAATGAACCACCCGCAGCATTATCAACCACTGGCTTAGTCACCGAATTCAAAGACCTGTATAATATCTCCATCAAGTGGACATTGGTCATATGATGATTTGGGCACCTCATAAGCTTCTTCTTGAACCTCTCCTATGTTTCGTGGAGAGCTTCAGTTGGAAGCTGTTGAAAATTGCTGATCTCATCTCTCAATTGTGCTCTCTTGGATGGCGGAAAGAATCTTTCTAGGAAAGCGTCTTTTAGTTGCCTCCAATTAGTGATAGAATCAGGAGTCAGCTCATTCAACCATAAAGTTGCCTCCCCAGATGGAGAGAATGGAAATAAGCGCAATCGAATTGCATTCTGCCCAACGCCTGGATTGTCGAATGACTTGCATGTAGAGATAAAGTTGATCAGATGCATATTCGGATCATCACCTGCAAGTCCACCAAATAATCCCTTTAGTTGCAACAACTGAACCATGGTGTTGGTGATCTCTCAATGTCACGTTGTGCATCCATCCTTCCAATAAGTTGCGGTTCAGGGTTAATGGGTAATAATGGTTGTCCCAAACTTTGAGTATTTGACATGCACTGAACAAAACATGCAGAAAACAAAAACAACAATTAAAAGTAAAGTACGAGAATCTTTGACCAAAGGGTCTAGTAATTATCACAAACTTAGTTGACAACAGTATTCCCCGGTAACGGCGCCAAAATTTGATAACGCTCAAACTACAGCTCTCGTAAGAGTGTAAGCGATCGTTGACAAATATAGAACCCAACTGGGTTGGGTGTCGAATCCCACAGGGAATACTTGGTCACTAAGTAAGCAACGATTAGTAGACTGTTGATCGAAAATTCTACGAAAAGGGGGGATTTAATTTTAGCGTGAATTAAAAGTATCAAAGTAACAAAGAAAATCAGAATGTTTAGTAGGTTTTAATCAATGAGAATTTTAAGTTAGGATTATGTCCACCTTATGAGTTCTACGTATCTATTGGCTATGAGTTATGCGGAATTTCGACATGCATGCGCTTATAGAGATCCGTATTCTATGGTAAATCCTAGCGTCTTTCGACCATCACAGATTATCTCACTTTAACTCTTTCGAGCTTAAAGCGTATCTAATGGTACGAATTCTACAAGAGGTTAATCCAGTTACGGCACTAACTTTTAAACAGGGGTTGGTAGCCCTATTTCCTTGTCATTCTCTCTTTTCCAGACATGTAACTTTTCTTTCGAACAAGTTAATGCTATACTGGCATATTCTATATGTTTGTAACCACAAGAATTCAATTAAGATAAAGAGAGTAATGATATAAGCAGCATACGTATCAAGAATTCACAAACTCATAGCAATAGATAGTATATCATAAGGCTTCCATAACCCTAATAAAGAAGTTTAGCTACTCATGAGTGCAACGGAAAACACAGTAGACATTATCATCATACCAAAATAATAACAATCTCACGTGAAGTATGTTTTGGTGTCACTTGTGGTGATTTCCTTGCTAGTAGCGTTTCTCTTGTCGTGAAAATTAAAAGTCGAATAGATGAAGAATAATGTTTGAAAACGAATTTTTAAAGAAGGGAAAGAATAGAAAGGGGGATAAGAAGAGAATGCTGAAAAGTTTCAGCAAAATAGGGTTTATATAACATCCATATCCTAGTCCTATTGAAATAGGGTTTTTATCCTTGTCCTAGTCCTACTGGGTTACTGCATACTTATCCTAATCCTACTAAGTTACTACTGATCCCCCAAGTCTTTAGAAATGTTATTTTTGCCCGGGACAAGTTCTCCATGCATCACTTTTAGTCCATAGGCTTCCAAAAGCTGCCTTCCATCTTACGTGAGGTTTCCTTTGGCGTTAAACAGTCCATAAAATGCTGAAATCTTCATCATTTATACCTGAAAACTTGCTAATAACGTTGGTTAGCTCACTTACAGGAAAAAGGACTAAAAGTGCAGGAATTATATATTTTGTCCTTAAAACTTAGCTAAAATATGGGTGAATTAAGGTGCTTTAGGCGTGTAAATACGCCTAACATCACGCACCTTCTAATATTTCCAAAGTAATAAAAGTAGATCCCCTTGTCTATCCGAGTCTTTTATACCTGCTGCCTTGTTCGGAGTTGACCCTCTTTATACTTTGATTCCTGGGAAAGCTCTAAGTGAACCTCCTTCCTAACCAAAAGAATGGAATCCGGTAATCCAACAATAAGATAAGGGAAAAAGTCAGCATAACCACTACTATTTCATCTGCATCTCTTACTGTTGAAGAAATCAGTCTTGCTTTGGCTTGATTGCTTTCACCAGCTCTAGCTAGGCTGGGAGTCGATTAGCCCAAGTTGTGTTAAGATAATTGGCACTTGAATAGGAATTAGCCATCGTTAGAGGGAAGAACTTGTATTACAACGATTCATAAACTATAAATCTGGCAATTCCTACCAGGGTGGTGGGTCAGTGCGGATTCCCTTGCATTAGGACAGGAATAGTGGAATATTTATGGGGCTTGTCTTTAAGCAGCTGGCTTCCACGTAGCTACAATAGCAGATATGGTAAATGTCGTCTTCCTTTATAATGACTTCTTCCTTTCCTTTTCATCATACGAAATTCTAGCTCACCCTCGGATCAGGGGATACCTTAAGTCAGTAGCTCCCTTTGAAGATAGGGCATTTACATAAACTCTGAAACCGTACCCAGGGAACTTACATCAAGAAACTCCCAAGCTTTCCGAGGAAGGAGAAAAATAGAGAAAGAGACTGTCTAACCACTTTTTATGCGCGCGTACCACTTTTGAGTATCTTTGCACTGCTAGCTATCTTAGATCATTGGCTACCAGAAAGACTAGAACTCAGGAACATCAATATGGTAAGGGATCATTAAGCTACAACCCTTATCCTATTCCTTTTTGCCTTTTAAACGAATCTAGAACCTCCATTAGCAGATTCATTAGAAACCTTTCTTGGAAGACTCAATTCATTAGATAATCCTAGTACATAATCACTGATAAGATCATTCCTTCAATTAACAAATAATGTTTGGGAAATTTGAAGCAAGTTAATCTTAGAATACTAACCTCGTAGCTCACTTATATCAATCAGTTCAAGCATTGAAAAACCCGTCTTCCTTTTGTGAAACTTACTTTGTTGGATTGTTGGAAGCAGATGAGCCCGTGCAAGCATTAGAACATGTATTCTCGCGATCTACAGAGTCCTTATGGCTTGCTCTTGAAAAGAATAATCAATCAACCTTCTTCTTTGTTATAGAACAGATATTCCATTCTTTGGTTTCCCAGTACTGACCTCTCTGGTCAAATATTAGAGTCGACTCTACTTTAACTAGTAGTTTTTAAGTCGGAAATTGCTTTCACATCCCATATGGCATCTGTACCAACAAACTTATTCGAACACTAGTAAGGTAAGTAGCTACTCCAGCCGATCTAACTTCAGAGGATCCAGCTTATTTCTTGGATAGGTTAGCCCCTTCTCCTTCAGGAGATGCAGCAAGACTACATTCTCATAAGAGTTCTCTTCCTCAATCCACTCTAAGAAAAAGCCAAGTACAGCTACTTTACTTTAGAGTAGATCCAACTTTCCTCCGAGTCTCAATAGGGCATGTGGTCCTATCCTGAAAGAAAGATCCTATCTTACCTCCCTGAAATAAAGGGTTTTAAATACCTCTGAAGAGGTCTCCCTTTCCGTACCTACTCTGCAAGGTCTCGCTCTTTTCACTTCCTCTTCAATAAGATATGACCCTTTTAATGGCTATAGTGGCGTACTTAGGCAATGAAATTCTCGACCAACCTTATCCCCTAACCTCAGAGTGAAAAAGGCGCATCTCTCTCGGAGTCTCCATTTGCTTCTTCTCCTTCTGGAGCCTTCCTCATCGGCCATGCATCAAATGAGACCAATTCCAATAAGGAGGTTTTTTATTCTCCCTAGTCCCATCTACTTCCACCTCAACTCCTGGAAACCAATCCATTGAGAGTTCTCCCAACGAGCAGAAAGAGAAATTATAGTTTTTATCTGAAAACCAGCGAAAGCATTGGACGGGGGAAATCCTACAAGCATTCAAGGAAGTCTTAGAGATAGTTGATCCACGAGGAAATATTGGCAAGATTCCCAAAAGACAAATGGTGGAAGCTTTCAACTTAGATTCTTTTCTTAGCCGATTGTTACACTATCCTTCTTGTTATCTTATCATAAACTCCTATCCCTCCTGCTTTCTTTAAGGCTCTTTTCTTTTAAAGTAAAGACAGGAATAAGTGAATCGAGTTGATCGAGCCCATATGTTGGTAAAAGATTCGATAACCTAGGAAAGATCGATGGAAACCTCTTTACAAGACCTTTTAAAGCAAGGTACACTAATACCCTCAGAGCATAGCCCAAGCGTGAAGCTTTCCTTCTCATAATAGTACAGTTTTATCCTATTTGTCTAGCTCTTTCGATGGGTTGGTATAGCATTTTAGACCTCCCCCCTTTATTGGCTTACCCTACCGCTTAAGGTAAGGAATTGTGGGGAAATCAATGGTTACGATTTTATATTAAAACCAAGCCCCCTTCGCTTGCTTGATTGAGGGATACGAATGAATAATATTACTAGAGTTGATAGAAACGAATATCCTTCTCACTTGAGGGTGGGGACTGAAATGGTAAGGACGATAGATATTTCTTTCGGGAGAATAGAGAATCCAAGGTGGAGAGGTAGCAGTTGACCACTAATAGAGCATTTGATCCCTTTTTTATTCCCCTCAAACCTAGATTGCTTCATCGGTTGAGAAAGTATGAGAGGGCGTCCTTCAAGCCCTTTCCTTTGTTTGTAATAATTTTTTCATCACTTCTTTAAAGCCTTTTCAATTGGCTCTTTCTTCTCTTCTGTTTTTTAAAAAGGCTGGCTACTGGCCTTATTCGTCTTTGGCTAAGGAAAAATAAACCTCACTATTACCTTCACTGGTATAGACTATACACACATTTTGGTATTCTTCTTGCCTGGTGGCCACAACCCTTTCCTATCAGCTTAGGTTTTATATAGTATAGCGGATGGGTTAGTAGTTAATTGTTGTCCCCTTTATACCGATATTTGGAGTCGTGTCATTATTGTCTATGGGGGCTGGTGTTCTTTCTGATCTTGCGATGAGCTTTAGTCGTTCTTTGTTACTTTAAGCAGTAACATATTCCGTTGTAGAAGAAGAAGTTACAAAGCAGCCATTCTTTATTGGAATCTCTCGTACAAGATATTCGATGCTATGAGAAAGGTTGGGACTTCACTTTACCTTTGGAAGGAACTACTATTATATCAACCTACGGTTTGTCTAGTTCCTGATCGGTTAAGTAAGTTTTCAATGGTCTATGCTATTATAATCCATCAGCCTCACTATATTTAATATTGTACGATCGAATGTTGAAGTAGTGTCGTCTTAAGTGTTGGGCTTGGTTGGAGTTTGTTTACCAGACCGAAGAGTGGCAAGCAATATTATTACAATATCGAAAAGAACTTGTCGTGGGAGCAGACAAAAAAAGAAGAGACTCCTTGAACAACAAAGAAAGAAATTACATAACTAAAGAGAAAGATATCCAGTCCTCTTGGGCGGCCGATAGTGTTATGTAAAAAGGACCAAGGAGGATCTTATCCGTCAGGAGAAGGATGAGGAGTAGGAGCTAACCTTAAGGGCAGAATTGAATGATTACGAGATAAACAATGAGACAAAGGAGAGCACTTAGACGAGTCATCCAAAAAGAAAGACCACCAAAAGTAATGACCACCAAGATAGGCATAGTAATTCGCTCTTTTGATCACCCATTTTTGGAAAACCATTTTTGGGGGCTTCCGTCTTACACACGAAAGATTGGATTGCCTAAATCACGAGTCTTATATACTATGTTACGATCACCTCATATTTATAAAAAGTTCATAGAACAATTTTGGATGAAAATCAAGAAAGAATTTATAGTCATAAAAAAATAGAAAGGCATGAATTGTGCAAGAAGTTCTTTCGGTTAAAATGTCATGCGATTTGGAGGACATAAGACTTCTTGGTCAATCCAAAAAGATTGCCGACTAGATGTTCTCACCCCACCATGCCTAGCCCTTTATCTTACCTTAAGAAGAAAGAGGAGGTATGGAGCGTGGGACAGAATGCAAAAAGTGTATGATACAATACATAACCTTAAAGAGTGGCGGCAACCCTCTTGATTGATCAACGTGAGTGAACTGTGCTTAGACACTTCACAAAACTATGCCGATCTATGAAAGGAGATGATAGATGAGTAGACTTCCCTTTTTGATTCACGAAATGTGATCTGGACACGATGGGAGTTTGTGTGTCTCGATAGAAAAGATATCACCAGAGTATAGCATAAGATCGCCTTTTCTTGTTGCTATGGGGATAACCTGTGAATAAGGTGAACCCAATGGGAACCAAAAAATGGGGGGTACCACATTAGGAAGAAGTTTATCCAAAAAGTGGAGGCTCACCCAGCTAAAGGAAGGGGGTGAGATAGGCAAGAGATAGCTTGCTTCCAAGTAGGCCTGGCCGCGAGGAATCAAGAGAGCTCTGTTGATATTGACTTGGATATCGGGTGATAGAATAAGGTAGCCAGAAACAACAACCAGTTGCGGTCGAAGCTTGGCTCTAGCCGATAGGCTAGCAGCAAGCTTGGCTATAGTGAAGCTCTTACCAAGCGAGAAGGAAAAGGCCTTCGCCACTTGAGCCGTATGCAGGGGAAATCGCAGGTGCGGTTCTTGGAGGGAGAGCTAGCAGGATCCATACCATCCCAATAGCGTATATTTGGAGCTCAATATGAAATTTAATTTTCTTGCAAGACCTATTTGGATAAGGGAAAACTCCAGAGATTGGTTCAAAATAAGATCCTTGTGTTGACCCATTCCTGAACCAGAATCGGGGGAGGATGAGAGGAAAAGGGGATTAAAATATCCCATCAAAAAAGTTTGAGCTTTATATTCGTCCTTCCAATAGGCCCAATCCACCTTATCTTCTCTTCCAACAACAGAAAACAACGATAACACAGTCAACGAGGTACAATAGCCAAATCTCCAACATATGACAGCAACAAAAATCATCGATCAAATAACAACAATCTCCGACCCAACCTGACAACACCAACATCAACCCATATTCAACCCAAACCCAACCTAAAATTGATAAAATCAGCTCCAACGTAACCCGACATCATTCCACATAAAGGAAAACCCAAGAATATTCTAGAATAAGCCAAGATGTCTCCCCCACTGGCTAATTCTGCAAATCTCAAGATAATAGTACGAATTGATACCTATTTCAGTGAATTCCATTGGTTTGAGGGAGGATTTCATTTCTTTAATTTCCATTGGACAACCCACATCAAATTCCCTCAAGAAAAATCAAAATTGGTGGAAATTTTTGAGGGGGAACCTGATCTTTAGCTTCAATTTCAAAATTTTCCACTAAAGGATCCCCAAATTACCCCTAAGTTGGGGATGGTTCCCTTATCATTTGAAGATCGAATTTAAACCCTAACCTTTTTCTATATAAAACCCATTTTGAGAGCAATAAAAGAAGAGAAATGAGAGAAGAAAAAAGGGTGGTGAAAACCATTTTGAGCAAAACTAGTGTATTTTTTGTTTTGAGGATAACATTTTTTGCTTCCCGTGATAGGTTGGGGACTGCTCGGAGCTTTCGGCATTGCGGAAAAGTCCCTTGGTGATGGTCGGAATCTTGTCGTCAACTCATCATGCCGTTTTGCTGCTCTGAAACAGTTAACTTTCCATTTTATTTAGTTTCATTAATTTCTGCTTAATCTCGCCATTCAGTAGATATAACGAAGTTTGCGATAATTTTCTATGCTAGGAATTGCTTGCTTAAGGAAGCCTTATAGGCTGTAGGACTTTGTGTGAAATAATTTGCAGTAGTTTCATCTGTTTCATCGTTTGTTTAATGTTTGCAATTCATTTTTGAATGAGTTAATTAGTGTATGATGAAAACTGTCTTATGAAATCGCTTGTTCTAATCAATGCTATTAGATACTGCATAAAATAGTCGTGTACGTGCTCTATATTTCAGGAGGAAAATACTTGCATATTATGTTGTCTCCACAACTGATGGTTTATGGATCATGTGTATTTGAGATCATTTATTTATGGAATGTATGTTATAGGAATTTCTTGTTTATACATCACATATTCTACAAGATGTGCTTATCCGAATGTTCCAATGTGAGTAAAAGTGCAGTGATTCTCTTCTGTTAAAAAGGACAGGTTCATAAAATTGGAAGCTGGAAAGGATGATGGGCTCAAATGATTTTGCATCTTCTTTGGGATTTGCTCTTAGGAGCCTCATTTGGGGTAAAACTTACACGCACCCGGTGTATACACCAAGCCAATATATGTATGCCATGTGTTTGAATTTAAAATTCATGTTACTTAACCATGATCAAACAATATATATTTTACTTAATTTAATTACATAAACATGGTAGAGAACATTAGTTTGTTGTATATACCGGGTGCGTGTAAGTTTTTACCGTCAAGTACTATAGAATTCTTTTCTCTTAATTTGGTCTAAGGTATTATTTAAAGATCGTGTAATGATTTTAAATGAGTAGTACAAATTTTAGAGTATGAGATAAACCTAATGTGTAAGTTTTTACCGTCAAGTACTATAGAATTCTTTTCTCTTAATTTGGACTAAGATATTATTTAAAGATCGTGTAAAGATTTTAAATGAGTAGTATAGATTTTAGGGTATGAGATAAACCTAATTGTAATATTAGTTTCTTTATACCAAAAAGTATACAACAAACTAATGTTCTATACTATGCTTATGTAATTAAATTAAGTAAAATATATATAGATTGATCATGGTTAAGTAACATGAATTTTAAATTCAAACACATGACATGCATGTATTGGCTTGGTGTATACACCGGGTGCGTGTAAGTTTTACCCTTTCTTTATAAAGGTTAAATAAAAAGAAGTCTATTCTATTTATAGTGTGTATTCCCTTATTTAACTGTTTTGATATACGTTTAACACGTAAATTTGTAGTTATTAGTTGAAAATTGATTCAAAAATTAGCTTTTATTGTGTCATTACTAACTTGTATATATCTTTTATGAAACTTTTAGGATACTATTCACTTGTCTATTAAGCACATCCCTTCCTGCATCATCTTACTACTGTTGGAAAGAAAATGTTTTTAGTTGCATTGTTCCTCCCCCCTTTCCGATTTACTTCAGTACCTAAGGTTAGGAGTTTTTCATCCATTTGAATACAGAATAGTGTCCATGTTTTATTTAAATCCATCTTTTCTTTTTCGTGTTATTGTTTGCTAGAAAAAATTCAATAGGGTAAAAGTTGTTTGCGTCCTATATGTGTGGTGACATGCCTAATTAATGTGATTACTCTATGAGAACGTGTTGTTATTTCTTCTCTTAAAGATAGGTCTAGTAATTTGGGAGAAGTTCTATTTTAGTTGTTTCCTGATTTATTCCAACTCTTTGTTGCTATCTTGAGTTTCAGTCATAGCCATCTATACCTAAAAGGGCTAGAGAACATTAATTACCATAACAAATAATTAACTCCTGCACACATCGAATTGTTCTGATTTCTCCTTTTTTCAATCACAATGCATGTGTGAAGTCGATTTATTTCGCTTGAAATTCTATATTTTGGACCACCACGGATTCCTTTTCATCTATTGATCTGTCATACTATTTATTTGTGTAGCGTTTGATATTTTGGATGGGTATTGATCTCCTTTTATCTCTTTCCTTGCATGTAAATCCGTTTTGGAGTCCGAATGGACTCTTTCCCTTTTCATCTCTTAATGGTCCATTGAGGCCCACCATGTCTATCAAGTCAAGCCCAAAATAAAGCCCGAAGTTGATCACATAGCATATGGATACAAGTAGTCGAAAGAAGAAGAATGGACTAAAGTCCTTTCTTTGAAGTGGCGAAGAGATTTGAAAGTCTCATTCTTTTTAATTATATTTATTTATTCATTTATTATCGTCCTTTTATTATTTATTTATTTTTTCACTTCCTTATTCATTCATTTAGGCCTCGAAGCCAAAGTTGTAAATTTAATACAGGTGAAAGTAGATTTTGGGCCAACAGACCTGAAAAATAGTTTAGGACAGGTTACGGGTCAAGGCCCAACATTTAGATTAGGATAGGTTTCGTTGATTTGGGCCCAAGAGACGAAATCTTTTACTTTCTCCTCTCTTTCCCCTTTAATGTATTTATTTTCTTATTAGTTTTTTTTAGACTTAGTTAAAATCCCTACTAAGTCGCCTAAATCTATTTTACACGTCTTTTCTAAAACATTGATCACTTTTCAACAAATCAATCTTTTTTTAAGTTAGTCAAAAGATGTTTTCAAACAGTTTGGATAACCGCAAGTTAGTGTACGTTTTAGGTGCTTTAAAAACCTTCATAAATTGTTAATAGGAATCGCTTATTCAGATTCTTTAATTTTAAATGATTTGCCTGTTTTGAATCGTTTAAAGTAACTAATAAAGGTTTCTTAATTCCTTTTCAAAATTAAGTTGTGACTCTTCAAAAGTCAAAATTTTTGCATAACAATATCGGATAGAATACTACAACCAGCTGTCTATCTGAAACAACTGATAATACTAAAAAGGTTGACTCTCTTTACTGATTTTCTAAAAGCCTCTGAGGACCATGAGGAGCTGATGGGACAGAATCCCAACTAACTCCAACTGACTGAACATAAAGAAACACTGAAATAACTGGGAAAGAATAGTCCTCGATAGATGAGGACTCACCACTATTGTTGTTGTGTAATGTTGTGTTGTCTAAGAACGGTCGGGAAACTGTCTGTCTGAACTAATGTTATAAGATAATATAGTGCAATGTAAAGTATGTGGTCAATACATTGAATATATTGGTTTATGAGATGAGGACTGGCTAAAATGTATGGGGAAACTAAGCATGAATGCATGAACATATAATATCTGAGAATGCAAGACCAAGTATAAAATATATTTCTAAAATAATCTGTAAACTGAAAGACAAAAAACTGTATAACTAATTAACACGCAATATATACACTTGGTCAAGCAAACCTGAACTGAGATACAATGAAATATTCACTGAAACTGTGGGAGATAATATATAATTGACATGCCCCAATTTGAGCTAATCGGGATCCAACCTGTAACCCCATTTTGAAGGGTATCAGTACTACGCCATAGGTACTAACACTGATTGTGTGGATCCACTAAACTGGTGTCTCGGAGGACTAAGGAGTCACCCTCTACTGCTAGGTGCTCTCATGAGATATGTGTCAACCCTCAACTGGCAGGTGGACATCTCAAGCCTACGTTAGCTACGTATTTCTGTAACTCAGGAATTGCTACTAAGGGTCACACCCTCTACTAGCAGGTGAGCCCCCATCCCTAGGTTCGCTCGGTGCTAAATCCTACTCCCAACTGAACTGACACTGATACTAAACTAAACTAAGTTTAATTAGCACTATTTTTGATAGTGCTCATCATAATTATACCAACTGAGAAAATAATAATATCCATTGTTTAATTGAGTCATTACTTGAAAGTTGTAAAATCATGTAAAACACATAGGTATTAGGTGTTCATAACCCGCTAACACTGAATGAACATAAATTATGATAACACATTTTTGAAACTGTAATATAGGATCATGGTTCAAAGACCCAAAACATAGATATTTCATCAAACATGTGAGAATTGTAAATTTGAAAATAGGAATGTCTTAACATAAGGAATCAACATGATTACATGGCTAAATTCATAATTTGGGGGGTTTATCCTGAAATCAATTGAACATGACAAGGAGATTGTAAAACTCAAAACATGATATGACTCATTCCACTTGAAAACACTTGTAACCATAACTTGCAATTGAATTAAAGAGATATTCATGGATTTATTTCATCTTGAACATATATAAACTCATAATTTAAACCAAAAGGATTTTTGGGCTCCATAGGTGAAACGAACCTATGGATGAACATCTCACATAGCTTAACAACTGAATTCTTGAAGATTTCTTAAATTGGAAGCTTGGACTCTTGATTTATTGAGGAGGAGCTTGAATTTGTTCTTAGGAAAAAAAGAGGGTTTCCTTGGGAGCAATTTGAGTGAAAGAGGTAACTAATGCCCTTTTGAAAGCCCCAAATTATGTTAAGGATGGATTGAGATTGAGAAAAATGACTTAAATACCCGTTGTCTAAAAGACCAATGGATGGATGGATCAGCAAGGGGGCAACGCGGGCTCCAGACCAGTGGGGTATTCCCCACACCACAGGCTCCAGTCTGGCAGACTAGATCAGGCTCTGTGCCAGTGGACTAGATCGAGCGTCGCAGGCCTATCCCACTGGGGCTACTATTTTCATTTTCTAAACACACCCCTATGCCTATCCAAAAAATCTGAAACTCACCCGAAACATACTTTTAACAACTCCGAACATGAATCAACTAAAAAATCAACATCTCAAGGTTGGAAAGACCAAAATAAAAAATCATTAAAGAGGGGTCTTGAAAATGACTAAGTCCTCAACACTTCATGAGTTGAATCGAGTTTAGAATATTAAGGGGGTATTACAATATCCTCCCTTGGGAACTTTCATCCTCAAATGAGATTGGTTAGACTGAGACTATGGAGAAAAATGAGATTATGTACTGAACATGTATGACTTGAAACATGATTACTTAACTAAGTCTGAAACATGAAATATGAACTGGACTGATTTTGTAAATGCATGGAATGACATGATATTGGTTATATAGATGAAACTGAGAATGGAAAAGAGTCAATCTAAGGAAAATCATTACCTTAAGTTGAATCTGAGTTTGCAGAGAAAAGATGAGGGTACTTGGTCTGCATATCTGCTTCTGTTTCCCAAGTAGTTCCCTCAACACATTGATTCTGCCAAAGGACTTTAACAAAGGGAACTTCTTTATTCCTTAGCCTACGAATCTGACGATCAAGGATCTCAATTGGGAAATCTTTATAGGAAAGGCTATCCTTAACGTCCATATATTATAAGGGAAAAACTACAGCTGCATCACTAATATATTTCTTTAACAAGGAAATATGAAATACTGAATGTACTAACTCCAAATCTGCAGGCAACTCTAGCTCATAAGCTACCTTCCAAAAATAGTTCAAAATCCTTTATGGGCCAACATAGCGGGGACTGAGTTTCTCCTTCTTGCCAAATCTCTTCACTCCCTTCATAGGTGAAATCTTTAAATAGACCAAATCACCAACCTCAAACTCAAGATCCCTTCTCCTTATGTCTGCATAAGATTTTGTATGTCTATGGTCTTCTTTAGCCTCTCCTGATTCAACTAAACTTTCTCCATCTCATCAAACACTGTAGTTGTGTAACACCCCGTATTTTTTTCTAGAATTTAATCCGTCGTTCCTACATCTATAAACTCTAATCCCATGATTTACATTTGAATACATATTTCATGATCATTATCATATAAAGAATAGTGCTTATGAGGTGAAAAATGTTCATAGAAAGCACTTAGAGCAAAGTCCAGTTGAGAACACTTTTATCGATTGAGTATTTGTATTCGATCCTACAAGGGTCAACTCTAAATAAGTGTATCTCCCATAATATATTGATTCAGGTGTCCTACTATATATCAAATGAAAGGTCTTTGAGTTTTCTTTCCAATGCACTTGCTCAGCATATCCGTCTGTCATCAAAGTGACGACTTATCAGCCAAGTCATCAGCCTTAACCAGAATGTTGTCAATTTCAGCTATAATGTGATGACTTGGGGTGATAAGTCATCAACTAAGTGATGACTTATCAGCCAAGTCGTCACTCATAAAAATATCAGCTACAAAAGTGACGACTTGAGTTGATAAGCCATTAACTGGTTGATAAGTTATCAACTCAAGTCATCAACTAAGAATTTCTGCAATTCTCACTTAGTTTTCGCAGGGGTATTTTGGTCTTCTCCCCACCTCAAACCCTACCCCACCCACGACTTAAAGCATCATAAGGCATTATTTTCTCTCATATTCAATTAATTGATACGTTATTTCTTCTCCACCCTCAAGAACAATAAGATTAGGGTTTCTTTCCAAGAACAAGAAACTCAAGTTTTCCTCCCCAAAGAATCCAAGAATTCAATTCTCCTCTTCAAGAAAAAAAACCCAAGAATCTAAGTTCCCTAGTCCAAGAATTTCAAGAAAGTATTCAAGATAATATCCAAGGCTTTCAGGGTCAAGCTTTCTCCAATAAATCCAGTCTGTTAAGGTATGTGGGGTTATGAACAAGGATATTCCTTTCATCCTTGTGCCCAAAACTTGAATTTTATTTAAGATTTCATATTTTGCAAACTAGGGTTCATACCTAATTATTATTATTTGAAGATTATGATGTTACAAGTGATTTAAATATTAAATTGTATGTCTATTTTCACATCTTATGCATGTGATATGATTTTTCATATTTTTAATTGAGTTTTAAGCATGATATTGTGATTCTTGATTTCATTATCTTGATATTTTTGAAGTATTTTAAGAAGTATATTGAGCATGGCGTTTTGTTATGAATTTGTATGAGTTTAAAGAATGGGTTTTAAGCCCTATGTCTAAGTATTGATATTTCTAGAAGATTATAATTTCAAGCCTTATTTATAAGTTGTTTACCAAAATTTAAGAAAGAAATTGATCTTTTGATCCTAAAGCGAAGATAAGGAATCCACATTGTTCGTACAGTTTGAGATTTAAAGAAAGAGAAGCATAATTGATTTTCATTATAAATCCTTTGTGCTATTTTAAAGTGGATTTCCTAAAGTCTGAGCGAATGCAAGGGAGTAGTATTTAGCACCGAGTTGGGTATGATTCCAAGGTCTCATGCCCCAGAACTACGTGCCACCGTAGGATTAAGATTAAGTGCCCATAGTGGGCTAAGTCAGTGATCACTTAAGATAAGGTTATACTCCTTGGCAATAGTATGACAGATCTCTCCATCGTGAGGTTTTCCCCATAGGGAAACAAGATGTTGGACTCCATGACATCTCACATGGTTTATGACGGATAAAAAAACCTCCCAAAGTCCCTATGTCCTAAAACTGAATAACAGAACAACTTTTAAAATGTAAGTGTAAAGGCTCACAATTTTACTAGGATATTGTTTTACATTCGACATTAGCAATGAGATTTTTAGCTTTCAGTTTACAGAGGATAAAGGTAAGTTCTTTTACACTTATCCTACATGATTTGAAAATAGACTTGACTTCAGTCCTACTTATATAGAAAAAGTAAAAGTACAGCTTTCAGAACTAAATGTTATGGCTCACAAGATTTATATAGTATGCTTTATTATTCATGATTCATGATTTTTAGCTTTCAGCTATTCAAGCCAATGTTAGTCATTTACACTTAGCATTTATTCTTTACAAGTTATATGCAAAATTAGTTATAGTTTTTACTTATGCATTCGTCCCCACATGCTCAGTACATTCCAAAAGTATTGATTCATATATATGTCTATGTGCTACATTGTTTGATAATATAAGTACCCATTGTAGTACATCATTATAATAAGATAGTTGCAGCTTTCAGTCAGTAAGTGATGAGCCCTTTTGATTCAAGGGTTTGAGTCAGTCATAGTTCGAGTAGCATTTTGATTTCTTTAGTCAATCGTATTGTTTTAGGATAGTTGGGGGTCATGTCCCGACTACCTTAGTCAATACTAGTTGAGGCTTCATAGACAGTCAGTAGAAGTTGATATATTTCATTCTAGTCTTGTTTTCTATAATCATAGTTGTAATCATTTCAATATATTTTTGTATTGATCATATTCAGAAAAGATTTATCTTCTGCATTAGTATTTCAGACTTATGTATTTATTTCAGTTGCTCATGAGTTATGGCATTAGCAAGGGTTAACTTGGGATCACTTGTAGTCCTAAGCACCGTATGACGACTAGGGGGTAGTATCCAATCATTACAATTTGGCCCTATCAAAGCAACTTCACCAGCCTCAAATCAACCAATAGAAGATCTACATCTCCTTTCATAGAAAGCCTCAAACAGAGCCTTCTGAATACTAGAGTGATAACTATCATTATAGGCAAACTCAATCAAAGGTAAGTGGTCATCCCAACTACCTTTAAAATCAATAAAGCATAGCCTCAGCATGTCCTCTAAAGTCTGAATGGTCCTCTCTACCTGACCATTTGTCTGAGGATGAAAAGTTGTACTGAGATAAACTTGGGTACCGAGACCCTTGTGAAAAAACTTCCGAAAGTGAGAGGTAAACTGAATACCTCAATCTAAAATGATAGACAATGGGATCCCATGAAACTTAACCAAATCCCTAAGATAAAGTTTGGCATAATCCTCAGTTAAGTACAAAGTATGAACTGCCAAAAAATAGGCTAACTTGGTCTTTCTATCTACAATCACCCAAATGGAATCATGTTGACGATGCGTACGAGGCAATCCTTTCATAAAATCTATGTTCACCACTTCCCAATTCCAAATGGGGATTCTAAACTCCTGCAATGAACCACTAAGTTTTTGGTGCTCAACTTTAACCTGCTAACAATTTGGATACTTAGCAACAAACTCTGCAATATCCTTCTTCATACCACTCCACCAATAGCTTTTTTGCATATCATGATACATCTTAGTGGCTCCTGGGTGGATAGAGTATTGCGCACCATGCACTTCTGCAAGTAGTCGTTGTCTCAAGCCATCAACATATAGAACACATAATCTACCTTAACAACGAAGCACACCATCTCCCCCTTGGAAGAAAACCTCTACTTTCTGATCTCTAATTGGCTCCTTTAACTTAACGAAACTAGGATCTCTGTCTTGCTTTTCTTTCACTTTGGCAACCAATGAAGATTTTGAACCATTTGAACGCATATACTACCCTCGGTTGAATCAACCAACCGAACACCTAATCTAGGAAGCTGATAAACCTCATGAACTAACTACTTCTTATCCCACTCAACATGAGCAACGCTACCCATAGACACTCTATTTAAGGCATCTGCCACTATGTTGGCCTTGCTCGGATGATATAACACACTCATATCATAATATTTTAACAACTCAAGCCACCTTCTCTGATAAATATTCAGATCGTTCTGCGTGAATACGTACTGTAAACTCTTATGATCAATGAACAAATCAACATGAACGCTACAAAGATAATGTCTCCAAATTTTCAAGGTAAATACAACAGTTGCCAACTCAAGATCATAGGAAAGATAATTCTAGTCATGGGGTTTAAGTTGTCTAGAGGCATAGGCTATGACCTTACCTCTCTGCATCAATACACAACCAAGACGAACTCTAGAAGAATCACAGTAAACCATAAATCCATCTAAACCATCTTACAAAGTCTAGACTGGGACGAAAGTGAGTCGAGTCTTTAACTCCTGAAAACTCGTCTCGCAAGAATCTGACAACTGAAATTTGACTTCTTCTGATTCAATCGAGACATGAAGGATGCAATAGAATAAAACCCCTCAATAAAACACCTGTAATATCCAACCAAACCCAAGAAACTCCTAATATCTGATGGAAAGATGGGTCTAGGCCAGTTTCTCACTATTTTGGACTTTTAAGGGTCAACTCTGATGCCATCACCGAAAATAATATGGCCAATAAAAACTACTGATCTTATCTAAAATTCACACTTATTGAATTTGGCAAACAACTGATAAGCTTTAAGGGACTGCAACACAATTCTCAGATGGTATGCATAATCATTCTCACTATGAGAATAAACAAAGATATCATCAATGAAGACTATGACAAACATGTCCAAGTACTATTTGAAAACCCTATTCATCAAGTCCATGAAAGCTGCAGGGGCATTCCTTAGTCTAAAATACATAACTAGGAATTCAATGTGATCATACCAAGTTCTAAAATTTTTCTTCAGGATGTCACACTCTCTGACATTAAGCTGATGATAGTCGAATCTGAGGTCTATCTTAGAGAAATAACTGGCACCCTGAAGTTGGCCAATAAGTCATCAATTCTGGGGAGTGGATACTTATTCTTGAATGTGACTTTTTTCAACTGACGATAATCGATGTACATTCTAAGAGAGTCGTCTTTCTTACGCAAGAACAAGGTTGGAACGTCCCAAGGAGAAACACTAGGTTTGATGAAACCTTTATCAAAGAGATCTTTTAAATGTTCCTTCAACTCATTAAGCTTAGTCGAAGCCATTTTGTAAGGTGGAATAGAGATACGCTGGGTATCTGGAAAGAGATCTATTCCAAGGTCAATTTTTCTTTTGGGAGGAACTCCGGGAAGATCGTTAGGGAACATATCTACAAATTCCCTTACTACTGAAGCTGACTCAAGACTTGGAGTCTTAAAACTAGAGTCTTTGACTCAAACAAGATCATAAACACACCCTTTAGATTTTATCTTTCTTGCTTTAAGATACGAAATAATCTGACCCCTAAGCACTAAAGTACTACCCATCCATTCAATGGCTGGTTCATTTGAAAACTAAACGACTCTACTTTGGTAATAAACTGAGGCATAACATGAGTAGAGCCAATCCATGTCAAGAATGACATCGAAGTCATTTATCTATAACTCCATAAGATCAACTGAGGTGACTTTATTAGATATTGTGATCGGGAAAAATCTGTATACCTGTATGGCTATAATAAATTTACCCACTGGGGGAGACACTAAGAAAGGCTCTGCTAATATTTCGAGACTGACACCAAAGTTGACTGCTATATAAGAATTCACAAAAGTAATTGAAGCTCCAAGATCTAATAAAGCATAAACATAAAGATAAAAGACTTGTAACGTACTGGTAACCACATCATGAGAACTTTTCTTATCATGCCGAGTCTAGAGAGCATATAACATATTTTGGCGCTGCCCACTAGTGGAATTAAAAGTGGCACTCTACTGAGTCGGGCGACTGCTGGAGCTAAAAAATGATTGGACTGACCCTGCTGACCATCCCTCAGGCAATCCCTGAACTTGTGGACTAAATTTCCACCTCTAAATCATCCATCACTACCAGCTTTACACTCACCCTGGTAACGCCTACCATACTTCTTACAGAGAGGATTTGTATAGGCACTGTTTACACTATCTTGGGCCTTAGAGACTGGTGCTCTATCCCGACTGTCTTGCCTAAACTTAGGCACTAGCGAACTAGATGAAGATGGTGCTAGGGATAAAAATTTTTGAAGAAACTGAGAACGTTTACCACCTTCTAACCTTGGCTAAGAGAAGTTGAAACTACCTGTTATGGCCCTCTTATTCTCTCTCTCTTTCTCCTTAAGTTTCTCTTCCTCAATCTACTGAGAATGAACCATAAGTCTAGATAGGTCCATCTCCTTAATCAGCATGGTGGTCCTACACTCCTTGACCACACTATCAGCTACACCAGATACAGACTTACTTATTCTAGACCTATTATCTGCCACCATAGTAGGAGCACACTTCACCAATTGATTGAACTTAAGCAAGTACTCCTTCACACTCAACTACCTAGATTCAAATTAATGAACGCATGCACCTTAGCTTACCACAACTCTAATAGAAAGAACTTGTCTAAGAAAGCTGTGGCAAACTCCTCCTACTCAAGAGGCCCTGCCTCTATACCTCGATCCTCCTTCTACTGCTTAAACAAGGTGTAAGTTACATCCTGCAACTGATATGTAGCCAACTCTGCAATCTCACTCTAAGTGAAGTTCATGATATCATTCACCTTTTGTACCATATCCAAAAAGTCCTGTGGATCCTCCTCAGACTTGGATCCCAAAAAAAAGGGGATTCATCCGAGTGAAATCCTGAATCCTAGTTGCAGCTATATTTTCCACTACATTGGCTGGGGTTACAACTTGCAGGTTGTTCTAAAGAGCTACTGAATGGGCCAGGGTTATGAAAATGGACCTGAATTCGATGTGAGGCGGTGGTGCGGGCTGATCTCCATTTCTTTTTTCATTGTTTCTTCTAGGAGGCATTATCTATAAACGAAACGAAGGATGGATTATAAAGATATCTTAAATAGATCTTATTCTCTTTCGCACAACATAAACACTGAAAGAAGGGAAATTTTCCTAAAGACATTTCATAGCCCTCTTGTCCATAAGTGTGGAGCGCTTCACACCTAGGCACAAAACTCTACTAAACACGGCTTTAGATTCCCTAGGACACTTTAAAACAATAGGCTTTTATACCAAGTTTTATCACAACCCGAGGTTATCCCCTAGTCGCGACAACAATGCTTACGGCCACAAGTGACCACAAGATAACTCATGAGCTGGTACCTGCCATGAGTACTAAACAAAATAGTAATACAACACACGTGTGGAAGGTAAACTGATAAGATACTGTAAAAATGGATACAGAAATTTGTATCAAAATATGTAAGAAATTTCTAATAGAATACTAAAAACTAGATGTCTATCTGAAATAACTGATAACACTAAAATGATAGACTGACTGTCTAACTGATTATCTAAAAGCCACTAAACATCATGAGGAGTTAATATGACAAACCCCCAACTAACTCTTACTGGCTGAACATAAAGAAATACTATAACAAGAAAAATATATCATGTCCTCGATGGATGAGAACTGACCACTACTGCTGCTTAGTAACGCTGAGCTATCTAAGAAAGGTCGGAAAATTATGTGTCCAAACCTATGTTATAAGACAACATAGCGCAAAGAAAAGTATCCGGTCAGTACTCTGAATGTACTGGTATATGAGACGAGGACTAACTGAAATGCATAGGGTAACTAAGCATGAATACATGAACATATAATATCTGAGAATGCGAGTCCAAGTATAAACATATTTCTTAAATAATCTGTAAGCTAAAAGACTAAAATTTGTATAACTAATTAACTGGAAATTTGTACACTTGGTCAAGAAAGCCTGAACCGAGAAACAGGGAATTACTGACTGAAACTATGAGAGGTATCATATAATCAACATGCCCCAATCTGAGCTAATCGGGGTCAAACCTGTAATCCCAGTTTGAAGGGTGCCAGTAGCATGCCACGGGTACTAACACTTGCTGTGTGGATCCACTGAACTTGTGTCCTGAAGGACTAAGGAGTCACCCACTACTGGAAGGTTCTCTAATGAGATATGTGCCAATCCTTAACTGGAAGAGGGACATCTCAAACATATGCCAGCTATGTAGATCAGTAACTTAGGGATTTCTACTAAGGGTCACACCCTCTACTAGTAGGTGAACTCCCATCCCCGGGTTTGCTAGGTGTTAAATCCTACTCCCAACTGAACTGACACTGATACTGAATTGAACTAAGTTTAACTGAGCATTATTTCTGATAGTGCTCATCATGATTATACGAACTAAGAAATTAATAATATCCATGGTTTAATTGAGTCATTACTGGAAAGTTGTAAAATCATGTAAAACACATAGGTGTCGGGTGTTCATAACCCGCCAATACTGAATGACTATAAATTACGATAACACACTTTTAAAACTATAATATGGAATCATCGTTTAAAGACCCAAAACATAGACATTTCATCAAACATGTGAGAATCATAAACTTGAACATGGGAATGTCTTAACATGGGGAATCAACATGATTACATGACTAAATTCATAATTTAGGAATTTATCCTGAAATCAATTCAACATGACATGGGGATTGCAACACTCAAAACATGATATGACTCATTCCACTTGAAAATACTTGTAACCATAACTTGTAATTGAATTAACAAGAGATTCATGAATTTATTCATCTTGAACACATATAAACTCATAATTTAAGACAAAAGAGAATTTTTGAGCTCCATGGGTGAAAGGGACTCATGGATGAACATCCCACGTACCTTAACAACTAAATTCTTGAAGATTTCTTGGATTGGAATCTTGAACTCTTGATTTCTAGACGAAGGAGCTTGAATTTGTTCTTGGAAAATAAAGAGGGTTTTCTTGAGAGTAATTTAAGTGAAAGAGATAAATAATGCCCTTTTGAAAGCCCCAAATCATGTTAAGGACGGAATGGGGTTGAGGGAAATGACTCAAATTCCCCTGGTCTTAAAGGCCAAGGGCTGGACGGATCATCCAGGGGGCGACACGGGCTGCAGACCGGCGGGTTAAGCCCTGGGCCGCGGGCTCCAGTCCGACGGACTATACCGGGTGCCACGGGCCTATACCGGTGGGGCTATTATTTTCGTTTTACAAACACACTCCTACGCCCGTCCAAAAAATATAAAACTCAACCGAAACATACTTTTAACAACTCCGAATATGAATCAACTCAAAAATCAACGTATAGAGGTCGGAAAGACCAAAATAAAAATCATCGAAGTTTAGAGGTATAGAAAATGACTAAGTCCTCAACACTTAGTGAAATTTTCAAGTCTTGGACCCCTTAAGCATTCAACTAAGAGCTGAATCGAGCTTAGAACATTACGGGGTATTACATCTATGATTTCTCTTTATTTTGTATGTTATATGAATTCCTAATTATAGTAAGTTTATAATTTCTTTTGGTTCAAAATAGTAACTTATGACGTTATTGAAAGTCTATTAACTACCAACAAAAAATTTCCTCAATGTAATCAATTATATGTCAGTGTATGTATATAGGGGGGAGAGAGGCAAAGAGAGAGGGAATGAGAGAGGGAGATTGTAAATACCTCTTATATCTAATTTATATTTAAAAATGGTTGATGCTTTACGACCTCTTATAACCGCACAAAGTGCGAACAACTTCACTATTTAAGAGTGAAATTGTGAATGAAGCTGGGGCACAAGAGGCATATTCCACTTTCATCAAAGAAAGTCAAGAATGCAAGAATAATATGAGATCTTTCTTCATTTTTATACTCTCCTGACCAATAATGTATCATAAGCTTAAAATGGTACCTTAGATGTCTAATGAACTTACATTTGTTGATCTAAGAAAGTCCGATCATGCATTATTGCCAATGTTAAATATACTTTTCCCTTGGGGGAGACTTCCCTCCACATTTTTTCGAGATAAATAGGATTCTACATGTGTTCCACGACCTGTTTAATTATGATCAGAATTATGTTTTGGTGGTCCTGATGATTATTTATTCCACTTTCATCAAAGAAAGTCAAGAATGCATGAAATAATTCTTTGTGCGCACAATCTGATCTAGAGATCACCGTTATAAAAAAAAAAAAAAAAAAAAGGTGGCAAAAATAGTATGGAGATCTCCTTAGGAAAAAAAATGAACATTAATTTCATTCCCTTCTTTACATAACATAACCAGATTTTATCATGTAATTGATAATTAAACCATTCCCTATTTTATGTAGTTTAACCATATGATGTTTGAATGGACTACTACAAATTAACATTAGACCATATTTCGCATACAAACAGGGACTTAATTAGGAAATTTATTCATTATAAAGCTAATCGCATAATAGGAAAAAGAATAGTTGAAGAGAGATATAACAAGTGTATAAGCTCTCTTAAGAAAGAAACAAATACACATAATTCCTAAATTCTTCCCCTCTCCATGTAACTTGGCTAGGGTTTGTCTTTTATGTAGTAGAACCTGGTAGATATATAGAAATCAAAAAGAAAAAGAACAAAAGCCTCATAATTATGTTGTTTTCCTAAAATTGTTCATATGATAATAGATGGATTTTGAGAGTTTCAATAGTATAGCGGTGTTCCTTTAAAATTTGGTCGCCTAAAATTTTTGTTGACTGAGTCTTGAATAACATTCTTTTGAAGGTACTTTATTTTTAATCTTTCATGACTTTATATACTGAATTTGCATCAATTTTTGTATGTATCTTTCAAAATATAAAAAATATATGAAGAAGTCAAAGAGATTTAATATCCAGTATACTTACATAAAAAGAAAAATTTAACCTTTTACATATAGTGTAATTCAACTCATTTGCTAAAAAATTTATATATATAACAAGTACGATAAGTATATTTCAGTCTCAAATAAATTAAAATCGGCTATATAAAAGAGAAAATTTATAAAGCTGACCCCCACTTATTTTGGATTGTTGGTGTGTAGTATATAAAATGTAATTTTTTTGATAAACACCTCTGTGGTACCCTTAGTTCACTCATATGAATCTAGTTTTTTATATACTTTGTTTCTCCCTCTCTCTTTTTGGAGGGGGGGAGGGGGGGCTAATGTTTTAGTCAAAACTCAAATCTATTACTCTCTAGAGATAAAAGAAGTGAATTTCCCAATAGTATTAAATTTGTCGCTATATTTAAAATAAAATTTACTTGGTAGATTAATTAGTTGTACTAAACAACGTATTTATAACTTCTTTATGACATTTCCTGAGATTGATTTTCTGTTAATAAAGTAACCACCAGTAAACTTGCAAATTAGCTTTGTCTATTCTCCTGGATGGATCGATGAATTCAGCCTCGTCATAGTGGCAGCAGGTATTAGGTAATTTACCCACCAATGCTAAGGGCAAATGGAAGAAATGAAATATACAGTGTTTTTGCCTGTGCTAAAATTCAAATATGAGATTTCATAGTTGTCAACCCACTACACTAATCGCCAGCTCTAGAATTTTGCTCTTTGTACTATTCACACTCCTTTATATGATAAATTAATTAATTAAGGCTTTATTTGTACTCGTTAGGAACTCACACGTGATTTCTCTTTAAAATAGTTTGTTGATCTAAACCGTGTTTCTATAATTATTACGTTTTTGAAACTTACGTGTGTTGTAGTCCATTTTAATGCTGTACTACCTCACAAAATGAGGAATCACATAATTAGGGAACTTCAAAACTAAAAATACTATTTTTTTCACTAACCAAATGACAAAAAGAAATCTTAAGAATTGCTAGTCAATTTCTTGTACACTTGGAAATTGTAGGTAGACCTATTGAACATAAATTTCTTGTACACTTCGAAACTGTAGGTAATGCCCTGTTGAACAGAAAAATGAATTGCAATTGTTACGAGAAATTGAAATATTAAGTTAAACAACTAGAAAAGAATATTTTTATTCATTTATAATTAGATATGGAGCTAATTACCTTATAGCTATCATGGAATCAAAGAAACCAAAAAAGAAATTAGAGAGACAAAAAAATGGTCAACAAAGATTAATCCTAAACTAAGGGTGTCTAACGGGCCGGGCCGGGCCAACCCGGAACCGGCCCTCCCATTTTACCCGGGTTACGGGCCAGTTACGGGCCGGGTTTGGCGTTAACTGGGTCAGGCCGGGCCAAACTGTAAAAAAATTAAAACCCACCCGAACCCGGCCCACTTAACCCAATCCGATCAAACCCACCAAAACCCGGTCAAACCCGTTTAAAAAATAAATAAATAATCCAATATACACTATATACACTCCAATATACACTATTTACACTCCAATATACAATATATATTTTTAAAAAAATATATAAAGTATAAACAATTACACATATATACGTACCATTCAATATATAATTATATATGACTATACGTACTACTTTAAATAAAACATATGCTATAATAGTATAATATATATATATATATATATACACTACAATATATATATATACTAATTTATAAAACATATACACATGTATACGTTAAATATATACTACTTTAGAAGATATATACACATATATATGCACCATTCAATATATATGTACTACTTTAAATAAAATATATACTACAATATAGTGATATACATATATATATATATACAACAATATGTATATATATATAGTTACATACTAATTTATAAAACATATACACTTGTATACTTTAAAGATATACGTCTATAGAAGATATATACACATATATACGCACCATTCAATATATATGTACTACTTTAAAAAAAGTATATACTACAATATATATACTAATTTATAAAACATAAAGTAATGTATACGTTAAATATACACGTCTATAGAAGATCTATTCACATATATACACTCTATTCTATGTATATGTAATACTTTAAATGAAATATACTATAATGTATATACATTACAATATATATTTGTATAGTTATATACTAATTTATAAAACATATACACATGTATACATTAAATATACACTTCTATAGAAGATATATACACGTGTATACGCATCATTAAATGTATATATACTACTACTTATAAAATATACTACATTATATATACATTACAATATGTATAGATATACTTATATACTAATTTATAAAACATATACACATGTAATCGTTAAATATACACTTCTATAGAAGATATATGCACAAATATACAAAACATATGCTACTTAATATAATAAATTAATAATATTTGGTAGTAAATTAATAATATATTAGATGTAAGTTTTTAAATTAAAGTAGAAAACTAGAAATTCAATTTAAAATTTTAAATCGTTAAATAAAAAAAAATGACTAAGGAGTGAATGAATTTGGGGAATTTTATTGATTGCAAAATGATCCAAAATTTATAATTTACATGAATGAAAAATCTATAAATTATGCATCATTTTTTCCAACTCATTCATGTTAATATTAATAGGAACTTGCATAGGATAATCGAAGTCAACGGGGGCAAAACCATGCATTGGACTTGATTTTGCTGAGTTCTCCCGTGAAGTCATAACTTCTTCAAGTTTCAGCTCGTTGCTCGGCTCCGGTTCGATTCTTTGGTTTCTTCTTTCCGCTCTAATCCAATCTCTGAGGCAAACTAGAACATTCATTGCATTGTTTCCCAATGAGTGTCGGTTGTCTCCAAGCTGCTGTCGTCCCTGACTGAAGGCGCTCTCTTATGCAACGGTTGACATTGGAACATTCAAGATATCTCTAGCTAATCTTGAAAGCACAGGATATTGTGATTCATTATTCCTCCACCAATCCAGCGTGTTGATCCGTCGTCTGCGATCCTCTGGTGCCGTCCGAAGATAATATTTCAGCTCTTCCCGATAAGTTGATGTGTAAGCTCTCTCATCAACACTGTTCCAACAATTTAAATCATAAAACGAATCAGAAAAACCACTATGTACCGGCCTTTTAGAAGATGATGGCTCCTCGGGAGGATGAGAAGCGACAGTTGGAGTGATATTTGTAGGTACGGCTGAATCAAATAAATTAGCATAGTGATTATATAATTTTTCTATATAATCCTTTGCATCAGCCCTAGCCGTCCACAAATCAGGTTGTACTTGTTCAGAATCATGGTTAGTATTTATTTCTAAGTTAGTATAAATAAGAGTACTAAAGTGACACATATGATTATATTTCATGCACGGATTTAGCATGCACCAACCAAGTAAATAGGGGGAATCGGAAAAAAATATTTTTTTAATTTCGTAAACATGGCGCCAACAACTTCTTTATAACCTTCTTTATTTTTATATTGTTGGAGCAAACCAGAAATATCGGCTATATATGCTAAAATATTACAAACAGTAGGATAGTAAGCACCGAAAAATTCAACCGTAGCTACATAAAATTTTTCTAAAAACTTAGCAAGATCATTAATTACAACCCAATCAGAATTATGTAGCATGCAATCAGCAGAATCAGCAAATGAACCGCAATGTTGGTTAAAAGCTAGTGTAATAGGAATTCTATATTTATAAGAAGTTTTTAAAAATTCATACGTAGAATTCCATCTAGTATCAATTTCCTCAGGCATCAAAATCGGTGTAAGTCCATTTTCTTGACATTTAAGTTTAAATTCTCTAATTCTCGATCTACGATTATTTCCTTGAATAAAACCAACGGCAAGACGAATTTTTTCAATATAAAGCTCAAAAAAGTCAAGACCATCTTTTACAATTAAATTATATATATGACATGCACACTTAATATGAAAAATTTCAGGCAAGGGCGGAGATAGCGTAGATTTTATTTTTGTTATAGCAGTCTTGTTGTTAGAAGCATTATCAAAAGCAATACATAAAATTTTATTTTCTATACCATAATATCCGGCAATTTTAATAATAGAATCAGCAATAAATTGTCCAGTATGTTTACGATCTTCATCATATAAAAAAGCAAGAATACGTTTTTGCATCACGAAATTACTATCCATCCAATGACAAGTAATGGTTAAATAATTATTTTTATTTACAACACGACCAAGATCAGAAGTTAGGGACAATCTACATTGAATATTTTTTAACAATGTTGATAAATAAAAATAATATTGTGAATGGAGTCTAAAAATATCAGACCGACAAGTAGTTCTAGGAATACCATTAAACATAGGATTATAAATTGCTTGTATATAACGAATAAAAGCATCAGAAGAAGGAAAACTAAAAGGCAAACAACCCACAGCTACCATTTTAGCTATTTCTTCCCTGTCCCTCAATTTATTATACTTTTTCGCTACTTGACTAGTTGTTGGGTCCATTCTAGTTTGCGTTGACCCACCAACATCCCCACCACCTTTTGCAATATTTAACTCTCTTTTGTGATCTTCAGCTATATGTCTCATTAACGTACCCGTGCCCCCTTGTTTGCCTCCACTTCTATGCTTATATATTTGTTGACAAATATTGCACTGCACCTCAATATCTGATATACGTTCAAAAAATTGCCATGCAATACTAGTTCTTTTACGAGGTTTTGGGGCACTGGGAGGACGGCAAGGGAGATTAACTGATTCAGATCTAACGTTAGCATCTCCTACTGCGAGTGTTTCAGCAATATTTTCATTATCTCCGTCTAAATTAACTGCATCTACTTCATTTTCTTCTTCTATACCGTAATTTTCCTGAGTTTCTACATAATCCATATCGTGAGCACCTACACCTATTTCTTCCTCAAAAGGTGTACCAAGCGGTACTGGAGGCGAAGGTACACGGGTATATCTATTACTTGAACTACCTCTACCGCTAGTAATTCATTTTTTACTATCACTACCGCTTCCGGTACAAAAAATTTTAACACCTTTAGCAACGAGGTTTTTTAATTTATCCATAATATAAATTAAATTAAACTAAAAATATTCAAAATACACAAATATAATAAAATTAAATATTAAACAATTAATACAATAAATAAAAATTAAACGTAAGAGATGGAACAACAATACCAAATTTTGGAAGTATCCGAAGATTGCGACTTTAGAAACTTCCGCTCGTACTTTGTAAACGAAAAATTAAAAAATTAAAGTGAACACTTTAAGAAATTAAATATATTGAATATTAGAGAATTGAGATTTGAGAGAGAATGAGATTTGAGAGAGTGAAAAATTGTGTGAAAAATGATTTGAAGTTGTAGGGTATTTATAGATTTTTTTTGGAGATTAAAAAATATTTTTTAAAGTTTTTTTTTTTTTTATTAAATGGGCCCAAACTAGCCGTTTGGACCCAAAAACGGCTATATAGCCGTTGGGCCAACGGCTAGTTTGGCCCAAAATCCAAAAATTTATTTATTTATTTATTTATTGGGCCGGGCCGGGCCAGTAACCGGCGGGCTTGGACCGGGCTTGGTCCGGGCCGGGTTAACCGGGCCCATTTTAACAAAAAAACTGGCCCGGGACCCGGAACCCTAAAGCCCTAGGGCTTATCGGGCCAGGTCAAACCGGGCCGGGTTTAGTTAATCGGGCCGGGTTGGGCCGGGTCGACCCGACCCGTTTGACACCCTTATCCTAAACTAGCACTATTGTCTTCTTCTAATTATATGCTTTAAATTAACCTCTAGAAGATAGGATTTGTGAGATCTGATTGTAGTGGGCTCTCGGCACAAGTATACATTTTTCACTACTAAGTCATATTTCTTATTAACTTCATTTTTCTTTTCACGAAAAAAAGTGACCAATTTTGAGATAATAACTAGCAGTTAAGTGACTGCTTGAGAAATTAACTCTTCTATTAAATCTGACAATGCAATAATCCAATATATTAATTTGTTGGTTATTTTCTTTGTTTTACGATTGATATGTTGCTTATAAGAGATAGAAGGATACGGATATCTGTTCACCTTTTGAATCAAGCAGTAACTTGACGAGCAACTTCTTCCTCTAGACGTTCCAAAACTTAAGTGTTGGTGGTGACGATTATATTTGTAAAAATGTAGATGATGAAAAGCGCAGAAGATGAAAGTAGTGATGTGTCTACCAACACTATCTCTGCCAATTTTGTCAGTGTTCATAGATGTATCACTAATTTTGTCTCTTGCACTTTCATCCGCTACAATCTTACAAATGTAATCATCTCCACCACCGCATATGTTTTGGAATGTCTAAAGGAGGAAGTTGCTCATCAAGGTCACAGCTTGATATAAAAGGTGAATAACTATTCATGTCCTTCTTTCTCATCTCAGCAGCATATTGTATCACAAAGAAAATGACTAGCAAGTTAATATATTGGACTATTGTCTGGTTCGATCTAATAGATGAGTTAATTTCTCAAACAATCATTCAATTGCTAGTTATTATATGAACTACTCACTTCCTTTGTTGAAAACAATTGAAATTATTAAGAAAGTTGACTTCCCAAAATAATAACTAATTGTAACAATGAGAAATCTATACTTGTTCCCAGAGCTAACTGCAGTCAGATATCAAAAATCCATTCTTCTGAAGGTGAAAGAATCCAAGAGTTTGTATGCTGATTTCAATACTGTGAGTATTTCATATTTGTGGCCAAAGATTTAGACGTCTTGTGATCGTAGATAGTAGGATTTCTTTGTAGGATGCATTAGAAAAAATAATGTATGTATTAGCTCTGTGTATTATTATTATTATCTTGTTTGGTACATTTTTTCAATCAATGTATAATTAATGTGAATTTTAATTATACACTCTATTATGTATTATGCTATGCATGAGAAACCTTTGGTATTAGCAATGCAAGGGACTTAATGCATGCATTAGCACGGGTAAAGACACAATAACCCCTCAAAACTTTTTTCACATCATTTTCATTATATTTATGGAGAGTATTGTTATAAATAATTTTTTTTAAGAAAAAATGGAATGAAAGTTATTTTTAACACACTATTCTTATACACCATATCAAACGAGCCCTAAGTACTAAAGCTTACGTGACTGAAGTTGTGCAATACAATTTGGGTCAAAATCTTATTAGAGTAAAGCCAGATTAAAAAAAAATGTATAATACTTTAAAACAATCAATTATTAATAATATAGCGCCAATGCAGTAGGGTAATGAACTAGAGTTATTGGCGAGTGTTTTATAGAGTATGACATGTATAGCCTAATAATAGAGCTATCTTTAACCATTTTCTATCTCTTTGCAAATCATTTCAGAAGATGTTTGCATTTGAAGGAATCTTATCAGCTGTTTGTAGATTTCATACTTCTCTCAACATGTTTTGATAATTTTTTGTCATTAAAATGGTATTGACTTCAAAGGGTTAAACTTTCTCATCTTTTATGCCCTCTCTCATTGATATATATTTATACCTTGATTTACTTCTTGTTTTTTGGCAATCAATAGTTGCAAAAATTTCTGTAATTGTTATTGTATTCTGTCATCACCAGAATAATATGAGATCTTTCTTCATTTTTATACTCTCCTGACCAATAATGTATCATAAGCTTAAAATGGTACCTTGGATGTCTAATGAACTTACATTTGTTGATCTAAGAAAGTCCGATCATGCATTATTGCCAACGTAAAATATACTTTTTCCTTGGGAGAGACTTCCCTCCACGTTTTTTCTAGATAAATAGCATTCTACATGTGTTCCACGACCTGTTTAATTATGATCAGAATTATGTTTTGGTGGTGCTGATGATTATTTATTTTGGAGACTAGGGTATAAAACCACTCCTAAAGTAACTAATACCGGTGATAAATCGTGGACGCATCATAACATTCCAAGCCAGCATTTTGTCAAGGCTTTCATTATGAATAGGCAAAGCAGTGTAACTCGATAGAACGCAATAGCTTCTTTAAAGATTTATAAGAGCCTGGGATACGGAAGTGGTAGATTTTTATTCAATCCTGGATCAAGTAAACCACGTGACTCAAATAGTAAAAACCTAACGAAAATAGAACAAGAAATTAAAAAAAGAGATTACTATATCAGCATGACTTTGCCATATTCTTAATCTTATGAATTGGAAAAATCCTCCATAAACAATTTAGAATTATACTAAACTCATTCTCTGATTATGCTAAACATGGTGGGCTAAAACAGGAACTACACACCTATATTTGGAATAAGAGCTAATTATGACAAAAAAGAATTTTCGTGAATGACGATCAACAGATTTGGAACTAAAGCTGATATGCAGAAGATATGATCTTTAAACGATTAGCATAACATACCTACTAGAAATAAAATTTTCTGATCTAACAGAGTAACTCCCAGATGAGAAGAAAACTAAACTATAATTTCCAGTGAATTTAGACACTAAACCAATCAAATCTAGCAAAACAGATACACATAGAAAACTAAAAATACTAAAAGAGAGAAGGTTACCTTTCGTCGAGCAGCTCTCCAGGACTAGAACTTTGTCAGCATTCGACTCCACCACCACCATCCGAGAATTTTAGGTTTTTTCTTTCTCCAAAAATCCAAGCTCAAGGAGTCTTAGAGGATTTATTTTAGCTGTGGAAGTCTTACTAATAGAAAAATTCCTTATAATGGGGTTATTGCTTTTGAAAATGCTCCAAAAAAAAAGGACGATTGATATTTCAGGGGTCAAAATTCCTTAACTAGAACACTGCTCTCAACCCCCAAAACCTCTTCTCCTTCCATTGTTGAATATTAAGAAATGAGTAGGTACTAATTATCATGACCCAAAATTAGGTCATGATGGCAGGTCATGATGATACTTATCGTGGCCCATCGTTAATAAGTAAGCTAATCACCAAGACAAAGGAAATGCAAACAAATTAGGTAGAAAATCCAACACTTAACAACATCAAAGTTAATGTGAGACTTCTATAACGAAGTCAAGTCAAATAGGAATACCATCAAACGTAAATCTGAAGAAACAACATAAAATTCCAAAATCTAATATCATAAATTAAGAGCATCAAATACAACTCATAAGTACTGAAATAAGAATACTTGTCTCTGATAACAAGTAAAGGCACCCAAAACAGGTAAGAGAAGGTCTGGAGATACCTCTGAAGTCCTAGATCACGTCAGCACCTCGATCACCACTCAAATAAGCATGAATTAGCTACCACAGAAAGTGCTTGTACTAGGATCTGCACCGAAAGATGTCACAATCCGAATCGAGGCTTTGGCCGTGACGGACATCCCAAACCACGAAGGCTCGAGAGACCCCTTAATTAGAATATTATCATAAGCATAATCCATAAATAAACTAAAATGCAAAAAAAATGATGTCATTCAAAGGAGACTCGCAATCAAACTGTGTCAACAAGTTGTGATAATAAATACTTACATTTTATCCACGAAGCCTCTACTGAAAACTAACTGTCTAGGCTGGGACAAGGCCCCCGACTAGACCACAAACTGAAAGAGTCAACATATGACTAAATTGTCTTCCGAAAGATGGATGACTCACAAACTCTGTTATATCTAAATGTTCTAAAAATGTTGTGGACCAGGAAACTATACTGCGCAACATGAAATAGAGGGGAGGGTCAATACTTGGAGAGTATTGGTATGTAGAACTAACCAAAATATAACTTATATTTCATATAACATATTTGAGAGCATTGTGAAAATAATTTAGCATAATATATATATATATATGTATATATAAAATACATGGGCATAATATGAAGAGCTTCTATTCATGCTTGTAAAACATTGACTCAACTCTTTGCATTAGTTCTGAGCTAGATGATACACTCTACAAGTCTAAAATTCCACGGGCTATATGGAATCCGCCTCAAACTCGACGGCCAAGCCTCCAATACAAGTTTACCGTAAGAATTGGGGTACGTGATCTCTACTATGCCAAAGGTTCATCGCCAGCATACAATCCCCTCTTTCAGGGAAAAATAAAACCCGTATCAGCAAAATACAGTTTCAGGTAATAAGTTATCTGAACTCATGCACTCTTTGGGTAACCATCTAACTCTCTTTAAGTTCAATTCTAATCCTTTAAAATCATGCTTCGCGCTTATAAAAGTTCATTTCTAATTCTGTTAAGGGCATATCATAATAGGGTATCGTCATACCCAGACTTCCAAGTCATTCATATCATACCACATCATATCCATGAATCTTTTTATTCAAAAGAATGTTAATGACCACCCAAAAGATTTAAACTTCAACTTAGAGAGTTTTTATATCAAGTATCATATGAAACTATGCAAAACACTCTTTTTTTAATACTTTAACAGGTGGTGGCCAATTCTTACATAAAACACATACAATTCTTCATTAAGAAACAATAGCATTTAGAATACTAATCACCTCTTTGAAAAAACATGTAAAAACAATCATGCATAATAAGTAAAGAGACATTTAAAACTCAAGAATTTTTCTCATTCGTAAAACAACCCCAACATTAGTTATACAAAATTTTCATGGTAAAAAAAGGATCTTATAATTCATGTTCTCAAATCTATTTCACAATTCATAACCCGTTAAGACAATAAATTTCACCATGCAAGGGGGTTTCGTAAATCATGCTCTTAAGTCACTTTTGAAACTCATAATATATGTACACATGACCATAATTCAAATTCATGGAAAAACTCCCTATTAATTTTATAATTTCACCAAACATGAGTTCATGATGCATGCTCTTCAAATGATTTCCAAAATCCATTACATATACATACACACACACACATATATAAATATATATATATATTTAAAAACTTGTTAAAACATGAAACTTACGCCCATGAGATTTAGGATAGTCCCACATATCTTTTGACGGAGAAACATTAAAGAGAACGTAGAGAAATTGGACCCTCAAAGGTTGAATTCCTCAAACCCTAGGTAGTTTCTCCTCTCTTGCTTATGTAATGTTATTTAGGGATTTTATTAAGGTGGAATAACATGTTTAAGACCTTTTATTTTCCCAAAAAGAATTACGGACGTTTTAGGGATGGTAAAAGACCCCTTTGCCCTAAAAATAACTCAAAATGGAATACTTTTTTATGCTTGGAAAAGGCTTTGTGGTGCAAGGCCAAAGAAAACCACTGGGTTTGCGGCCCAAGAACAAAGTAAAACCCAGGTTTCATGGCGCGGACCCAATGTCGACCTGAGAAAGTATCTCACTAAAATACTCATAACTTTTTGATTCAGAACTCTAATTGACGAACAATCAGTTGCATTAGAAAGACGACTCATAGAGATTTAATTTGATGTATAATGAACCATATAAATCCTTATATTCTAGGAGTAATGTTTATTGAAAATTGACCCAAGAAAAATTCGCCAACTAAAACTCAATCGGTAAGAAAGTGTTCAACTTAACTTTGAGCTAGGAGATTTTTATGACATTTACTCATCTCCAAAGATATTCTCACAATAAAGAATTGTTATTCACACTTATTTCTAACTAGAAATTATTGGATTTAGGTATATATACATTGAAAAGACGGTTCAACTTTAGCCCAAAAAAAGCGGGACGTTACAAAAGGGCACAGTAAACGTGAGTAATTTCCACTTGTACTCGGTAGGTATCATAGGCTGATTGAGCAAAAAAAAACATAAGATGAGTAAAATATAGTATGAGCACATCACCGCAAGCAGAAAAGTTCAAAATGATAACTTACCTCGTCTCCACTAACAGTTCTAATATATTGATACACAGGAAACAGAACAACACAAATATAAATATTTATGTATACATACATACATACATATACATATATATATATATATATATATATATATATAATGAAATTAAACACAAGTCAAGGAAAACTAGAATAAACTAATCGAGATATGTATGCAGATGCAATGCAAAGTTGATGAGATGAATGATGAAGTCCATTTCTTAACCTTCCTGTATATACCCACCGAGCTCGACGCTACCAGGTAGGAGCCACGGGGGTTCGCAACCCATATACTATTATATCTCAATTTCAAACCAACCTTGCCGGCAAATGACCTCGGCTAAGGGTTTTTCAGAACATCATAACCAACATTGATGGCAAATGACCTCGACCAAGAATTTTTCAAAAGTGAGTCACTTTTTTTCAAAAATAACGTTTCTCAATGATACCAGCATCTCATGAATGTATATGTATGGAATGAGGAAGTAATTCTCACAATCAACTCAATATGATGATATTCAATCCATCCAACACGTATATACATGCAAGTGAGTCCAGAATCAACTCAATATGTAGATAATTCATTATTATCAACTTCAAACAAGCACCATCAGAATAAACATGCATGCAATACATCATTAATATCATATCAACTCCTAACTAGGATATTTTTATCATGATAAAAGCAACATATGCTCAAATAAGGTCTACATTAGTAAACTAAGCCCCGCACGGGCATCATATCTAGAATAAGACATTTCAATGCACAAATAAGACCAATCATATCAGTTAAAGTCCCCACATGATAAACATACAATATCAGGTATCACAATTCAACAACAACAGAATATAAGCCCCACACGGACGCACAATAATAATCTCAAATACAAACTCCATAGCCAACCCGTAGCATGATTTACTTATTTATTAACTATCTAACTCAATCTGAAAGAAGTTGTACCATAACCTACCTAAAAATAACAAAATGTCTATCTAAAATGCTTTAACAAGGAGTTTTTCCATGCGAATGGCCTCAGAATCAACTACAACATTCAAATTTAACATCTACACATTAAAAAAAAATAATGACACTCATATTTCCCGAATTTAGGTTGGGTCCAAAAGGAATTTGAAAAATGAGTTAAAAATGAACAGGGAAAAATCAAAATTTTAATTTAAAAACACATTTTTCAAGGTTTTAGAAGTCTATTGGACAAAAACCAAACGAAAATGAGTTAAAACGAGGTGCAAAATAAAGAAAAATCTTTTTTAAAATTTACTAGTAAAAACCTAATTTTTTTCATTTTGAAATCATGATTAGAGATATTTTAGATGATAAAATTGATGAAAATTATAGTAATAAGGCTTTGGATCTTACCCAAGCAGAAGTGGTGCTAGGTTGCTAAAGTGGCTACCTCTTAAGCGATGCCTGTACACTAAAGTGGCTATTACTTAAGCGGTTTTGGGTTGCTAAAGAGGCTACACCAGATATCAGAAAATGTTGATTTTGGTGCAAGCCTACAAAGATCCAATCGAACCTTCAAATTTAATCGGGACCCCATAGAGATAAATCATATATACTACTAGGATACTTTCGATGTTTCGGACTCAATGTCGACGTCATATTTTTGGAAAAAGATCATTTTAAAAAAATTAACCCTCAGGATCCCTTTTCATTGTTGACCCGACCTAATCGGGGGCCTTGTCGTAATAGGCATCTTAGGTTCAATCGGGATAGGAGACCGTACTCATTTCTGCCCTGAATGGGCTGAATTCCAAACATTTAACAAGACAGTGTTATTTTTCAAGTCTAGATTGGGATAGGATCATGACTGTGACCGACCCAATCGAGTCGAACCGTCCGATCATACTAACCAAACCCAACCGACCAATGCCAAATCATAGGCCATAAACTAGACCACAACTAAATGGGAACCGATATGTAAGATGATTAACAACAAAATAAATATGATGGAACAACCAAAAATATCATACAATGACGTCAGCCCCAATATGAAAGCCAATACTAAGGCTGACACTCAAATCGATCCCACTCATACCAACTCAAGTAGCACCACAAAGCCTCTAACTAAAAGAGTAAAAAGATCTAGTTGATACATGCCTCCAACCATGGACAAAACCAATATCCAAAATATTGTCAAAGTGTCTGAAAATATCCATAAAATAGAGCCTTTCAGAAGAATGAAAGCTCACCACTTCAGTCCAAATATTGATCCCTGAGTCAAATCACTATGTAGGAGGAGTAGAACGGTCATTCCTGAATAGCGTGGGCATACAACCGTCAATAGATGTGTTAGAGAGTGATCGCTAGCATGAACTCAGGATAAGGATAAAATAATATCATTTTTAAAATCAAAAAAACCATCCATAATGCAAACAACCATACATACATATATATACATACATGCATATATATATATATATATATATATATATATATATATATATATTTATAAAACCGTGTCAAAAAAAGAAATCGTATTTAGCATGCACTTAAAACCTTTACCTGGGTTGTATTGCTTTTCCATCTTAAACCACCCACGGTCTATATGGGTTCAGCTCCCTATGCTAAAAGGGCCCCAATGCGTGAAGCCTCACGAGTAGAGAAAATAACATGGGATGAATAGTACATCCCTCAATATAAAGTGTGACATCATGCACATGTTCACCAAGACTAAATCTCACATCGGCAAATATGAGTTTTCAGTTTTGGTCCCCCCAGGACCTCCACTTTCCACAGCTTTGCTACACATCACCCTTTAAGCCTAATTAAAACTGTTTTTCAACCAACCAAACCATTTATCCATTTATTAACCAAGGCCATTAGTAGTGTATCATCATACCAACTATAACTTGCAAGTATTTTCCATAGCCAACCATTTATAGATTAAGGGGACTTTTAAGTGCCCTTCCATTTACCATATCAAACCACTTGGAGATTACCTATTATTTTTTAATGTTTTTGGGTACAAGAATCTGTAATTTGACACAATAACTTCAATACTAGTTGAAGTTTAAAAACAAGAACACTATGAAGTACAACAACACCCTCAATATAAGATCAAAGTGATCTTTCTAAGAAGTGTATTTTATTTTTTTCAGAAATTAAGATGAAACAAAAATGTAAAGCCAAGTCCCCCGACTTCACGGAGTGTCCTTAAGGAATAATTTCCCTAACTTTACCCGAGGTTTTGGAATCTTCCTCCTAGGATAAAATGACTTTCAATCCAACTATAGTGGTACCTCAAATAATTGGTTTCGTCGAACTCACTCAACGATTTAATTGATCACAAGGAATGTTTTGAAGATAAGAAGAATTTTTATTTCAGAAAAATTTTCATACAAAAACCTGTGGATAAATGCAGGTTTATATAGCCATCATGTGCCCCTTTCGAAAGGTGGCAATGGTTCATCCAAAAAGGTGTATCCTTTGGAAGAGTCATGTCTGTTCATTGGAAATACTGTGTCTTTTTCTGAACAGACACAACTATCTGAACAGTCACTCCTTTTTCAAAATAATGTCTTTTCATAAAAGGTTGTGTCCCTCAATATTCCATTCACACTAATTGAACCCAACAATCCTCACTTGAATAGGGAATGACTATTCTTTGTAAAACTTTATAGAAAAATATGTGATCATCAAGCAAAGACTGCTTGCATCAGGATAAGTGGGTTTCCTTTTGAACTTTCCGTAGTGAACATACATCGGATGCACTCGGTCAATTAGTAGATTTGATATCTTTAAACCGTCGATATTTAATGCACACCTAGACAACATATGTCACAAAATCAGCTTTTTACCATTTATGGTTCTCACAATTTTGTTCTTTTCAGTCATGAACATGTCTCGGTTTCAAGAGAGCTTAGAGAATAGGCCTTTACTAACATTCTCCTTGAAGAGGCTTCCACTTCACCCTCACATAGGTGACTTCTAAATACTCAATTCTATAGATTAAACTATTTAGTCAAATCTGCAAAATTTAGATAATCATTAAAAGACTTTTCACCTTAAGTCTTATCCTTGTTTACTAAACACTGTCTACATCATGGGAATGGGTTGGTATTTTGACAATGTTGAACCTATCAGACACAACTTTGTTTGATCTCCTTGAACCTAGCTCTTGGGATCTCCAATCTGCTAGGTAGAGTTACCGCCATGCTGACTTGTCCTAGGCCTTAAATCGATTCCCTTGGATGTTCTCTCAACTCCTTCTCTAGATAGGCCTTTTGTAAGTGGATCCGATACATTATCCTTTGAATTCACATAGTCAATAGTGATAATTCCACTAGAGAAAAGTTCTCTAACGGTATTATGTCTCTGTCTTATGTGATGAGATTTATCGTTGTACATTATGCTCACAGTGTATACATATTGGTTTGGGCCAATAAGTAATATCTTCCAAGAAATTCAGGAGCCATTCTGCTTCGTCACCGGCTTTATCTAATGCGATAAATTCAAATTCCATTATAGAGCGAGCAATACAAGTCTGCTTGGATAATTTATAAGAGATAACTCCTCCACCAATAGTAAATACATATCCACTCATGGATTTTACTTCGTTTGATCCCTTAATCCAATTTACATAACTATATCCTTCAAGTACCGTGGGATATTTATTATAACGCAAAGCATAGTCTTGAGTGTATTTAAGATACATCAAAACTCTTTTCATTGCCATCTAATGAGTTTTATTAGGATTACTCGTGTACCGACTTAACTTACTTATAGCGCATGCTATGTCTGATCATGTACAGTTCATTATATATAATAAAAATCCCAATACCCTTGCGTACTCCAATTGTAAGTCATTTTCACCTTTATTCTTTCGAAGTACAAAGCTCATATCCAATAGAGTCTTGGCAATACCAAATTTCATATACTTGAATTTGTCAAGTACCTTTTCGATGTAATGAGACTGTGACAATGCCAAATCTTGTGGAGTTATATGGATTCTTATCCCTAAGATCACATTCGCAACTCCAAGGTCTTTCATATCAAACTTGATTTTGAGCATTTGTTTTGTTGCATCTATGTCTGAAATGTCTCTACTGATGATCGGCATATTATCCACATATAAACACACAGTAACTTGGTGATTTGGAGTGTCTTTAATATAAAAATATTTATCACATTCATTAATTTTGAAGCCTTTTTCCAACATGGTTTGGTCAAACTTTGCATCTCATTGCTTAGGTGCTTGTTTTAGTACATAAAGTGACTTAGCAAGTTTACACACCTTATTTTCTTTTTCTGGAATCACAAATCCCTCAGGCTGTTCCATGGAAATTTCTTCCTCCAATTCTCCATTTAGGAATGCGGTTTTCACATCCATTTGATGGATTTCAAGACCATATACTGCCGCCAAGGAAATTAACATTCGAATCAATGTTATCCTTGTTACCGGTGAGTATGTATCAAAGTAATCAAGGCCTTCTTTTTGTTTGAAGTCTTTTACTACAAGTCTTGCATTGTATTTATCAATAGTACCATTCTCTTTCATTTTTCTTTTGAAGATCCATTTAGATCCTAAAGGTTTGTTTCCTAGAGTAAGATCAACCATCTCCCACGTATGGTTGCTTAAGATTGAATTAATCTCACTATCGACTGCGTCTTTCCAAAAAGATGAGTCCGAAGACGCCATCGCTTCCTTAAATGTTTGAGGCTCATTTTCTAAGAGAAATTTTACAAAATCCAATCCTAACAAAGTTGATGTTCTTTGACGTGTACTCCATCTCAGATTCTCATCGTTATGTACATTCTCACTTGGTTTATCTAGAGGTCGTTTAGACCTTCCACTAGACTATTCATGTCTAGTTTTATACTGGTAAATGCTTTCAAAGAATTCAACATTATCTGACTCAATTACCGTATTTTTATTAATATTCGGATATTTGGATTTATGAACCAAAAACAGACATGATTTACTACTTTTAGTATATCTTATGAACACGGAGTTCACCGTCTTAGGTCCTATCTTAACCCATTTTGACATCGAAACTTGAACCTTTGCTAGACACCCCCACAATTTGAAATATTTCAAGTTGGATTTCCTTTTTTTCCATTTTTCATAAGGAATTGATTGTGTCTTACTATGGGATACTCTATTGAGTATACGGTTAGGTGTAAGGATAGCCTCCCCCATAAGTTTTACGGTAAACCTGAATTTATAAGTAAGGTATTCATCATTTCCTTTAAAGTACGGTTTTTCCTTTCTGTAATTTCATTAGATTGAGGTGAATATGGGGCCGCAGTTTGATGGATAATTTCATTCTCTACACATATTTCGGCGAAGGAAGATTCATATTCTCCGTTTCTATCACTTCTTATAGTTTTGATCTTTTTCTCTAACAGATTTTCAACTTCAGTTTTGTATTGCCTAAACGCATATAGTACTTCATCCTTACTATTTAGCAAGTATACATAACAATATCTAGTGCAATCATCAATAAAAGTTATGAAATACTTTTTTCCACCACGTGATGGTGTTGACTTCATATCACAAATTTTAGTGTAGATTAAGTCTAAGGGATTAGAATTCCTTTCAACGGACTTATACAGACATTTAGCATACTTTGATTCCATACAAGTTTGACACTTTGATTTATTCCACTCAAAGTTTGGCAAAACTTCTAAGTTAATCATTTTTCGTAGTCTTTTGTAATTAACATAGCCTAGTTGTTCATGCCACAAATTGGAAGACTCAAGCAAGTAAGAAGAATTTGAACGTTTATTGATTTAAATATTCATTACATTCATTTTGAATGTAAGTACAATTTCCTACATACACTTCTCCTTTACTAAGTACAATTTTTTCGGAAACAAATACACATTTGAATCCGTTCTTGTCTAGAAGTGAAACAAAAATCAAGTTCTTTCATAACTCAAAAAAATACAAGACATTGTTAAGTGTCAACACTTTAGCGGAAGTCATCTTCAAGCACACTTTTCCTGTTCCTTCCACTTTTACAGTAGCGGAGTTTGCCATGTAGATCTTTTCTTCTACTTGAGCCAGAGCGAACGTCGAAAATAACTCCTTGTTAGCACTAACATGGTAGGTGGCATCAAAATCCATCTACCATTTGCGAGGATTTCACACCAAGTTACATTCGAAAAGCATAGCACACAGATCATCCATTTCTTTCTTAGACTTTGCCAGATTTGCTTGGTCCGTCTTCTTCTCTTTTTGTGGGGCACGACAATCTGTAGACTTATGGCCAATCTTGCCACAGTTGAAGCACTTTTCCTTGAATATCTTCTTGGGTTGATTGCTTTCATTTCCAGCTTAATTTCTATCGCTTTTTAGAGTTGTTTTGGTCATCTTCTATAACGTTTGCTCCACTCATTGCAGAATTGCCTCTTTACTTTCTTTCCGCAGTCTTATTATCTTCTTCAATGGATAGTCGTACAATCATATCTTCGATTGACATCTCCTTACGTTTGTGTTTCAAATAGTTTTTGAAGTCTTTCCACATAGGTAGTAGCTTCTCTATTATTGCTGCTACTTGAAATTCTTCATTCACAATTAAACCTACAATAAAGTTCATACGTATACTAAGAACATTTTTAAATTGTTCAACAATGGTATTAATCAAAATCATACCTTCCTCTAGGAGATCATGGATAATCACTTGCAGTTCCGCACTTAGGAAACAACAAACTTGTTGTCTATCATTTTGTACTCTAAAAATCTTGCAACAAAGAACTTTTTAGTTCCGGTATCCTCCATCTTCTACTTCTGTTCTAGCGCTCCCCGTAACTCTTTTGCAGTCTTGGTTCCCCTATACACATTGTAAAGGTTATCTTGGAGACCACTCAAGATATAATTCCTACAAAGGAAATCTGAGTGGTTCCAAGCCTCCAAAATCATGAAGCGTTTTTTTTCATAGGTTCCCCCGAACACTTCCGGAACTTCCTCAACCGTGAACCTTTGAAGGTACAGAGTTGTGAGGTAGAAGAACATTTTCTGCTACCATCTCTTGAAGTCAATACCCGTGAACTTTTCGAATTTCTCCGCCGGTGCCATAGCTTGCGGAGCATTAGTACGACTCATCGTAGCAATACTAGTTTCCTCCATAGTCTTTCCAACATCATGCATTTGACTATCATTCATTATTTTCCTATCACCACAAAACAGTACCTTAAGTATATTGAAATACTTATTAAAAAATTGCAGCAACTTTAAAAACTTCTTATTTCTAGTTTAACGATGAAGTTTTTATGACTTCTAATCATCAACCGAGTGATCTTTAACTTGTGATGAAGATGTTATCTCTTCAAATCACTAGTTAAGTTCAAACGGAGTAGAAAGCTAAAAGTTTTAATCTCTAGAAACCAAACTACACAGATTCGAGAAAAAAAAAACTTTAGTGAAAAGAAAATTTCACTAAACAAGCAAAAAATATTTTTTTTTCTTTTTTTCTAAAAATTATTCCTTAAGATTGTTGTTTTCCAATGTTTTCGGGTACAAGAATCTATAATTGGACACAATAACTTCAACACTAGTTCGATTTTAAAACAAAAACAATATGAAGTACAACAACACCCTCAACACAAGATCAAAGTGATCTTTCTAAGAAGTGTATTTTATTTTTTCAGCAATTAAGATGAAACAGAAATGTAAAGTCAAGTCCCCCGACTTCACGGAGTGTCTCAAGGAATAATTTCCCTCTCTGTACCCGAAGTTTTGGAATCTTCCTCCCAGGATAAAATGGCTTTTAATCCAACTATAGTGGTACCTCAAATAATTAGATTTGTCGAACTCACTCAAAAATTTGATTGATCACAAAGAATTTTTTGAAGACAAGCAGAGTTTGTATTTCAGAAAATTTTTCATACCAAAATCTGTGGATAAATGCAGGTTTATATAGACATCAAGTGCCCCTTCCGAAAGGTGGCAATGGTTCATCCGAAAAGGTATATCCTTTGGAAGAGTCATGTCTGTTCATTTGAAACATTGTGTCTTTTTCTGAACAGACACAACTATCTGAACAGTTACTCCTTTTTCAAAACAATATGTCTTTTCATAAAAGGTTGTGTCCCTTCATTTTCCATTCACACCAATTGAACCCAACATTACCATGTATCCCACAAGCATTACCATTTAGCCTTTAACTTTTTCAAAGCATTTAAGCCATTTGAGTTCCTTTACCAAATTTAAAACAAGTAAGAGTTCCATTAAAAATACATTAATGCAATGAAAACATCCTTATAAGCACTTTGTCAAACACATTAGGGGCATAATGTAACCAAAACCAATTTTAATTACCATTTAACCTTTCCCATGCAATCCAAGCATTCAAAACTATCATTAATGCATATAAAACATAATTAAAACTATGAGAAACCATGACCAACCATTTATAATCAAAAAAACATTCAAATCATATTTGAAAACCAAAGTCATACAATGATGAAAGCATGAAAACCATTAGTAAAAACCATGCCATTAGTTGGAACTAACAATGAGGGAAGAGAACATGCCTTAATTAACAAAGTAAACAGAGAGAAATCACCAACAAGATTCCCAAATTGATCCTCAAGATGAAATCTTAGCTTCCCTTGCCCAAAAGATCTTGAGAAGATTATAGAGTGTTTAGAAATAGTTTCTAAGTGTTAATGAATAAAATATTAGGGTAAATACTCTCCCAATTAGGTTAGAAGTCGTGGGGTACTATTAGGTTAAGTGGAAAAATATCCAAAATACCCCTACTTAAGTTGCACAAAATCCCATCACAGCGGTACGACTGACCATACAAGTCGTACCCTTCGATACGAGTGGTACCCGTCACTCGTATCCTAAGCTCAATCCTTGGACCCGACATTGTCTGACATACGACTCATCCAACCCAAGTCGTGTCCACAGCATATAATCTGGACCTTCAACCAGTACCCCTAGCAACATAGTCATATCAAGAGGATTGAATATTGTCCACCATACGAGTGTAAGATACGACTCGTATCCTGTCTTACAGCTCAAGGTGAGCCACTCGTACTCAGACTTAACTTAAGTTACCAAGTCTAAGGTTAAGTGAAGGAAAAACCCATAACATACGATCTATATTCCAACCATACAACTCGTACCACCTAAGTCGTACCCATTTCAGCGACCAAATCCATCCTGCCAATCAACACTGGTCAGCATACGACGGATATATACCACATGTATCCCAACATACGACTTGTACCCTTGAGTCGTATTGGGTCTGGAGAATGGAATTTCAGAAAATTTTCTAAGGTCCAGAAATCAGGGTGTTTCAACTATTTTTCAAACGAAGGATCGAAATGAGATACAAAGGTCCCAAAATTATACCAACCCCGTTACTAACCCACATTCTACATTTTGGATTTGCTAGCGCAATCTGTTTTTCTATTTGACGCTCAAAACAATAAGTATTAACCGAAGTCAACTATATGACTTCTCAAACCTCTAAACCCCACAAACTCGCACAAATTGTCCCCGATCGCATCGAGAATCGTATCAATCATCCCCAAACCTCAAAATCAACAAGTAATAACTATGGAAAAGACATCGCAATAGGCAAAATCATCTTTTTACTATCATTTAATCATTATTTTAATATTTAGGATTTTGAAATCAACTAAAATTTTGATTATTATACCTTTTCTTATTTGAAGTAGATAATACTCCTAATTTAGACGTACTTTTGACCTGTAACTCTTTCTTATTTGACGCGTATATGAATTTCTAAGATTTAGGATGTTAAAATTTTGCTGAACCTTAACTTATGTAAATCAAATAATTAGTTTATCAAAAATATTTTATACGTAATTCTTTGAAAAATAGTTCCAAGAGGATAAAATATGTTACAGATCTTTATGACATTCAAAAGATAAATTATTTCATTAAAACTAATGTGATAAATTATAACGTTGAAATTTTGTCTAACATGTTGAATTTTTGATAGATACGTTTTGTATATGGTTGTATGCTCTATTCAATCGTAATGTATCTTTGATTTGATGTCTTACATTGTCTTGTTTAATTATTTATACATATTCTATCAACTATGACAAATTTTTTTTAGCTTTGAAACCCTAACCTAAAGTCTCCCACCGAGAAACATCTATTATCCAAAATTTGATTCAGATAAGAGCAACGTTCTTATGAAATATTTTATATATATATACATTCATTCTATATATTTGAGTAATTGTTTACTTAAATTTAGAATATTGATTTTTCAAGCTTGTTTGGATGGTTGTTAATTATTGTATTGTATTTTTAATTTAAATATAATATTTATCTTGATTTTTACTTAAATATCATTGTAACACATCATTAACTTTATCGTTACTAATGACGAAAAGTACCATCTTGTCTACCGACAAATTTCATGCTATCATATTGTTAACATGGTTATTTCCTCTTTATGCTTACTTATTTCTGCCAAGCAAATTCCTTATCTTTGTCATTGCTTTTAAGTTCTTCATTTTGACTCAAATATTTCACAAATACAACACGCTTATTCTTGTTTTGTATAACTTAAAGAATGTTGATCAGAATTGAACTCAGCGACCACATCAAGCTACAAATTTGATCCTTAAATGCTGGCAATTTGATTTCTTTGAAGAAACAAAATATGAAGAAGTTACTCAAATACCAATTATTTAAGAGTTATTACATTTTACAAATCATTCAAAATTTAATAGCTATAATTTTAATTAATTTTGAAACCTTAAATATTAAAAAAATATCTAAATATCAATTAATTTTAAAAGTTCTTACATCTTACGAATAAGTAACAATTTAATAATTATAATAAAACAATTATCTTCTATTTAGTTCCTACCCAGGTTTTTCATTAAAATTTGAGGAGTAAATTTTTTTCTAGTCTATAAACTATGCAATGACAAACTGCTGAAATTAGAGGTGTCAAACGGGCCGGGCCGGGCCAACCCGGAACCGGCCCTTCCATTTTAATCAGGTTGCGGGCCGGTTAAGGGCCGGGTTTGACGTTAACCGGGCCGGGTCGGGCCAAACAGTAAAAAAATTAAAACCCACCCTAACCCGGCCCACTTAACCCAACCCAGTCAAACCCACCAAAACCCGGTCAAACCCGGTTAAAAACCGGTCAAACCCGTTTAAAAAATAAATAAAAAATCCAATATACACTATATACACTCCAATATATACTATATACACTCCAATATACAATATATATTTTTAAAAAAATATATAAACAATTACACATATATACGTACCATTCAATATAAAATTATATATGACTATACGTACTACTTTAAATAAAACATATGCTATAATAGTGTAATATATACATATACACTACAATATATATATATATATATATATATATATATATATATATATATATATATATATATACTAATTTATAAAACATATACACATGTATACGTTAAATATATACTACTTTAAAAGATATATACACATATATATGCACCATTCAATATATATGAACTACTTTAAATAAAATATATACTACAATATACATATATATATACAACAATATGTATATATATATAGTTACATACTAATTTATAAAACATATACACTTGTATGCTTTAAAGATATACGTCTATAGAAGATATATACACATATATACGCACCATTCAATATATATGTACTACTTTAAAAAAAGTATATACTACAATATATATACTAATTTATAAAACATAATGTAATGTATACGTTAAATATACACGTCTATAGAAGATCTATTCACATATATACACTCTATTCTATGTATATGTAATACTTTAAATCAAATATACTATAATATATATACATTACAATATATATTTGTATAGTTATATACTAATTTATGAAACATATACACATGTATACATTAAATATACACGTCTATAGAAGATCTATTCACATATATACACACTATTCTATGTATAATTGTATATGTAATACTTTAAATGAGATATACTACAATATATATACATTACAATATATAGTTATATACTAATTTATAAAATATATACACATGTATACGTTAAATATACACGTCTATAGAAGATCTATTCACATATATACACTCTATTCTATGTTTATGTAATACTTTAAATGAGATATACTACAATATATATACATTACAATATATATTTGTATAGTTATATACTAATTTATAAAATATATACACATGTATACGTTAAATATACATGTCTATAGAAGTTCCATTCACATATATACACTCTATTCTATGTATATGTAATACTTTAAATGAAATATACTATAATGTATATACATTACAATATATATTTGTATAGTTATATACTAATTTATAAAATATATACACATGTATACATTAATATACACGTCTATAGAAGATCTATCCACATATATACACTCTATTCTATGTATACGCACCATTCAATGTATATATACTACTACTTATAAAATATACTACATTATATATACATTACAATATATATAGATATACTTATATACTAATTTATAAAACATATACACATGTATACATTAAATATACACGTCTATAGAAGATATATACACGTGTATACGCACCATTCAATGTATATATACTACTTATAAAATATACTACATTATATATACATTACAATATTTATAGATATACTTATATACTAAATTATAAAACATATACACATGTATACGATAAATATACACTTCTATAGAAGATATATGCACAAATATACAAAACATATGCTACTTAATATAATAAATTAATAATATTTTGTAGTAAATTAATAATATATTAGAAGTAAGTTTTTAATTTAAAGTAGAAAACTAGAAATTCAATTTAAAATTTAAAATTGTTAAATAAAAAAAAATAAAAAACAAGGACTAAGGAGTGAATGAATTTGGAAAATTTTATTGATTGCAAAATGATCCAAAATTTATAAATTACATGAATGAAAAATTTATAAATTATGCATTATTTCTTCCAACTCATTCATGTTAATATTAATGGGAACTTGCATTTGATAGTCGAAGTCAACGGGGCCAAAACCATGCATTGGACTTGATTCTGCTGAGTTCTCCCGTATAATCATAATTTCTTCAAGTTTCAGCTCGTCGCTCGGCTCTTGTTCCATTCCTTGATTTCTTCTTTCCGCTCTAATCCAATCTCTGAGGCAAACTAGAATATTCATTGCATTGCTTCCCAATGAGTATCGGTTGTCTCCAAGCTGTTGTCGTCCCTGACTAAAGGCGCTCTCTGATGCAACGGTTGACATTGTAACATTCAAGATATCTCTAGCTAATCTTGAAAGCACAGGATATTGTGTTTCATTAATCCTCCACCAATCCAACGTATTGATCCGTCGTCTGCGATCCTCTGGTGCCTTCCGAAGATAATATTTCAGCTCTTCCCGATAAGTTGATGTGTAAGTTCTCTCATCAACACTGTTCCAACAATTCAAATCATAAAACAAATCAGAAAAAACACTATGTGCCGGCCTTTTAGAAGATGATGGCTCCTCGGGAGGATGAGGAGTGACAGTTGGAGTGATATTTGTAGGTACGGCTAAATCAAATAAATCGGCATAGTGATTATATAATTTTTCTATGTAATCCTTTGCATCAGCCGTAGCCGTCCATAAATCAGGTTGTACTTGTTCAGAATCATGGTTAGTATTTATTTCTAAGTTAGTATAAATAAGAGTACTAAAGTGACACATATGATTATATTTCATGCACGGATTTAGCATAGCACCAACCAAGTAAATAGGGGGAATCGGAAAAAAATATTTTTTAAATTTCGTAAACATGGCGCCAACAGCTTCTTTATAACCTTCTTTATTTTTATATTCTTTGAGCAAACCAGAAATGTCGGCTATATATGCCAAAATATTACAAACAGTAGGATAATAAGCACCGAAAAATTCAACCGTAGCTACATAAAATTTTTCTAAAAACTTAACAAGATCATTAATTACAACTCAATCAGAATTATGTAGCATACAATCAGCAGAATCAGCAAATGAACCGCAATGTTGGTTAAAAGCTAGTGTAATAGGAATTCTATATTTATAACAAGTTTTTAAAAATTCATACGTAGAATTTCATCTAGTATCAATTTCCTCAGGCATCAAAATCGATGTAAGTCCATTTTCTTGACATTTATCTTTAAATTCTCTAATTCTCGATCTACGATTATTTCCTTGAATAAAATCAACGGCAAGACGAATTTTTTCAATATAAAGCTAAAAAAAGTCAAGACCATCTTTTACAATTAAATTATATATATGACATGCACACTTAATATGAAAAATTTCAGGCAAGGGCGGAGATAGCGTAGATTTTATTTTTGTTATAGCAGTTTTGTTGTTAGAAGCATTATCAAAAGCAATACATAAAATTTTATTTTCGATACCATAGTATCCGGCAATTTTAACAATAGAATCAGCAATAAATTGTCTAGTATGTTTACGATCTTCGTCATATAAAAAAGCAAGAATACGTTTTTACATCACGAAATTACTATCTATCCAATGACAAGTAACGGTTAAATAATTATTTTTATTTACAGCACGACCAAGATCAGAAGTTAGGGACAATCTACATTGAATATTTTTTAACAATGTTGATAAATAAAAATAATATTGTGAATGGAGTCTAAAAATATCAGACCGACAAGTAGTTCTAGGAATACCATTAAACATAGGATTATAAATTGCTTGTATATAACGAATAAAGGCATCAGAAGAAGGAAAAATAAAAGGCAAACAACCCACAGCTACCATTTTAGTTATTTCTTCCTTGTCCCTCAATTTATTATACTTCTTCGCTACGTGACCGGTTGCTGGGTCCATTCTAGTTTGCGTTGACCCACCAACATCCCCACTACCTTTTGCAATATTTAACTCTCTTTTGTGATCTTCAGCTATATGTCTCATTAACGTACCCGTACCCCCTTGCTTGCCTCCACTTCTATGCTTATATATTTGTTGACAAATATTGCATTGCACCTCAATATCTGATATACGTTCAAAAAATTGTCATGCAATACTAGTTCTTTTACGAGGTTTTGGGGCACTGGGAGGACGGGAAGGGAGATTAACTGATTCAGATCTAACGTTAGCATCTCCTACTGCGGGTGTCTCAGCAATATTTTCATTATCTTCGTCTAAATTAACCGCATCTACTTCATTTTCTTCTTCAATATCATAATTTTCCTAAGCTTCTACATAATCCATATCGTGAGCACCTACACCTATTTCTACATCAAAAGGTGTACCAAGCAGTACCGGAGGCGAAAGACACACGGGTATATCTACTACTTGAACTACCTCTACTGCTAGTAATTCGCTTTTTACTACCACTATCGCTTCCGGGACAAAAAATTTTAACACTTTTAGTAGCGAGGTTTCTTAATATATCCATAATATAAATTAAATTAAACTAAAAATATTCAAAATACACAAATATAATAAAATTAAATATTAAATAATTAATACAATAAATAAAAATTAAACGTAAGAGATGGAACGACAATACTAAATTTTGGAAGTATCCGAAGATTGCGACTTTAGAAACTTCCGCTCGTACTTTGTAAATGAAAAATTAAAAAATTAAAGTGAACACTTTAAGAAATTAAATATATTGAATATTTGAGAATTGAGAATTGAGATTTGAGAGAGTGAAAAATTGTGTAAAAAATGATTTGAAGTTGTAGGGTATTTATAGATTTTTTTTTGGGATTAAAAAATATTTTTTAAAGTTTTTTTTTTTTAATAAATGGGCCCAAACTAGCCGTTTGGACCCAAAAATGGCTATATAGCCGTTGGGCCAACGACTAGTTTGGCCCAAAATCCAAAATATCTTTTTTTCCGAGCCGGGCCGGTTAACCGACGGGCCTGAATCGGGCTTGGTTTGGGCCTGGTTAACCGGGCCCATTTTAACAAAATAACCGGCCCGGGACCCGAAACCCTAAAGCCCTAGGGCTTACCAGGTCGAGTTAGGTAGTTGGGCCGGGCCGGGGCCAGACCGAGCCGGGTCAGGCGGACGCACTTGACACCCCTAGCTGAAATACATGGATTCAAGGCAAGCACTAAGATGCCAAGGCAAGACCCTCAATAGCTATTGATTTTATTTTGAAGAGAGCGTCATTTAGTTGCATCAAAGTCTGAAAATTAAAACTCATTATTAATCAAGTTGTTATAAAGAATATGTAAAAAATGTATCACTCGTCAAAATCCACAACAAATTAGGACATTGATACCTACAAGTCCAGATAAAATTATAATTTACTATTTTTAAATTATTATTTAATTAATTTAATAATATTTTAAAGACTCATAAAATATTTGAAAAATATTGTACGTGAATTAAGGACTTTTAAAATCTATGATTAAGGTTTCTTAATCTCAAATTTTTAGATACAAAATTATATTTTAGGTAAAAAATATTTAATATTTAAAATGGTTATGTTCTTTTTTCAACTTTTTTGAGTTACATGATATATATATAACACTTTGGCGAAACAGAGGAATGTATTTTCATTAACCACAATTAAGTCAATAGTGAATTTGCTAGCTAGACATAACAAAGTAGGATGAGAAATTAAGAGAAAAATTATGTTGCACATATATATGCTAAGTATTTAATTTTTTTATTTTTTAATCTCCTCCTAGATGAAACAACCTCTCTATTTCTTTTGAGGTAGCGGTATGGACTGCGTACACTTTATCCTCCCCAGACCCCACTTTGTGGGAATACACTGAATTTATTGTTGTTGTTAATCTCCTCCTAGATGGCCAGTTAGACAATGACTTAGACCCAAATCAACCTAAGACATGTCTCCTAATTGGACTTTACAACAACAACAACAACAAAACCAGTGTACTCTCATATCACGAGGTTTGGGTAGGGTAAGATAAAGGTAGTCCATACCACTACCTCCGGAGAAGTAGCAAGGCTGTTTTCGATAGACCTCCGGCTCAAGATAAAGAATAGTAATGAAATCCGTACAAAAGGCATGGAACAAGATGACAAGACAATAAATACGCCACGTATAAGGAATAGTGAACAAAGAATAGTAAGCAATCGTAACACAACATGAAACAAGGTATCATAACAAGAATAATACACCCACCAAGTAATGCCCTACCCTACCGACCCAAACTGGCACTAACCTTTTACCCTAATACGCGTCCTCCAAATCTTCCTATCTAGGGTCATGTCCTCAGTAAGCTGAAACTGATCCATGTCCAGCCTAATTACCTTTCTCCAGTATTTCTTTGGCCTACCCCTGCCCCTCCTGAAACCATCCAAAGCAAGACTCTCACACCTACGAACTAGTGCATCCGTGCCCCTTCTCATCACGTGTCCGAACCATCTCAAACGGACTTCCCTCATCTTGTCCTCTACCGAAGCCACTCCAACCTTCTCCTGGATAGTTTCATTCCGAACTCTATTACCCCTAGTAAGCTCACACATACAACGCAACATCCGCATTTCCGCCACCTTTAATTTTTTGAATGTGAGAGTTCTTGAGTGACTAACACTCCGCTCCATACAACATGGTCGGACGGACTGCCACCCTGTAGAATTTTTCTTTAAGCTTGGGCGACACCTTTTTATCATACAGCACCCCCGAGGCGAGCTTCCACTTCATCCATCCCGCCCCAATACGGTGAGAGACATCCTCGTTAATCTCACCATTCCACTGAATCATGGACCCGAGATACTTGAAAAAATAAAAAATTTGACGAGAACAGATACTTGATTACTACTACTTTTGACTTCAATTTGAAGCTAAATTAATTGCATAGTTTATAATTTACCTCTCTGGAAACAAATGTAACCACGTTTTATAGCAAACTATGAGAGCTAATTCAAAATTTTCATACATACAAAGAAATAGCCATTGAATATCATATAACCCTCTTCAACAGTTCAAACCAGGTTAAAAAATTATGCATTCCTTGAATCACTACTTAAACATAGCAAAGCTACCTTTCGCGAACCTTCTTCTAGTTTTCCAATGCTTCTGACATTTATTCTGAACTTAGAAATAGCGACATATACAATATTTAGGCGTCGTGAAGTCCGATATGTTCAACAATTCAAGCACACATATTGACACTCAAAGTTTTAAGGTTTCACCGGAAAATTAAAGCACACAGTTATCTTCTTAATTTCCAGATGCTTATCTAAATCTTATACTAATTTTTATATAGTTATACATAATTTGCATCAAATTTATTGATGACATAGCGCCACAAATTTAACCATAGATCTCCCCTACTTAGAGAGGCATATTGCCAATATCTTTAACCAAGTACACGGATGGATGGGCAATCTTTGATGGTATATTGTAGTATCTTCATTGCAGTAGAACTCCAAGGCAATAACACTTGATTGACGAAGAAAGATGAACGTTACTCAATCACTAATAACTCACAGGACTGAGGCTACGGACATCAAATATCGATTAAAATAATGTTGCCTATAAAATTTCTGGCTTTAAATACTCGAACACCAAAGAACCTCTTACCCCACCCAATATCCACCAAAATAAAAAGATAGCACAACCATGTGCAAGTCCATTTGAAGTTCTGAACGATATTAAAGAAGTTCATATAAAGATTTATGCGGACGAAAAGGAAATTCGAAGCCTAAATTATTGATCTAGATGATCAAGAGAAGAGGGATGCATCAAAACTGGAGGACAAAACCAACATAAAATTTAAAGTTTGCATAACTTATCATACATACATAAAGTGAGTGTGAGTGCGTGCGCGCGCAAATTGATGCAGTTGCTAAGCATGACCTAGATGATCAAAAGCATGATAATTTTTCCTCAAACAAGCACTAACAACAACAACAAAACCTTCATTAGTCTTGAAGTTGGTGACAATTTTACCTCAAATAAATAAATTATAACAACAATAAAAAAGCCGATAAAAAAATTATTAATAGCCTTGATGTTGAACTCAAAGAAAACTTGATATAAAGTACATATCAATTCACAAGCTTCAACTCAAGAGCAATATCTCATTGATTATTAACTTAAAAGAAATCCAAAGACAAAACCGTTTTAATCAATGATTTGAAACAAATTAAAACATACCTTATGATTACACTAATAAAACTCAAAAGAGGCACGGCGAGAAAAATATAACATGAATCAGATGAATTATACGAATATGTATAATGATTCTCAATATTTATAGAAGTATTTTTTTAAATGAGTCCTTCTCTAAATCTCCTATTTTAGGAGTCTTTTTAGATGAGCATGTCTCTTTTTCTTTTCTCTAGCCATATTTGTTGGAAAACTTGTCATAACCAAATAGGACACAAATCTTTAAAGTCAGCAAAAATAATTTCTTTTTGAGAAATTAATTGGGAAAAATGGTGAAAAGATAATTTTATCTACTACAAAGTATTTTAATAAAGGGCAAAAAGTTCAAATCACTTTTCTAAGGGTCTTCACACTTTTAATATATTATATAGATATATAGATATGGATATAGATTATAGATTATAAATATAGATTATAGATTATAGATAATCGTATTTTATTCTTTATCCTACCTTTTTATAGTAACTTTGCTTTGTACCTTTTTTTTTGTAGGTCTCAAATTGTTGATGTGTAACATTATATAATGACAAAATACGATACAATATACCCAATCGTTATGAAAAGATAAGTTATAAGGTCTTCTCTCATCAACATGTCATAATTATTTGCTGTAAATTTCCTATTTAACATATGGATGCTGGTAATGTATGTGGATAAGTGGAGACATGGACATACAAAGAAATTTAAAATCGATGATTCTGTAGAAGAAAAGATATATCGATGGGTTTCTTTACCTCTATTATTAGTTTTGATAAGAACTATAATACGAATTGATCATTATGAAAACATAGTGTTAGAGTGTGTATCCTACTGTTTTTAGTGTTTTACTCTAATAGTTGCCTATCAGTGGAACAAGTCATCTAACATGGTTCACGTAAGTAAAAATGAAGACAATTATTTTTACGTGAAAAACATCCGACTCAAGAAAGGTGTAAAAAACCACGACCTGTACCTCTACAGGATTTAATTCTAACTTTACTAATACTCTTGAGCCTCAACAATCAACAAATTACAAGACTTATTGTAAACTAGAAATTAAAACTTCTAACTCCTATTTCTACAATAACACAAATCTTCCCAAGATAAGTGTTCCTAAGTCTTCGAGTTTCCTAACTTGAACACTCCTAACTCAGTTTATATTCACTGAGACTAGAACAAAGACTCATTACAACTCAAAGAACCAACCTATTACACAAAGTCTACTACTTGCTAAGTAAAGGACCAAGTTCTTCTTCAAGTTACTAATTTGCTGATTGATGATTTTCTTTTCAGTGCATGAGTGAAACACTTGAATGTCGTTTGTTGTATTTAAGTCAACTTCTTGATTGAGTCCTTTAAATGATGTACTCTTCTATCTTCAATAGGACTCCCAAGTAGTTTCACTCCTTGGCTGAATAGAACTCTTCTACTTTATCCCCTAGTCTGGCAGGACTCCTTCATCAACTCAATCTCTAAGTGTCGTATTTATCTTCTCCTCAGCTTCTTTGTTGTTTATGATAAGCATTGAGAACAAATCTAACTTTTCTTATTTCTCCACTTCTGTATTTATAAATTATCAGCCTTGCATTTACTCTCATGTGCTTCACATGTGAGAACCAGTATGACTAACATGTTTCACAAAGACATGTCAATCATCAAAACTCTTTTACTCTAACAAATTTTCCCTTTTTGATGATGACAAACCATACAACATATGTTTCACCACATCACACAATCATCATAGCACTTCTTTAATTCTTGACATACTCAATAAAAGAATAAGACACAAGAGCTCTAGAAACAGGTTAGTCATTGAGTTATAAACATTGCACAATCTATTATTTCCCCCTTTTGAAATCATTGAAAAAGAAGCACTTGGTTAGAGATGCTTAATAATCCATGGCCACTGGGGTTATCACTAAAACAATCAAAAGATAAAGGAAATCACCATAATTCATTAGATTAAACAGAAGCAAACCACAAGTAGCAATGTAGTTCAGTACACTCAAGATCAAGCTGACATCAACCAAAATCTAAAAACTGATAAAAAGACAAGCAAGCCAGTACACAAAGAGGACTACTAGGAGCTAGGAAATGAGCTAAGTTAAGGAGGAAGAGGCAGAAAGAATGAGGGCTATCAATTTGCGTACGATTTCAACATTAGATAATCTTTCATTTTCAAGGGCAAGTTGAAGGAAAGTGATCTGAGCACGAAGATCCAGATTTTCAGCCTGCACAGCTTTCAATTCAACAGTCTTGGCATTTAGAGCATTCCTTAAACGATGATAGGATTGTATGCACTCCTCATAGAAATAGGTAGTTGCATATGGTCCATACTCCCTATAACATCTTTCGTGGTCTGCATAGACCACACTTGGACAGGCACTCCAAACTCTTCAGACATAGGTGTCACCCAAAATTCATAAGAAAGAGCATGGTCATTCACTTCTTTAAAGAAACCCCTTTGCATATGCTTTAGGATAATCCTAGGTAGATCAATTTTCACTTCAGCATCCAGCAGCTCCATGAGAGTAAGATCAAGTAAGTTGGCTACAGTCCTTCTTTCCTTCCTAGGGGTGAGAATCTTGTGAACAACATCAAAATAGAGTTGATAAAGTGGAGTCATATCTCTTTTAAGAACTCTACGATGATTGACCAGGTGAGAGTTTCCACAAACTTACGAGATATATCTAGGGTAGATGCAAGATTGGCAAAAGGAGGCCAAGTGGCCTTAACATAGTGACCCCAATCCCCTGAAGGAATGTGTAAAATTCTAGAAATATCAGCAACATAGAGATTCATGGTGATCCCTCGAACAGTGCTAGAGAACATATTACCAATAGCTACCCTATTTGTAAAAAACTCATAAACCTCAGGCTTAGAAAAATTTCTTTGTAGGTCACCTTGAAGAAATAGGTATGACCATCTTTGGACCTCTATCTTTCCTAACAACACCTTCATATCATCCCTCACCAAAACCACTAACAATACACCCTCTTGCTAACTTACACTTTTGAAAATACAGATAGTGATATTCAGGAGTCTTCTGATTTGTAGGGGATTCATGAAGTTTAAAATGTGGATCTAACTCAGTAGGAGTATCAAGAGGAGATTCAAACTCAGAGGACTCAGAGGCAATAGGTTTTCCAACCTGTTTCTTTGAACGTGAAGATGACTTCTTTGGAGTTGGTTTAGAAGATGAAAAGGATTTTGAGGTAGTGGTGGGTTTAGGTTGAGATGAGGGTTTATGAGAAGAAGAGGTTTTTGGAACTTTTCCTTTGATTGACTTGTCTTTATGTACAGAGCGAAGAAGGATATCAGGAGAGAATGAACGAGGAGGAGGAGGGGTAGGTGTAGCAACCCATTTCATTTCTTTGCTTGAAGGGCTTCATCTAAAGAAGCTTTTTCCCATTATTTTTTCCCATAAGTGTGAGGAGTTCTTAGAGTGGGTGAAATAGGGGTGGGTTCATCTAGATCTTGGTCTTCAACAATAATGGTGGGGGAAGAGTTTTTTTTTTTATTTAGATCTTGACCTTCTTGGGATCAAATTAACGATATGTTCATCATCAAGGTCGATAATTTGGAGAGGGATTGAAGGTGACAGTGAGGGTTTAGACAAGGATGGAGGATTTGAAGAAAACTGAGCAAAGGAGTTTTTAAAATTTTTAAAGGCTGCAAAAATAGATAGTTTAATTAAAATTGGAGGAGGAATGGGAGGTGGTAAGCTAGCATTTGGATGAAGAATAATGGTTGTCGAAGGAGTGGTAGTAGAGTCTAAGGATGGGGTAGATGATGAAGACGCCATGGTGAGAGAGAATCAGTTAATTTTTCTTGGTTGTAAAGTGGTGAGTGAGGTGGGAGAAAGAGAAAGATCTATAAAAAGAGGGTGAGAAGTTGAATTATTAAGGGAAGGATTTGATAGGTGATAGGATAATGATGAGGAGTTTCAGTGTTGATAGGATTGGGGTGACAGCTTTTTGAATTTTTTAGACTCTTGGGATTTGGCGGTTAAGAGAAATACTAAGAACCAAGTAGGAAAACCTGTTCCTTCTTAGTCTATTTTAAGATAGGCTGACAGTCATACCTGAAATCCTGAAAATTCTAAACAAAATTGCTTTGTGTTTCAACTTCACTGCAAAAATTTAAATAAATGAAGATTAGATCACTCAACATTTGGAAATTAGGACACACAATTAAATGTGCAAAACTGGATACATCAACAATAATTCAGAAGCACATTAATTTTTCTAGTCAATTATTGAGAGAGATTTATGCTATCTTAATCAACCTCAAGGATAACCTATTTTTTTCAAAGTGTTCCCTGCCTAATGCCTTAGTGATTATATCAACAATTTGTTCTTCAGAAGTGCAAAACATGATTGATATAAGGCCTTTTTCAACATTATCTCTATGAAAGTGATGTCTAATATCAATTTGTTTAGTTCTTTTATGTTGAACAGGATTCTTAGCAATATTAATGGCACTTGTATTGTCACAAAAAATAGGAAAACATCCAACATCTACATCAAAATCCATGAGTTGTTGTTTAATCCATAACAACTGAGCACAACAAAATCCTGCAGCAACATATTCAGCCTCAACAGTAAACAAGGCTACCGAGTTTTATTTCTTAGTGGACCAGGAAATCAAACATGATCCAAGGAAGTGTGCCATGCATGTGGTACTCTTCCTATACACCAAATATCCTATATCGTCAGCATCAGAGTATCCTACCAAGTTAAAATTACTACCTTTTGGATACCATAAGCCAAGATCACTGATTCCTTTGAGATATCTAAAGATTCACTTCATAGATTTTAAATGAGATTCTTTAGGATTTTCTTGAAACCTTGCAAATAACCCCCACACTAAACACAATATCAGGTATGCTTACTCTGAGATACTATAATAATCCTATCATTCCTCTTTACATCTTTTGCTCCACATCAGGATATGTTTCATCCAAATCAAGTTAGAGTGTTGATCTCTTTTGCCTCTTCCATGGAAAATCTTTTGAGAAGTTCCTTGACATACTTCTGTTGATGGTTCATGATTCCAGATGTTGTTTGTTTAATTTGCAAACCCAAGAAGTAATTTAGCTCCCCCATTATACTCATCTCAAGTTCACAACTCATGAGTTTAGAAAAATCATGAGTCATGTTCTTGTTTGTGGAGCCAAAAATAATGTCATCAACATACACCTGCATAACCAACAGATTTTTTTCATTAGTGTTTAAGAAAAGAGTGTTGTTAATTTCACCTATAGTGTGACCATGCTCCAGAAATTTTTTTGACAATCTCTCATACCAAGCTCTTGGAGCATGTTTCAGTCCATACAAAGTCTTGTCCATTCTATATACATGATCAGGAAACTCCTTACTTTTAAATCCTAGTGGTCGTTTAACATATACCTTCTCTTTGAGAATGTCATTCAAGAATACATTCTTAACATGTATTTGATAGAGAATGAACTCCATATAAGCAGCAAAAGCAACATGTAATCTAATTGCTTCAATTCTGGCTACAAAATCAAAAGTCTCATCAAAATCTATGCCTTCTTCTTGATTGTACCCTTGGACTACCAATCTTGTCTTGTTCCTTGTAACTGTTCCATGCTCATCAACCTTATTTCTATACACCCAATTAGTCTCAATTACTGTTTTGTCTTTTGAGAGAGAAACTAAGTGCCATACTTTGCTTCTCTTAAACTGATTTAACTCTTCCTGCATGGCTATTATCCAATTTGTATCAAGCAGTACTTTATTTACTTTCTTTGGCTCTATTTCTAATAAGAATACTTTGAAAGCACACATGTTTCTCAATCTAGAACTTGTGGTAATCCTAGAAGTGAGATCAGTGGGAACATTCTCAATAGGATGTAATCCTTGATACTTGTAATGTTTTGGGACTAAGCCTAGTGAGCTACTAGGATCACTGCAAATGTTCTGAGCTGGGGTGGTTGGTGGCTCAATTTCCCATATCACTGTGGCTCCAAAATTAGTTCCCCTATTGAGGCGCCTCTATGTTTGGTAGCTTCAGTCTATGAACTAGGTTGCGTAACCTGTTCCTTAGAGTCACTTTCTTTATACAGGTTAGTCTTATCAAAGGATTCATCAAAAACTACATGCACACTTTCTTCAACATAATTTGTTCTGTTGTTTAAAACTCTATAAGCCTTACTATGATGTGAATAATCTAAAAAAATTCCCTCATCACTTTTAGCATCAAATTTTCCCAATTTATCCTTTCCATTATTATGAATAAAACATTTACAACCAAAAGTTTTAAAATAAGAAATGTCTGGCTTTTTTCCTTTTAGTAATTCATAGGGAGTCTTCTCTAGAATAAGTCTGATCACGCATCTATTTATGATATATGCTGCAGTACTGATTTTCATAGCCTAAAGGTTTTTAGCAAGATTTTCTGCAAGCATCATTGTTATAGCCATATCTTCCAAGGTTCTATTCTTCCTTTCTACCACTTTATTTTGTTGTGGTATTCTGGGAGCAGAGAAGTTATGATCTATATCATTTGTGGAACGGAATTCTAAAAATCTGACACTCTCAAATTCTGTATCATGATCAGATCTTATGGAAACTAGAGAAGTGCCCGGTTTCTTTTCAATTTTCTTGATGAATATAGTAAAGACATCAAAGGCATCTTCTTTAGAAGCTAGAAAAAATGTCTAGGTAAATCTGAAATAATCATCAACAATCATAAAAAAATACAAATCCATATGGACCAGGTCGAGGCACTTGGTAGTGCTGACATGATTTTTTTACTTAAAAGAAGATTTTACCTACTTCCCCCTTACACAGGCACTACATATATTTTCTTCCTTGAACTTGGTCTTGGGCAAACCTAATACCATATCTTTAGAAGAAAGTATGTTTAGCTTTTTTAGACTTGCATGTCCAAGTCTCCTGTGCCAGAGGAGGGGATCATTTCCCATTGCAGACACCTCTTCGTCGACGTGCTTGCTTCTTCCGTAATTTGACTATATTACTCCTAATTAATTATTATAAGTTATTTATGTATTTAAAAATTAATATTATTTAATAAAAAAAGGTAAAACAGACATTTATGACATATCTGTTTCAGCTGTTTCAGTCGTAATTTTACTTTATCACCTCTAATTAATTATTATAAGGCATCTAAGTATTAAAAAAATAATAATACTTAGAAAATAATAAAATAATAAATTAAATCTTGATATTTTAAATTACTTGACATCTTATATGCGGCTCACTTAAATTTTTTTCCTCAAATATTTTTTATAGCAATTTAGTTATATCATGTCTAATTAGTTATTATGACTTATTTAATACATGTTTGATTCGCTAAATCATGATATTTCGTTGGGGCTTACATATTAGAAAATTAATCATGTTTAATAGAAAAAGTAAAATAGAGATTTATGACATGTCTACTTAAGTTGTTTCAATTGTAATTTTATTATATCACCCCTAATTAATTATTATAACTCATCTAAGTATTAAAAATTTGATAATTTTAATAAAAAAGGAAAATAAACATAAATTAATTCTTGTGGTTTTAAATTAACTTGGATCTTATATGAGACTCACTTAATTTTTTTTCACAAGTATTTTTATAGCAATTTTATTATATCACTTCTAATTAGTTTCAAATCAACATGTATCAAAGGTGAAAAGAAAAGCTAATTCTTCTGGATATATAATGTTCCGTGAATGTTACTGATCGGTTTCTTCTTTTCGCTCAACAATATGTTTGTTGTCTTGCTAAATTTATTGGATGTGCTTCAACAAATATATAGCATCCTCCAATACATTGTGCAGGTGAAGGTAGATTCATGCCGTGCATGTCTGTGGCGGAGCCACATCGAATTCAGGGGTTCATCTGAACCCTTTTTGTTGGAAAATTATACTATTTTTAAATGGTCAAAAATATTTTTGTATATATATAGTAGATGTTGAACTCCCTTTGACTAGTCTATATATTTACTTCTGAACCCCCTCAATGAAAATTCTGACTCCGTCACTAATGCATGTGATTGAACTTCGCGCCGATTATGAGTGAATTTGAAGACTTTTTCTAAAAGAAATTATTTCTCTTTTATATTTGTACTATTTATGTTGTTAGGGTGTTTTTTTACATATTTGTACATATAATATGTTTAACTTAATAATTTTTTGGATCAAAACATATATATAGAGAGAGAGTATGAATGGTAATTGTTGCTAATCATATTTAGAAAAGTTATTCATTAATTCAAATATATTTGCGATTTGTCTGATGATAACTAAATCATAACGTCAGGTTACGGTAAAAGTTTATATCTGTCGCAACATTATTTTCTACATAGATAAATATATGTTGCAGTTTAAAGAAAATTGTCAATCTCGACAAGAAAACTTTTTATCAAGATAAAAAGTTCAAAGCAACCAAAAAGAATATAAACCTAACAAACCATTTGAAAAGAAAAATAAAGTGAGATACAACACATAATAACATATTTGAGGTACAAAATTTATTTATATAATTCATATAAATATAACATTTATTTTAATATCAATCACTACTTTTTGACAATTTTATTACTTAATAATGCGAGTACACTAAACTAGCTAGACAAAACAATATATCGAACTAAACAAATCTTTAGTTTATGGTTATCCTGTCAATTTATAATATTGTACATTGTTGCCAACAGAATTCAAAATCCTTGATATACACTATGGGCGATGCAATTTTATTAAATTTAAATTCATACAAAATTTGGATTATATTAAATTCAAAATATATTAGTCCCAAATAAATAATATGGATTAATATAATTGAATTAATTATTTAAGTCCAAATAGGTATGGATTTAAATAAAGCCCAATATTTATTGCGTTAGTCCATTAATTTGGGCTACAAATGATGAGCCCACTTTACTAAGTCCAAAATATAGTCATATTCTAGAGGCCCAAATAAGTGTCACGTGTCAAATGACGTGGCATACCAAGTCAAGTGAAGGAGCCAATAGGACCGTGCCATATGTCAAATTGATGCACCAGACCCATGAAATAAAAGCCCATAAAAGGCGCCACATCACTTAAATCTGATTGGTCAAAGGAAGTCCATATTCATCATGACTCTTCCTTTTCTACAACTATAAATAGGAGCCTCATAATTTAGAAAAAAGGGACCCCGGAACTCTAACAAGTAGCAAGAGAAAGCTCGTGGATCAAACTCCGCAATTTCTCTAAAAAACTCAACTATTCAAATCAAGTTAATCAAGATTCAAGATCAAGACCGCAATATTCAAGAACAAGCTCAAAATCCCTTGAATTCAAGCACAAGTCAAGATCAAGTCCCTCAAATCAAGAAATCAAGTTCAAATTCAAGATCAAGCTCGAAGCCCTTGAATTTATATTTGAAAAGGCGAATCAAAGGATTTATAGAGATTGTAACACTCGTATTGAAATTAATAAAACGATTGTTGCGATATTTTCTTGTCTCGATTATTTATTTTTCGGACTCAAAATTTAATTGTCGAACAAATTCTGGCACGCCCAGTGGGACAATCTCTACCTCTCATCTCAACTTTTCATACTTCAAAGTTTAAGAACAATGAAATGATTTCCAAGAAGGTCAATTCTCAATCAACTACTTCCAAGGCTGCAGATTCAAAGTTCTCTGCTGAAGTAGAAAGCATCCTTGGTGTTACTTTCGGAAGCCTGGGAGCTGTCACAAGAAGCAAGACAGGCTTGCTAGGATGACAAACATTTCTAGTGTCGTCCGCTCCAACTCCAATTTTTAGATCTTTAACCCCAAAAGGAACGAAGTCCAATGCATGTGCTTCGGAAGGAGAAAGCAGTGTGGCTAAATCGCTTAAGAAGACTTTAGCTCTACTTGAGCATTCCGGTTCCAAATACTCTGGTGCAAAGAGCGATGATCGTTCAAGTAACTCATCATCTACGACCACACCGCATAAGTTGAGCACTTCAAAAATCAACTTGTGCAATAATCCGTGCTACTCTCCAATGTATCCAGTGATTATGCAAGCGATAATAAATGATGCCTCGTCTATGGAGAAGCAGCTTGCAAATCTCGCAAAGGCAATTAATGGCCTAACCAAATATGTTCAAAAGCAAGATGCTCGAATTGACAAGATAGTGAATAGGGTAGAAGGTCTTATAGACGGAGAGTCTAGCCATGCACCTGAAAAATTTTCATAGGTTCATGACACAGAAAATCCTGTGAAATAAACACCACCGATTAAAGAGGTGTAAGTTTCTTCTGAGGGAATGATCCAAATTGGGCAATTAAGGGAATTCATTGAAGGGACCCTCAAAGACAAGTATAATGTTGTCACCAAGTATTCCCTTGCATATTTCAAGCCTTACACTGCAAAAATAGATAACCTTAAAATACCTGCTGGCTATCAACCCCCAAAATTTTAACAATTTGAGGGCAAAGGTAACCCAAAAGAATATGTCGCACACTTTGTCGAGACATATAATAATGTTGGAACTTATGGTGACTATATTGTCAAACAGTTTGTTCGTTCCCTAAAGGGAAATGCCTTTGATTGGAATACAAACCTCGAGCCTAACTCCATCGATAGTTGGGAGCAATTGGAACACGAGTTCCTAAATCGGTTTTATAGCACAAAGCGTACAGTGAGCATGATAGAGCTCACAAATACTCGGCAAACAAAGGATGATCCAGTCATCGAATTCATCAATCGATGGAGAAATGCGGGTCTAAAATGCAAAGATAGGCTCAGTGAAGCTTTTGCAATAGAGATATGCGTCCAAGAAATGCACTGGGGACTTCTCTATATGTTGCAAGGAATTAAACCAAAATCCTTTGAAGAGTTAGCTACTCATGCTCATGACATGGAGTTGAGCATGCCTTTTGCTGGAAAGGAAGGAGTGCTTATTCATGACCCTCGAAGGGGAAAAGAAAAATAGGAACCCAAAAGATGGGGCAAGTTTGTTCCCAAAAATGAAAACAAGGAGTCTATCAATGCTGATGTGTCTCCTGTGAAGGTCACCACAAAGGTAAGCAAGAAGCAAAGTATGAAGACGACTTCTGGATCACATCCAAATCAAAAAACTTTAAAGGAGATGCAAGAAAAAAATATCCCTTCCTTAATTCTGATGTTTCTGAGATTTTCGATGAACTCCTTGAGCATAAGCTCATTGAAATCCCAGAGGTAAAGCGTCCCAATGAAGCTGTAAGGACCAATGACCCTAATTATTGCAAATATCATAGGCTCGTAAGTCATCCTCAGAAAAAGTGCTTTCTCTTTAAAGATAAAGTCATACAACTTGCAAAACAAAAGAAGATCTTCTTCGATGATGAGACTGCCAGTTCTCATCAAATCTCTATTACTTTTGGCTCGCTCGACCCAGTCCAAATATGTGTCAAAGATCATAATGAGAAAATATTAGAGCTTGCAAAAGGATTTATTCGAGCAGCCAACCAGAAGGAGAATGGTAAAGAAACCAAGGAAATAAAAATTTGTTGAATTCCCAAAGAATACAAGGGTGACTGAGCTTCACCACCAAAAACCTCGACGTCTGGTGACTTTAGAGAAATTCTTACCGAGTTGGTTTCGTGTAAAGACTGCCCAAGTCAACCTTGAGGCATCTTATTTTAATACCGCCAAAGAGGGGGCAAAGGGTGAGAATCTACCTATGGAGGTTCCTTCACCTTCCAGAAATCTTGCTGAAACTCTTAGCGAAGAAGCACATGTGTTTTATACAAAAATTATATTAACAATAACGATCTTCTGCTTGGTGAGGACCTACATAACCATCCCTTATACATGGTGGGTCAAATTCTAGGAAAGAAGATCAATAAAATCTTAATAGATGAGGGGTTTGGAGTCAACATCCTACCTATCCGTACGATGAAAGAACTTGGCATCGCTACTAGCGAACTGGAAAAAAGTCGTATAATGATCCAAGGCTTTAATCAAGGGGGCTATAGGGCCATGGGATGTATCAAGTTGGGGATTCGTATGGATGATTTTCAATCAAACCCATTGATGCATGTGATCGATGCCAAAACTTCATACAGTATATTGCTTGGTAGTCCTTGGGTGCACGAGAACAAAATTATCTCATCCTCTTACTATCAATGCTTGAAATACCTCAAAGGCGGAATGAAAACAAAGATACTTGCCGATGACAAGCCATTCACTGAAGCTGAGTCATATTTTATTGATGCAAAATTCTACTTAAAAAAACATGTTATGGATGAGAAAAAGGTTGAAGATGTCACCAAGACCAAGTGTGATGATCTTGCATCTAAGAAGGTCGTGGTGATTATCAAAAAATTCGCCACCAAGAAGCCTCTCTCCACTTCAAATAAAGAAGGTGTCGCTTCTATGAAAAAAGCAACTCCCATTCTTCATTACATATCGAAGGTAAGGAAAGAAAAAGATCACCCATCGGATTTCCAAGATAATGTGCTAAAGGGGCTAACTTTACCTATCAGAAAGATTGATGAAATAAATCCATCCTAAAGATTTCGTAAAGAGTCTGTGGCTCAAAATCTGTCAAAAGATATGACACTCCCTACAAAATGTACGAAGGATGGCTTCGATCCAAATGCATATAAGCTATTTGTAAAGGCTGGATACAATCCAAATGAGCCATCAAGGTTGGGAAAACTTTTGTCGAAAGGTACGACTAGGTAGGCACGTGAAGGCCTAGGATATACACAGCTAACTCCAATTCGCATCTCTATAAAAAGAGTGGTTAGCAATTACATCACTATAGAAGAAGAGTCCACTGCATCCAACAAGAGAGCTTCTGTCTTTGATCGACTTGGAGAATCAACTGCAAGAACTTCTGTGTTTAAAAGGTTAGGACCTCTAAATAAGAGAAAAATCAACAAACGTAAGAGGAGTCGTCAAAGCACGATGATCCACTCTTCACTTAGAATACGAAAGGATTTCCAAAGTTTGATTCCTTATAGAATAAAGCGACAGACGGAACTGGTAGTTTCATGCAAAGAGGTGCTAAAAGAAAATACGCATACTATGGTTTAAACCAAGCAACGCGAAGAAGATGAAGAGAGTGTTGACTCCTCATATCATGTTATGACCCAGAACGGGAAAGATGTCTCATCTCAAATAAAGGTTGATGAAGAGATAGAAAATGCCTTTTGGTATTATCATATATTCGTCAACAACAATGATCCTCAAGAGGAAAAAGATGTTGGAGATGCTCCATCGCAACTTGAATAAGGAGTAAAGGCCACAATAGATCCCTTAAAGGAAGTTAATCTTAGAACCGATGAAGAACCAAGAACAACTTACCTGAGGTGTTTCTAGAAGTGGAGGAGGTACTTGCTTATATGGACATATTCAAAGAATATATGGATGTCTTTACCTGGAGCTATAAGGAAATACCTAGCTTAGATCCAAAAGTAGTGGTCCATCAGTTGGCAGTCAAGAATGGTGCCCGTCCTGTTAAGAAAGCCCAAAGACGCTTTAGGCCGGATTTGGTTCCACTGATCAAAAATAAATTTAAAACACTCATTAAAGCTGGTTTTATTTATGAAATCAAATATCCCACGTGGATTTCAATTATTGTTCCAGTACAGAAGAAGAATAGCCAAATTCGAGTTTGTGTTAACTTTCGAGATCTCAACAATGCATGCCCTAAGGATGATTTTTCAATCCCCATAACGGAGTTAATGATTGATGCTACCACTGGTTATGAGGCAATGTCCTTTATGGATGGTTCATCTGGCTATAATCAAATTCGTATGGCACCAAAACATGAAGAACTCACTGCATTTTGTACGCCCAAAGGTATTTATTGCTACAAAGTGATGACTTTTGGTTTGAAGAACGCTGGCGCCACTTATCAGAGGGCTATGTAGAACATTTTTGATGGTCTGCTCCATAAAAATGTTGAATGCTAAATGGATGATCTAGTGGTAAAGTCAAGAAAGAAATACGACCACTTAAAAGACCTAAGAATGGTATTCGAGTTACTTTGAAGATAACAACTTAGGATGAATCCATTGAAGTGTGCCTTTGAAGTTACTTCAGGAAAGTTTCTTGGCTTCATTGTGCGACACCGAGGAATTTAAATTGATCAAGCCAAGGTCGATGTAATTTTAAAGATGACCGAACCTCAAAATATTCATGAGCTAAAAAGCCTTCAAGGAAGTCTTGCAACTTAAGGAGGTTCATCTCAAACCTGGCTGGAAAATGTCAACCATTTAGTCATCTCATGAAGACGGACACTTCCTTCGAATGGGACCAAGCTTGTAGAAATGCCTTTGAGAGTATTAAATCATACTTAATGAAGCCTCCAGTTCTTGTGGCACCCATACCTGGGAAGCCATTTATACTCTACATCGCAGTACAAGAGAGATCAGTTGTACACTACTGGCTCAAGAAAATAGGGAAGGAAAAGAAAACTCACTTTACTATCTGAGCAGAATGATGAAACCAAATGATCTAAAGTATTCTCCAATTAAAAATTTATGTTTGTCATTGGCTTTCTCTATCCAAAAGATGAAACACTACTTTAAAACTCATGTTGTCCGTCTCGTGTCTAAGGCAAATCCCATCAAGTTTGTGATATCAAAACCAGTCCTAAGTGACCAACTTGTAAGGTGGTAACTTCAATTTCAACAGTTTGAGATTATGTACATTCCCCAAAAGGCTATAAAAGGACAAGTATTAGCTGACTTCTTAGTAGATCACCCAATAGCTAATGACTGGGAGCTGAGCGATGAACTCCCTGATGAAGATGCAATGGTTGTTGACGTTAGATCCCTATGGAAGATGTAGTTTGATGGTTCCGCACATCGAGATGGATCTGGTGCCGATGTGGTGTTCGTCACTCTACAAGAAGAGGTCATCCCATGCTCTTTTACCCTAACAAATCGTTGCTCTAATAATGTTGCTGAATATCAAGCTTTAAGACTTGGACTTGAGATGGAAGTTGACATGAAACAACTGTAATTAAAAGTCTTTGGTGACTCCTAATTAGTGACCAAGCAGCTTTTGGGAAGCTATGAAGTCAGAAAGCCTGAGCTACGACCATATCATGATTATGTACAGAAGTTGATAGGGTGGCTTGGAGGAGTAACCCTCCAACATGTGCCAAGGAGAGAAAATAAGCAACCTGATGCCTTAGCTGCTTTGGCCTCAACCTTAACTCTTCTAAATCAGATGCGAGTTACTATCCGCCAAGAATGGGTAGTACCGCCATCAAATGATGATGTAGAAAATAAGTTTGAATACCTCGTTGCCATGTCTGAAGCTATAAAAGAAGATTGGCGACAATCTATCATTGATTACTTATGTTATGGGATACTTCCAAAAGATCCAAGGAGAAAGACTGACATTTGTCGTCGTGCACCTCGCTTCCTTTACTACAAAGACACATTGTACAGAAGATCATTTGAAGGAGTACTCTTACGGTGTTTGGGAAAGGAATAAGCAATTCAAGCTTTGAAAGAAACGTACTCGGGAGTTTGTGGATCACATCAGTCTGGACCAAAGCTCCATTTTCACATTAAAAGGATGGGATATTATTAGCCAACAATGGTGAAAGATTGTTTGGACTATGCTAGAAGATGCAAAGCTTTCCAATTCCATGCAAATTTCATATATCAACCTCCAGAGGTGCGACATCCCGCTGTAGCGTCTTGGCCCTTCAATAATTGGGGAATGGATGTTGTTGGTCCACTACCAAAGTCTTCTGGTGGACACTTATACATCTTGGTCGCGACAGATTACTTCTCAAAATAGGCCGAAGTTGTTGATCTCAAGGAAGTAAAGAAAGAAAATATTGCGAACTTCATCCGAGTGAATATCGTCTACCGCTTTGGAATCCCTCAGCACATAATAACTGACAATGGAAATCCATTTGATAACAAGCTGATGAACAAAATATGTGACCTCTTTGGTTTCAAGCAATGCAAATCTTCTATGTACCATGCTGCCACCAATGGTCTAGCCTAAGCATTTAATAAAACTTTATGCAACTTATTGAAGAAAGTCGTCTCCAAATCCAAACGAAACTAGCATGAGCGGATGGAAGAAGCTTTGTGGGCATATAGGACAACTTACCGTACACGGACACAAGCAACACCATACTCACTTGCTTTTGGAGTTGAAGCAGTTCTACCACTTGTAAACACCTAATTTTTGATCCAAACCTAATATTTTTATACCATTTTAACGTTCAATTAATTTTTTTATTTTATTTTATTTTATTTTTATTATTTTTAGGCATTTTAAATTTATCTTATTTTTGAGGTTTGTTAAAAATTTTGAAAACTACAAAAAAATAGAGTCACATTTTAAAATAAGTTTTTATTTTATCGTTTATTTATTTTTTTATTTATTTTTAGAAAAAAAGAAGAAGAAGAAACCTAAACTACCCAAACCACCCCACAAGTCCCACTTTCACAAAACCTCTCCCCCATTATCTGCCAATTTTCCTGTAACACAAACACACACACACACGATATAACATAAACACACACACACGATGTAACACAAACACACACATGCATTAATATATATAGAACACACACATGCACTAATAAGGGGGGACACCACACGGAAAAGCAAGAAACAAAAGAGAAAACAAAAAAAAAGAGAGATAGCAAACGGATTGACAACGATTTAGAGTTATTGGTTTGATCCGAAATTTCCAGTTCGTGATTTTTTTTCTTTTTTTGTGGAGGATTATTTTCACAAGAGGTAACATTTAAATCATTTATTGTAGTTTAAGATGATGTTAATGAAAACGAAATTTTGTTGTCAAAGATAACACTTAGTCAATCTTCTTTATATAATTTAATTTTGTGATTGTATGAAATCTTATTTCGATATTTTGGAAATCGCTTTAAATTTGTATTTGCTTAACATCAACTTTATAATATGAAGTATGTTAAGGTTTTTGTATCATTAAATTTAGACAGAAATTGAACTAACGTATGATAATTTTTTTTATTTTTTTGGCATGCTTAAACGTCTAGTTGTCGGTGTTCTTGATTAAATGCGAAGTTTGCATGACCAAATAATATGTCTTTGAAGTTGGAATAATAATATTTATTTTGAATAGATCTCGATTTATTTATAAACCTTAGCAGTGATTGTTATTTATGTGTTGCACTATTAGATAATGGCTTTGATAGTAGAATTTATTTTTTGTCCACATGTGATATTTATCTCAATGATTATGTGTGAATTCTTTTATATTTGTTTCACTTTAGTCATGATTTACATTTTACTTCAATTTATTATTTAATCATTGATAAATATAATAAGTATATCGTGCCTTTAATCGAATATGCCGTCTCGGTCCCTTTTTATCTCCTATTTGTTTGTTGTTTATTGGACAGATGCAAGTTGCATAATGTGTAATAGTGGTTTAATTGTAGTTATATTAGATTTAATAAAATATATATATAGCAATACAAATATGTTAGGACTTGAATTTGGAGTATTTAACGTGACTTATCAATTTGTGTGCATGAAATGAAGTTAAAAATGACTTGTTAATATAGTCCTTTATCGTAGGAACGTATAAGAAAATTTATTAATTCTAAGAAAAGATTAACTTTCATTTTTCTTATCATTTTTTATTTTTTTAAAATCCATATTAATGCTGTAATTTTATTTTTATATTTGTTCAATTTCCCATTTTGCCAAATTCATTCTTTACTAGTTTATTTTCTTTATTTATAATACAAGAAAACTATTGAATTCGTTAAACAAGATAAAATTATCTCGAGTTATAAGAGACGAACGAATATCTTTAACGTTAAACGAACTTTAGGCACATTTTAAAATGTTCATCTCATTTAAGAATGCGGCCTACGAATCATTTGCGAGACATTGAAAAGTTAAGGATACAGTAATGTACCTTGACAAATATTTTTCTAAACTTAATTTTTTCACAAATTTAATACAAGAGTTTTAAATAGTTTTAATATATATATAAAAAAAAAAGCGAATTCGGTCTGCAAACATAGTTTTTTTTTTCAAAATAGTTAAAGATAAACGTCAGTCATTAAAGTGACCGTGCTAGAACCACGGGACTCGAGGGGTGCCTAACACCTTCCTCTCGGTCAACAGAATTCCTTATCCAGATTTCTAGTTCACAGACCAAAAAAAATAAAAATTAAAGAGTCATTTCCTTTTGAATAGGGATTCAATAAGGTAACTTGGAACACCCAAACTCAATTCCAAGTGGCGACTCTGTAAATAAAATAATCCCTTTTCAAAACGTCACTTTAATTGGAAAAATCCATTTTCTCTAAAACCAACTCCCTAGCGGGGTCGGATGCGGTAAAAAACTGGGGGTGTGACACCACTTGAGCGTCAAATACCTTCTTTGAGGTTGGCCATTCTATAAGTGCTCACTAATGAAGAAAATGCTAAGTTGCCTCTTGCGAAGTTAGAAACTCTTGACGAGAAGAGCCTGGAGGGTCAACAAAATCTTGAATGTTATCAAGCCCGGCTATCTCGTTCTTTCAACAAAAGGGTTCGCTTAAGGTGCTTCTAATTTGGAGATCATGTTCTTGCAGTAAGAAGCCCATTATCACTTCTCATAAGTTTGGGGGAAAATTCACCCTAAAGTGGGATGGACCATATGTCGTATAAGAGGCATATTCAAACGATGCTTACAAGCCTGTCGATGAAGATGGCATGAGGATTGTCCCCATCAACGCCAAGTTCTTGAAGAAGTACTATCCTTAAAGGAAGATAACACTCATTAAGGCACAAGTATAAACTGCATGTACACTCCTTAAGGTACGATTATAAAATGCATGTACACTCCTGGCCCGTAAAAGTATAAACTATGCACGGCTCAAAAAGAAAATGAAAGTCCGCTAGGTTGAAAACCTCGAAAGAGACGGCCTAGGCAAAAGTTAGGACACAATAAAAAAAACACTCACCCAGAATTACGTTGTGACTTGATCCTCTTTATTGAGGTACGTAGGTACTTGGAATTTCATTATGATTTTAGTTGCACGAGTGTCAAAAGAAAAAAATATGTTCATACAGTATCTACCATATGGATACCAAGTATGAAACTATTCTAATTAAATTTTGTACTTACTCTAAATATTTGTGACTCAATGGGGACAACCCATCGAAAAGAAAGAGAGTTACTTTAATGGGATTTGGAATGTCAAAGTTCTCCAAGCCTACAACTAAAAGGATCTCAAAATTTACATGCCTTAAGGTGGACAAGATTTATTCATTTTCACCTTAAGTGGGACTCTTACGGGTTTATCCTTAAAGGATATCGAAATTTCCATACCTTAAGGTGGACAAGATTTGTCCCTTTGCACCTTAAGTTGGCCTCTCATGGGTTTATCCTTAAAAGGATCTCAAAAGTTCCATGCCTTAAGGTGGAAAAAATTTGTCCCTTTGCACCTTAAGTAGCCCCTCGTGAGTTTATCCTTAAAAGAATCTCAAAAGTTCCATGCCTTAAGGTGGACAAAATTTGTCCCTTTGCATCTTAAACTGGCCTCTCGCGGATTTATCCTTAAAAGGATCTCAAAATTTTCATGCCTTAAGGTAAATAAAATTTATCTCTTTACACCTTAAGCTGGCGTCTAACGTGTTTATCTTTAAAAGGATATAAGAATTTTCATGCTTTAAGGTAGCCGAAATTTGTCCCTTTGCACCTTAAGCTAGCCTCTTACGTGTTTATCCTTAAAAGAATATAAAAATTTTCATGCCTTAAGGTGGACAAGATTTGTCCCTTTGCACCTTAAGCAAGCCTCTAGCGGGTTTATCCTCGAAAGGATATCAAAATTTTCATGCCTTAACGTGGAAAAAAATTTGTCCCTTTGCACCTTAAGCTAACCATTGAAAAGGACCCATACTTAAAGAATACCATTGCATAAGTGCATCAAATGAAAGGGCCCATACTTAAAGAAGAACATTGCATAAGTGTATCGATGAAAGAGCCCATAACATTGCATAAGTGTATCGATGAAAGAGCCCATACTTAAAGAAGATCATCGCATAAATGCATCGGTCAAAAGGCCCATACTTAAAGAAAATCATGCCGTCTTCAAGCAAAGTCTTTCGGTCTTAAGGTGATAGAGGCGAAGTTAAACTCTTACCACCTTAAGCCAGCCAATTATGCTTAATTATTTTGGTCTTAAGGTGACAGAGGCAAAGTTAAACTCTTACCACTTTAAGCTAACCAATTATGCGTAAGTCTTTCAGTCTTAAGGTGACAGAGGCGAAGTTAAACTCTTACCACCTTAAGCCGGCCAATTATGCGTAAGTCTTTCTGTCTTAAGGTGACAAAGACGAAGTTAAACTCTTACCACCTTAATCCGACCAATGATTGCATATTGAATGTTTGTTTCAACCCTGCAAAAAAAAAAAAAAAAAGGAAACAAGAAGAAAGTAATAACACAAATAGAAAGGATATTATCTGTTAGAGCGTTATGATCTTGAAAATTGTATATCACCAACTAGGATTGAGACAAGATGCCTAAACGAGAATAAAACCCTCAAAATATAGTTTGAGGCAATCAAATCTCCCTTTGGTGGTGATTGTCCCACATCAAGATACAAATTATTTAGGAAACCAATGCAAATCTAGAATCCTCTGTCAGATAGCATATAAGATCGATTTCGAAAAATCATCTGGAACAATCCAAAAAATAATAAAATCCAAATTTTAGATATGTTATACATGCATGTTTTCTATATCTGTAGGATCAAGCGGATCATAATTTAGATACTCTCACAGTGAGATATAATTTTTTTGGTGATGTTGCGTAAATTTGAAATTGTTGATGCATCAAAATTCAATGTTGATTTTGGGATAACACCTGAATATATCTCGAGTGTATTAAATTATGAATTTTGGATATGTTATAGATATTTGTATCTAGTTTTACACGAATCAAGTGGCTTGTGATTTCATCCTTCCTACTTCAAGATATGAAAGTTTTAGTAAAGACGCACAGATCTGAAATTTTCAGCATGATAAAATTTAGGGGTAAATTAAAAAAAATATCGAGATTTATATTGAAGGAATTTAAAGATAAATTTTGGATATGTTATATATCTCGAAGTCTAGTTTCTGTAATATCAAACGGTTCATAATTTTGGTATTCCTACAATTAGATATGAATTTTCTACCATTAACATGCTGTACTGAAAAAAAGTGACGAAAATAAGAGAAAAGTAGGAGGGAAAGAAATTACCTCAATATTGTTGATGGCTTGAAAACCCCAAAATTGATATTAAAAAAATGGGGAAACTACCTCATTTTATAGAGTTGTAGGATGGATGTTTTCTTCTCCAATATAAATTCAGATTGGAATAACTTTCATCTCCAAATTCAAATTGGAGATTGTTTCTTTCTCCGATATAAATTCAGATTGGGATAGCTTCCATCTCCTAATTCAAATTGGAGATTATTTCCTTTTTCCCATACAAATTCAAATTGAAGGTTATTTCCTTCTCCCATACAAATTCAAATTGGAGGTTGATTTCCTTCTTCCATACAAATTCAAATAGGAGGTTGTTTCCTTCTCCCACACAAAGTCAAATTGGAGGTTGTTTCCTTCTTCAATTTAAGTTTAAATCGGAAGAGTTTTATTCCTGGTTAAGTTAGGCAATGAAAAATTCTTCCAAAACTGTTTGAAATTGGATATCATGCCTCACCACCAACAGGTCTAAGTATAGAGATTCGTGGAAAAAGAATATAAGAGAGCTTTGAGAGACAATGTCAATATGGTTTGGCTTTAAAGTTTTTGAATGAGGTGTTCTTATGTATGGAAAATCGTTGAAGCATGAAGGAAACATGTTTAAATAATCATACTTCAAGGCTAGTCTCCAAAATATTAAATGTCTCGACAAGTTTTGAAGTAGGGGACATTTGTGGGCGATGCAATTTTATTAAATTTAAATCTGTACAAAATTCGAATTATATTAAATTCAAAATATATTAGTCCCGAATAAATATTACGGATTAATATAATTGAATTAATTATTTAAGTCCACATAGGTATGGATTTAAATAAGGCTCAATATTTATTGGGTTAGTCCATTAATTTGGGCTACAAATGATGAGCCCACTTTACTAATCCCAAAATATTGTCATATTCTAGAGGCCCCAATAAGCGCCACGTGTCAAATGACGTGGCATGCCAAATCAAATGAAGGAGCCAATAGGACCATGCCACATGACAAACTGATGCAACAGGCCCATAAAAGGCGTCATATCGCTTAAATCTGATTGGTCAAAGGAATTCCATATTCATCATGACTCTTCCTTTCCTACAATTATAAATAGGAGCCTCATAATTTAGAAAAAGGACCCCTGAACTCTAACAAGTAGCAAGAGAAAACTCGTGGATCAAACTTCGCAATTTCTTTAAAAAACTCAAGCATTCAAATTAAGCTCATCAAGATTCAAGATCAAGACTGCAATATTCAAAAAATAAGCTCAAAAGCCCTTGAATTCAAGCACAAGTCCCTCAAATCAAGAAATCAAGTTCAAATTCAAGATCAAGTTCGAATTTATATTTGAAAAGGCGAATCAAAGGATTTATAGAAATTGTAACACTTGCATTGAAATTAATAAAACGATTGTTACAATATTTTCTTGTCTCGATTATTTTTTTTTTTCGAACTCAAAATTTTATTGTCCAACATAGACAATTGCATTTCGGGAGCATTTCATGGCCTTCTTGGCTGTGGGAATGGAATGTAACGGAGAATATGTTCGATAATTATTTACTGATCTATAGTCATAGGCCTTTGTAGAACTTAAAAAATCTTCTGTTTTCTGAACTTTATGAAACGAACTTTTGTGTGTGTGTGTTCTTTACTCATGAGATGGGGTTTTCCTTCTTGAGTCTATTGTCATTATGTTTCCATCACGCCTTCTTTTGTTTTTTTGAAAATGAAGAGTAATATCATATTTGAAGTTTTATATGTCGTTGAACATTAAAACTTCACAGCTAACTAATCAGGAAAATAAAATTATGTATCCACCTCCATTAATCATCACCCAAACTAATTATGCTAGTGAAAAATCTATACTTGTTCCGAAAGCCCACAGTAATTAGATCTTGAAAACCCATCTGGTTCAAAACATAAAGTGATATTTTTTGGTGTCAGATTAGGCGCAGTTTACAAAGAATAGTATAAATCTTGTCATGTATCTTTCTATACTAATAAGTTTAGATATTCAATCAATATATATCTAACAATAATTCATGATCCATAAATTTGGTAGACAAACATACATAGCAATTAGTGTTCACTTCTAATAAGATTCAAATGAAGTTTAATTTAAGGGGATTCAACAAGTAATGTATATGTACATAAATGAAATTCTTTTACCTATCTAAATAATGTAATTGATATGCAACTAATTCCTCTTTTCTCACTTTGATTGTAACATTTGAACACCTGCCAAAGATTCTTTTGCATGTTTATGAAATGTTCTACCAAATCCTGGAGTCCTTTTGCAGCCTCTTTCCTTTTAATGGATTTATATGCCCTTTTTCCTTTTACTATTTTATTATTTTTTTGAGAAAATTCTAAAATTAGCAGTACTTTGAGTTTTAATTATCAATCATAATGATATTTTGCTATCAAATGTAGTAATAGTTTACTTTTAAAAAAATTGGGATACAAAATATTAATTCGCTATCTATCAGTGTATCAATTCTCTCTGTATCTAATCACTTTGAATAGCGTTGTCAAAGATAACAAATATAGAGTGAATTGAATACATAGTAAAACATATAAAACTCAAACTCTCTATCATGTATTATAATATTTCAAACTCTTGCTATTTCGAGTAAATAGAGGACATATGTTTGCTCGATCAGACATCTTTCTATATTTTACTAGTGTTGAGCACCTAATCAAAATTTCTTATAAATGTTTATTCCACTAAGGCAAGATTAAGCAAATCAGAGATGTCAACACAACTCAACATGTTTAATTTTTCATGTAACTTTTTTCTATAGTACGATTACTAATACAGCTAAAACAGTTAGACATTTGAGACACATTTTAATAAATAGTTGGTAATAGTTAGTTAAAAAACTTGCATATATGATAATCTAGATATGAAACTCGAAACTCAATTGTTTTAGGTGTTTTTTTGACCCTTCAATATTTTATAAACATTTATATATCAAGGTTCAGTTGAAACTCAAACGAGAGAATGAGTTAAGATTTTGTTTAGTTTTCTAGTTTTATATGAGGTATACATTGCTATGTATGTATAACAATTTATGGATCTCAAATTATTGCAATGACCTTATTCTTTGCATAAATTTACTAAGTTTTATATATACAATATCCGTTGGCCACAAACTAATGTGGGAAGTAGATATTTTAGATCAAAATAATTAGGAGTAATAGATATATTTTATTAGTGGTAGCTTTTATCTATTGAAGGATTTTTTGTCTTAAAACCTTTAATTGGCACAAGATTTATTGTCCCTTACTTCAATTGGATTACTTGCCTTGTTTTTTTTTTTTTTTTTTTTGACTTGCTTTTATTTAGTGCCTATACATATATTATCATGTATTCTTTAATTTCTTTGATGAAGTTGGAATGAAATATGTCCATTGTGCCTAGTGGCATCAATTGATGTATTACTAAATATTGTTGAAAAATAAATTAGAGCCAGTGGCATCAATTATTAATGACTAAGGACTGGTTCTGAATTTCCTTTTCCTTTGTTCTTTTTACTTAGTAATGTCACAAATAATTAAAAGAGAAATTGTGAAAAAAGTTGGGGCACAAGAGGCATATTCCAATTTCATCAAAGAAAGTCAAGAATGTAAGAAATAATTCTTTGTTTGCACAATTTGATCCAGAAATTTTGTCATCTAGTTGATAATTAAACCATTCCTTATTTTATGTAGTTTGACCATATGATGTTGTTGGACAATAAAATTCCCGAGGTCAAAAATAAATAATTTGAGATAAGAAAATATTGCAATAATTAATTTATTAATTTCAATGTGTGAGTGTTACAATCTCTATGAATCCTCTGATTCGCTTTTTCAAATATAAATTCAAGGGTTTGAAGTTTGATCTTGAATTTGAACTTGATTTGAGAGATTTGAGGGACTTGATCTTGACTTGTGCTTGAATTCAAGGGCTTTTGAGCTTGTTCTTAAATATTGCAGTCTTGATCTTGAATCTTGATAAACTTGATTTGAATGCTTGAGCTTAGAGAAATTGATGCGTTTGATCCACGAGTTTTCTCTTGCTACTTGTTAGCGTTCTGGGGTCCGTTTTCTGAATTATGAGACCCCTATTTATAGTTGTGGAAAGGGAAGAGTCATGATGAAAATGGACTTTCTTTGACCAATCAGATTTAAGTGATATGACACCTTTTATGGGCTTTGATTTCATGGGTTTGCTGCATTATTTTAACATGTGGTGCTTATTTGAGCCTCTAAAATATGACAATATATTAGGCTTAGTAAAGTAAACTCATCATTTGTAGTCCAAATTAATGGACTAGCCCAATAAAGATTGAACTTTATTTAAATCCATCCATGTTTGGACTTAAATAATTAATCCAATTATATTAATCCGCAATATTTATTTGGGATTAATCTATTTTTAATTTAATATAATCCGAATTTCGTACGGATTTCAATTTAATAAAATTTCGTTGCCCACAAAATGCCCTCTACTTCAAGACTTGTTGAGATATTTAATCCTTTTGAGACTAGACTTGAAGTGTGATTATTTAAACATGGTTTCTTCATGCTTCAAAGATTTCCATAAAGTTGAACCATGCAATTTATATATTGATATCGTCTCTAAAAAAATAGCTTATTTTTTTCATGAATCTTCTACACGTACGACCCGTTGGTGAGGCATGACAACCCATTCCAAAAGAAATTTGGAAAACTTTTTACCTTACTTAACCAGGAATAAAACTTTTCCAATTTGAATTCATATTGGAGAAGGAATCAACCCCCAATTTGAATTTGTATGGAAGAAGAAAACAATATTCAATTTGAATTTGTATTGGAGATGGAAACTCTTCCAAATTGAATTTATATTGGAGAAGGAAGCAATCTCCAATTTAAATTTATATGAGAAAAAAAAATTCCCAATTTGAATTTGTATTGGAGATGGAAGCTCTTCCAATTGAAAAAGGAAACAACCTCCGATTTGAATTTATATGAGACAAGAAAAATAACCCCCATTTGAATTTGTATTGGAGATGGAAGCTCTTCCAATTGGAGGAGAAAACATCCATCCTACAACTCTATAAAAGGAGGTAGATTCGTCACTTTTTCAATATCAAGTTTGGGGTTTTCAAGCCATGAATGATATTGAGGTAATTTCTTCATCCTACTTTTCTTTTATTTTCGTCACTTTTTTTCAGCACAGCATGTTAGTACTAGAAAATTCATATCTAATTGTAGGATTATCGAAATCATGAACCATTTGATATTCCAAAAAATTGATCGAATTGATATCTACAACATATTCAAAATTCAAAATTAAACTCCTTCAATATAATTCTTGATAATTTTTTGAAGTTAGCCCTGAATTTTATTATGCTAAAAATTTCAGGTCTACATGTCTTTACTAAATTTTCCATATCTCGATCTAGGAATGATGAAATCATAAGGCTCTTGAATTTTTGTGAAACTAGACTCAAATAAATATAACATATCCGAAATTCATAATTTAATACCTTCAACATTATTTTAGACAATATTTTGAAGTTGATTTTAAATTCTGTCATGCTAAAAATTTCAGATCTGTGTGTCTTTACTAAAACTTCCATATCTAAAAGTAGGAGCGATGAAATCATGAATCGCTTGATTTTTTTTTTGAAAGTAGACTCGAAAATATATAACATATCCAAAATTTATGATTTAACACCTTCAGAATTATCCTAGATAAATTTTTGAAGTTGCCTCTGGATGCTTATACTTTTTCAATTTTAGGTTTGCCTGGCTTCACGAGACAGATCATATCTAAGCATGAGAATGTTGAATTGTGAGTCTCCTTTTCCATTGGAAAGAGAACTCTAATATTTACCATACTTTTAGTGGGCAAGCAAACTCAAGGGTGTAATTTGATCCATCTTTGCCGATCGAGATACTCGAATATTTAGGTGGGCGTTCCTTTTTTTCGCTCTCATTCCCCTTTTTTTTGTATATATTTTTTTTTATTTTTGTAGGGTTAAAGAAAATAAAAATATGGAACCATTGATTGAATACGGTGCACGTTGGCTTAAGGTGCGAGGGTTTAACTTTGCCTTTGTCACCTCAAGACTCGACCAATTTTGATTGAAGACGGTGGCCGTCGGCTTAAGGTATGTGAGGCTTCGTCACCTCAAGACCCAGCCAATTTTACTTGAAAACACAATAGTTTTCTTTAAGTATGGGGCCCTTTCACTGATGCATTTATGCTATTGTTTTCTCTAAGTAAAGGTCATTTTCAATGGCCAACTTAATGTCACGACCCGAGTTAGGACTCTAGCCGTGAAGAGCATCCCGAGCCATAGTGATTCGGACGCTCTTCTACATCTAGTAATCATGCACAACACTCTAATAATAAAGAAAAGATGCGGAAATAAAATAGACGGAATCATGGTCATATTTTAAAATCTTTTTAATAGTACGGAAACAAGTTTATCAACATGTAAACACTATCTTTTCAGTCTGCGAAATCTCTACTACATAAGACATCAACAAACTGTCTGAATCTGGGACAAGACCCCCAGTGGATCTAAACCAAAATAAATAACAAGTGACTGAAAGAAATAGGCCTTCTAGATTAAAGAAAGCTCACCAACTGCATACTTCACCTCTGTCTGAATAACTTTACAGCTTAGCAGGACCTCTGGACTGAGTCTCAGACCTTGAAATATAGGGGGTCAATACAAATGTACTGGTACGCAGAGCAATTCCAAAATAATGAATTTATATATATAACATAAGTGAGAGCAAATCATAAAACAATGCACATGAAGTAGTTTAAAAAAATTACATGGGCAAATCTTAAATGATCTTTAAACAATTTTGTCAATGCAATTCTAATCTTTGTATTACTTCTGAGTTAAGTGATTTACCCTAAAACTCTGAAATTCCACAGGCTATATGGAATCTGCACTTAACTCGGCAGCCAAGCCCCCAACCCGAGTTTGCCACAAGGGTTGGATTCTCTTTCTCTGATACGCCACAAGGCACTATACCAGCGTATAATCCCTCGAGGGGACATAATAACCTGTATCGGCAAAATACGGTTTCGGGCAATGAGTTATCTGAACTCGTGCCTTCTTCGGTGGACCACCTAACATCTCTTTGTGACCATTTTTAACCTTTTCTGAACATGCATTAGTCTAAAGTCAAAATCTATAAATCTGAGTGAAATCTGATTTCTATTTTACTCTGAGTCTGTTATTGCATTATCTGTTTTGGTGTCGTCACACCAAGACTTACAAGTCATGTCTGAGCCATTCAATATCATATTACAGTCTTCTCTTTCAAAACGTAAAGCTTGGACCACCATATTTGAAACAATTCAAGAAGAATAATACTTCAAAGAATTTGTCAAATTACGTAAAAGTCATTGGTTTCAGCTTTTTATCAAACATATGGTGGCCATGAAATTTATGTCAAATCATGCAAGTTTCTTAATAAACATCTTTAGTCATCAACACCAAATACAATATCCCCTCTTCGTTGCAAAACCATAATCAAGTCTTAACAACCATAAAGGCATTTGTATCAATCTTCACAAAATACATTCAAATAAATCTTGACTCACGAAAACAAGAAATCTTTAAACAAGAGAGGGATTTCCAATGATTGACGCTCTCAATTAAACATTTAGATTATATATATATATATATATAAAAGTAAAATTTTAACTTTTCACGGGGAGGCCTCAAGATCAAAGCTATAATATCATTAAAGAGCTCATAATGCACAATTATAAACGTAAATCTCAAAACCCCTTTATAATTCAAGATTTCTTAACTTTAAACCATAATCAAAGTGTTTCAACTAGCCCATGTAGTTTATAAAAAACTCCACGTACCTTAGATTATGAGATTTGAAAGATGAAACCTTGATCTTGATCCTTTTCTTAGAATTCTTGATCTTAGGGATGAGTTCTTGATCTTTGGGAAAAGGATTAGGGTTGGATTTTTTTGAGAGAAATTGGGTAATGAGGCGTATTATGCCTTTCGGGAATGAATTTTAAGGGTTAAGGATGGATTTTGGGTGAAGTAAAGGACCTTTTTTCCCTTGGTTTAAGTAGCCCTCGCGTCACGGGGCTATCGCGACCCCTTATTGCCTTACATGAAAAATGGCATAGCTTTTTGCTCAGGTATTGGATTAAGTTAAAATTGGTATCATTGGAAAGCTAATTCGATTATCTACAATTTGGTGGGTCTTAATATGCAAAATTCTATATATATAAAAAGTTATACTCGTTCAAAGATGACCATTGTAGAATCAAATATCCAATTTTGGATAAATGAAGGGTTCTTAGCTCAACTTTTCTTTTGACCATTTCTATGAACATTTTTCACCTCATAATCACTTCATATACTAGGAGAAAGATCATGACACATGAATTTAAATAAAAACCATGGAATTAGAGCTTACATATGTAGGAACGACGGTTCGATTTCTAGCTCGAAAATGTGGGGTGTTACACTTAAGGTGCAAATGGACAAATCTTGTCCACCTTAAGGCATGAAAATTTTGATATCCTTTTGAGGATAAACCTGTGAAAGGCCAACTTAAGGTGCAAAGGGACAAATTTTATCCACCTTAAGGCATGAAAATTTTGATATCCTTTTTGTTGTAGGCTTGGAGAACTTTGGCATTCCAAATTCCATTGAAGGAACTCTCTTTCTTTTCAACGGGTTGCCCCCATTGAGTCACAAATATTTAAAGTAATTCCAAAATTTAATTCGAATAGTTTCATAACTGGCGTTCGTATGGTGGATAGTGTAGGAACATATTTTTTTTATACTCGTACAACTAAACTCAGAATGAAATTTCAAGTGCCTACGTACCTCAATGAAGAGGATCAAGTCACAACGTAGTTCTGGGTGAGTGAGTATTTTTTTTAGCCGTACATAGTTTATACTCTTACCCAGGAGTAGACATGCAGTTTATACTCGTTCCTTAAGGAGTCTCATCTCCCTTCAAGGATAGCACTTCTTTAAGGACTTGGCGTTGATGGGGCCATTCTTTACGCCATCTGCATCGATAAGATTGTGAGCACCATTTAAATATACTTCTTGTATGACATATGATCTATCCCATTTCGGGGTGAATTTTCCCCCAGACTTACGAGAAATGATTATGAGTCTTCTTACTGCAAGGAACACTTTTGATGAAAGAATGAGATAGATGGGCTTGGTAACATTCAAGATTTTGTTGAGCCTCTAGTCTTTTCTCATCAAGAGTTTCTAACTCCATAAGATGTATCTTAGCATTTTCTTCATCGGTGAGCCCTTCTTGAATAGCCAGTCTCAAAGAAGGTATTTGACGCTCAAGCGGCAGAACTGCTTCACCTCTAAAATTAAGTGAATATGGTATTGCTTGCTTTGGTGTACGGTAAGTTGTTCTATATTCCCATAAAGATTTTTCCATCATTCATGCAAAACTCGCTTGGAATTAGAGACAACTTTATTTAATAGATTGCATAAAGTCTTGTTAAACACTTCATCTAGACCGTTGGCGGCAGCATGGTATATAGAAGACTTTCGCTACTTGAAGCCAAAGAGATCATAAATCTTATTCATCAGTTTGTTATCAAATGAATTACCACTGTCGGTTAGTATATATTAAGCGATTGTCAAAGCGGTAGATGATATTCACTCTGATGAAATTTGAAGCATTCTCCTTCTTTACTTTTCGTAGAGCAACAGCTTCGGCCCATTTTGTGAAGTAATCTATTGCGGCCAAGATGTATAAGTTTCCACTAGAAGATTTTGGTGGTGGACCAACAACATCCATTCCCCAAGCATTGAATGGGCAATATGCTATTGTTGGATGTAGTACCTCTGGAGGTTGATGTATGAAATTTGCATAGAATTCCCCAACCATTGTTGGCCAATAATGTCCCATCCTTCTAATGTGAAAATAGAGTTTTGGTCCAGACTGATGTGATCCAGCAACTCCCAAGTGCACTTCTTGCAAAGCTTGAATTGCTTCTTCCTCTCCCAGGAACAGTAAGAGTACTCCTTCAAATGATCTTCTGTACAATGTGTCCTTATAGTAAAGGAAGTGAGATGCACCACGACGAATGTCAGTCCTTCTCCTTGGATCCTCTAGAAGTATTTTATAACATAATTAATTAATTATAGGTTATCTCCAATCTTCTTTTGCAGCCTCAAATACGGAAACGAGGTATTCAATTTTTTTTCTTCATCCTCATTTGATGGGGGTACTATCCATTCTTGGCGGATTGTAACTTGCGTTTAATTCGAAAGAGTCAGGGTTGAGGCCAAAGTAGATAGGTCATCAACTTACTTATTTTCTTTCCTTGACACATGTTGGAGGATTACCTCTCCAAGCCACCCCATCAACTTCTATGCATAATCATGATATAGTCATAGCTCAGGCTTTCTGACTTCATAGTTTCCCAAAAGTTGCTTGATCACTAATTGGGTGTTACCATACACTTGTAATTATAGTTGTTTCATGTCAACTACCACCTCAAGTCCAAGTATTAACTCTTAATATTCAGCAAAATTATTAGAGCAGCGGTTTGGTAGGATAAAAGAGCATGGGATGACCTCTCCTTGTGGAGTGACGAACACCGTACCGGCACCAGCTCTATCTCTATGTGCAACACCATCAAATTAAATCTTCCATGGGGGTATAGCTTCAATAACCATTGCATCTTCATCAGAAAATTCATCGCTCAGTTTCCAATCATCAGGTATCGGGTGGTCTGCCAAGAAATTAGCTAATGCTTGTTCCTTTACAGCCTTTTATGGAACATACACAATCTCAAACTGTTGAAATTGAAGGTACCATCTTGTAAGTTGGTCACAAAGGACTGGTTTTGACATTACAAACTTGATGGGATTTTCCCTAGACACAAGACAGACAACATTAGCTTGAAAGTAGTATTTCATCTTTTGAATTGAGAAGGTCGATGCCAAACACAACTTTTCAATTGGAGAATACTTTAGCTCATTCGGCGTCATCATTTTACTCAGATAGTAAAGAGAATTTTCTTTTCCTTCACTATTTTCTTGAGCCAGTAATGTTTCAACTGACCTCTCTTATGCCGCTATATAGAGTATTAATGGTTTCTCTGGTATGGGTGCCGTAAGAACTGGTGGCTTCATTAAGTATGATTTGATACTCTCAAAGGTATTACTACAAGCTTGGTCCCATTCGAAGGAAGTTTCCTTCTTCATGAGATGACTAAATTGTTGACATTTTCCAGCCAGGTTTGAGATAAACCTCCTTAAATATCCTAGCCTTCCTTGAAAGCTTTTTAACTCATGAATATTTCAAGGCTCGGGCATCTTCAAAATTGCATTGACCTTGGATTGATCAATTTCAATTCTTCTGTGTCGTACAATGAAGCCAAGAAATTTTTTGGAAGTAACTCCAAAGTCGCACTTCAATGGATTTCATCCTAAGTTGATATCTTCAAAGTAACTCGAACACCATTTTTAGGTCTTTTAAGTGGTTGTCTTTTTTTCTTGACTTCACCACTAGATCATTCACGTAGAATTCAATATTTTTATGGAGCAGGCCATCAAATATGTTCTGTATATCCCTTCGATAAGTGGCGCCAACATTTTTCAAATCAAAAGACATTACCTTGTAGTAATAAATACCTTTGGACATACGAAATATAGTGAGTTCTTCATTGTTTGGCGCCATGCAGATTTGATTGTATCCAGATGAACCATCCATGAAGGACATTGCCACATAACCAATGGTGGTATCAATCATCAACTCTGGTATGGGGATCGGAAAGTCATTCTTAGGGAAGGCATTGTTAAGATCACGAAAGTCGACACAAACTTAAATTTGGCTATTCTTCTTTCATACTGGAACAATACTTGAAATACACATGGGATATTTGAATTCACGATTAAAGCTAGCCTCAATGAGTTTGTTAACTTCATTTTCAATCAATTGAACCAACTTCGGCCAAAAGCGTCTTTGGGCTTACTTAATAGGACGAGTGTCATTCTTGACCACCAACTGATGGACTGCTACTTTTTTATATCTAAGCCAGGAATTTCCTTATAGCTCCAAGCGTAGACATCCATATATTCTTTAAATATGTCCATATAAGTGATTTTCTTCTCCACTTCTAAAAACACACAAAGGTAAGTTGGTCTTGGGTCTTTATTGGTTCCAAGACTAACTTCTTTCAAGTGATCTATTGTGGCCTTTACTCCTTCTTTAAGTTGCGTCGAAGTATCTCCAGAATCTTTCTTATCTTAAGAATCATCATCATTGATGGATTGTGGTTGCACCAGAAAGTATCTTCGATATCTTTATCAGCCTTTATTTAAGACTAAACATCTTTCTCATTCTAGGTCGTAACATGATATAAAAAGCCAACACTTTCTTTATCTTCCATATGTTCCTTGGTATAAACCACAGTATGAGCCTTTTCTTTTAACACCTCATTGCAAGAAACCACCAGTTCTATCTGTCGCCTCATTGTAGAAGAAATCAAACTTTGGAAATCCTTTTGTATTTTAAGTGAAGAGTGCATCATCGTGCTTTGATGATTTCTCTTACGCTTGTTTCTTTATTCTTATTTAGATGTCACAACCTTTAAAACATAGAAGTTCTTGTAGCTGATTCTCCAAGTTGGTCAAAGATAGAAGACTTTTTATTGGATGTAGTAGACTCTTCTTCTACAGTGTTGAAGTTACTAACTACCCTTATTATGGAAATGCAAATTGGAGGTGGGTGGGTATATCCTAGGCCTTTACGTGCCTGCCTGGTTGTACCTTTTGATGGAAGTTTACCCAACCTTGATGGCTAATTAGGATTATATCCACCCTTTATAAATAGCTTGTATGCATTAGGGTCGAAGCCCTTCTTTGTACGCTTCAAAGAAAGTGTCATATCTTGTGGTGGATTTTGAGCCACAGACTCTCCAATTAGTCTTGAGGATGGATTTATCATGCCAATCCTCCTGATAGGTAAATTTAGTTCCTTTAGCACATTATCTTGGGCATTAGATGGGTGACTTTCCTCTTTCTTTACCTTTGGCACATATCGAAAAACAAGAGTTTCCTTTTTTTCGTAGGTGTGATTCTTTCTTTATTTAAAGTAAAGGAGGGATTCTTGGTGGTGACTTTTTCTACAGTTACCGCGACCTTTTTAGATGCAAGATCATCACATTTGGTCTTGGTGACATCTTCAACCCCTTTCTTATTCACAACATAATTCTGTAAGTAGAATTTTACATCAACAAAGTGTGACTCAACTTCAGTGAATGGCTTATCATCGACAACTATCTTGATTTCTACTTCGCCTTCGAGGTACTTCAAGCATTGATCGTAAGAGGATGAGATAATTTTATTCTTGTGTACCCAAGGCCTACCAAGTAATATATTGTATGGAGTTTTTCACATGGATCACATGCATCAATGCACTTGATTGAAAATCATCCATATGAATTCCCAACTTGAAGGCTCCCATGGCCCTTTGGCCTCCTTAGTTGAAGCCTTGGATCATTATAGGTCTTTTATCCTAGTCGTCGGTAGCGATGCCAAGTTTCTTCATTGTACGGATAGGCAGAATGTTAACTCCAAATCCCTCATCAATTAAGATTCTATTTATCCTTTTTCCTAAAACTTGACCTACCATGTATAAGGGACAATTGTGTAGGGCTCCTATAAGCAGAAAATCATCATTTGTAAATGTAATTTTTGAATCACATACATGTACCTCTTTGCCAAGAGTTTCTGCAAGCTTTTTAGAAGATGAAGGAACTTTTATGGGTAGATTCTCACCCTTTTCCACCTCTTTAGAAGTATTAAAACAAGACACCTCAAGGTTGACTCAAGTAGTCTTCGCATGAAACCAACTTGGCAAGAATTCCCCAATTTTACTGGACATCGTGGTTTTTGGAGGTGAAGCTCTATTATACTCATCTTTTTTTAAAAGTTCAACTAGCTTCTGCTTCATTGGTTTCTTTACCATTCTCTTTCTGGTTAGCTACTCGGATGACTTCTTTTGCAGATTCATCTTCTTGTGTCTACGCCTTCTCACCAGAGTCCAACCTTCATCATCGCCTTTATCAATTGAATACCTGTCAGGCTCTAATATCTTCTTATTATGCTCTTCGACACATATTTGTACTGGGTCAAGCTAGCCAAAAGTGATAGAGATTTGATGAGAACTGGCCGTCTCATCATCGAAGAAGATCTTCTTTTTTTCTAGTTAATGACTTTATCTTTCAAGACAAAGCACTTTTCTAGAGGGTGATTTACGATCCTATGATATTTGAAATAATTAGGGTCATTGTTCCTTCTATCTTCATTGGGATGCTTCATCTCTGGGATTTCAATGAGTTTATGCATAAGGAGTTCATAAAAAATCTCAGTAACATCAGAATCAAGGAAGGGATATTCCTTTTCTTACATCTCCTTTAAAGCTTGCTGATTCGGACATGCTCCAAAAGTCGTCTTCACACTTTGCTTTTTTCTTACCTCTGTGGTGACCTTTAGTAGAGACACATTAATACTTATGGACTCCTTGTTGTCATTTTTGGGGATAAACTTAACCCATATTTTGGGTTCCTGCTTATCCTTTCCCCTTCGAGGGTCATGGATAGGCGTTGATCCCTTTCCAGAAGAAGACATGCTCAACTCTATATCATAAGCACGGATAGCTAGATCTACAAAATATTTAGAATTAATGCCTTGCAAGACGTAGAGAAGCACCCAGTGCATTCCTTGGACGCACATCTCTATTGCAGAAGCTTTGTTGAGCCTATATTTGCAGTTTAGACTAGCATTTCTCCATCGATTGATGAAGTCAATGACTGGTTTATATTTTATTTTTTGAGTATTTATAAGCTCTACCATGCTCATTGTTAGCCTTGTGCTATAAAATCAATTTAGGAACTCGTGCTCCAATTGCTCCCAGCTATCGATGGAATTAGGCTCAAGGTCTGTATACCAATCAAAGGCATTTCCCTTTAGGGGATGAACAAACTGTTTGACATGATAGTCATCGTAAGTTCCAGCATTGATACATGTCTCAACAAAGTGTGCGACATGATATTTTGGGTACCCTTTGCCCTCAAACTGTTGAAATTTAAGGGATTGATAGCCGACAGGCATTTTGAGTCTATCTATCCTCACAGTGTAGGGCTTGGTATACATAAGGGAAGATTTGGTGACAACATCATACTTGTCTTTGAGGGTCCCTTTAATGAATCCCCTCAATTGCCTAATCGGGATTATTCCCTCGGAAGAAACTTGCACCTCTTTAGTCGGTGGTGTTTGTTTCATAGGATTTTCTGTCTCATGAACCTCTGGAGATTTCCCAGGTGCATGGCCAGACCCTCTGTCTATCAGACCTTCTACCCTATCTACTATAGTATCAATTTGAGCATCTTAATTCTGAACATATTTGGTCAGGCCCTCAATTGTCTTTGCCAAATTTGAAAGATTTTCCTCCATAGATGAGGCATTAGTCACCATCGCTTGCATAATCATCAGAGATATCAAAGAGTAGCATGGATTATCGTACAAGTTGATCTTTGAAGTGTTCAACTTATGCGGTGCAGTCAGAGATGATGAGTTTCTTGAACGATCATCGTTCTTTGTGCTAGAGTGTTTGGAATTGGAATACTCAAGTAAATCTAGAGTCTTCTTAATCGATTCTGTCATACTGCTTCCTCCTTCTGAAGCAGTTGCATTGGACTTCATTCCTTTTAGGGTTGAAGATCCAAAAATTGGAGTTGTTGCGAACGACACTGGATGTGTTTGTTGTCCTAGAAAGCCTTCCTTGACATATCCTAATCTTCCAAAAGTAACACCAAGGATGTTTTCTACTTCAGCAGAGAACTTTGAATCAGCGGTCTTTGAAGCAGTTGATAGAGAGTTGACCTTCTTGGAAGTCATTTCAGTATTATGGAACTTTGCAGTTGGAAACTTTGAGATGAGAGGTGGAGATTATTCCACTGGTCGTGTCAGAATTTGTTGGACAGCAAAATTCTCGAGGCTGAAAATAAATAATTTGAGAAAAAAATATTGCAACAATCAATTTATTTATTTCAATGTGCGAGTGTTACGATCTCTATGAATCTTCTTATTCGCCTTTTCAAATATAAATTCAAGGGTCTAAAGCTTGATCTTGAATTTGAACTTGATTTGAATGATTTGAGGGACTTGATCTTGACTTGTGCTTGAATTCAAGGGCTTTTGTGCTTGTTCTTGAATATTGCGGTCTTGATCTTGAATCCTGATGAACTTAATTTGAATGCTTGAGATTATTAGAGAAATTGCGGCGTTTGATCCACAATTTTTCTCTTGTTACTTGTTAGAGTTCTAGGATTCTTTTTCTGAATTATGAGACCCCTATTTATAGTTGTGGAAAGGAAAGAGTCATTATGAAAATGGACTTCCTTTGACCAATCAGATTTGAGTAACATGACACCTTTTATGGGCTTTGATTTCGTGGGGCTGCTGCATCATTTTTACATGTGGCATGATCCTATTGGCTCCCCCTTGACTTGGCATGCTACGTCATTTGACATGTGGCGCTTATTTGGGCCTCTAGAATATGACAATATCTAGGGCTTAGTAAAGTAGGCTCATCATTTGTAGCCCAAATTAATGGACTAGCCCAATAAAGATTGGATTTTAGTTAAATCGATACATGTTTGGATTTAAGTAATTTATCCAATTATATTAATCTGCAATGTTTATTTGGGATTAATCTATTTTGAATTTAATATAATCCGAATTTCGTACGGATTTCAATTTAATAAAATTTCACTCCACATAGATGTTTGAATAGACTACAACAAATGCTAACTTTAGATCATATTTAGTGTATAAATAGGGACTTAATTAGGAAATTTAGTCATTAACAAGCTAAGTGCAAAATAGGAAAAGGAGCAATTGAAGAGAAATATAACTAAGTATATAAATTCTCTTAAGAAAGAAAAAAAATACACATAATTTCCTTCTCTTCTCTATATAACTTAGCTAGGTTTTGTTCTCTGTGTAGTGGAAGATGGTAGAAACATAAATCAGAAAAAGAACAAAAACCTCAAAATTATGCCTTTTTCCTATAATAATTCATATGATATTAGATGGATTTTGAGAGTTTCAATAGTGGTGTTCTTTCAAAATTTGATGGCTTAAAATTTCTGTGGATTGATAATGATATAATTTCCCTGTCAAACATAGAATCAAGTCTTGAATAACATTCTCTCAAAGGTACTGTATTTTTTTTATCTTTAATGGCTTTTAAACAACTGAATTTGCACCAATTTCTGTATGTATCTTTCAAAATATAAAAAGTATATGAGGAAGTCAGAGATTTAATATCCATCATACTTATATAGAATTTAACCTTTAACATATAGTGTAATTTAACCCATTTGTTAAAAAAATTATAATATATACGTCTCTCTCTATATTTATGTAAAAATTTATAAAGCTGACCCCACTTGTTTTAGATTGTTTGTGTTGTAGTATATAAAATGTAATTTTTTGGTGAACCCTTTGTGATAACCTTGATTTGCTCATATGAATTTAGTCTTTTTTTCTTTTATTTCTCTCTCTCTCTGAATTCTCCTTTAGACATTCTCTCTCACATGTGATTTCTTTGCAAATTAGCTTTGTGGATTCTCCGGGAACGAATCGATGAATTCAGCCTTGTATTGGTGGCAAAAGGTACCTGGGAATTCTATCCACAATGCTAAAGAAATATGGAAGTAATAACATGGTACTTTTATCTGTATTAAAATTCAAATATGAGATTTCATAGTTGTCAACCCACTTCATAACTGCTAGGTCAGTTATCTCCATAATTTTTCTCTGTGTACTATTCACACTCCTTTATATAATAAATCAATTAATTAATTAAGAATTTATTTGTGCTCGTTAGGAACTCACATGTGATTTCTTTTTAAAAGTGTTTGGTGATCTAAACTATGTTCCTATTATTATTACGTTCTTGAACCATACGTTTGTTGTAGTCTATTTTAATGTTGTACTACCTCAAAAAATGTCATCAAGAAATATTAAGAATTGGGAATTGTAGGTGATGCCCCGTTGAACAGAAAAATGAAATGCAATTGTTACGAAAAAGCTAATTCAGAATTAAAAAAATTAAGTTAAACAAATAGAAAAGAATATTTTTATTTATTTATTAATTAGATATGCAACTAATAAACTTAAAGCTATTATGAAATCGAAGAAACTAGAAAAGAAATTGAGAGAAAAAATTGGTTCATGTTTACAACACAAAGGTCAACCAAGATTAATCCCAAACTAGCACTATTGTCCCTTTCTAATTATATGCTTTAAACCTCTAGAAGATAGGATTTGAGAGGTTTGATTTTAGTGGGCTCTCAACACAGAGTATACATTTTTCACTACTAAGTCATGTTTCTTATTAACTTACAATATTTTTTTGCAACAAAAAAAGTGATCAGTTTTGAGAAAATAACTAGTAGTTAAATGATTGCTTGAAAAATTAACTTCTCCATTAAATATGACAATGCAATAATCCAATATATTAATTTATTGGTTATTTTCTTTGTTTATCGATCAGTATGTTGCTTAGATGAGATAGAGGGATATGGAGGATTTGTTCACCTTTTGAATCAAGCAGTAACCTGACGAGCAACATTCTCCTTTAGACGTTCCAAAACATAAGCCTTGGTGGTGACGATTATATTTATAAAACTATAGCTGATGAAAAGTGTAGGACATGAAACTGGTGATGCGTCTACGAACACTGGCTCTACTAATTTTTTCAGTGTTCATAGATGTATCACTAATTTTGTCTCTTGCACTTTCATCAGCTATAATTTTACAAATGTAATCATCTCCGCCACCACATATGTTTTGAAATGTCCGGAGGAGAAAGTTGCTCATCGAGGTTACAGCTTGATCTAAAAGGTGAACAACTAACTATTCATGTCCTTCTTTCTCATCTCAGCAACATATTGGTTGTATCACAAAGAAAATGACTAGCAAATTAATATATTGGGCTATTATCTTGTTCGATCTAATGGATGCGCTAATTTCTCAAAGATCATTCAATTGCTAGTTATTATATGAGCTATTTAATTCCTTTGTTGAAAAAAACTGAAATTATTAAGAAAGTTAACTTCGTAAAATAATAACTAATTATAATAGTGAAAAATCTATGCTTGTTCCCAGAGCCAACTGCAATCAGATCTCAAAAATCATATCTTCTGAAAGAATCCAAGAATTTGTATGTTGATTTCACAATTGTGAGTATTTCACATTTGTGGTCAAAGATTTAGATGTCTTGTGGTCGTAGACAGTAGGATCGCTTGGTAGGATGCATTAGAAATGATAATGCAATTATTAGCTCTGTTTATTATTATTACTGTCACACTCCTTTTTTAACTCCAAAAGGATTCAAATTTTAAGTTTCGAAAGGGTTTTTATTATTAAAGTGACAAAAGATGAAAGTTTGTTTCGAAAAAAGATTATTTATATTTTTTGTTCATAGTCGCCACTTGACATAATCTGGTGTGCCAAGTCACCTTTGAAAAATCCTTTTCAAAATAATTTGACTCTTTAAGACTAGTTTGCGAACAGAGATTCCGACTAAGGAATTCTGTTGACCGAGGGAAAGGTGTTAGGCACCCCTCAATCCCGTGGTTCGACCACGATCGCTTGGTGGAGCGTATTGGCTAATTTTGACACTATGAATGTACAAACCACAAAAAACACGTAACAGTCAAACAAATAAACAAAACAGAACGAATCAAAAATATACTGTCCGGTCCAATTTATACAGTCCAAAAATAAAAAGGTACTGAAAAAGTAAGCCTACCTTAATTCTAAACTACGCTCCAATGCTTTACCTGATGCCTCGGGCCTTCATCACGAACATCCTTTGCATACATGATACGTCGAGGCATTCCCCGGTGAATAAGTATAAGTGCCCTCGGGACATTCTCCGGCTAAATGAATACATTTTCAAATGCAAGAAAAAGTGAATTATTCAACAAACATTCCACATTACTCAACAATCCACAAATTCAAGATTTTGCCTACCCAAGCCTAATGTTTTCCTACATCGTTCGACCCATCATGATAATATCGCATTCCAATAATATTCATGCTTATTCCGAATTAAACAAAGATAACAATAAATCAAAATTAATCTAAATTCACCCTTTTTATCAATTTTTCAATTCCAACCCAAATTTCCTTTTATATATCACTTTTTCACATAAACATCAAATTCATGCCATGATTAACTATTCACGGATAAAAAACATCGACCATCAACAAAATCATCCAATCATAACCCAACAACACCTAATCAGAACATCAATGCACCAAATTGAAATAAAGTGAAAAGAGAGAGTTGAAGAATTGGACCTCAATTATCGATTTCAATATGTTGAAGATAGAATTGCATCTGAAAACTACAGTCGTACCTCAACAACGACCAAACCAACTCAACTCGATACCGAAAACCACAATCCAAAAATTTCATTCAAAGATAGACTCACAAGAATACGAGCAAATCGAAGCAACAAGATGCAGATTCGGTGGCATCGTTTTTCTGATGGACCCGTCGCCAGAGCTACTCAAATGACACCAGAATCAGCTTAAACAGTCCAATTTAGGCTAGCTGGGTTAGATTTTTTACGTCAAGAGGGACGAATTACGGGTCAGTGGTTCCTGAATCCAAGGAACAGTGACTGATTTTGGCAAAACCAGTTGCCAAAAAACTCGACGTCAACGAGATTTTATTCATCTTTCTCCAATTTCTCTCCGTTTATGTTCTGTATCCTTTCAATTTCACTCTCCTTCCTTAATTCGATTAACTTCCCAGCTCTCTCTCTCTGTTTTCTATATTCTCTCTCACTATATATCCATGGGTCTCCTTTGTTTTCCTTCTCTCGATCTCGCTCTGTATGTGTGTTGTTCTATGTAGTGTATATGGAAGATGGTCTATTGGCAGTGTATTGTGAGGAAAAAACAAAAATGGTGTCCCCTTTTTTTCAATCCCTATCCGTGTATTGATATGTACATATATGTTAAGGGGTTTGGGGTGGGGTGACGTGGGGTAGAGTTTGTTAGGGAAGGGTAGGTAGGTGTCTTGTTTTGATTGGATAGGTTGTTAGGATAAAAATAAAATTAGTTAGGAGTTTTTATTTTGTCATTTTATGGAGGGATAATTATATGGTTGAGGGTACACGATATGACAAGGTAAAAGAGGTAAAAATATTTCGGGAAGGGACAAAATTATGTGTCTACATCATGCCCCTCTTTGCATGTAAACACAAATAGTTTTCATATAAAGAAGTTGACAACGCTACGGAATTTTGACCCGATCATTATTCAAAGAAAGAAACAAAAGAAAGAAGGACAACCGAGTTGGAGAGTCGAGTAAGGTCCCGTCGAGGTTCCGGTCTGCGGCTCTGTCATTACATCAAAAAATAAAAATTACAAGTTAGAAACAGAAATGAAATTACAGAAATCCTATCTACGCAACTTATTTTGGACTCTTGACTTGAGTTTCATCATCCTATTCTTCAGGTGGGCTCCTGACTTGCAATTTCTTCGACTTGTTGTTTGCCTTTCAATTCCTACACCCTGTTCTCCAGGAGGGTTCCTGACTTGCTATTTCATCACTTGTTACTATGCTTTCAATTTCTTCACCCTATTTTGCAGGCGGGCTCTTGACTTGTTATTTTTTAATTTATTTAACTTTTAATTTCTTCACCTTGTTGCTTGATTTTTCCATTTATTTGCCCTGTACTTCGGGCAAGCTCCTGAAATCACATCAAAACTGGAAAGAAGATTATCCCAAACAAAAATTATTATAAAGAGAAATTTCGTCTTCTAGAAAAGTAAAGTTCCAAAAACAAGAATTAAATTTTGCCCCAGTTTATCATCAAAGGACTTTTGTGAAAGTCACATCATTATAGGAATCAAGGAGAATGACTCGACTATAAGGTACGTCTGATAGGAATCAAAGGAATTGACTCGACTAAAAGGTACGTCTTCTAGTAATCAAAAAAGAATGATTCGACTAAAAAGTACGTCTTATACGAATCAAAGGGAGATGACTCGACTAAAAGGTACGTCTTATTGGAATCAAAGGGGAATGACTCGACTAAAAGATACATCTTTTAGGAATCAAATGGAATGATTCGACTAAAAGGTACGTCTAATCCTAAACTACACTCCAATGCTTTACCTGATGTCTTGGGCCTTCATCACGAACATTCTTTACATACATGATACGTCAAGGCATTCCCCGGTGAATAAGTACAAGTGCCCTTGGGGCATTCCTCAGCTAGATAAATACATTTGCAAATGCGAGAAAAAGTGAATTATTTAACAAACATTCCACATTACTCAACTATCCACAAATTCTAGATTTTGCCTACCCAAGCCTACTATTTGCCTACCCCATTCGACCTATCATGATACTATCGCATTCCAACAATATTCATCCTTATTTCGAATTAATCAAAGATAACAATAAACCAAAATTAATCTAAATTTCCCTTTTTTATCAATTTTTCAATTCCAACCCAAATTTCCTTCTATACGTCACTTTTTCACATAAACATCAAATTCATGTCATGATTAATTATTCACGGATAAACAATATCGATCATCAACAAAATCATCCAATCACAACCCAACAACACCTAATCAGAACATCAATGCACCAAATTGAAATAAAGCGAAAAGAGAGAGTTGAAGAATTGGACCTTAATTATCGATTTCAATATGTTGAAGATAGAACCGCATCTAAAAACTTGAGTCATACCTCAACAACGACCAAACCAACTCAACTCGATACCGAAAACCACAATCCTAAAATTTGATTCAAAGACAGACTCGCAAGAATACGAGCAAACCAAAGCAACAAGATGCAGATTCAGTGGCATCGTTTTTCCGATGGACCCCTTGCCAGAGCTACTCAAATGACGCCGGAATCAGCTTAAATAGGCTAATTTCGGCTAGCTGGGTAGCAAGGTTGTATTTTTGACGTCGAGAGGGATGAATTAAGGATCAGCGGTGCCTGAATCCAAGGAACAATGACTGATTTCGGCAAAAATAGTTGCCGAAAAACTCGACGTCAATGGGATTTTATTCGTCTTTCTCCAATTTCTCTCTGTTTATGTTCTCTATCCTCGCAATTTCACTCACCTTTCTTGATTCAATTAACCTCCCAGCTCTCTCTCCATTTTTTGTTTTCTCTCTCACTATATATCTATGGGTCTCCTTTGTTTTCCTTCTCTCGATCTCGCTCTGTGTGCGTGTTGTTCTGTCTAGTGTATATGGAAGATGGTCTATTGGTAGTGTGTTGTGAGGAAAAAAAATGGTGTCCCCTTTTTTTGCAATCCCTATCCGTGTATGGATATGTACATATATGTTAAGGGGTTTGGGGTGGGGTGGGGTGACGTGGAGTAGAGTTTGTTAGGGTAGGATAGGTAGGTGTCTTGTTTTGATTGGATAGGTTGTTAGGATAAAAATAAAATTAGCTAGGAGTTTTTATTTTGTCATTTTATGGAGGGATAATTACATGATAGAGGGTACACGATATGACAAGGTAAAAGTGATAAAAATATTTTGGGGAGGAAAAAAATTACATGTCTACAATTACCTTGTTTGATACACTTTTTCAATCCATCAGTGTGTAATATTAAAGGAGAGTGATAAGTCCGCCTACGTGGTGCTCCCAAAAGCCAGGATTTGTATTTATCTTATTTTCTTTTTTTATTACTTTTTTACTTTCATTCTTCTCATGTACTAATTCTTAATTAAATTAATATAAATAATTAAAAAGCAACGGTTATGCCCATTTTCCTTTCTAATGCTTCCCATCGTGTCGTTTGCTTTAACCGAATAAAGCACTTTTAATACAGCAACAACTTTTGCCAATATAGATAAATCATAGGAGAAACTATCGGTTCAAAACTCAAATTCACTTTCAATGGCAGACATAGAAGAGAAACAACTTCTATTTGTGACAAATTCTTAATCTTTGGTTGGTGTTTGATTTTATATGTCTCCTTAATTTTTTTTTTCTACCTCCTTATATTAAGTTTTGACAGAGTATGCATCTAAAGGTACAAATTCTTAAAATTTGGTTGGTGTTTGATTTTATATGTCTTCTTAATTAATTTCTTTCCTTACATCATGTTTTGGTAGAGTAATATAAAATATCACCATTTTACTTCAACTAGGTTTTAAAAGATAGCGCTTTGGAATATTCAATCTACAATTCTTCTGTGATATCTCTGGTGATTATAAGAATAATACATAAATTATGAATGCACACCATCTGTGATATATCACTTTTCGATTTGCAGGGAAACTGGTCCTTTGTTAATGGTTGGCACACTATTTTCTATTCATCCAAAGTGTATTGGAATTTGAATATTTCTCTCCGCCTTCTCTTGATTTTATATTATATATTTCTTCTTTATTTTAATTGTAATTTCTTTTGTAGAATCAAATATTGAGATCTCTCTGAATAATCTGTTGTACAACTTCGAAAGAACAAGGAAGGTGAGACTTCTTTATGTCGGTTTGATAAGTAGAGTCTATATCTATTTTCTCTTCCATAAGTTTAAATTTATTGTGTCATCTGCCTGTTGGTAAGTATCTGTTAGACCCCAGTCTAAGACATGATGGTTGGCAGGCCATGTCAAGGTACACATTGGTCTTGACATGTGCTAATACATGTAATGTGATGATGTGGTGGCTATGAGATAGCAGACAACTTATGTTGACCAAGGTGCTGGAGTGTCGGCAAGGCATCCTTGGGCGCAATAGGCGGTGACAGGTGAATGAAACCCAGGCGTACATGCGTGCAAATAGAGACATAGACTCGGCAAAGCTCTAGCATAACATTGGCACTGACGTGGCATAGATAATGGCATTGACATGACATCAGCAATGGCATCACACAGGCAATAATACTGGCATGTCAAGACATTGTCAAAGAAATGTTGTGACTGAAAGACATGACAAGAAAAGGAATAAATATGTTAAGTGTTAGAAGCTGAAACTATTCTGAGTGTGGAACATGAAAAAATTGGCTAAGGGGCAAGGCTGCCCAAGTGTTTGTCACATGGGGTAGTTGCAAATTCGAATTTTGAATATTTTGTACATATGAGATTTCCAGATATGTAATTTAAACACTTGGATAAAGCTTGTTGAATCATGTGATAGGCATGCAGGCCATGTTCAATGACACGTTGCCAAGTGTGGCAGTTGAAACTGCTTGTAACCGCCCATGTGCAGTCTTTATATTATGGTGCAAGAATTTGTCTAAGACAGTGAGGGTTGTAATGCCATAGTAAATTCATGTGAAATTGTTCCTTTGTAATTCTAAGAGTGGGAACTTGTTTCATGTATATTTTTAAGATTTTTATGTTGCTTAATACTTAGTCTATTCTACCTAGACTGTGCAGTGTGTGTGGCTGAAGTTATGCAGTGTGGCATAACTGCCAAGCGGTTGTGCTGCGAAAAATAAGTCGCCTTTGTAGCAACTGGTATTAGAGCTTTTCTGTATGAAAATGGTGATGAACGCTCAACTAAATATGTATTTGCACGAGTTCAAAACTTCATCGGTATTAGCGGAGAACTTGAACAAAGTGAAGGTTGGGTTGATTTGGTAACTCAAATCAATTCTTTACAGGATGAACTTGAACATTTGAGTGCCCATTACGATAAACAAAATGGAATTTCTGAATACACGCGAGGCCGTAATGTTGCTGGTGCAGGACCAAGGCAAGGTGATGGAAAATCTACAAGCAGAAATATTGGTGTTGCGACGTGTAGTGGCTGCTTCTGGGTAGTCTCATGAAAGCAGTTCCAAAGTCAAAATTCCAGAGCCTAAAGCATTTGGTGGTGCTAAAAGTTCCAAGGATTTGGAGAATTTCTCTACTGCCCAAGTTTCTAAAACAGATAAGTTAAACATCACTATGATATACTTGATGGGTGATGCAAAATTATTGTAGAGAACTAGAAATATGGATGATGAGAGTATTGGCTGACCCAAAATTGATACTTAGGAAAATTTGAAGAAGGAAATAAGAGACCAATTCCTTTCTAGCAATGCCTCATAGATTGCTAGAGAACGTTTGAAAAGGCTAAGGCAGAACGGAATAATTCGTGATGATATTAAGGAATTTAATTTCTTGGTGTTGGACATCCAATACATGTCTGATGAACACAAGTTACATAACTTCATTTTAAGAATGCAAGCATGGGCACAAAATGAATTAAGGAGGTAGAATATGAAGGATTTACATAGTGCAATTGTTGTCGCCAACTCATTGGTTAATTTTTGCTCAACTCGTTCTAATTTTGACATTCTCACTACTTCAAAGTCTGAAAAAAAGTTGATAAGAAAGGGTAAGGCAAGAAGGACGGATGAAATAACAAGGGGGACAAAGGTAAGGCTTCAATGAATGCAGAAAACACGACAATGGAAAAGATGGCAATACTAAGGGTTATTGGACTTATGATAGACTGCATTTTGCCAAAAGTTGTCCCAATAGCGAAAGAGTAAATGCTATGATTGTTGGAAATGTGAATCGAGGTAGGGGTGAACAAGAAGTTATTGTTGCTTTGGCAAATCCTTTGGGTTTGTTACTCAATCAAATTAGTTTGCTGAACATTATTGGTGGTTCTCCAAAGTCTTCCAATCCTCATGCTAATTTAATTTACATTGAGATAAAAGTTGATAAAAATGGTAGATACCGGAGCCACCGATGCATTTGTGGATGTAAAGGTTGCTGCAAAATTTGGACTGAAGTTGAAGAAAAGTCCATCCTATGTCCAAACTGTTAGTTCCAAGGCATAAGCCATAGAAGGTATGGCTTATGATGTGCAAATAGTAACTGGAAATTGGACGGGGAAACATAACTTGATAGCAATGACATTGGGTGATTTTGAAGTCATTCTAGGGATTCGTTGCCTTAGAAATATTATTTTGTTCTTTTTCCTCACTTGGATGGAGTGATGATCATGAATGAGGTTAATCTAAGTTTCATTAAGGTTGTTCATCCTTATGGAGAAGCCAAGAAAGTGAATAACAAGACCCCTATCAATTCTGTTATTTTAGTTGAGAAAGGATTGAAGAAGGGTGATGAAACTTTCCTTACTGCCTTGATAGAAGTAAAGACAGACGTAAAGGTGAAGGTGCTAGATTGTATGGCAGATTTGTTGAAATAATTTGCTGATGTGAATTGTCCAGAGTTGCCCAAAAAATTAATGCCAAGAAGGGATATCGATCACACGATCGAGTTTCTGCCAGGTTCTATTGCATTGCACAAACTCCTTATAGAATGGCTCCTAAAGAGTTGGTTGAATTATAGAAACAATTGAATGAATTGCTAGATGTTGGTTTGATTCAGACTTTAAAGGCTCCTTTTGGTGCTCCTTTTTTATTTGAAAAGAAGGAAGATGGTTCGATGAGGATGTGTGTGGATTATCAGGCATTGAACAAAGTAACGGTGAAGAACAAGTATCTAATACCGTTGGTGCAAGATCTTATGGATAGGCTGAGCAAAGCATGTTGTTTTGCTAAACATTATCTTTGGTCGGGTCATTAGCAGGTTCGAATACCAAAATTAGATAAACCTAAAACTACATGTGTCACGAGGTCTGGTCCATATGAGTTTCTTGTTATGCTGTTTGGGTTGACAAATTCCCCGACAACTTTCTGCAACTTGATGAATGATGTTTTATTTGATTACCTTAATGACTTTGTGGTGGTAAATTTGAATGGCATTGTCATTTATAGTTGCTCTCTTTATGGGCACTTGTTATATTAAAGTTGGTATTGTCTCATTTGAGGGAGTACAAACATTATGTGAAGATTGAAAAATGCGAATTTTCTAAGAAGCAAGTGAAATTCCTTGGGCATTTGGTCAGTCAAAACCAAGTAAGAATAGATCCAAAGAAGGTGCAAGCATTGTGGAGTGGCAAGAACCTAATGAGGTCAAAGAAGGTCGTCTTTAGGTTTGACTAACTATTATCACAAGTTCATTGCAGGTTACTAAAAGAAAGCGGTTGCATTGGAAGATTTGTTAAAGAAAGATGTCAAATGGGAATGGTCTAAAAAATGTGATGCAGCATTATAGAAATTAAAGGAAGCCATTGCTTCAGAACCCATTTTCAAGCTACATGACTTTGAGTTACCTTCTTAAATGCATATTGACGTATCGGATAAGGCTATTGGGGGTGTGTTTGTGCAAGAAGTTCATCCAGTGGCTTTTGAAAGTCAGAAACTGAGTGATGCAGAGCAATGGTATTAGACCCATGAAATAGAAATGGTGGCAGTAGTGCATTGCTTGCAAACTTGGAGGGTGTATTATTAGGCACTCATTTCATTGTATGAACTAACAATGTTGCTAATACTTTTTTAAGATGCAGGAAAGGTTAAGTCCAAAGAAGGCATGGTGGCAGGAATTCTAGGTTGAATATGACTTTATATGGGAGCATAAACTAAAAAAACACAACCAAGTTGCTAAGGCACTCAGTCGAAAAGAGGTATTTGCTACTATATACTCTATTTCTCGACTTAAAACTAGTTTTCTTGATAGAATCAGATTTTTTGTGGCAAATGATCCACTTTATGTCAAATGGATGGGTTAAGTTAAAGATGGGACAATCATAAGGTATTGGATCGAAAAAGATCTCCATTATTTTAAGAGGGAGAATCCTAGTACCTCAAGGCAGCAGATTGTGTAAAGATTTGATGAAAGAGGCATATGATACTCCGTGGGCTGGACACTAGTGTTGAATGGATGCTAGCCTTGCTTTTCCGTATATATTTCTGGCCAAATATGGAAGAAGACATTGAAGCTTACATAAAGACTTGTCAAGTTTGTCAAATGGACTAGACAAAATATATGAAAGAAGCAGATTTGTTGCAGTCTCTACCAATTCCTGAAAGGTCATGGTTGTCAGTCTCAATGAACTTCATTTCTGTATTTCCAAAGGTTGATGGCAATGCTTCTATAATGGTGGTAGTAGACAAGTTTCAAAGTATGTTATCATATTTGTTATACGAATGACTTCCTCATCTGAAGTTGTTGTAGGTTTATTGTTCAAGAATGTGGTGAAACACTTTGGTTTGCCAAGTGACATTATGAGTGATCAAGATGTGCGGTTTACAGGTCAGTTTTGGCATACTTTGTTCAGTATGATGGGGACTGATTGAAGTTTTTCACATCAAATCATCCTCAAACTGATGGCTAAACTAAATGAATTAACCACTTGCTATAAGAATACTTGAGGCATTTTGTGATAGCAAACCAACGTAATTGGTTTGGCTTGTTGAATATGGCATAGTTTTTCTATAATTTGCACAGGTCGTCGGTAACAGAGAAGAGTCTATTCAAACTTGTTTTAGGCATGCAGCCTATGACATCACTTAAAGTAGTGACGTTGAAAAGTCATGGCATTTACCCTGCTGCTTACAAGTATGTAAAAAAAAAAGCATTACATGCTTGTTGAGGCACAACACAGCTTAAGAAAGGCCCAAAAACGCATGAAGAAGTATGCTGATCAATATAGACATGCAGAGGAGCTTAATATTGGAGACAAAGTGCTTCTAAAGATCACTTCATAAATCTGGAAGCATATTCTGAGCAAAAGAAGGCATATGGGACTAATTCCAAGATATGATGGCCCGTTCAAAGTTGTTGAGAAGATTGGGGAAGTTTCTTATAAGTTGAATTTTCCAAAAAGGTTGAAAATGCATCCTACCTTCCATGTTATTTTTGTGAAACGGTTTCATGAAGATGCTGAAGACCCGGCAGAAATAAGTCAAACAGGGCTCCTCCTTTAAATCTGACGCAGTATAAGACCAAGATGGTGAAAATACTTAATCATCGGATTGTGGAAAACAGCAAGAGAAATACCAAGACAAAATTTTTGATACAACGGAAAGGCAAGAGTGAAGAGGATGCAGTTTAGGAGAAAGCTCAAAACTTAAGGCAATTTAACAAGCAGATTGAGGACTACCTCAAAACAACCTCGATGGGCGTTGAGTTCATATGGTAGGGGTACATAGTTAGACCCCCAGTGTAACACATGATGGTCAGCAAGACATGTCAAGGTGCACATTGGCCTTGACATGTGCTAAGACAAGAAATGTGATATCATGGTGACTATGAGATAGTAGGCAGCTTATGATGCCCAAGGAGCTGGAGTATCGGCAAAGCAGCCTTAGGCACAATAGGAGGCGATAGGCGCATGGAACCCAGGTGTACATTCGTGCAAGAAGTGACATAGACTCAACAAGGAGTTGGCATGATATCGGGACTGACTTGGCACAGGAAATAGCATAGCATAGGCGATGGCATTGGCATGACATCGACGATGGCATGGCACAGGCAATAACATTGGCATGACATGGTCAAGACAATGGTGTTGTCTAGCCTATGGCATGGACATGGTGATGACATGTTCAAGATACTAGCATAGTCTAGGAAGTGGCGTGGCCTAGGCCGTAACATGGCCGAGGCAGCAGCATGGTGCAGGCAGTGACATGACACCCGGTAAGTCATGATACTGGCAAGACAATATTGTGACTAAAAGACATGAAAATACAAGGACGAAATATTCTGTGTTGGAAGCTGAAAATATTCTAAGTGTGAAATATGGAAAAATTAGCTAAGAGGCAAGGCTGTCCATGTGCTTGCAGGGGCAGAGCTATAGTGTTGTACGGGGGTTCGGCCGAACCCACTAGCTTTCGCGTAGACCCTATATTTGTAAATAAAAAATTCGAAAAAGGTATATGATTATATATGTCCAAACCCACATGCAATGTAATCTATCGGTCTAGTGGTAAGTGTATCAACCTAGGCCCCCAAAGATGGGGGTTCGACCCCCACTAATGACATTTTGCTCAATGCTCAGTTGCTCATTTATTTTTTTTGCACTTTGCTGCACATGCTACATTTGACTATTATTTGTTGTTTGCTTTTATCCTTTTACAACAGTCAACATTCACACACTTTTACACTTTTTTATAAAAACAAAACAAAAAAACAAAAACAAAACTAATTATTATTAAAGAAAGGAGAAAAAAAACTTTACCCAAATATCAATACCCATGGCATTACCCAAATTGCACTTTTGTTGCTCTTCCAAGGTGTGTAATGTGCTTTCCATTTTTCTTTCAATTTTTGCAGATGCTAGATTGTTTATTGCTAGTCTCATAGTTTTGCATCAGAATTCATGAGTCAGGACCAATAAATTGTGATTAGATTTTTAATTTTGCTTTAGATTTTGGGTTGAAGTGTTTTAGTATGAATTATTTCTGCAATTCTGTTGGAACATATATTTTTTGTATTTTGTGAATTGTTATTGCAACGCAGTATAATAATTTTATAGAAAAATTTGTGCTTTGTGTTTCATAGGATCTTTAAGCAAGTGACAATAGGATTATAAAATTTTTCAAGCCTCAAATTCCTTCAGATACTGCTCCTAGCTCTTCTTTGCCAAGTTCTTCATTGCCTATCAATCTTTTCAGACTATCGAATAACAACAAAGAATTGGTAAAGTTAGATCTTAAATCAGACCCTGCTGAAAGAAAATCAATTACAGAATTTCCTTCAAATGTACGTGATCGAATATAGAGATATTACATACAAAAAAAACCTTATTAACCAGATAAATTTGAGTTTCCCATAAGAAATTTTAGAGGTACACAACGTCACTTTAATCCTGAATGGTTTAAACCTTCATATTCTCAATGGTTAGAATATAGCATTAAAGAAGATGTAACATTTTGCTTATGTTGTTATTTGTTTAAAAATGAGCTCAGAGGATATGAAAAAAAAGTGAGTGAATCTTTCACAATGGAAAGTTTTCAAAGTTGGAACAAAGGTATAGAAAGGCTTAAAATCATGTGGGTGAAGTGAATATTGTTCATCGTCGATATTTCAAGATGTGGGTGAAGTGAATAGTGTTCCGAACCCTCAAACTTTAAAGTTTGGATCCGCCTCTAAGTGCTTGTCACATGGGGAAGTTGTAAATTCAAATTTTGATTGTTTTGTACATGTGAAATTTTTAGATATGTAATTTAAATACTTAGATAAAGTTTGTTGAGTCATATGATAGGCATACAGGCCATGTCCAATGACATGCTGCCAAGTGTGGTAGTTGAAACTGCTTGTAACCGCCCATGTGCAATGTTCATATTGTGGTGTTGAAATTTGTCTAAGACAGTAAGGGTTGTAATGCCTTAGTAAATTCATGTGGCATTATTTTTTTGTAATTCTAAGAAAATAATAAAGGTTGGGAACTTGTTTCCTGTATATTTTGATTGTTTTACGTTGCTTAATACTTAGTCTATTCTACTTAGACTGTGTAGTGAGTGTTTGGCTGAAGTTGTGCAGCGTGGAATGACTGCCAAATGATGGTGGTGCAAAAAATAAGTCATCTCCGTCTCAGTATATTATCCTTTTCACAAACTTAAAATTCAAAATCGTACGAATGTAGTTGAAAGTTCACTTGAACTTTTTGTATAGCTTAAACTTAGTATTGGAAAGAAATAGGTATAAATATCATGGAATGCATATAGAGAATTCCTATTGCGTACACTATCAATTGGAAACTATCTCAATTGATTAATTATATTTTACAAAGTACAAAACGAGATGGTATGAAAGCACATTATAGTTGGACAAGTAATTGAGGCTAAATTAAATGCTCCACCATATAATCTTCATATGCAATTAAAAAAAATAGTTAGATTGTTAAAGCCATGGTTTAGAACTTTAAGCCTTAAAGAAAGAAGGGTAGTTGTAAATGTTGGATATGAGAGTTATTTGCGTTAGAATACGAGTGTATAGGGCTAACGCAAAATGATTTTGATCATCTTCTTTACCAACAAGCGACGATGAGATGAGGGTGTTGAAAAGGAAGATTATATTGATGGATTTTCACATGGTTAAAGATGCTTAGAGCATAGGAAATGGTGGCAACTATAGTGGAGGATGAAATGAGAATACGACTGAGAGGGTAAGTGGGGAGAATAAGCCCAGTTGTGAACATATGAGCATGCACTTGCTTGAGGGTGGCTATGTTTTTTATTGTTCTATGAGTTTGAAAAGTAGATTTTAGGATCAATGTTCTCATGTGATGTGCTCAAAGCTTTGCAATACAAACAAAATCTCTCACAAGTCATTAGTGCAGAATGAGAGATATCCCGTTGATGGTGAAGTAGCACAGGTTTAATCACACGGCAGAACTCAACACCAATTCTGATCATGCCCACATCTACAAATCAAAAATAACACTAAAATCACAGGTACTCAGACAACAGATGAAGGAAGTTCTTCATTAAGAAAAAAGAAAAATGAAAAAATAAATATAGAAAAAATAGTAGTAGACTTAATTAAAAAGTTGTTAGCAGAACAATTGCCTAAGGAGATAGCCATGAATCCAAAACTACCATAGAAAAGACCCAGAATTTTTTTAATTTCAAGAGAAGAAATAAGATCACCTAGAACTGGAACAAGACTGGGATTATCAGACGGAGACAATGACGAGTATGAACGAGAATACAAATCAGTCATGGATCAATTTGCCCAAGACCCAAATGCAGGCGATGATTCAGGAATGGAGTTTGACTCAGAAGTTTTACACCATTTGGATACGTAAACAATGGAGATATCTACAAAAGACAAAATAATAGACGTATGAAATATAAGATAAATAAATGAATGGAGGAGAATTAAAGAAAGATATTATCCGTCGGGCCCACCCAAGTTGATAAAGTCTTGCTAAAGTCTTTATAAAGGAGAAAATTGCATATGTAATGAAAATAAAAATGTCTACTAGACAATTTATGGATAGCATATAATAGAAGAGATAATAGTTATTTTGTTTCAGTTCTAAATGCATTAAGTTGTTATTTTACTAAGAAAAATACAACTTTTTCACAAGAAATTGTTATTTCCACAATATATTCGAGTATGCAGAATCTGTATATCAAAACAACAACGTCATCTAGTTCAAGTTTATAAACAAGAACACAATAAAGTATATCAATACCCTCAACACAACATCAAAATGATCTTTCCAAGAGGTGTATTTATTTTTCTAGAAATAATAGATGAAGTAGAAATGAATAAGGTCAAGTCGTCCAAATTCATAGAGTTTTCTTAAGGAAATAATTTCCCTCACTGTACCCGAGGTTGTGAAATTTTTCATCTCAGGATAAAATGGTCTTCAATCTGACTATAGCGGTACCTCAAATAGGTGGATTCTACGAACGCACTGAAAAATTTAATGATCACACAAAATAGTTTTTCAAGAGAAGAAGAAAAGTTTATAATTTGAAATTTCTGTAATTTCTATGTCAAACCTGTGGATGAAAACCAGGTTATTTATAGCCACAAGATGCCTTTTTAGAAAGGAGGCAATGGTTTACTCCAAAGGTTGCACCTTTGCTGTAAGTTCATGCCTGTTCATCAAAGATTGCATCCTTTCCTGAACAGTCATATCTTTCCATGAATCAATGTGTCTTTTGCTGAATGGTTACATCTATTTGTTCAACCAGTGCATCAATTCAATTTAAAAGCAGAAAACAGTGTATCAGTTCTGAAGCAATGCAACATTTCCGAAGTACTGCAACCGTTCTACGTCACTGTTCACGTAAAATAGTAGCATCAGTTCCTGCATCACTGTTACTGCATGCATATATACATACGTAAATGGAGGATTAAGCACAAAAAATATTTACTGCATTTTCTCTTGGCATTGTTCGGAATTCAAATAAAGTTTGTCCAAAAAGATAGATCTCATCGATCGATCATTTGACAAATCCAAATCCAAATCTAAATCCGAAGTCGAGGTCGAGTGAGCGACGACGACGACGACGCGAGGCATCTCTATTTTCTTGCCTCACTTATCCATGTGGAAGTGTATTTTAAAATATAAACACTTTAAAGTTCTCTTCTTCCACCAATGTGGGAGAAAGAGTAAACTTTCAAATTTTGAGTACACTTTCCATTTTGGTGTAACCTCAATTTTTTCTTTTCCACTTGATTTCTCCATTTTTCATTCAACACACATATAGAACCTAACAATCCCCCACATGAATGGTAATGGCTATTTTTCATAAAACTTTAACTGACAAGTATGTGATCATCAAGCAAAGACTGATTGCATCTGGATTAGTGGGTTTCTCTTTGAACTTTCCATAGTGAACATGCATCGGGTGCACTCGGTCAATCAGTAGATTTGATATATTTGAACCGTCGAGCTTTAATGTACACTTAGACAACATATGTCACACAACCAGCCTTTTTTACCATTTATGGTTCTTACGGTTTTATTCTTTTCAGCCATAAACAAGTCCTTGTATCATGAGAGCTTAGAGAATAGGCCTTTACTAACATTCTCTTTGAAGCGGCTTCCACTTCACCCTCACATAGGTGATTTCTAAACGTTCAATCCTGTAGATTAAACTATTTGGTCAAATCTACCATATTAGATAATCATTAAAAGACTTCTCACCTTAAGTCTTACCCTAGTGTACTATACATTGTCTATATCATTAGAATGGGTTGGGTAATTGAAAATATTGAACCTGTCATACACAACTTTGTTTGATCTCCTTGAACCTAGCTCTTGGGATCTCCAGTCTGCTAGGTAGAGCTACTGCCATGCTGACTTGTCCTAGTCCTTAAACCCATTTCCTTGGATGTCCTTTCTACTCCTTCTCTAGATAGGCCTTTTGTAAGTGGATCCGACACATTATTCTTTGACTTTACATAGTCTATAGTGATAATTCTAATAGAGAGAAGTTCTCTAACGGTATTATGTCTTCGTCTTATATGACGAGATTTACTGCTATACATCATGCTCCCTGCCCTACCTATTGTCGCTTGGCTATCACAGTGTATACATACTGGTGCCACTAGCTTGGGACAATACGGAATATCTTCCAAGAAATTTTGAAGCTAGTCTATCTCTTCACCAGCTTTATCTAATACGATAAATTCAGATTCCATTGTAGAGCGAGTAATACACATCTGTTTGGATGATTTTCAAGAGACTGCTCCTCCACCGATAGTAAATGCATATCCACTTGTGGATTTTACTTCATTTGATTCGGTGATCCAATTTGCATCACTATATCCTTCAAGTACCGCAGGATATTTATTATAATGCAAAGCATAATTTAGAGTGTATTTAAGATACCCCAAAACTCTTTTCATTGTCATCCAATGAGTTTTGTTGGGATTACTCATGTACCGACTTAAATTACTGATAGCGCATGCTATGTCTGGTCGTGTACAGTTCATTATATACATTAAATATTCTAATACTCTTGCGTACTCCAATAGTGAGTCACTTTCACCTTGATTCTTTCAAAGTGCAAAGCTCGCATCCAATGGAGTCTTGCAATACCGAATTCCATATACTTAAACTTGTCAAGTACCTTTTCAATATAATGAGACTGTGACAATGCCAACCCTTATGGAATGCGATGGATTCTTATACCTAAGATCACATCTATAACTCCAAGGTCCTTCATATCAAACTTGCTCTTAAGCATTTATTTTGTTGCATTTATGTCAAAAATGTCTGTACTGATGATCAACATATCATCCACATATAAACATACAATGACTTGGTGATTTGGAGTGTCTTTAATATAAACACATTTATTACATTCATTTATTTTGAATTCGTTTGCCAACATGGTTTGGTCAAACTTCGCATGACATTGTTTTGGTGCTTGCTTTAGTCCATATAACGACTTGATAAGTTTACACACCTTTTTTTCCTTTCCTGGAACCACAAAACCCTCAGGTTGCTCCATGTATATTTATTCCTCCAAATCTCTATTTAGGAATGTGGTTTTCATATCCATTTGATAGATTTGAAGATCATATACCGCCGCCAAGGCAATTAACATTCGAATCGAGGTTATCCTTGTTACTGGCGAGTATGTATCAAAGTAATCAAGGCCTTCCTTCTGTTTGAAGCCTTTTAATACAAGTCTTGCCTTGTATTTGTCAATAGTACCATCTGCCTTTATTTTTCTTTTAAAGATCCATTTAGAACCTAAAGGTTTATTTTCGGGAGAAAGGTCAACCAATTCCCATGTATGGTTGCTTAAGATTGAATCTATCTCACTATTGACTGCCTCTTTCCAAAAGGATGAGTCTAACGACGACATTACTTCTTTAAACGTTTGAGGATCATTTTTTAAGAGAAATGTTACAAAATTTGATCCAAACGAAGTTGACGTTCTTTGATGTGTACTATGTCTTTGATTTTCTTCATTATGTACATTCTCATTTGGTTTATCTCAAAGTCATTTAGATCTCCACTAGACTATTCATATCTAAGTTTATACGGGTAAATATTTTCAAAGAATTCAGCATTGTCTGATTCAATTACCGTATTTTCACTAATATCCAGATGTTCAAATTTATGAACCAAAAATCGACATTCTTTACTACTTTTAGCATATCCTATGAACACGCAGTCCACCGTTTTAGGTCATATCTTAACCTTTTTAGGTATAGGAACTTAAACCTTTGCTAGACACCCCCACACTTAGAAATATTTCAAGTTAGGTTTCCTTCCTTTTCATTTTTCGTAAGGAATTGATTGTGTCTTACTATGGGGAACTCTGTTGAGTATACGATTGGCCGTAAGGATAGCCTCCCCCCATAAGTTTTGCGGTAAACCAGAACTTATAAGTAAGGCATTCATCATTTCCTTCAAAGTTCGGTTTTTCCTTTCCGCAATTCCATTAGATTGAGGTGAATATGGGGCCATAGTTTGATGGATTATTCCATTCTCTACACATATTTGCTCAAAGGGAGATTCATATTCTCTGCCCCTATCACTTCTTATAATTTTGATCTTTTTGTCTAACTGATTTTCAACTTCAGTTTTATATTGCCTAAACGCATCTATTGCTTCATCCTTACTACTTAGCAAGTAGACATAACAATATCTAGTGCAATTGTTAATAAAAGTTATGAAATACTTTTTCCCACCACGTGACGGTGTTGACTTCATATCACAAATGTCAGTGTGTATTAAGTCTAAGGGATTGAAATTCCTTTCAACGGACTTATAAGGATGTTTCGCATACTTCGATTCCACACACGTTTGACACTTAGATTTATTGCACTCAAAGTTTCGCAAAACTTCTAAGTTAATCAGTTTTCATAATGTTTTGTAATTAACTTGGCCTAAATGTTCATGCCATAAATCATAAGACTCAACCAAATAAGACAAATTCGAACTTTTATTTAATTCAACAGTCATTACATTCATCTTATAAAGGTCTTCGATCAGATAGCCTTTTCCTACATACATTTCTCCTTTGCTAATTACAATTTTTCTAGAAACGGTTATACATTTGAATTCGTTCTTATCTAGAAGTGAAATAGAGATTAAGTTCCTACGTAATTCGGGAACATACAAGACATTGTTAAGTGTCAAGACCTTGCCCGAAGTCATTTTCAAGCATATTTTCCCTGTTTCTTCCACCTTAGCAGTAGCGGAGTTGGCCATGTAGATCATTTCTTCTACTTGAGCCAGAGAAAATAACGAAAACAACTCTCTGTTGGCACAAACATGGCGGGTGGCACCAGAATCCATCCACCATTCGCGAGGATTTCCCGTCAAGTTGCATTCTGTGAACATAGCACACAAATCATCGCATTTTTTACTGGATTAAATCATATTGGCTTGATACTTTTTCTTTTCTTTCTTCAAGGCTCGACAATCTGTGGACTTGTGGCCAATTTTGCCACAATTGAAGCATTTTTCCTTAAACTTTTTCTTGGGTTGATTGCTTCCATGTTTAACTTTCTTTCTTTTCTTCAAATTATTTTCGTCATCTTATACAATATGTGCTTCATTAATTGTAGAATTCCCCTTTGTCCTTCTTTCGGCAGCTTTATTATCCTCTTCAATACGAAGTTGGACAATAAGATCTTCAACTGTCATCTCCTTGTGTTTATGCTTTAAGTAATTTTTAAAGTCTTTCCACAAAAGTGGTAGCTTCTCAACTATCGTTGCTACTTGGAAAGCATCATTCACAATTAAATCTTCTGCTAGGACATCATGTATGATGACTTGCAAATCCTGTACTTGAGAGACAATAGATTTGCTATCTATCATATTGAAATCTAGGAACCGTGCAACAAGAAATTTCTTAATTCCCGCATCCTCTGCTTTGTATTTCCATTCAAGTGCCTCCCACAGTTCCTTTAATATGTTGGTTCCACTATAGACATTGTAGAGGTCGTGTTGGAGACCACTCAGAATATAGTTCTTGCAAAGAAAGTCCGAATATTTCCAAGCTTCTACAATAACGAAGTGGTCTTTGTCCAAGGTTCCCTCGAGCACCTCAGGAGCGTCTTCGCTAGTGAACCGTTATAGACATAAAGTGGTGAGTTAAAAGAACATCTTTTACTACCACCGCTTGAAGTCAACGCCCGAACATTTTTCGGGCTTCTCCGCCAGTGCCATTGTTGGCGGAGCATTTGTGCGACTTGATGAAGCAATATTGTTTTCCCCCACAGTCGTAGCCACATCATGCATTTGAATTTCAGTTGTCATTTTTCCTGTCACCACAAGACAGAAAAATTTAGTATTTTTCATAATAGTATTTAAAAGTTAAATCACTTGAAACTCTTCTTCTTGTTTCTAGTTAGCGATGAAGTTTTTATTACTTCGAATCGTCAACCGAGTGAACCTTAACTTGTGATGAAGATTTTATGTCTTCTAATCACTAGTTAAATTCAAGCGGAGTAGAAGCTTAAGCTTTAATCTCCCAAAACAAGTAATACAGATTCTGTAAATGTTATTTCCTTAAGATTGTTATTTCCACAATATATTCGGGTATACATAATCTGTATAACAGAACAACAACTTCATCTAGTTCAAGTTTATAAACAAGGAACACAATGAAGTATATCAATACCCTCAACACAAGATCAAAATGATCTTTCCAAGAGGTGTATTTATTTTTTCAGAAATAATAGATGAAGTAGAAATGAATAAGGCCAAGTCGTCCAAATTCACGGAGTTTTCTTAAGAAAATAATTCCCCTCACTGTACCCGAGGTTTTGAAATTTTTCCTCCCAAGATAAAATGGCCTTCAATCCGACTATAGCGGTACCTCAAATAGGCGGATTCTACGAACGCACTGAACGATTTAATGATCACACAGAATAGTTTTTCAAGAGAAGAAGAAGAGTTTATAATCTGAAATTTCTGTAATTTCTATATCAAACCTGTGTATGAAAACCAAGTTATTTATAGCCATAAGATGCCTTTTTAGAAATGAGGCAATGGTTTACTCCAAAGGTTGCACCTTTGCTGTAAGTTCATGTCTGTTCATCAAAGATTGCATCCTTTCCTGAACAGTGATATCTTTCCATGAATCAGTGTGTCTTTTGCTGAATGATTGCATCAGTTCAGTTAAAAAACAGAAAACAGTGCATCAGTTCTGAAGCAATGCAACATTTTTGAAGTAGTGCAATTGTTCTGCGTCACTGTTCATGTAAACAGTAGCATCAGTTCCTGCGCCACTGTTATTGCATGCATATATACATACGTAAATGGAGAATTAAACACAGAAAATAGAACAAATAAAGTTTGTCCAAAAAGATAGATCTCATCGATCGATCCAAATTCAAAGCTGAGGCCGAGCCGAGCGAGCGATGACGACGGCGCGAGGCATCTCTATTTTCTTGCCTCACTTATCCATGTGGAAGTGTGTTTCACAATATAAACACTTTAAAGTTCTCTTCTTCAACCAATGTGGGAGAAAGAGTAAACTTTCCAATTTTGAGTACACTTTCCATTTTGGTGTAAACTCAATATTTTCTCTTCCACTTGATTTCTTCATTTTCCATTCAACACACATATAGAACCCAACAGAAACAACCTGAACCAATAGTTAAAACACCAGACGGTAAAATATTAGAATTAAAAGGAAGACTAAAAATATTAGAAATAAGAGTTTATAACCTCAAAAAACATAAAGAGGTAATTACAGAGTTTATATGTATGCATATATATATATATATATATATATATATATATCACATAGGTAAACAAAAATTACACACCAGGGTGCTATGGGTAATTCCTTTTTAATTTGATAAGGCCAGGTTTTAAGATTCCTTCCTTTTTTAATCAACATATTGCTACAATTTATCCCAATAACTGCTGCCAAGGATGTGACCTTGTTGGTTTTTCATCATTGCCAGAAATAGTTGAAAATACCATGAGAAGTTTTGGAAAATGATGAGACCAAAAAATATACTTACCACGATTAGACGGAATCTTAGTAGTTCACTTGGTTGGCTAACCTCTACTTTTGAAGAAAAAAAAAGGAGTATCAGACATTAGATTCACGGCTAGCCTGCATCTCAACCATTCCAACCCCTATGAGATAGTTTGAGCATTCAATACCACAAGGCGGAAGGAGACAGAACAGAACCTTCGACACAAAGCCATATTTGTACTTTGCACGAACTTGGTGGGATCATGAAATTTGAACATAGAATTTTGGCAGATAACGTAATAGTAATCAACAAATAGCTACAAAACCAAATCAATGATTGGAAGTATGATGAGCTTACATAACAGTAATCAAAACACTAGATTTATAGCCTCTATCCAATGAGTTTAATACCCAAGAGCATGATAAATTGCCACGCACTATGTTTAGGTCACCAAAGTCAGCCTAAAACCTGAAAAATAATGTCAACTTTAAGATTTTAAAAGAAGAATTAACTACAATATGTTTACAAAAGTTAACATCTAAACTCTAGTGAGCTTTATCCAAAAACTTATAGGATTAAAAGATTTGAAAAATAATATGAAGCAAAAGAATCTTTTATACATTTGTGTGTCTCATATATAATATGTCGACACAAAAGATTGACTTAGCTATAACATTAATGTGTATAGCTGTGGGCTACAAGTAGACTAGAAAGATACGCTATTTTTCTTCCCATTTTTTTTTTTTTTGGTTTTCCATCTGTTGTCCGATACCCATATTGGAGCCCGACTAAATCGGATTCGCGCCGGGTAGGGCCCCATTCGGGGGGTAGCGCTCCCAATAAAGTTTTCTCCGTGCCCAGAATCGAACCCTCGACCTCTGGTTAAGGGTGGAGCAGCCTCATCCACTAAACTCTTCCCATTTATTACTATTACTTTATTGAGGAAAATTCAAAAATTGCGATACTTTAAGTTTTAATCATCAGTTATAGCGATAATTTGACAAACTGCCAATTTTACCATGATTTCACTAACTACCAAACTAAGTAATGGTTGATTTAAAGAACTTGGAATATAGTGTGTTGATTCATTTTTTATCAATGTATCAATTTTCGCTGGCAAAGCAAACAGATACAGATTGACAACTCCAAGTGAACTCGTTTGGTAGAGTGTATAAGAATAATGTATAATATAGTATATTAGTAATGCTTGCATTAACAATATTTGTATTAGTTATGCTTGTATTATTTCTTATACATTGTTTGATTTGATGTATAAGAAATAATATATCTTACAAAATTTCTATAAAAGAAGTGTTTGTTTACAAAAACACCCTTCTTTGACTTTGTACACTTTTTTTTGCAACAAAGTTCTTTTGTCATCTCAAACATAATTAGTATTATTAAACTAGTATATAGAGATTTAGGATTAATTCCAAGACTTTCGTCTTTGCGCGTGAAATATTACACTGACGAATTAACATAGTCGAAACAAAAATAAAATACAAGATGTAAAATTAACAAATAGTCTCAACAATTTTTTTAAATTTTCTTAAAGACCCTCGAAGCAGAACAAAAATATGTGGCGGTTATTTAAATCAACTATTCATTGTTGTAAATTAAAATGGCGGGAAAATAAATTGTGAAATGTTTTGAGAAGATTCACTATTGAAAATTAAAATGGCGAAAAAAGAAATTGTGAAATATTTTGAGAGGGAAATTGAGGGGTATTAAGGTCATTTAATAAGTTAATGCATGTTAAAAATCTTTGTATTACTAATACATAAGAAATGAAGTATATTACTAATACACACTTAACACAATAGAGTGTATAACTAATGCTTGCATTAGTCATACATAGGCAAAAAGACATACCAAATAAGATACTAGTAATACACATTAATTAATATATGCATTATATTTTCTAATACACTCTACCAAAACTTCTAATACACTCTACCAAACGACCGCATAGACTGAAACACATAAAACTCAAGCTATCGCTATATATCATGACTTTTCAAAACACTTGATATTTTGAGTAAATACAAAACATATGTTTTCTCAATCAGATAATTTTCCATATTTTATTAGTGTTGATCATCTAATCAAGCTTTTTTTTAAATAAAGGTTTATTCCACTAAAGCAAGATTAATTAAACTAGATGTCAGCTCGGTTCCGATATATTTAATTTTCATATATATTTTTTATTATTTTGAGGTGATACAGATACTAATATAGAAAAAACAGTGAAATATTTAAAGTATGTTTTGATAAATAGTTGGTCATAGTTTAAATTGGAAACTTGTACAGATGATAGTTTAGGTATGAAATACGAAAATCAAATACTCTAGATGTGTTTTTGACCCTTCACTCTTCCATTAACATTTTTATATCATGGTTTAATTGAAAATCAAATGAGAGAATGAGTCAAAATTTTGTTAGTTTTCTAATTTTATATGAGGTAAACATTGCTAATTACCAACTTATGGATCTCAAATTATTGCATGCCTTATTCTTTACCTAAACTTACTATATTTTACTTACACAATATCCATTGTCAACAAGCTAATTTGTCGAGTAGTGGTTTCTTTGTTGCTATTGTTTAGAAATCAAATAAGTTAGTTTCCTAGTATTTAGGCTATATGAATAACATGAATAGTTGTAACGATCTGAAAATTTGATGAAATATGTAAAATTTGTGACTTTATGTGATTTGAATATATTATCCCTCTCTGTAGTTCCATTATGGTATTTCTGGGGTGTGGGGGTGATTGGCATGGTTTCGATGCATTTTGGTATCATTTATGCGATATTGTGATTTTTTGTGGCTTCAACTACCCTATTTTGAACTTATGTGGATATCTTTTGATCCGTACAATAAATGTCTGAACAAACTATGCCAGCAGATCCGTAATGTTAATTTTAGTGTGGTAGCATGTTTGGTGTGAATTTATGGCTTTAAATCTCATTTCGATCCTTAGTTTGAAAAATTGGGATTTCGAATTTCGAGGATCAACTTTATAAAAATAATATTTTTAAAAAAAAATTGATATCACCGTTGAGTCTGGAGCATCGAATTCAATATGGTTCCATAATTCGTTTGCGTGTATCGGATTTCAAACGAATCTCGGGCACCCCTTCGATGTCCGTTTTTGGACTTAATTTCACTAAAAAAAAAGGTTAAATTGTGACGGAATATTTGAGACGGAATATTTTTGTCACAATTTGTTACAGAATTTTGACTAATTTATGACGGATTATTTTTGTACAAATATAAAAATTTTAATTTTTTTATTTTCACAAAAATTCAAAGAGTAACTGATCTGTGACAATTTTTTGACAAATTTAAATATAATTTTTGTGACAGATATATTTTTTGTCACAAATTAAAATTGATATGAAAAAATAATAACTTTCTGTCACAAATCCTTTACTAAATTTGTGACAGATTGAACATTCCATCACAATAATTTTTTTTAAAAATAACTAATGTAATTAAAAATTGTGACGAATTTATTCCGTCACAATAAAAAATATATATATATTTATATATATTTTTGACAGATTTATTTCCGTCAAAATCAGAAATGGGCGATTTCCCTCTAAAAAATTTTAACATTTTCAATTTCCCTCAATTTTATTTTTACATCTTTTTGAGTTTCCCTTCAAACCCTTCATTTTCATTTCAATTTCTTCATAGTGTTTCCCTCAAACCCTTCACTTTCTTCTCAATTTCTTCATTGTGCACAAGAAATCGAATTAACTAAGTGAGTTTGCTTTTAGGCACGGGAGTTGAAAACTTGCTAAAGGTCGGATTTTGTTGAGTCTTCATCGAACAAGTAAGTGTTGACAGTTGCACTGATAGTTTATAGATGTAGATTGTTTGTGGTGATTGCAAATGCACCCAGTGTTGATTATATGGATATATTGTAAAATTTTGGCTCCGACACTCTATATATGTATTGATTTCATGAATCATAAGGTATTGTTTTCTCAATCAATATGAACTTGGCAGAAAATAAATTATAATGGATGTATCCTTATAGAGAAAACAACGAATCTGGGTCAAGATTAATTTTAATTAGCATTCTTACCCAAGGGTGTCAAGTTGGGGTTGTCTCGAACTGACCCAACCCCCGTAGTCTTACATTAGGTTTGGTACTTGACAGGAGCCCTTCAAGTATGGTTGCAGTGTAGTTTTTTAAGTATGATTACAGTGTTTATGGACATAAAACTTAGTATGTTCAACTTTAACTAATTTGATTGTTGTAATACCTAGTCTAAGTTTGAGGTAGTGGATCTACTTATTTGCTGGGACTGGTCTACCTTCCATTAGTGTTGATAGTCGATAGATGTACATTGTCCGTGTTGATTGCAAATGCACCCTGTGTTGATTATGACCTTGTTCTGTTCATCTTTGTGTTGTTTCATTCTTCACTTGTTTAGCTTTTTGCAATTGATTCTCTAGAGAAAGAACTCGGGTTGTTGTTGGTATTCTAGGTTGTGAACTAGTGATGACTCCAATGACCATAATCATGATATAGCTTGTTTTTTTCATTGTTAACTCCATAAGAAGTTGGTTTTTGTTGTGTTTATATTTTAATCCAACGAATTTAGGTGATTTCTTTACATATGGTTATTGTCGTGAAAGATGCACTAGGGATATAAGTGTATCGTGGCCAATGCTAGTGTTCGCTCCATTACAATATGTTTCATTCTAACTAAGAAACTAACAAAAGAGCAAAAGTATGGCTTAAGTTAAAGAAACTGAACTGATGTGAACTGATAAAATTTATATATGAGTCAACACTATAGGTACAATAGACCTTTAGCTTTCAAAAAATGGGAAGGAATAGAAATTCCACCAAAACATCTGTGATTCCAGACTTTCTTGATGACTCTGTCAACTTTCCAACTATTCTAGCCTTCAACTGTTTCTTTAATGCCTTGAGGTATGATCCAGCTTATACGCATGGATAGAAACATAGACCACATGTCTGTAGCTACTGGGCAATGTCAACAGATTCTGGATTCTGATAGCACATGTAACCTTCTGCCTACCAGCTGAATTTTCCTTCTGTAGAGGTTGTCTTGCGTGAGACAAGCTTCTTTGAGAACTTTCCATAAGAAGCATGCAACTTTTGTGGGAAGCTTGATATTTTAAGTAACTTTAGTAGTGTTATCTGTGTTAACAGAGTGATTTTAGGAAACAATTCATTCAGATAAAGTTTATTTAAAATGTACTTAAGCTAATTAATGAAATATTTTGAATGGGTGAATATAGAAGAAACATCTGAAATATGTTAGGGGCAGTCTATATATACAAAACTATGACGATGATAAGTGTTATAAGGGAATACAAACTAGTTGAGATAAAGATTTGGTCGGTACATTTATGTTTGGTTTGGTGTTGGTCAGGAGTTTGTTTAGTTTGGTTGGAGATTAATGTCTGTTTAGGGGTGACTAATGGGTGATGTTTAGAGAACCTTTAGTTCCAGAAACCCCTTCTTTACTTTTTTTCTCAGTTCTAAGGACAACTTTTTAGGACCAAGAACAACGTCCAGAACTCAGGGGTAATAGGTTCACCCATTTCTAATTTTAAAAACCCTTAATTGTCCTAAAAGAAATTCAGTGGTATTTACTTTGTCAAAAGTTGTTTGTGGTATTAGAACAAAAATGTGCCTAAAATGAAGCAGTTACAGCTTACTGAGGACATGACCCTAGATTGGAAGGTCTGGAGGACGCGAATTAGGATAGAAGGCTAGTGCTATTTTGGTTCGTTAGTGTAGGGTATTACTTTGTCTTCACTATTATAGCATGAGATCAATATAGCTCTCATGAAGTAGTGAAGCCGTGTGGGGCCAATTTTGATTCACTACACTTGTTGCAATCTTTTACTCTTAAAAATCTAGTTTTGTTGAAATCTTGAAGTTTAGTGAAGCAGTGTGTGGCCTATTTCGATTTACTAGCTTTGTTGTTGACATCTTGTTATTCTTGTTATGGTTTACTTCTTGTGTTTGAACTTGATCCTGTATCAATACCTCTATGGTCCATCTTTTGATTTCTTCTAACTTTCTACTTGATGAGAGAGACTTTGATAACTGTTGTTGAACTATGACGCACGAATAATTCATGAATTTTAACACATTCATCAAATCACAATGTCACTATTTGTTTCTGAAATTTCTAATGGAGTTTACTTCTGCTATATTCATGTCGTTCTCTTTTTCCCCTTTTTTCTATGTTCCTCCCACTGCTCTTGAGTTTTTCCCAAACCAAAAACTCCAATCTAGAAATACAACACATTGATGGATTTCAGATTCTTTTCTTTGTTCGTTCAGTCTAGTCTTCGAGTTGGTTAACTAATACAGTATTTATTATTTCAACAAGTCACTTTATTTATTGAAAAAAGCTGAAATTGTTGAGAGTAAATAGATGAACAACAAGCTTTTAGAATAGTCATAGGAAAATAAAAATCAAAGCAAATTTCATACAAAACACTATAATAGACAAATGATAATATATAGATTATGGAATATAGAGATTCTCATTGATAATAGACAGCATCTTTATGTAGTTACTAACAGTATAGGTGATATTGGTATATATATGTATATTGTTAAAGCTGCATTTACAACGATGAAAATGTACAAGATTCTTAGTACAGATACCATAAAGCACAGATAAATGCTATAAGGATCAGTGATAAACTAGCTAAGTAAATGATCCTTTTTTCTATTAGAGTTGTAAAAAGTACTCCTTATACTTATACAGGAACAGTGATAACTTACACTACAAGGATCAGTGAGTAATCTATGACTATGCAATTTTAATTTTTTAAATTGGTCAAAAGTGAACATGTTCTATTCTAAATTTAATCCTGCCTTTTGTAAGTTAAAAACACCATACTTGGTACTCTTCTAAATTTATGTACCTATACATGATAAAACACTTTGTTAGACTCATCCTTAAAATACTTCTATAAGGTATCTCATTTCTGTATTCCTAAAATACTTTTTTTCAAACACCTACATCTTATAAGCTTCAAGAATCAGAAAATTTCACTACGTCCACCGACTGAAAAAGGCCATACAAATTGAAGGCCTAACTTGAGTAAAGAAAGTAGTGCTGATTGAAGAATCCATAATCCATGACCACAAATAAATCCATCAACCATGCTTTGCTGAGAGTGATCTAGAGGTCAAAATTGTGGCTGTTGAAATGGAAAATAGCCTGATGGTCTCTTCTCTTCAAGTTCTGCCTTTTGCACTTTTTACGAACACTAGTCTGACTATTTTTTTTATTCTGCCTACTACCATTTTTTTATTTTCGTACTATTTTTGTTGGCTAATTATTTGTATTTTTTAGGATAAAATGGAGGTTATCATAGCTACTGCTCTTTTGGGATCAACAGATGATTTATTAGAAGATCAAGAGCTCGATATAAATCGCATGTACTTTGATGTTATGGGTGGATCAAAAAAATAATGTGTGTATGGATTGGGCTCTCAAGCTTCAACCTTGTATAAAGATATGACATGCAATTTGCCTATAGTGTCCGATCATGTTGCCGAAGAGTGCATCAAAATACTTGAGAAAGAGGTGTCGTATATGAGATAAAATCAAGAGAAAGTTCTTCAAAAGCGTGTAGAGTTGGAGGTGCAACAACGAATAGAGCAAAAGGTTTCCCATTTGAGGCAACAAAGTGATGATTGATTCAAATCTATGGAGGAGCAATGGTCTCTCATGATGAGCGATATGACATTATCTTCTCGCTCATTTAGTAATCCTACTCTCCCTAGTAGGGACTAATCTAATGCTTAAGTGTTTAATATTTTGAGACTTTAGTTACGTGAAGTATCGACTTGAACATTGTCATACTTTTTTGGATAGTTATATGCTTTAACTTTTAAACATTGATAGACTTTTTCTTATTGAAGTTGTGATTTTGCATGTTTTAATTAACTTAATGCATTTTTTATTATAAATCTTGTATAATGTTTTATATATTTATATTTATCGTGAGAGAGAGAGCACAGTATTTTGTAATTATTATTTATTAATTAAAAATTTAAATAAATTTGTGACAGATTTAATTAGTCGCAATCTATCCTAATCTTTTACTAATATTGATAAGAGAGTCATATTGTGACTGAATTAGTCTGTCACAAATTATTTGTAACGAAATATATTGTCACAATTGTGGTGACTAGGTTTGAAAATTTGTTACGAAAATTATTCTGTCACTATTTTATAACAGAATATTCTGTCACAAAACTGTTATAAATTTATGACGAAATTTATGTCAAATTTAAGGATTTATATTGTGACAGACGATCTGTCTCAAGTCCGTCATAAGAAATTTGTGACGAAACTTAAATCCATCACAATGATTTTTTTATCAAAAGTTCTGAGACGCACGCTTTTTCGTCACAAATCCATCACAACCAATGATTTGTGACAGATTTGTGACTAAAATCTCTGTCGCAATTTAGCCATTTTCTTGTAGTGTAAAAATCTATCATAAAAAATTTGTAATATAAAAACAGCTTTTACCCCTCTTTTTATCCATTTTGCCCATTCTTTCACCTTACCTCTTGATAATTAAATCCTAAAATAGTGTAAGAGCTTAAAAGTGAAGCTTGTGGGAGCTTGGGAAGCTAGATTTTCTTGTGAGAGCTTGGAAAGCTAGATTAACATCTATTTCTCGATTCTATTATGAATTTAAGGTGAGATTTCATAATTTTCTACTCTAATTCTTGATTCTACTTCGATTTTTAATTTTAACACGAATTCAAAAAATTTATTCGGTAAAACTCAAAAATATTTTTTCTTCGATTTGAACCTCGTTTTTTACTCGATTTGACTTGGGTTTTCAACTGTAGATTCCTAAAAATATGAGGAACACATTTTTGAAGTAAATTTATGATTTTTATTTTCTTTTTCATTTCGGAGGTCTATTTTGATCCCAAATTAAAAGTAGGCAATATGGGCATCGCTAGCTTTGTTTTGCGCATATATTTCTTTAGCTCTATAGATGTATACGGAGACTATGTGATGATCTCCTGCATCATCATTAACATCTTCATCATATACATTGCGCTTGCTTTACTGTGTTTATCTTATGCTTGTATGGCCATATTGACTTGTCATCTATCTATTTGTTTTATATCTTGAATTGTTAAGGTCTAATTGTTCTATCTTCTCTTATTTGTACTTGATGATCTCGATTATACATGTTTCTCTTTGGTTTTACTTATATGTGATATTGTGTATATTTGTATCCCTATCTGGGGTGTTGTTGTATTATGTGTGGATATTGTGGAATTGTTAGTTCAAGAGATGTGGGTTACTGTTGTGGAACATTTTCTGATTGCAGGTGGCATGCCTTTAGTGCATATTTTGTATGCTTTATTTACTACTTTGTTTGGTCAGTCTATGACACTTACTGAGTACAAGTGGACCGTAGTCACGCCTACTGTGCCTTTTCGGTGCAGGTCCTAGATTGAGGGCACCTCAGATTGGTTGATTTCGAGCGCCTTCAGATTACTTAAGGTAGAAGTTGGACATTCATGCGTCCGGATTTTACCTCTATCTTTCTATTGTAGCTATGTCTTTATTTGTATTCAGAGGCAGATGTATATCCGGTGTGGATATTTCAATATATATAACTCATGATTTGTATTAGTAGTTCTTACACTAGTGACATCTAGTTTTGGAAATGTATGGTTTTAGATATGTTTCCTTCCGCATTATTCATACTTATGTGGCTCAGCTTTATTTTAGAAGCCCTACCTTGGGGGTATTTCTATCTTTTCTCCTTTGTGTATCAGTTTGGGTGATAGGCTTACTCATTAAGGTTCGCCGAAACGAGTGCCGTCATGACCCTTAGATTTTTGAGTCGTGACAATAATGAAAACATTTTAGATCAAAATAATTAGGAGTAATAGACATTGAAAGATTCTTTTTATCTCAAATTTTCTTATTAACACAAGATTTATTGTCCATTACTTTAACTGGATTATAAGTCTAGTGTTTGATTTTTTAGTTGCTTCTATTTAGTGCTTATACACATATCACCATACTTTCTTTAGTTTCTTTGATGAAATTGGAATGATATATGCACACTGTGCCCCTGCTTTTATTTAGTAATGTCATCAATAATAAGAACGAAATTATGGAAGAAGCTGGGGAACAAGGGACATATTCCAGTTTCATCAAATTAGAAAATTAAGAATGTAAGAAATAATTCTTTGGGCGCACAATTAGATCCGGATTTCACTGTTATACAAAAGTGACAAAAAATATATAGTATGTAGATCCCCTAAGGAAAAAAATAAATGTACAGTAATTTCATTCCTTTCTTTACACAACTTAGCCAAATTTTACCATGTTGATAATTAGGAGTTAATAACTTAAATGGTCACTCAACTTTAGACTTTTATTTCAGAAATTCACTTAACTTTGGATTTTACTCAAAAAATCACTCAACTTTAGTTATTTTACTCAGAAAGTCACTCAATCTATTTTATTATTTTTTAAATCAATTTTTGCTTATTGTGTAATTTCTTTTAATAACAAAATTTTAAAAAATACAAAATATTATTTTAATGACCCTTTTACTCTTTCTTTTATTCCCTTTTCATTTATTTCATACCTACAATTAATGTTTGAGAGCCTACAATCAATTTCAGATACGGTAGCCAGATGACTTGCATCTTCGTCGTTGTACACCTCAAAATTGTCAAAACTTATGAATCAAAAGAAAGACTACTACTTGTCTTTATCTGGATTTTACTTTATTAAGTGTGAGTTGTTAGCAAAAGAAAGTAAGCTTGTTAAAGCCTTTTTAGATTATACTGTCTACAAAATTTTTAAAGGTCGCCAGCAACATATTTTTTAACACTTATGCGAATGCAAATGAAGATTCAAAGCATCAAATGTAACTGAATTTAGAACTCATATATGTAGTAATTGTAACTAGTTTTGCAAAGATAATTAATATTGTCCTATAGACTAGAAAATTAAATGGATGTTTCCTGTTCCTTTTTGCTTGTCCAAATTAGGCTACGTTAAAGAAGTTAGACGCAACCTCCTACATACTTTTTTCGGTCGACCTCATCCCACGGGATTTGCGTGATGCAGTTTACATTTTTATGAGTGCACGGAATATTACAATGGAGCACATTTATTCTGTGTGCATCCAAAAGGTAGTGGCTGCAGGTTCCTTTGTCATCAAAGATCAAATGTATTCTTCAGATCCCTCTTGATCTGCAAATTTCAATGCAATATTTTTGTGTCAATGTTGAATAGAGTATTATAATGACATGAACAACACTCGCTCAACTCTTCAATTTTTTTTTTGTGAATTTTCACCATGAATCTTCTGTTCATGTGGACGTTTTCGTGAATCGCTGAACTGTTTGAATGAAATGTTGTCCACAAACTGATGTTAAGCCTGACTTTTACATCTTTCCTCCAATGTTGAAAGCTTGTGATAGTATAATTAATGGTCTAAGGATACACTGTGGGGCTTCAAAACTTGGGTTAGAGTGGGATGTGTTTGTAGCTACATCGTTGGTGCATATGTATTGTCGTTTCCAATCTGTGTGTTGCCTTAAGAATTTTTAAGGATATGCCTTATCGGGATATGGGTTGTTGGAATGCTATGATATCTGGGTAATTTTGTCAGATGGAAATGCTATGGAGGCATTGAGCTTGTTGGATGAGATGACATTAAAGGGTATAAAAATGGATTCAATGACTATTGCAACAATACTTCCTATATATGCACACTTTGATGATATTGTGCATGCAATATTAATTTACATGTGTAGGCTTTCAAACATTTAATTGTAGGTAAGAAACGAAAGAAAGGAGAATAAAAAAAAGGGTAAAAGGGTCATTAAATGAATATTTTGTATTTTTCAGAAATTTGTTATTAAAAAAGTATTCCACATAAGCAAACATTAGTTTAAAAATAATAAATGGGTTGGGTGACTTTCTGAGTAAAATATCTAAAGTTGAGTGATTTTCAGAGTAAAGTCCAAAGTTAAGTGACTATTTAGGATAAAAGTCCAAAGTTAACTTCGACTTTATTTATACCGGAATTTGCTCGTCGAAGTTTCTATGCGAAGTTTATCGAGTTAGCTTTCCAACGATATAAATATTTCTGAAAACAGATGAGTATCGGATATAAGCGAGCATGTTCGAAACTTGAAAATGGTGGACGCAATGAACACTAAATGTGCAGAAATTTTCTGCACACAAAAGTACTACAGCCAAACAGATTTTTGGGTCGACTTTAGACGATCATAACTCCTTGTACAAAATGAACTGTATGAGTTGCTATATATCGATGAGAATCCCCGAGAGTCTTCTTTCTAATGCAATTGGTTTCACCCAAATCCATTATCGGAGCAAAGAGTTATGGTCGATTTACTTTAGCCTATCAAAACAGTCCACCATGGACAGATTCGGATTTACTTAAATTTTAAGGGCAATATGGTCATTTTTCATCACCTCATGGACGAAAATTGGTCATTATATACATATACTTAGCCTCATATCCATCATTTATCATCCAAGTTATTGAAGAATAAGAAATCCTAGCCTAATTTCAACTCCAATTATCTTGTGATTCAACCGTAGAAAATCCAAATTGATTCCGTAGTTGTGTTCACCGTCTCGAGGGCTTCGAGAAGCACCCCTTATATGTGCCAACAGGACTTCGAAATCAAAAGGGTCATTTTATGGTAAGGATGTAAATTATGTTGGTGTTATTTATATGGATATGTATATATATGCATGTGAGCATAAGAAGTATGTTATTTGATTGTTGTTGAAAGATGATTGGAAGTGATGTTGGATTATTCTTGTGCATGGTTGGATTATGTTGAATTGTGAAGGGATTTGGTGTGATGATATGGTATTGAAATGATTATATATATATATATATACACATAAACCTATTGTTCAAGTTAGTTTTTGGAATGCTTTGCAAATATTGGTTGTATGGAATTACGAAAGAGAATTGTGGTGTTGGGTTGCTAATACTAGATGCCAAACATTTTATTGTAGATAAGTGATTGGTAAAGGCAAGAAGTTGTGTTGAATTGGTATCCGAATCTACAACGAGGTATGTAAAGCATACTCTAACAATGTTCTTTGGCATGAAAACACCAATGTTCCATCAAGTAAGATTCCTAGGTTGTCCAAAAACATGTATTGTTCTACGTTACCAACGAAGTTGTTTCCATTCTATAAAGTGTCAAAATGTTTCATTGATATACCAAAAAGCTCCTATTTCATTGTTGTGATATTGATGATTCTGAAACACATTGTTGATGTACCAATGAGTCTTTATTACATCGTTATTGTATAGAAGGTCTATTACTTGGTTCCTATTGATGTATCATTGTTCCAAAGGTACTATATTTGCATGAACACTAATGTAATAATCTCAAAAGCTTTTGAACTAAGTTATTGGAAAGATCTCTTATGTGTGTTACTTGATATATGTGTGGGTGGTAGCTCAGGTGCTTAAGCCTAGCATGGGCAGATCCCGATACTTGATATGATTACAGTTGATATGTACTGGGGGCAGCCTAATGGTCACAGTACGTTACAGTATTGATTATTGTTAGGTGGTTGGAGGTTCGGGAGGAGGAGGTAATGGCGAATGATAATTGTAAAGAATGATATGAATGAATGTATACCGTACCACAAATGTGTTTGAATTCAAGAACCCAATTCAGATTAATGATAATGTACATGATCCTAAAAGTGTTTATGAAGTGTGGTTCACTTCTATTATGATTTATTCACTTGTGTCTGATTTTCTTGATCCCCCATATCACATATGATTATTTACAGCTTTACATACTCAGTACATATTTCGTACTGACGTCCCTCACGGGGGAGGACCTGCATTTCATGCTGCAGGCACAGGTGCTTCAGCTCATTCACAGCATAGATAGGAGCCAGGTCATACAGCTATTGTTAGTGAGCTCCAGTTTGCTTCGGAGCTTTCCGAGTCGGTTCTTTATGTTTTGTTATTGTACAAGAGTCATGTGTGGGCGGGGGTTTGTCCCGACCCTAATTATGTCATGTATATCCTATAGGCTTTGTAGACATAAGGAAGGGTAAAGTCATGGAAGTTTATATAGTGATGTTATATTTGTATATGTGGTGACCCCGACGGCCAAGTATTATATATATATATATACATATTTGTGTGTGTTGTGCTGATACAGGTAATTAGACCCTTCTATATGCAACGAAGTGCTGCCCAAATTTTTGGTGACATGTAAGTGAAAGTACAGGTATTTGAACGGGTTCTCCAGGGCCTTCTCGGCTTTGGGTGCTAGTCCGGTCCGATGGGATTTTGGGGCGTGACAGTTCACCCTCCCCACCCATAGCCCATCTTCTTCATCTTCTCCGATCACAACTACCATCAACACCGTCTCCGCCATTGACGTCGCCACTGAGGAGAATGGTCCAATCTCCATTTCATCAAATACTTCAACATCCCCAAATTCTCAAAACATCTCAATTCACAACACTTTCTTCTACCGTCACTATTGTCGTCAGAGATAAGAACCACCTTCCATTTCACAAATTACTACACCACCCCCGACATTTTCACAAATACAAGTACATTTCTCTTTAAATTACTCTTCATATACGGAAAAGGCAGCTTTTTAGTTCTACATCATCACCAAAAAAATATTTTCCCCAATGGCAATCATTATTAAGCTCTTCATCACTCGTATTTTCCTTGCACTTCTCAACAAAGGTACTTTTGGTCCCAAATCCCCCATTAACATCATTATTTCTCCCCTTCCAACCCCACCCATGTCACGAAAATGTCCCCCCCCCCATTTTTTTTTTCATTTTCTCCATTAACACCACCAAATAATTAACAACCATAAAGACATCAATTTAAAATTTTTCTTCCATTAAAATATTATTTCAATCTTCAATTCTAACTCCTTCAGTTAGAAAGTTTCGACCATAACAATGCGGTTAGGGGGGAGGGGTTTAAGAAGGTGAAGAAGTGAAGAAGATTAACTCCTTCAGTTAGAAATTATCGACCATAACAATATATTTGGGGGCGAGGGGTTGAAGAAGATGAAGAAGATGAAGAAGTGAAGAAGTGAAGAAGATGAAGAAGTGATGAAGATGTTTTTCTTTCTTTCTTTCTTTCTTTCTTTATTTATTTATATATATATATATATATATATATATATATATATATATAAAGAGAATTTGTAAAATTTAAAAAGTGGATCCCAAATTTTTTTCACATTTTTTAGGTCATTCGCTCGCTGTTTTTTTTTTAATTTGCCACGTCAGCAATTTAGGCAGAAATTAATTCACTTAAAAGTTGTTAAGGGGGGCATATAATTGCCCAATTAATTTAAGGTCTAAAGTAAGTTTTGGCGACAAGTTTGAGAGGATTTGGATGTATTATCTCTTTATTTTGTAATGCGTCTTTTTTGGAACCATAAAGATGGATGATTAGATTGTCAACTGATTTAAATGTAATTGGACTTTTCTTCTACTTAAACGTGATGAAAGGAAAGCCTATTATGATGTTTAGATAGGTAAGGTACAGATATTACATAAATGATATATAATTCTGTATATATGATGTGTAGCTATGTATTAAATATATATATATATATATATATATATATATATATATATATATATATATATATATATATATATATATATATATATATATTCATATAAATAATTATATAATGTATATGTAATATATCAATATTATATAAATGGTATATAAATATGTATCTATATAATATAAATGTGTATTGACGTTGTATAAACGTGTACCTATATTGTATAAATAATTATGCAATGTATCGATATTGTATAAATGGTGTATAGACATATATCAATAATCTACACATAGTATACAAGTATGTAGTGATATTACACAGCTAGTGTAGAAATGTATATCGATGTTGTATAAATTTTATATAAATGTATATCGAAATTGTATAAGTAATACTACCTCCCTCCTTTAATGAACAATTCATCACATAAATCATCAAATTATATAAAATAAAATTGAGTTTTGTTGATAATATAACTCATAAATGAATTCCAAATAATTAAGTCAATCAACTATGAAATCAATGCGTGGCACTCAACCAATACATTCAGACTCACATCCTCACATGCAATAAACATGCAACTATACTCCTATCTCCTTCTCTTCTAACAATTCACACTTCACACTACTAATTTACGCTTCATCTCCATATATTCTTCTTAAAAACAGAGTTGCAACATTATTTCCTGCAAATTTTTGTTGCAACATTAATTTTTTTTTCCAAGAGTACTATATATATATATATATATATATATATATATATATATATATCTTGCTTTATTCAAAAAATCTATTTTTATTGCAATATTTTTTTAAAGAAAAATTATTGTTATTTAAAACCCTTGTTATTGTTAGAGTGGGTTAAAAGTTCTACATTAATTGAAATCTTTTTAAATTTTTAAGAAGAATAGATGAAAATGAAGAGTAAATTATTAGTGTGGACTGTAAATTATTAGAGGAGAAGGAGATAGGAGTATAGTTGCATGTTTATTACGTGTGAGAATGTGAGTTTGAATGTATTGGTTGAGTGGCATGTATTGATTTCATAGTGATTGACTTATTTAATTGAAATTCATTTATGGACTATATTATCGCCAAAACTCTATTTTGTTTTACATAATTTGATGATTTATGTGGTGAATTGCTTCATTAAAGGGGGGAGGGAATATTACTTATACAGTACCATATACGTTTGTTCATTATTTATATGATATCGGTATACATTTGTACACCAGATATCACATTATATACTATTTATAAAATATTGATACATGTGTATACATCATTTATATAATCTCGATACATTAGACAACTATTTATACAATATCCCTACATATTTATACAATATCAATACACATTTATATACCATTTACATAATATCAATACAAGTTTATACACCATTTATACAAATTGATATATTACATATACATTATATAACTATTTATATATATATATATATATATATATATATATATATATATATATATATATATATATATATATATATATATATATATATATATATATATATATATATATATGATTATATACCTTTTGTGTAATATTAATACGTTGCATAACTAACCATGATAATACGTTTTTCTTTCACTAAGTTTATGTAGAAAAAAATTTAATTATATTTAAATCAGTTGACAGTCTAATCATTCATATTTATGATTCCGAAAAAGACAGATCAGAAAAGAAAAAGGAAAAAAACTGATGGAGAAGCAACGGAGGAAACAAAAAGGTTAAATAGTTGTAAATTAATATAGTTGACACAGCTATTTTTGGCTATTTTTTGTGTAAATGGAAACATGGCTATATTTGTTTTAAATTAATTGTTTATTGTATATTTTTAAAATTATTCTTATTTTCTTTTGTAAAACATTTAACTCAAAGGGACATTTTGTATAATTTTTTTAAAATTTTATTTCTTTTATTGAAAAAAAATGCAAGCCTATTGCATCTCCTACTATGCACGAGGTTCGAGAAAAGGTTGGATCACAATAGACTATTGTATGTACTTTTATCTTACATTTTTGCAAGAGACTATTATCATAGTTTAAACTAGTGACTTTCTAGTCACAATGACAGCAATTTTAACAGTTACTTTAAAGTTTTCGTTTAATGCACAGATAAAGCTACTAATAATGTTTAGTCTAAATGAATTGAATGGACAGTTAGACTGTCCACAATGAATTGGGCTTTAGAAGTACATGGGCTAAACCATTAGTGGCCCATCCAGTTATTCACAACCCAAATGTAGAAACTCAACATATTAATCATTTTGATGGTCTTTATTCAGAGGTAGATTTGTTGTATAATGTATTAGTTTACATGAATACGATAATCATTGTCTAAACTCTATAATCTCTAGATGTATTAGGAGATTTACCAAATATTTGATTGTGAACTGTTAGGATTCGGACAGAATAAGCAAACCACAAGTAAAATAAAACAAGAACAACACACAGATTTACGTGGAAACCCTTGTGGAAAAAATCACGGGCAGAAGCAAAGGAGGTTTCACAATAATGAAAAAAGAGTACAATGTGGAGAAGACAGAATTTTCTGAATAATAAAATAACCTACTAAATCGCACTTATATATTACGTGCGCACAAATAGGCCCTAGGCCCAAAAACATAAAGGTCCATCAACCAAAATTAGGGTCACAACTCTAACAATCTCCACCTTGACACGAATTCTAATTCAAAACTCAAATCAATTTCAAGACAAACTCTCCACCTCTTCCACAAAAGCCCCTAAGGGCACATCTTAACAACTAACACTAACCAAGTCCAAGCAATGCTCAAACTTGTTACTTGGTAGTGTCTTGGTCATCATATCAGCGGGATTATCATGAGTACTAATCTTGCTCACCACAATATCACCACGAGCAATAATTTCACAAACAAAATAATATCGTACATCGATGTGCTTTGTCCTCTCGTGAAACATCTGATCTTTTGTAAGGAAGATAGCACTCTGACTGTCGCAAAAGACCATAGTAATCTGTAAGTCTTTGATAAGTTCACCAAACAAACCCTTCAATCAAATAGCTTTCTTGAAAGCCTCTGTAATCGCCATGCACTCTGTCTCAGTAGTTGACAAAGCAATCGTAGTCTGTAAGGTATCTTTCCAACTAATAGTACAACCACCAATGGTGAAAACATAGCCTGTAAGGGGCCTTCTTTTATCACGGTCTCCTGCAAAATCAGAATCAACATACCCAATTACTCCATCTCTATTTCGCCCAAACTGCAAACAAACATCAGCAGATCCATGCAAGTATCTGAAAATTCACTGAACTATTTTCCAATGTTCTTTGCCAGGATTTGCCATGTATCTACTAACAGCACTGACGGCATAAGATAAATCTAGTCGGGAACACACCATCGCATACATAAGAAACCTGACGACACTAGAGTATAGAACTCGAGACATATAATCACGCTCACATCTGTTTTTGGAGATAAAGTGGCCGAGGATTGAAGTGAGTTGCCAATGGAGTACTTACAGGTTTGGCATTTTGCGTATTGAACCTATGAAACATTTTCTCAATATACCTTTTCTGACTCAAATATATCTTACGTTTTTCTCTATCCCGCATAATTTTCATACCAAGGATCTTCTTTGTTGCTCCTAGATCCTTCATCTTAAACTCCTTACTGAGATGGGTTTTGACTTTTATTATCTCTCTCATATTCTTTGCTGCAATTAATATATCATCAACATACAAGAGAAGATACACAAATGAACCATCACTTACCTCCTTGAAGTAGACACAATTATCATATTTGCTTTTTTGAAACATATGAGAGGTCATAAATGAGTCAAACCTCTTATACCACTGCCTGGGAAACTGCTTTAAGCCATAAAGAGACTTTTTCAACAAGCATACATAGTCCTACTTTCCTGAGACTACAAAACCCTCTGGTTGTTGCATATAGATGTCCTCCTCAAGTTCTTCATGTAAGAATGCAGTTTTGACATCCAACTGCTCAAGCTCAAGATCATGCATGGACACAATACCAAGCAAGGCTCAAATCGAACTATGCTCTACAACTAGGTAAAACACAGCTGTGAAGTCAACACCCAAAACATGACTGTATCCTTTAGTAACTAGTCTTGCTTTGTACCTAGCATCTTCAACTCCTAATGTTCCTTCTTTCGTACTTGCAACGGACAACTTTCTTATATTTAGGCAATCTCATCAAATCCCATGTGCCATTCTTATGAAGAGATTATATCTCCTCCTGCATAGCAATCATCCATTGGCCAGAATCATCACAACTAACTGCCTCGGAGTAAGAAGAAGGTTCTTCACCAAAATCAATACCTTCTGCTACATTCAATGCATAAGCAACCAAATCTGCTTTAGCATACTTCTGAGGAGGTCTAATATCTCTTCTAGGCCTGTATTTAGCAATAGAATATTGTGGCATCACTGATGGTAAAGAAGAAATAGTATTACTCTGTATCTCCGGGCTAGACTGAGAAGTAGGCACTGGTGTAGTCTTTGCTCCAATTTACAATTCAACCTAGGTGCTTGACTGCTGCTGATTCATGTCCCTAAGCTCATTTGGAGGTGAAGCACTATATTTGGAGGGAGCCCAAAGCATGACAGTTTCATCAAACACAACATCCCTGCTAATTATAACCTTTCTGTTTTCTGGACACCAAAGCTTATAACTTTTAACACCAGGCTTATAAATCATAAATAAGCACTTGAAAGATCTAGTGTAACACTCCATATTCAAGTACATGTATTGGCGTATTCAAGTATGTGTATTTTTCTTATTTATAAAGAATTAATTTTTTTGCTTTTATTTATACCGGAATTTGTCCGTCGATGGTTCCATGCAATGGTTATTGAATAAGCTTTCCAACGATATAAAGATTTCCAAAAACGGATAGGTTTTGGATATAATCGATCACGTTCGAAACTATAAAATGGTGGCTGAGATATTTGGAAATAGTAAATGTGCAGGAAAATTTCTTACACACAAACTACTGAGGCCAGCTGAATTTTTGGGTCAACTTCGAACAATCATAACTCCCTTAATATAATGAACTGGGAGAGGTGAGACCTATGAAAAACAATATCTTTGAATCTTCTTTCCAATGCAATTGGTTTCATCCAAATCCAACGTCTGAGTAAGGAGTTATACTCGTTTTACTTCAGCCTATCAAAATAGATTTTTAGGGTGAACTTCAAACGACCATAACTCCTTGTACAGGACGAACTGGGTGGTCTACTTTATATGAAATGAAAGCCCTTTGAATTATCCTTCTAACGATACCAATTTTACCCAAATCCAATATCGGAGCAAAGAGTTATGGTCGATCTACTTTAGCTTATCAAAATAGTCCACCAAAGGACAGATTTGACATTATTTAAATTTTAAAGGCATTTTTGTCATTTCCTATTATCTTATGGACGGGAATATGTGTATATATACATGTATATGAGTTTAAAAACTCATTTTCATCATCAATCATTGAGGAAGAACAAACCCTAGCCAAATTTGACCTTTAAATTACTTTTGATTCAACCGTAGAAATTTCAAAGTAATCCGATAACTGTGTTTGTCATCTCGAGAGCTTCGAACGGCACCTATTATTTGTGCAAAATAGATTGCATAATCAAGAGGTGAATTCTAAGGTATGAATATTGTTTGCCTTTGTTCTTTTCCATATGTATATGTGTGATAGAGGATTATATGTATTGGTTGTTATTGAAAGGTGATGGAAATAGGGTTATGGACTAATTTTGCATGGTTTGGTTGTATTGAATTATGGAAGGTGGATATGGTAATTGAGTTATGGAAGGTGGATATGGCAATTGAGTTATGGAAGGTGGATATAGTGATATACTATTGAATTGATGATTATTTATGTCTATGGCTTAATTTGGTTTAATGGATTGGTTGGAAGGATAAATGAATCCAAACTTGATATTGGAGGATGTTGTATGAATATGCATGGCATGTGAATGTAATTGAAGTATAAGAGGGTTAAAGTGACACCCTTTATGGTGTAATTAAGGCTTACTACTTAACCACTAGTTTGGTGAATTCAAATAATTGAATTGTGACATTTGGTTGCTAATACTAGATTGCTATATATGTTCATTGTAGATAAGTAATCCGAAAAGAAGGAAAGTTCATTTGGGACTAGTATTGAAGGTTAACAGTCAGGTATGTAAAGCATACTCTATACCATATCTTTGGCATGAAAGTAAACAATTGTTCTATTAAGAAAGTTTCCAAAGTTATTCAGTAACATGTGATCCATAATGGTTTTGTATGATGTCCTACGTTACCAATTAACTTGTTCCCACCCTATAAGATGTCAAGACATTCCAATACTTGTTTTCCAAATCTTACATGTTTATTGCACTAATGAATGTCAGAAGGTATCCGGTTACTCAAACAAGATCCATGTGCTATTAATGACTCCAAAACATTTCATTGATATACCAATAAGTTCTTACTTCATTGTTATGGCATTGATGACTCCAAAACACTTCATTGATGTGCCAATGAGTTCTTACTTCATTGTTATTGCATTGATGGTCTATTTATATGTCTCTTATTGATATATCATTGTTTCAAAGTATCAAAAATGGAATGGCGATCGAAATAACAATCTCAAAGATTAACTGAACTAAGTGATGGAAGTTCTCTCTTATCAGGTGGTATCCCAGGGGCATAAGCCTATCATGCGTCGATCCCTATTTATGTGTTTATGGGTGGTATCCCAGGGGCATAAGCCTATCATGGGTCGATCCCAGTTGATATGTACTGGAGGCAGCCTAATGGTGACAGTACAGTACAGTAATGATTACAAAGATGATAAGAACGAAGGTAAAGTGATTGAATAAATACAATGTACAGGTTGTCACAAGTTCTAGTAAGTGTGGTCCACTCCTATTACGATTTATTCACTTGTTTCTGATTTCTATTGAGCTCCTATATCATATGTGATTATCTACATCTTTACATACTCATCACATATTTCGAACTGACGTCCCCCACGGGGGACCTACATTTTATGCTACAGGCACAGGTACCTCAGCTCATACACCACACAAGTAGGAGCTAGGATATCCAACTGCTTTTGGTGAGCTCCAGTTTGCTTTGGGGCTTTCCGTGTCATATCCAGTCGCTTTTGGTATTGTATAGAAGTTAGTTATATAGCGGGGTATGTCCCAACGTTAGTTTACACTCTATGTATTGTCTAGAGTCTTTATAGACCTAATGTACAGTCAAGGTGGTGTTTTTCTAATAGACATGATGGCTACAATGGCCAAGTATTGTATATACATATATATGTGTGCTCGAGCTTATATAGGTGATTATTTTCTTTTATATACGACATGATGTTGTCCGAATTTTAGGTTGTCATAGAGGTATGCATAGGAAGTATAAGGTTATGTGTTGGTTCTCCCGGGCCTCCTCGGTTACGGGTGCCAGTCCACCCCAATAGGATTTGAGGCGTGATAATAGTGGTATTAGAGAACTTCATCCTCGTGAGTCTATAAAGCCGTGTCTACGTAGAGTCTTGTTTATCGGTGTGCCGTGCACCACATCTATAAACAGGAGGCTATGGACATTTAGGAATTGTTTCTTTTCCTTCATGTATTAGATCGTGCGATAGAGTCTATATTGTGTATAAAGTAATAGGTGACCACTGAATCAGTTTGTTTCTTTTATTATAGTAATGATGCCGGTTACCAAAAGCAAGAATACCGGTAAACAAGTAGATGTGGCTGTCAGAGAGGGGACTAGTAAGTCACCCACTATACCAGCTAATCAAAGTGAGGCTCCACCTGAGCATGCATCAGAAACTTCTTCCACTCCGGAACAAATAAGAGGGAGGAGAACTATATCTCCAGAGCCACCTATTAATGCTGCTGATCAAGATCTAAGAAATGCAGTGCAACTTTTTACTCGTATTGTTGTTTGGCAAGCTTAAGGGCAAGCCTTTCCTACCACGGGTCCTAGTGGTACAGATAGGGTGGCTAGCCTTCAAACACAGGATTTTCTTAAGATAGATCCTCCCACTTTTACTGATCAGATCATAATAAGGATCCATAGGACTTTATTGATCAAATTCAAAGGGCCTTAGATGCTATGCGTGTAATGGGTAGAGAGACAATGAATTTAGCAGCATATAGATTCAAAGGAGAGGCTATATATTGGTACGAGGACTGAAAATGATCTAGGGGTATTGATGTACCACCAGCTACTTGGAAAAGTTCAAAGAGGCTTTTCTTGATCATTATCTTCTATTCGAGATTCGTCAGGCCCGTGCAGATCAGTTTTTAAATTTTTGTCCGGGGAATATGAGCGTAAGGGAGTACGGTCTACGATTTAATTCCTTGTTGAGATATCCTCATAATATTGTAGCTACTATGGATGACAGAGTTCATCAATATGTGGTTATGCTAGATCCATATCTGGTTAGAGATTGTACTATTACCGCTTTGAACAAAGATATGGACATAGCGAGGATCCAAGCTTTTGCACAAATAATGGAAGATCAAAGGCAGAGGAGAAGAACACAGGAACTAGAAAGACGATATTCCAAGAGGGCCAGAACAGGACAGTTCATGCCATCCCAAGGAGGGTTTAGACCACAGTTTTCTGCTAGAGCACCTAGGCCATTATCTTCTCATTCTGCAGCTAGTGCCCCACTATATTTCCAAGGGTCCAGATGAAATCAATTTGGGTATAGAAGTGAGAGTCAGAGTTAGCGGATAGTGGGGTACCAAGGTCAAGGGAATATGAGCTAATCGAGACCTCCTCAAAAGCCATGGAATAAATGTGGAAGGTATCATTTGGGCGCATGTTGGATGGGGACCAATGTTTTCTTTTGGTGTGGTATGTTGGGGCATATGATGAGAGAATTCCCACGAAGTGGCATAGGGGGTATGGCACGACCTACGAGGTCATTTGTTGTATCATCATCATCGATGCCTTATTCAGGAAGGGGTGCACAACCAATGGGTCGTGTTAGAGGTGATAGAGAAGTCACGAGTTCTAGCGGGGCTCAAAATCGTATGTATGCTTTAGCGGATCGACAGAATTTACAGGCTTCCCTAGATGTGGTTTCGGGTATATTTTCTATCTTTTCATTCGATGTATATTCTTTAATTGATCCCGATTCTATATTATCTTATGTTACTCCATTGGTTGTTGGAAAGTTCAAAATAATACCTGAACTGTTAGTTAAGCCATTTGAAGTTTCCACACCGGTTGGGGAATCTATTATAGCTAGAAGGGTTTACCAAAACTGCATAGTAACTGTTTGTGGTCGTGATACGATGGCTGATCTTGTGGAGTTAGAAATGGTAGATTTTGATGTTATAATGGGTATGGACTGGTTGGCGTCTTGTTATGCCACAATTGATTGCTGCACGAAAAAATTTTATTTCCATTTTCCAAATGAATCAGTCCGTAAATGAAAAGGTGAAATTAGCGTGCTAAGAGGTAGATTTATTTCTTATTTTAAGGCCAGAAGAATGATTTCCAAGGGATACATATATCATTTAGTTAGAGTAAGGGATACAAAAGTGGAGCCACCAACTCTTCACGCTATTCCGGTGGTAAATGAATTTTATGATGTATTTCCTGAAGATCTTTCAGGTTTGCCTCCTGAACGAGAAGTAGAGTTTGGTATTGATGTATTACCAGGCACCCAACCAATCTCCATTCCTCCGTATAGAATAGCCCCAGTAGAATTACGATATTTGAAAGAGCAATTAAAAGATTTGCTAGAGAAGGGATTCATAAGGCCTAGTATGTCCCCCTGGGGAGCACCAGTGTTATTTGTGCGCAAAAAGGATGGCTCGCTGAGGATGTGTATTGAATATTGACAATTGAATAAGGTGACTATTAAGAATAAATATCCTCTCCCAAGAATTGATGATTTATTTGATCAGTTACAGGGCGCCAAGTGGTTTTCTAAGATTGATGTGAGGTCAGGTTACCACCAAGTGAGGGTCAAAGAGAAGGATATACCCAAGACAGTTTTCCGAACTTGGTATGGTCATTATGAGTTTCTAGTTATGTCATTTGGGCTAACAAATGCACCTGCAACTTTTATGGATTTGATGAATAGGGTGTTTAAGTCATTCTTGGATGTATTTGTGATAGTTTTTATAGATGATATTCTAGTTTATTCTAGATCAGAAAAGGACCATGCCAATCACTTATAACAGGCATTGCAGACTCTTCATGATTGTAAGCTTTATGCAAAGTTCTCTAAATGTGAGTTTTGGTTAAAGTCGGTGGCATTTTTTTGTCATATTATATCTAGTGAAGGGATAAAGGTTGATGCTCAAAAGATAGAAGCTACGAAGAACTGGCCAAGGCCCCACAACGCCTACGGAGATTCATAGTTTTCTTGGGTTTTTCGATTATCATAGAAGGTTTGTTGAAGGCTTTTCTTCCATTTCAGCACCCTTAACCAAGCAAACCCATAAAGCATCCAAATTCTAATGGAATGATGCCTGTGAGAAGAGTTTTCATGATTTAAAGAACGAGTTGATTTCTACACCCGTGTTGGTACTTCCAGAAGGCACCGAAGGGTATACAGTGTATTGTGATGCTTCCAGAATTGGTTTAGGATGTGTATTGATGCAGCATGGTAAGGTAATAGCATATGCTTCTAGACAATTGCGGCCACATGAGAAAAATTATCCTACATACGATCTTGAGCTGGCAGCAGTTATTTTTGCTTTAAAGATATGGCGCCACTACTTATATGGGGTTCATGTTGATATATATACTGACCATAAGAGCTTTCAATATATTTTTAATCAGAAGGATCTAAATTTAAGGAAGCGGAGATGGCTTGAACTATTAAAGGACTACGATGTTGATATCTTGTACCATCCAGGGAAAGCAAATGTGGTAGCTGATGCGTTAAGTTGTAAGGCTATGATGGCGCCTATAGAAAGTCAAGGGATGATTAAAGATTTTCACCAGTTAGCTAGTTTGGGAGTTCGCCTTCTTGAAACTCCGGATAAAGAGCTTATCATACATAATGCTGCAAAATCTTCATTAGTAGCTGAAGTGAAAGAAAAGCAATATGCAGATCCTATTTTATTACAGCTTAAGGAGAACATTCAGAGTGGTGCGACCAAGGCATTTGAGCTTACGCGAGAAGGAGTACTTCAGTGCCAAAACCAATTGTGTGTGTCGGATGTAGACGGGCTAAGAAAGAAGATTATGTAAAGGCACATTGTTCAAGGTATTCCATTCATCAAGGATCAACCAAAATGTATCAAGATATGAAAGATATGTATTGGTGGAATGACATGAAGAAGCTCATTGCAGAATTTGTAGCTGAATGTCCAAATTGTCAAAGAGTTAAAGTTGAGCACCAAAAACCCGGAGCTTATATGCAATGCATTGATCTTCCAAGGTGGAAGTGGGACATGATCAACATGGATTTCGTTATTGGTTTTCCTCGTACATCTTGAAAGTTCGAATCTATATGGGTGATTGTTGATAGGCTTACCAAATCCTCACATTTCCTACCAGTTAGGACCGCTTACACAGTTGAAGAGTATGCGAAGCTGTACATTAAAGAGACAGTCCGATTACATGGAGTGCCAATTTCTATTATATCAGATTGGGGAACCCAATTTACCGCAAACTTTTGGAAGTCTTTTTAGAGGTGTTTGGGAAAACAAGTGAAGTTGAGTACAACTTTTCACCCTCAAACAGATGGACATGCAGAACATACTATCCAAACACTTGAAGATATGCTACGAGCTTGTGTAATAGATTTTAAGGGCAATTGGGATGATCATTTACCTCTTATTGAGTTTGTCTACAATAATAACTATCATTCAAGTATCAAAATGGCACCATATGAAGCTTTATATGGAAGGAAGTGTAGATCACCAATAGGATAGTTCAAAGTGGGTGAAACTCTTTTGTTCGGATAGGATCTTGTTTATTAAGACATAGAGAAGGTTAAAGTAAATCAGCAACGACTGAAAACAGCCCAAAGTCGACACAAGTCATATGTGGATAATAGAAGGAGAGGGCTAGAGTTTTCTATAGGTGATTTGGTATTTTTGAAGGTATCACCAATTAAAGGTGTAATGAGATTTGGCAAGAAAGGGAAGTTGAGTCCACGTTATATAGGCCCGTATAAGATCACTTGAAGGTTTGGACAAGTTGCATATGACTTAGAGCAACCCCAAGAGCTCTCATCAGTACATCCGGTATTTCATGTGTCAACGCTTCGAAAGTGCATCGGAGATCCATCACATATCACTTCTACTGAGGATGTGCAAGTTTTGGAAGATCTTACCTATGAGGAAGTGTCTATTGCTATTCTAGATCGCTAAGTTAAAAAGATGAGAAATAAAGAGATAGCATATGTGAAAGTACGTTGGAGAAATCGTCAAAGGAAAGAGATTACATGAGAAGCTGAGAAAGCAATGAAAAGTACCCTCATTTGTTCAATGATAAAGAGGAAGTTCAAGAAACGGAGTTAGAACATTAACAAGTAAGTTTTTTTTTTATATATGCATAGTATTTATGTGATGATGTGAATATTAATGATGGATTTGAACTTGTTTCGGTTGAATAACTACGCAAACATTCGAGGACGAATGTCCTAAAGGGGGGAAGGATGTGACACCCCATATTCAAGTACGTGTATTGACGTATTCAAGTACTTGTATTGTTCTTATTTATATGGAATTAATTTTTTTATTTTATTTATACCGGAGTTTTCCTGTTGATGGTTCCATGCAAAGGTTATTGAATAAGCTTTCCAACGATATAAAGATTTTCAAAAATAGATAGGTTTCGGATATAATCGAGCACGTTCAAAACTATAAAACGGTGGCTGGGATATTTGGGAATAGTAAATGTGCAGGAAAATTTCCTGCACACAAAGTACTGAGGCCAGTGAATTTTTGCATCAACTTTAAACGATCATAACTCCCTTAATATAATAAACTGGGACAGTTGCGACCTATTAAAATAAATATATTTGAGTCTTATTTTCAATGAAATTGGTTTCATCCAAATCCAACGTCTGAGTAAGGAGTTATACTCGTTTTACTTCAGCCTATCAAAACAGATTTTTAGGGTCAACTTCAAACGACCATAACTCCTTATACAGGATGAACTGGGTGGCCTACTTTATATGAAATGAAAGACCTTTGAATTATACTTCCAAGGATACCAATTTCACCCGAATCCGATATCGGAGAAAAGAGTTATGATCTATCTACTTTAGGTTATCAAAACAGTCCACCAAAGGACAGATTTGACATTATTTAAATTTTAAAGGCATTTTGGTCATTTCCTATTATATTATGGACGGTAATATGTGTATATATACATGTATATGAGTTTAAAAACTCGTTTTCATCATCAATCGTTGAGGAAGAACAAACCCTAGCCAAATTTGACCTTTAAATTACTTTTGATTCAACCGTAGAAATTCCAAAGTAATCTGATAACTGTGTTTGTCATCTCGAGAGCTTCAAACGGCACCTATTATTTGTGCAAACAGGATTGCATAATCAAGAGGTGAATTGTAAGGTATGAATATTACTTTCCTTTGTTCTTTTCCATATGTATATGTGTGATAGAGGATTATCTGTATTGGTTGTTATTGAAAGGTGATGGAAATAGGGTTATGGACTATTTTGCATGGTTTGATTGTATTAAATTGTGGAAGTTGGATATGGTAATTGAGTTATGGAAGGTGGATATGGTAATTGAGTTATGGAAGGTGGATATGGTGATATACTATTGAATTGATGATTATTTATGTCTATAGCTCAATTTGGTTTAATGGATTGGTTGGAAGTATAAATGAATCAAAACTTGATATTGGAGGATGTTGTATGAATATGCATGGCATGTGAATGTAATTAGAGTATAAGAGGGTTAAAGTGACACCCTTTATGGTGTAATTGAGGCTTACTACTTAACCACTAGTTTGGTGAATTCAAATAATTGAATTGTGACGTTTGGTTGCTAATACTAGATTGCTATATATGTTCATTGTAGATAAGTAATTTGAAAAGACGGAAAGTCCATTTGGGACTAGTATTGAAGGTTGACAGTCAGGTATGTAAAGCAAACTCTATACCATATCTTTGGCATGAAAGTAAACAATTGTTCTATTAAGAAAGTTGCCAAAGTTATTCAGTAACATGTGATCCATAATGGTTTTGTATGATGTCCTACGCTACCAATGAACTTTTTTCCACCTTACAAGATGTCAAGACATTCCAATACTTGTTTTCCAAATCTTACATATTTATTGCACTAATGAATGTCAGAAGGTATCCGGTTACTCAAACAAGATCCATGTGCTATTAATGATTCCAAAATGTTTCATTGATATACCAATAAGTTCCTACTTCATTGTTATGGCATTGATGACTCCAAAACACTTCATTGATGTGCCAATGAGTTCTTACTTCATTGTTATTGCATTGATGGTCTATTTATATGTCTCTTATTGATATATCATTGTTTCAAAGTATCAAAAATGCGATGGCGATCGAAATAACAATCTCAAAGATTAACTGAACTAAGTGATGATAGTTCTCTCTTATCGGGTGGTATCCCAGGGGCATAAGCCTATCATGCGTCGATCCCTATTTATGTGTTTATGGGTGGTATCCCAGGGGCATAAGCCTATCATGGGTCGATCCCAGTTGATATGTACTGGAGGCAGCCTAATGGTGACAGTACAGTACAATAATGATTACAAAGATGATAAGAACGAAGGTCAAGTGATTGAATAAATACAATGTACAGGTTGTCACAAGTTCTACTAAGTGTGGTCCACTCCTATTACGATTTATTCACTTGTTTCTGATTTCTATTGAGCTCCTATATCATAAGTGATTATCTACATCTTTACATACACAATACATATTTCGTACTGACGTCCCCCACGGAGGACCTGCATTTTATGCTGCAGGCATAGGTACCTCAGCTCATACACCGCACAAATAGGAGCTAGGATATCCAGCTGCTTTTGGTGAGCTCCAGTTTGTTATGGGGCTTTCCGTGTCATATCCAGTCGTTAAGTTAGTTATATAGCGGGGTGTGTCCCAACGTTAGTTACACTCTGTGTATTGTCTAGAGTCTTTGTAGACCTAATGTACAGTCAAGGTGGTGTTTTTCTAACAGACGTGATGGCTACAATGGCCAAGTATTGTATATACATATATATGTGTGCTCGAGCTTATACAGGTGATTATTTTCTTTTATATGCGATATGATGTTGTCTGAATTTCAGGTTGTCATAGAGGTATGCATGGGAAGTATAAGGTTATGTGCTGGTTCTCCCGGGCCTCCTCTGTTACGGGTGCCAGTCCGCCCCAATAGGATTTGAGGCGTGATAATAGTGGTATCAGAGAAGTTCATCCTAGTGAGCCTACAAAGCCGTGTCTACGTAGAGTCTTGTTTATCGGTGTGCCATGTACCGCATCTATAAACAGGAGGCTATGGACATTTAGGAATTGTTTCTTTTTGTTCATGTATTAGATCGTGCGATAGAGCCTATATTGTGTATAAAGTAATAGTTGACCACTAAATCTGTTTGTTTCTTTTATTATAGTAATGATGCCAGTTACCAAAAGCAAGAATATCGTTAAACAAGTATATGTGGCTGCCAGAGAGGGGACTAGTAAGTCACCCACTATACCAGCTAATCAAAGTAAGGCTCCAGCTGAGCATGCATCAGAAACTTCTTCCACTCCGGAACAAATAAGAGGGAGGAGAACTATATCCCCAGAGCCACCTATTAATGCTGTTGATCAAGATCTAAGAAATTCAGTGCAACTTTTTACTCGTATAGTTATTTGGCAAGCTTAAGGGCAAGTCATTCCTACCACGGGTCCTAGTGGTACAGATAGGGTGGCTAGCCTTTAAACACAGGATTTTCTTAAGATAGATCCTCCCACTTTTACTGGATAAAGATCATAACAAGGATCCATAGGACTTTATTAATCAAATTCAAAGGGCCTTAGATGCTATGCATGTAATGGGTAGAGAGACAGTGGATTTAGCAGCGTATAGATTCAAAGGGGAGGCTATATATTGGTACGAGGACTGGAAATGATCTAGGGGTATTGATGTACCCCCAGCTACTTGGAAAAGTTCAAAGAGGCTTTTCTTGATCATTTTCTTCTATTCGAGATTCGTCAGGCCCGTGCAGATCAGTTTTTAAGTCTTCGTCAGGGGAATATGAGCGTAAGGGAGTACGGTCTCCGATTTAATTCCTTGTTGAGATATGCTCATAATATTATAGCTACTATGGATGACAGAGTTCATCAATATGTGGATAGGCTAGATCCATATCTGGTAGAGATTGTACTATTGCCGCTTTGAAAAAAGATATGGACATAGCGAGGATCCAAGCTTTTGCACAGAAAATGGAAGATCAGAGGCAGAGGAGAAGAACACAGGAACAAGAAAGACGATATTCCAAGAGGGCCAGATCTACAGGACAGTTCATGGTATCCCAAGGAGGGTTTAGACCACCTAGGCCATTATCTTCTAATTCTGCAGCTAGTGCCCCACCATATTTCCAAGGGTCCAGATAAAATCAATTTAGGTACAGAAGTGAGAGTCAGAGTTCGCGGATAGTGGGGTACCAAGGTGTCACGCCCCAAAATCTCATCGGGTCGGACTGGCACCCGAAGCCGAGAAGGCCCGGGAGAACCCGTTTAAATACCTGTACTTTCACTTACATGTCATCAAAAATTTGGACAGCACTTCGTTGCATATAGAAGGGTCTAATTACCTGTATCAGTACCGCACGCACAAATATATATATATAATACTTGGCCTTCGGGGCCACCACATATACAAATATAACATCACTATATAAACTCCCATGACTTTACCCTTCCTTATGTCTACAAAGCCTCTAGGATATACACGACATAACTAGGGTCGGGACAAACCCCCGCCCACACAAGACTCCTGTACAATAACAAAACTAAGGAACCAACTCAAAAAGCTCCGAAGCAAACTGGAGCTCACCAACAATAGTTGTATGACCTGGCTCCTATCTATGTTGTGAATGAGCTGAAGCACCTGTGCTGCATCCTGAAATGCAGGTCCCCCGTGAGGGACGTCAGTACGAAATATGTAGTGAGTATGTAAAGCTGTAAATAATCATATGTGATATAGGGGATCAAGAAAATCAGACGCAAGTGAATAAATCATAATAGAAGTGAACCACACTTCATAAACACTTTTAGGATCATGTACATTATCATTAATCTGAATTGGGTTCTTGAATTCAAACACATTTGTGGAACGGTATACATTCGTTCATTTCATTCTTTACAATTATCATTCGCCATTACCTCCTCCTCCCGAACCTCCAACCACCTAACAATAATCAATATTGTATCGTACTGTGACCATTAGGCTGCCCCCAGTACATATCAACTGGGATCGACCCATGCTAGGCTTATGCCCCTGGGATACCACCCATAAACACATAAATAGGGATCGACCCATGCTAGGCTTATGCCCCTGGGATACCACCCACACGTATATCAAGTAACACATATAAGAGATCTTTCCAATAACTTAGTTCAAAAGCTTTTGAGATTATTACATTAGAGTTCATGCCAATATAGTACCTTTGGAACAATGATACATCAATAGGAATCAAGTAATAGACCTTCTATACGATAACAATGTCATAAAGACACCTTGATACATCAACAATGTGTTTCAGAATCATCAATATCACAATAATGAAATAGGAGCCTTTTGGTATATCAATGAAACATTTTGACACTTTATAGAATGGAAACAACTTCGTTGGTAATATAGAACAATACATATTTTTGGACAACCTTGGAATCTTACTTGATGGAACATTGGTGTTTTCATGCCAAAGAATATCGTTAGAGTATGTTTTACATACCTCGTTGTAGATTCGGATACCAATTCTACACAACTTCCCGCCTTTACAAATCACTTATCTACAATGAAATGTTTGGCATCTAGTATTAGCAACCCAACACCACAATTCTCTTCCATAATTCCATACAACCAGTATTTGCAAAACACTCCAAAAATCAACTTGAACAATAGGTTTATGTGTGTATATATATATATATATATATATATATATATATATAATCATCATTTCAATACCACATCATCAATACCACATAATCACACTAAATCCCTTCACAATTCAACATAATCCAACATCATTTCCCAATCATCTTTCAACAACAATCACATAACATACTTCTTATGCTCACATGAATATATATATATATACATATCCATATAAATAATACCAACATAATTTACATCCTTACCATAAAATGGCCCTTTTGATTTCAAAGTCCTGTTTGCACAAATAAAGGGTGCTTCTCGAATCCCTCGAGATGGTGAACACAACTACGGAATCATTTTGGATTTTCTACGGTTGAATCACAAGATAATTGGAGTTGAAATTAGGCTAGGGTTTCTTATTTTTAATAATTTGATGATAATTGATAGATATGAGACTAATTATATGTATATAATGACCAATTTTTGTCCATGAGGTGATGGAAAATGACCATATTGCCCTTAAAAATTTAAGTAAATCTGAATCTGTCCATGGTGGACTATTTTGACAGGCTAAAGTAAATCAGCCATAACTCTTTTCTCCGATATCATATTTGGGTGAAATTGGTATCGTTCGATAGATAATTCAAAGGGCTTTCATTTCATATAAAGTAGGCCACTCAGTTCATCCAGTACAAGTATTTATGATTTTTTGAAGTTGACCCTAAAAATCTGTTTTGAGAGGCTGAAGTAAAACGAGTATAACTCCTTACTCAGATGTTAGATTTGGATGAAACCAATTTGATTGGAAAGAGGACTCAAATATATTTCTTTTGATTGGTCGCAGCTCTCCCAATTCATTATATTGAGAGAGTTATAATTGTTTAAAGTTGACCCAAAAAACTGCCAGGCCTCAGTAGTTTGTGTGCAGGAAATTTTCCTGCACATTTACTGTTCACAACATCCCGGCCACCATTTTATAGTTTCGAACGTGCTCGATTATATCCGAAACTTATCCATTTTTGGAAATCTTTATATCGTTGGAAAGGTTATTCAATAACCTTCGTATGGAACCATCGACGGGCAAATTCCGGTATAAATAAAATAAAAAATTAATTCCATATAAATAAGACCAATGCACGTACTTGAATACGCCAATACATGTACTTGAATACGGGGTGTTACATCCTTCCCCCCTTTAGGACATTCGTCCTCGAATGTTAGCGTAGTTATTCAACCAAAACAAGTTCAAGTCCACCATTAACATTCACATCATCACATAAATACTATGCATATATAAACAAAAACTTACTTGTTAATGTTCTAACTCCGTTTCTTGAACTTTCTCTTCATCTTTGAACAAATGAGGGTACTTAGATTTCATTTCTTCCTCAGCTTCCCATGTAATCTCTTCCCTTTGTTGATTTCTCCAAAGTACTTTCACCGATGCAACTTCTTTATTTCTCATCTTCTTAACTTGACGATCTAATAGAGCAATAGACATCTCCTCATAGGTAAGATCTTCTATTACTTGCACATCTTCTTTAAAAGTAATAAGGGACGGATCTCCGATGCACTTTCGAAGCATCGATACATGAAATACTGGATGCACTGATGAGAGTTCCTGAGGCAGCTCTAATTCATAAGCAACTTTCCCACATCTTCAAATAATCTTATACGGGCCTATATATCTTGGACTCAACTTTCCTTTCTTGCCAAATCTCGTCACCCCTTTCATTGGCGATACCTTCAAAAATACCCAATCGCCTAATGAAAACTCTAGCCCTCTTCTTCTACTATTCGCATATGACTTGTGTTGACTTTGGGCTGTTTTCAACCGTTGCTGAATCACCTTGACTTTTTCTATGGCTTGATACACAAGATCCGATCCGAACATAAGAGTTTCACCCGCTTCGAACCATCCTATTGGTGATCTACACTTCCTCCCATATAAAGCTTCATATGGTGCCATTTTGATACTTGAATGATAGCTATTATTGTAGGCAAACTCAATAAGAGGTAAATGATCATCCCAGCTGCCTTTAAAATCTATAACACATACTCGTAGCATATCTTCAAGTATTTGAATGGTGCGCTCTGCTTGTCCATCCGTCTGATGGTGAAAAGTTGTACTCAGATTCACTTGTGTTCCCAAACTCCATTGGAAAGACTTCCAAAAGTTTGCAGTAAATTGAGTTCCCCGATCCGATATAATAGAAGTTGGCACTCCATGTAATCGGACTATTTCTTTAACATACAGCTTCGAATATTCTTCAACTGTGTAAGTGGTCTTAACGGGTAAGAAATGTGCGGATTTAGTAAGCCTATCCACAATCACCCATATAGAATCAAATTTCCGAGTTGTACGAGGCAAACCTGTAACAAAATCCATGTCGATCATGTCCCACTTCCAAATTGGAAGATCTATGCATTGCATATAGCCTCCAGGTTTTTGGTGCTCAACTTTAACTCTTTGACAATTTGGACATTCAGCTACAAATTCTGCAATGCTCTTCTTCATGTCATTCCACCAATACATATCTTTCAAATCTTGATACATTTTGGTTGATCTTGGATGAATGAAATACCTTGAAAATGTGCCTCTGTCATAATCTTCTTTCTTAGCCCATCTATATCCGGCACACACAATCGGTTTTGGCACTGAAGTACTCCTTCTCGCGTAAGCTCAAATGCCTTGCTCGCACCACTCTGAACGTTCTCCTTAAGCTGTAATAAAATAGGATCTACATATTGCTTCTCTTTCACTTCAGCTACTAATGAAGATTCCGCAGCATTATGTACGATAAGCTCTTTGTCCGGAGTTTCAAGAAGACGAACTCCTAGACTAGCTAATTGATGAGGATCTTTAATCATCCCTTTCCTTTATATAGGCGCCATCATAGCCTTACGACTTAACGCATCAGCTACCACATTTGTTTTCCCTGGATGGTATAAGATATCAACATCATAGTCCTTTAATAGTTCAAGCCATCTCCGCTGCCTTAAATTTAGATCCTTCTGATTAAAAATATATTGCAAGCTCTTATGGTCAGTATATATATCAACATGAACCCCATATAAGTAGTGGCGCCATATCTTTAAAGCAAAAATAATTGCTGCCAGCTCAAGATCGTGTGTAGGATAATTTTTCTCATGTGCCCGCAATAGTCTAGAAGCATATGCTATTACCTTACCATGCTGCATCAATACACATCCTAAACCAATTCTGGAAGCATCATAATACACTGTATACCCTTCGATGCCTTCTGGAAATACCAACACGGGTGTAGAAATCAACTTGTTCTTTAAATCTTGAAAACTCTTCTCACATGCATCATTCCATTGAAATTTGGATGCTTTATGGGTTAGCTTGGTTAAGGGTGCTGAAATGGAAGAAAAGTCTTGAACAAACCTTCTATAATAATCGGCCAACCCGAGAAAACTATGAATCTCCGTAGGCGTTGTGGGCCTTGGCCAGTTCTTCACAGCTTTTATCTTTTGAGCATCAACCTTTATCCCTTCACTAGATACAATATGACCTAAAAATGCCACCGACTTTAACCAAAACTCACATTTAGAGAACTTTACACAAAGCTTACAATCACGAAGAGTCTACAATGCCTGTCGTAAGTGATTGGCATGGTCCTTTTCTGATCTAGAATAAACAAGAATATCATCGATAAAAACTATCACAAATACATCCAGGAATGGCTTAAACACCCTATTCATCAAATCCATAAAAGCTGCGGGTGCATTTGTTATCCCAAATGACATAACTAGAAACTCGTAATGACCATACCGTGTTCGGAAAGCTGTCTTGGGTATATCCTTCTCTTTGACCCTCACTTGGTGGTAACCTGACCTCAAGTCAATCTTAGAAAAGCACTTGGCGCCCTGTAACTGATCAAATAAATCATCAATTCTTGGGAGAGGATATTTATTCTTAATAGTCACCTTATTTAATTGCCGATAATCAATACACATCCTTAGCGAGCCATCCTTTTTGCGCACAAATAACACTGGTGCTCCCCAGGGAGACATACTAGGCCTTATGAATCCCTTCTCTAGCAAATCTTTCAATTGTTCTTTCAATTTTTGTAATTCTTCTGGGGCCATTCTGTACGGAGGAATAGAGATTGGTTGGGTGCCTGGTATTACATCAATATCAAACTCTACTTCTCGTTCAGGAGGCAAACCTGGAAGATCTTCAGGAAATCCATCAGGAAATTCATTTACCACCAGAACAACGTGAAGATTTGGTGGCTCCGCTTCTGTATCCCTTACTCTAACTAAATGATATATGTATCCCTTGGAAATCATTTTTCTCGCTTTGAAATAAGAAATAAATCTACCTCTTGGTGCACCAATCTTACCTTGCCATTCAATAACTGCTTCATTAGGAAAATGTAAATATATCTTTTTCGTACAACAGTCAATTTTGGCATAATAAGACGCCAACCAATCCATACCCATTATAACATCAAAATCTACCATTTCTAGTTCCACAAGATTGGCCATCGTGTCTCGACCACACACAGTTACTACACAATCTTTATAAACTCTTCTAGCAATAATAGATTCCCCAACCGGGGTTGACACTTCCAACGACTTTTCTAATAATTCGGGGGTTCTTTTGAACTTTCCAGCAACCAAAGGAGTAACATATGATAATGTAGAACCGGGATCAATTAGAGCATATACATCAAATGAAAATATGGACAACGTACCCATAACCACATCTGGGAAAGCCTCTAGATTCTGTCAATCCGCTAGCATGACCCGCAGGTCGTGCGCCCCTACCAGAATAAGATACCGGTGACGATGATGCAATAGCTGATCCCGAAGGTCGTGCTACGCCACCTGCGCCCCTTCGTGGGCATTCTCTCATCATATGCCCTGACATACCGCACCAAAAACAAACATTTGTTCCCATTCGACATACGCCCATATGATATTTTCCGCATTGATTACATAGCTCTCGAGAAGGTCTCGATTGGCTCATGTTCCCTTGCCCATGATAACCCACTGATTGCAAACTATGACCCTCACTTCTTTGCCTAAATTGACTTCCTCTGAACCCCTGATGCTGTGGTGGAGCACTAGCTACAGAATAAGAAAATAATGGCCAAGGTGGTCTAGTAGAAAATTGAGGTCTAAAACCTCCTTGTGGCGCCATAAACTTCCGTGTAGATCTGGCCCTCTTAAAAGATCCGCTTTCAAATTCCTGTGTTCTTTTTCTTTGCCTCTAATCTTCCATTTTCTGTGCAAATGCTTGGATCCTAGCTATATCCATGTCTTTATTCAGTGCAAAAATAATACAATCCCTAACCAAATACGGATCCAATCCATTCACATACCGATGAACTCTGTCATCCATAGTAGCTATAACATTAGGAGCATATCTGGACAAGGAATTAAATCGAAGACTATACTCCCTCACACTTGTATTACCCTGCCAAAGATTTAAGAACTGATCCGCACGGGCCTGACGAGTCTCATATGGAAGAAAATGATCAATAAATGCCTCTTTGAACACTTTCCAAGTAGCTGGGGGTGCATCAATGCCCCTTGACCGTTTCCAGTCTTCATACCAATATATTGCCTCACCTTTGAATCTATATGTGGCTAACTCCACTGTCTCTCTACCCGATACATGCATCACCTCTAGGGCCCTTTGGATCTGATCAATAAAGTCCTGCGGATCTTCATTAAGATCGGATCAGGTAAAAGTATGCGGATCCATCTTAAGAAAATCTTGCGTCCGAAAACTAGCCGCCCTATCAGTACCGCTAGAACCCGCGGCAGGAATAGCTTGCCCTTGGACTTACCCAGCAACTATACGAGTCAAAAGTTGCACTGCATTTTTAAGATCTTGATCAACAGCATTAATAGGTGACTCTGGAGATATAGTTCTCCTCCCCCTTATTTCTTTCGGACTGGGGGAAGTTTCTGATGCATGCTCAGCTGGAGCCACACTTTGATTAGCTGGTATAGTGGGTGACTTACTAGTCCCCTCTCCGGCAGCCACATCTTGCTTACCGATATTCTTGCTTCTGGAAACCGACATCATTACTATAATAAGAGAAACAAACTGATTCAGTGGTCAACTATGACTTCATATACAATATAAGCTCTATCGCACGATCTAAGACATGAAGAAAAGAAACAATTCCTAAATGTCCATAGCCTCCTGTTTATAGATGTGGTGCACAACACATCGATAAACAAGACTCTACATAGACACGGCTTTGTAGACTCACTAGGACGAACCGCTCTGATACCACTTTTGTCACGCTCCAAAATCCCATCGGGTCGGACTGGCACCCGAAGCCGAGAAGGCCCGAGAGAACCCGTTCAAATACCTGTACTTTCACTTACATGTCACCAAAAATTTGGACAACACTTCATTGCATATAGAAGGGTCTAATTACCTGTATCAGAACAACACGCACAAATATATATATATAATACTTGGCCGTCGGGGCCACCACATATACAAATATAACATCACTATATAAACTCCCATGACTTTACCCTTCCTTATGTCTACAAAGCCTCTAGGATATACATGACATAACTAGGGTCAGGACAAACCCCCGCCCACACATGACTCCTGTACAATAACAAAACATAAGGAACCGACTCGGAAAGCTCCGAAGCAAACTTGAGCTCACCAACAATAGTTGTATGACCTGGCTCCTATCTATGCTGTGAATGAGCTGAAGCACCTATGCCTGCAGCATGAAATGCAGGTCCCCCGTGAGGGACGTCAGTATGAAATATGTACTGAGTATGTAAAGCTGTAAATAATCATATGTGATATAGGGGATCAAGAAAATCAGACGCAAGTGAATAAATCATAATAGAAGTGAACCACACTTCATAAACACTTTTAGGATCATGTACATTATCATTAATCTGAATTGGGTTCTTGAATTCAAACACATTTGTGGAACGGTATACATTTGTTCATTTCATTCTTTACAATTATCATTCGTCATTACCTCCTCCTCCCGAACCTCCAACCACCTAACAATAATCAATATTGTATCGTACTGTGACCATTAGGCTACCCCCAGTACATATCAACTGGGATCGACCCATGATAGACTTATGCCCCTGGGATACCACCCATAAACACATAAATAGGGATCGACCCATGCTAGGCTTATGCCCCTGGGATACCACCCACACATATATCAAGTAACAAACATAAGAGATCTTTCTAATAACTTAGTTCAAAAGCTTTTGAGATTATTACATTAGAGTTCATGCCAATATAGTACCTTTGGAACAATGATACATCAATAGGAATCAAGTAATAGACCTTCTATACAATAACAATGTCATAAATACTCATTGATACATCAACAATGTGTTTCAGAATCATCAATATCACAATAATGAAATAGGAGCCTTTTGGTATATCAATGAAACATTTTGACACTTTATAGAATGGAAACAACTTCATTGGTAATGTAGAACAATACATGTTTTTGGACAACCTCGAAATCTTACTTGACGGAACATTGGTGTTTTCATGCAAAAGAACATCGTTAGAGTATGTTTTACATACCTCGTTGTAGATTCGGATACCAATTCAACACAACTTCCCGCCTTTACAAATCACTTATCTACAATGAAATGTTTGGCATCTAGTATTAGCAACCCAACACCACAATTCTCTTCCATAATTCCATACAACCAATATTTGCAAAACACTCCAAAAACCAACTTGAACAATAGGTTTATGTGTATATATATATATATATATATATAATCATCATTTCAATACCACATCATCAATACCACATAATCACACCAAATCCCTTTACAATTCAACATAATCCAACATCATTTCCCAATCATCTTTCAACAACAATAACATAACATACTTCTTATGCTCACATGCATATATATATATACATATCCATATAAATAACACCTACATAATTTACATCCTTACCATAAAATGGCCCTTTTGATTTCGAAGTCCTGTTGGCACAAATAAGGGGTGCATCTCGAAGCCCTCGAGACGGTGAACACAACTACGGAATCAATTTGGATTTTCTACGGTTGAATCACAAGATAATTGGAGTTGAAATTAGGCTAGAGTTTCCTATTTTCAATAATTTCATGATAATTGATGGATATGAGACTAATTATATGTATATAATGACCAATTTTCGTCCATGAGGTGATGGAAAATAACCATATTGCCCTTAAAATTTTAAGTAAATCCGAATCTGTCCATGGTGGACTGTTTTGACAGGCTAAAGTAAATTGGCCATAACTCTTTGCTCTGATATCAGATTTGGGTGAAATTGGTATCGTTGGATAGATAATTCAAAGGTATTTCATTTCATATAAAGTAGGCCACCCAGTTTGTCCTGTACAAGGAGTTATGATCGTTTGAAGTTGACCCTAAAAATCTGTTTTGAGAGGCTGAAGTAAAACGAGTATAATTCCTTACTCAGATGTTGGATTTGGATGAAACCAATTGCATTGGAAAGAGGACTCAAATATATTTCTTTTAATAGGTCGCAGCTCTCCCAGTTCATTATTTTGAGGGGGTTATGATCGTTCAAAGTTGACCCAAAAAACTGGCAGGCTTCAGTAGTTTGTGTGCAGAAAATTTTCCTGTACATTTACTGTTCACAACAACCCGGCCACCGTTTTATAGTTTTGAACGTGCTCGATTATATCCGAAACTTATCCATTTTTGGAAATCATTATATCGTTGGAAAGCTTATTCAATAACCTTCGTATAGAACCATCGACGGGCAAATTCCGGTATAAATAAAATAAAAAATTAATTCCATATAAATAAGACCAATACACGTACTTGAATACGCCTATACATGTACTTGAATATGGGGTGTTACACAAGGTCAAGGGAATATGAGCCAATCGACACCTCCTCAAGAGCCATGCAATAAATGTGGAAGGTATCATTTGGGCGCATGTTGGCTGGGGACCAATGTTTTCTTTTGGTGTGTTATGTCGGGGCATATGATGAGAGAATTCCCACGAAGTGGCATAGGGGGTATGGCACGACCTACGGGGTCATTTGTTGTATCATCATCATCGATGCCTTATTCAGGAAGGGGTGCACAACCAATGGGTCGTGTTAGAGGTGATAGAGGAGTCACGAGTTCTAGCGGGGCTCAAAATCGTATGTATGCTTTAGCAGATCGACAGAATTTAGAGGCTTCCCTAGATTTGGTTTCGGGTACATTTTCTATCTTTTCATTCGATGTATATACTTTAATTGATCCTGATTCTACATTATCTTATGTTACTCCATTGGTTGTTGGAAATTTCAAAAGAATACCCGAACTGTTAGTTAAGTCATTTGAAGTTTCCACACCGGTTGGGGAATCTATTATAGCTAGAAGGGTTTACCAAAATTGCATAGTAACTGTTTGTGGTCATGATACGATGGCTGATCTAGTGGAGTTAAAAATGGTAGATTTTGATGTTATAATAGGTATGGACTGGTTGGCGTCTTGTTATGCCACAATTGATTGCTGCACGAAAAAAATTTATTTCCATTTTCCAAATGAATCAGTCCTTAAATGAAAAGGTGAAATTAACGTGCTAAGAGGTAGATTTATTTCTTATTTTACGGCAAGAAGAATGATTTTCAAGGGATACATATATCATTTAGTTAGAGTAAGGGATACAGAAGTGGAGCCATCAACTCTTCACGCTGTTCCGGTGGTAAATGAATTTTATGATGTATTTCCTGAAGATCTTCCAGGTTTGCCTCCTGAACGAGAAGTAGAGTTTGGTATTGATGTAATACCAGGAACCCAACCAATCTCCATTCCTCCGTATAGAATAGCACCAGCAGAATTACGATATTTGAAAGAGCAATTAAAAGATTTGCTAGAGAAGGGATTCATAAGGCCTAGTATGTCCCACTGGGGAGCACCAGTGTTATTTGTGCGCAAAAAGGATGGCTCGCTGAGGATGTGTATTGAATATTGACAATTGAATAAGGTGACTATTAAGAATAAATATCCTCTCCCAAGAATTGATGATTTATTTGATCAGTTACAGGGCGCCAAGTGGTTTTCTAAGATTGATGTGAGGTCAGGTTACCACCAAGTGAGGGTCAAAGAGAAGGATATACCCAAGACAGTTTTCCGAACTTGGTATGGTCATTATGAGTTTCTAGTTATGTCATTTGGGCTAACAAATGCACCTGCAACTTTTATGGATTTGATGAATAGGGTGTTTAAGTCATTCTTGGATGTATTTGTGATAGTTTTTATAGATGATATTCTAGTTTATTCTAGATCAGAAAAGGACCATGCCAATCACTTATAACAGGCATTGCAGACTCTTCATGATTGTAAGCTTTATGCAAAGTTCTCTAAATGTGAGTTTTGGTTAAAGTCGGTGGCATTTTTTTGTCATATTATATCTAGTGAAGGGATAAAGGTTGATGCTCAAAAGATAGAAGCTACGAAGAACTGGCCAAGGCCCCACAACGCCTACGGAGATTCATAGTTTTCTTGGGTTTTTCGATTATCATAGAAGGTTTGTTGAAGGCTTTTCTTCCATTTCAGCACCCTTAACCAAGCAAACCCATAAAGCATCCAAATTCTAATGGAATGATGCCTGTGAGAAGAGTTTTCATGATTTAAAGAACGAGTTGATTTCTACACCCGTGTTGGTACTTCCAGAAGGCACCGAAGGGTATACAGTGTATTGTGATGCTTCCAGAATTGGTTTAGGATGTGTATTGATGCAGCATGGTAAGGTAATAGCATATGCTTCTAGACAATTGCGGCCACATGAGAAAAATTATCCTACATACGATCTTGAGCTGGCAGCAGTTATTTTTGCTTTAAAGATATGGCGCCGCTACTTATATGGGGTTCATGTTGATATATATACTGACCATAAGATCTTTCAATATATTTTTAATCAGAAGGATCTAAATTTAAGGAAGCGGAGATGGCTTGAACTATTAAAGGACTACGATGTTGATATCTTGTACCATCCAGGGAAAGCAAATGTGGTAGCTGATGCGTTAAGTTGTAAGGCTATGATGGAGCCTATAGAAAGTCAAGGGATGATTAAAGATTTTCACCAGTTAGCTAGTTTGGGAGTTCGCCTTCTTGAAACTCCGGATAAAGAGCTTATCATACATAATGCTGCAAAATCTTCATTAGTAGCTGAAGTGAAAGAAAAGCAATATGCAGATCCTATTTTATTACAGCTTAAGGAGAACATTCAGAGTGGTGTGACCAAGGCATTTGAGCTTACGCGAGAAGGAGTACTTCAGTGCCAAAACAGATTGTGTGTGTCGGAAGTAGACGGGCTAAGAAAGAAGATTATGACAGAGGCACATTGTTCAAGGTATTCCATTCATCAAGGATCAACCAAAATGTATCAAGATATGAAAGATATGTATTGGTGGAATGACATGAAGAAGCTCATTGCAGAATTTGTAGCTGAATGTCCAAATTGTCAAAGAGTTAAAGTTGAGCACCAAAAACCCGGAGCTTATATGCAATGCATTGATCTTCCAAGCTGGAAGTGGGACATGATCAACATGGATTTCGTTATTGGTTTGCCTCGTACATCTCGAAAGTTCGATTCTATATGGGTGATTGTTGATAGGCTTACCAAATCCGCACATTTCCTACCAGTTAGGACCGCTTACACAGTTGAAGAGTATGCGAAGCTGTACATTAAAGAGATAGTCCGATTACATGGAGTGCCAATTTCTATTATATCAGATTGGGGAACCCAATTTACCGCAAACTTTTGGAAGTCTTTTTAGAGGTGTTTGGGAACACAAGTGAAGTTGAGTACAGCTTTTCACCCTCAAAAATATGGACAAGCAGAACGTATTATCCAAACACTTGAAGATATGCTACGAGCTTATGTAATAGATTTTAAGGGCAATTGGGATGATTATTTACCTCTTATTGAGTTTGTCTACAATAATAGCTATCATTCAAGTATCAAAATGGCACCATGTGAAACTTTATATGGAAGGAAGTATAGATCACCAATAGGATAGTTCGAAGTGGGTGAAACTCTTTTGTTCGGACAGGATCTTGTTTATCAAGACATACAGAAGGTTAAAGTAAATCAGCAACGACTGAAAACAGCCCAAAGTCGACACAAGTCATATGTGGATAATAGAAGGAGAGGGCTAGAGTTTTCTATAGGTGATTGGGTATTTTTGAAGGTATCACCAATTAAAGGGGTAATGAGATTTGGCAAGAAAGGGAAGTTGAGTCCACGTTATATAGACCCGTATAAGATCACTTGAAGGTTTGGACAAGTTGCATATGAATTAGAGCTACCCCAAGAGCTCTCATCAGTACATCCGGTATTTCATGTGTCAATGCTTCGAAAGTGCATCGGCAATCTATCACATATCACTTCTACTGAGGATGTGCAAGTTTCGGAAGATCTTACCTATGAGTAAGTGCCTATTGCTATTCTAGATCGCCAAGTTAAGAAGATGAGAAATAAAGAGATAGCATATGTGAAAGTACGTTGGAGAAATCATCAAAGGGAAGAGATTACATGAGAAGCTGAGAAAGCAATGAAAAGTACCCTCATTTGTTCAAAGATAAAGAGGAAGTTCAAGAAATGGAGTTAGAACATTAACAAGTAAGTTTTTTTTTATATATGCATAGTATTTATGTGATGATGTGAATATTAATGGGGGATTTGAACTTGTTTCGGTTGAATAACTACGCAAACATTCGAGGACGAATGTCCTAAAGGGGGGAAGGATGTGACACCCCATATTCAAGTACGTGTATTGACGTATTCAAGTACTTGTATTGTTCTTATTTATATGGAATTAATTTTTTTATTTTATTTATACCAGAGTTTTCCTGTTGATGGTTCCATGCGAAGGTTATTGAATAAGCTTTCCAACGATATAAAGATTTTCAAAAATAGATAGGTTTCGGATATAATCGAGCACGTTCAAAACTATAAAACGGTGGCCAGGATATTTGGGAATAGTAAATGTGCAGGAAAATTTCCTGCACACAAAGTACTGAGGCCAGCGAATTTTTGGATCAACTTTAAACGATCATAACTCCATTAATATAATGAACTGGGACAGTTGCGACCTATTAAAATAAAGATATTTGAGTGTTCTTTGCAATGAAATTGGTTTCATCGAAATCCAACATCTGAGTAAGGAGTTATACTCGTTTTACTTCAGCCTATCAAAACAGATTTTTAGGGTCAACTTCAAACGATCATAACTCCTTGTACAGGATTAAATGGGTGGCCGACTTTATATAAAATGAAATCCCTTTGAATTATCCTTCCAACGATACCAATTTCACCTGAATCCAATATCGGAGCAAAAAGTTATGATCTATCTACTTTAGCTTATCAAAACAGTCCACCAAAGGACATATTTGACATTATTTAAATTTTAAAGGCATTTTGGTCATTTCCTATTATATTATGGACGGTAATATGTGTATATATACATGTATATGAGTTTAAAAACTCATTTTCATCATCAATCATTGAGGAAGAACAAGCCCTAGACAAATTTAACCTTTAAATTACTTTTGATTCAACCGTAGAAATTCCATAGTAATCTGATAACTGTGTTTGTCATCTCGAGAGCTTCAAACGGCACCTATTATTTTTGCAAACAGGATTGCATAATCAAGAGGTGAATTGTAAGGTATGAATATTATTTGCCTTTGTTCTTTTCCATATGTATATGTGTGATAGAGGATTATCTGTATTGGTTGTTATTGAATGGTGATGGAAATAGGGTTATGGACTATTTTGTATGGTTTGGTTGTATTGAATTGTGGAAGTTGGATATGGTAATTGAGTTATGGAAGGTGGATATGGTAATTGAGTTATGGAAGGTGGATATGGTGATATACTATTGAATTGATGATTATTTATGTCTATAGCTCAATTTGGTTTAATGGATTGGTTGGAAGTATAAATGAATCCAAACTTGATATTGGAGGATGTTATATGAATATGCATGACATGTGAATGTAATTAGAGTATAAGAGGGTTAAAGTGACACCCTTTATGGTGTAATTAAGGCTTACTACTTAACCACTAGTTTGGTGAATTCAAATAATTGAATTGTGACGTTTGGTTGCTAATACTAGATTGCTATATATATTCATTGTAGATAAGTAATCCAAAAAGATGGAAAGTCCATTTGGGACTAGTATTGAAGGTTGACAGTCAGGTATGTAAAGCATACTCTATACCATATCTTTGGCATGAAAGTGAACAATTGTTCTATTAAGAAAGTTTCCAAAGTTATTCAGTAACATGTGATCCATAATGGTTTTGTATGATGTCCTACGTTACCAATGAACCTGTTTCCACCCTACAAGATGTCAAGACATTCCAATACTTGTTTTCCAAATCTTATATGTTTATTGCACTAATGAATGTCAGAAGGTATCCGGTTACTCAAACAAGATCCAAGTGCTATTAATGACTCCAAAACGTTTCATTGATATACCAATAAGTTCCTACTTCATTGTTATGGCATTGATGACTCCAAAATACTTCATTGATGTGCCAATAAGTTCTTACTTCATTTTTATTGCATTGATGGTCTATTTATATGTCTCTTATTGATATATCATTGTTTCAAAGTATCAAAAATGTGATGGCGACCGAAATAACAATCTCAAAGATTAACTGAACTAAGTGATGGAAGTTCTCTCTTATCGGGTGGTATCCCAGGGGCATAAGCCTATCATGCGTCGATCCCTATTTATGTGTTTATGGGTGGTATCCTAGTGGCATAAACCTATCATGGGTCGATCCCAGTTGATATGTACTGGAGGCAGCCTAATGGTGACAGTACAGTACAGTAATGATTACAAAGATGATAAGAACGAAGGTAAAGTGATTGAATAAATACAATGTACAGGTTGTCACAAGTTCTAGTAAGTGTGGTCCACTCCTATTACGATTTATTCACTTGTTTCTGATTTCTATTGAGATCCTATATCATATGTGATTATCTACAGCTTTACATACTCAGTACATATTTCGTACTGACATCCCCCACTGGGGACCTGCATTTCATGCTGCAGGCACAGGTACCTCAGCTCATACACAGCACAAGTAGGAGCCAGGATATCCAGCTGCTTTTGGTGAGCTCCAGTTTGCTTTAGGGCTTTCTGTGTCATATCCAGTCACTTTTGGTATTGTAGAGAAGTTAGTTATATGGTGGGGTGTGTCCCAACCTTAGTTAAACTCTGCGTATTGTTTAGAGGCTTTGTAGACCTAATGTATAGTCAAGGTGGTGTTTTGTTAATAGACGTGATGGCTCCAACGGCCAAGTATTGTATATACATATATTGGTGATTATTTCCTTTTATATGCGACATGATGCTGTCCGAATTTCGGGTTGTCATAGAGGTATGCATGGAAAGTATAAGGTTATGAGCTGGTTTTCCCGGGCTTTCTCGGTTACGGGTACCAGTCCTCCCCAATAGGATTTGAGGTGTTACATCTAGGTTCAAAATTTCCATTATCAACATGAGCATACGCAGGATATCCAAATATCCTGAAATCAGATTAACTAGCAGTAGTACCAGACCATACCTCTTATAGAGTCTTTTTATCATTCGTGACTGAGAGAGAGCAGTTAATAAGAAAACAAGCTGTGAAAGCAGATTTGGCCTAAAAAAACTTGGGTAAATCAGCATTAGAGAGCATACAATGCACATTCTTCATTATAGTCCTATTTATTCGTTCGGCCACACCATTCTGCTGTAGAGTGTGACGAACTGTCAAGTGCCTCACAATTCCTTCTGACTTATACAAAGCATTAGATTCATTAGAACAGAATTCCGATGTAAAATTTCATCCAAAATATCATTTGCTTCACTTCTTCAGAATTTTACCAACCTAGAAACCTGACAATCCTTCTTTGTGACCTGCCTTTGTCTGGGACATGCATCACATAATGCTTCATGTTTTTTAATGAAAATTATCATTTCTTGGAGATATGAAATCAATTAGGCAAAGAAACCGCATAAAGCTTCATTAGATAAATTAATTACTCCCTCCGTTTAAAAAAAAGAGACCTATTTGGACTTGGCAAAAAGTATAAGAAAATAAAGAAGATTTTTGAATCTTGTGGCCTCAAATTAAAGTTGTGTCAAACGTACCAAAATGTCCTTTAATCTTGTGGTCCTAAATATGCCATGTGGAAAGTTGAAATTAAAGTATTGCCAAAAAAGGAAAGGGATCTTTCTTTTTTAAACGGACTAAAAAGGAAAGTAGGTCATTTCTTTTTAAATGGAGGGAATACTAGATATTACCTTTCATTAGATCTCGAAGGATCATATTCTAATAAGAAGAAAACAACTTGCAACTTCAGTTTTGATAACTTACTACGTAAAAACTTAGGGTGTCCGATATGGAGGAAAATAGTTTTCAAAAAATTATTTTTACTCTTTTTCATGTCTGGATGGTCAAACTTACTTATCTTTTAATTGTTATCAACAACCACATGAGGAGCATATCTAGGTAACTAAGTAAACATGAGGGAATACTACCGCACGCTCATGCTCTATTTTGTAGCTTCCAACACTCGGATTTGATATGACCCTTCTTCTTGCAATAATTACAGGTTTTGTTTCTGTTTCAGGATTTTGGCCCATTCCTGTCATCATCCTAGAATTCCTCTCACGAGTCCTTCCGCCTTGAACAATAAGAACATCTCCTTGAGTCGTTGACCCATTCATAAGATTTTTCATCTTCTCCTTAGAGAACAATGCATCATAGACTTCATCTATGGTCAGGGTATCACGACTATATAAAATCATACCCCTAAAGGTCGTGTATGATGCAGGCAGCGAACACAAAAAAATCAACCCTAAATCTTTCTCATCATACTTAACCTTCAGAGTCTGTAAATCAGAGACGATTTCTTTAAAGATAGATAGGTGTCTTCCAAAGACGCATCCTCAGACATACGATAGGAATAAAGTCACTGGTTGAGATGCAACTTACTTGTTAGGCTCTTGTCATGTATAAAGATTCCAGTTTCAACCACAATGCAACGGCAGTGGTCTCCTTCAAAACATCCTGTAGAATCTTATTGGATAAATGAAGGTGGATCTGAGATAGAGCCTTCCGATCCTTACGTCGTTTGTCCTCGTCCATCCACGATGAGGGCATCTTATCAAACCCTAATAAAGCATCGTCCAAATCCATCTGAACGAGCGCAGCCGGCATCTTAACCTGCCATAACAAAAATCTGGTGTTGCGATCCAACAACAAAATATCATACTTCATGGTTGTCATCCCTGAGAAAACAATCAACCAAGCTTTGATACCAGTTTGTTAGGATTCAGACAGAATAAGCAAACCACAAGTAAAAGAAAACAAGAACAACACACTAATTTACGTGGAAACCCTTGTGGGAAAAACCACGGGCTAAATTTTCTGAATAATAAAATAATCCACTAAATTGCACTTATATATTACGTGCGTACAAATAGGTCCTAGGCCCAAAATCATAAAGGTCCATCAACCAAAATTCGGGTCACAACTCTAACATGAACTCATATATATTAATTTGAGATTTATTTAGAAATGTAAAACTCATTTAATGTTTTTTCTATAACTGTGATGTTTCGGTCAGTTTTCACACACCTCGTCTAATGTTTTTCTATAACTGTGATGTTTCGTTTAGTTTTCACACACCTCGTCTAAATTCAAAGGTTATCTTCTACCTGTCAGCTCCTAACAATAACAGATACCAAGTAATTCTATCGATCAAGGGTAGGACAGATGGAAAGAATCACCTATTATTTTTTTTCTCTTCTGGAATTTGAACAACTCATCTGAAGATATTACATTTACATTTAAATCGAGGAAATAGTTTTTCATATCACTTACTCCCTCGTCCATCTTTACTTGTTCACTATATTAAAAACAGATGTCTAATAATACTTGTCTGGTTTGTAAAATCAATGGATAATTTATCATGTTATACCCATTTTACCCTTGCTATTAAATACTATTCGTTATGTAATGTGTTTTTCAAAGAAAGAAATATATTATATTCAAAGGATAATAAAGTAAAATTACCTCTATCATTTATTAATTCTTAATGTGTGTGTCAAGTAAATAATGGACAACTATTGTTGGACGGAGGGATCACAATTTCAATAGAAAAAAATAGCTATTTTTTTCAGATTTTTTGTGTGTTATTTTTAGATTTTCATGAGTAAAAATAAACATAAATCTCTTAAAATTAAGGGTGTCAAACGGGCCGGCCCGACCCGGCCCGACCCAGGCCGATTAACTAACCCGGCCCGGTAAGCCCTAGGGCTTTAGGGTTTCGGGTCCCGGGCCGGGTTTTTTGTTAAAATGGGCTCGGTTAACCCGACCCGAACCAAGCCCAGTCCAGGCCCGCCGGTTAACCGGCCCGACCCGGCCCGAAAAATTAAAAAGAAAAATAATAAATAAATTTTTGGATTTTGGGCCAAACTAGCCGTTGGCCCAATGGCTATATAGCCGTTTTTGGGTCCAAACGGCTAGTTTGGGCCCATTTAATAAAAAAAAAAAAAATTTAAAAATATTTTTTAATCCCCCAAAAAAATCTATAAATACCCTCCAACTTCAAATCATTTTTCACACAATTTTTCACTCTCTCAAATCTCATTCTCTCTCAAATCTCAATTCTCAATTCTCTAATATTCAATATATTTAATTTCTTAAAGTGTTCACTTTAATTTTTTAATTTTTCGTTTACAAAGTACGAGCGGAAGTTTCTAAAGTCTCAATCTTCGGATACTTCCAAAATTTGGTATTGTCCTTCCATCTCTTACGTTTAATTTTTATTTATTGTATTAATTGTTTAATATTTAATTTTATTATATTTGTGTATTTTGAATATTTTTAGTTTAATTTTAATTTATTTTATGGATAAATTAAAAAACCTCGCTTCTAAAGGTGTTAAAAATTTTTGTCCCGGAAGCGGTAGAGGTAGTTCAAGTAATAGATATACCCGTGTGCCTTCGCCTCCGGTACCGCTTGGTACACCTTTTGAGGAAGAAATAGGTGTAGGTGCTCACGATATGGATTATGTAGAAGCTCAGGAAAATTACGGTATAGAAGAAGAAAATGAAGTAGATGCAGTTAATTTAGACGAAGATAATAAAAATATTGCTGAAACACCCGCAGTAGGAGATGCTAACGTTAGATCTGAATCAGTTAATCTCCCTTCCCGTCCTCCCAGTGCCCCAAAACCTTGTAAAAGAACTAGTATTGCATGGCAATTTTTTGAACGTATATCAGATATATAGGTGCAGTGCAATATTTGTCAACAAATATATAAGCATAGAAGTGGAGGCAAGTAAGGGGGCACGGGTACGTTAATGAGACATATAGCTGAAGATCACAAAAGAGAGTTAAATATTACAAAAGGTGGTGGGGACGTAGGTGGGTCAACGCAAACTAGAATGGACCCAACAACTGGTCAAGTAGCGAAAAAGTATAATAAATTGAGGGATAGGAAAGAAATAGCTAAAATGGTAGTTGTGGGTTGTTTGCCTTTTAGTTTTCCTTATTCTGATGCTTTTATTCGTTATATACAAGCAATTTATAATCCTATGTTTAATGGTATTCCTAGAACTACTTGTCGGTCTGATATTTTTAGAATCCATTCATAATATTGTTTTTATTTATCAACATTGTTAAAAAATATTCAATGTAGATTGTCCATAACTTCTGATCTTGGTCGTGCTGTAAATAAAAATGATTATTTAACCGTTACTTGTCATTGTATGGATAGTAATTTTGTGATGCAAAAACGTATTCTTGCTTTTTTATATGATGAAGATCGTAAACATACTGGACAATTTATTGCTGATTCTATTGTTAAAATTGCCGGATATTATGGTATAGAAAATAAAATTTTATGTATTGCTTTTGATAATGCTTCTAACAACAAGACTGCTATAACAAAAATAAAATCTACGTTATCACCGCCCTTGCCTGAAATTTTTCATATTAAGTGTGCATGTCATATATATAATTTAATTGTAAAAGATGGTCTTGACTTTTTTGAGCTTTATATTGAAAAAATTCGTCTTGCCTTTGGTTTTATTCAAGGAAATAATCGTAGATCGAGAATTAGAGAATTTAAACTTAAATGTCAAGAAAATGGACTTACACCGATTTTGATGCCTGAGGAAATTGATACTAGATGGAATTCTACGTATGAATTTTTAAAAACTTGTTATAAATATAGAATTCCTATTACACTAGCTTTTAACCAACATTGCGGTTCATTTGTTGATTCTGCTGATTGCATGCTACATAATTCTGATTGGGCTGTAATTAATGATCTTGTTAAGTTTTTAGAAAAATTTTATGTAGCTACGGTTGAATTTTCCGGTGCTTACTATCCTACTGTTTGTAATATTTTGGCATATATAGCCGATATTTCTGGTTTGCTCCAACAATATAAAAATAAAGAAGGTTATAAAGAAGCTGTTGGCGCCATGTTTACGAAATTTAAAAAATATTTTTTCCCGATTCCCCCTATTTACTTGGTTGGTGCTATGCTAAATCCGTGCATGAAATATAATCATATGTGTCACTTTAGTACTCTTATTTATACTAACTTAGAAATAAATACTAACCATGATTCTGAACAAGTACAACCTGATTTTTGGATGGCTACGGCTGATGCAAAGGATTATATAGAAAAATTATATAATCACTATGCTGATTTATTTGATTCAGTCGTACCTACAAATATCACTCCAACTGTCGCTCCTCAACCTCCCGAGGAGCCATCATCTTCTAAAAGGCCGGCACATAGTGGTTTTTCTGATTCGTTTTATGATTTAAATTGTTGGAACAGTGTTGATGAGAGAGCTTACACATCAACTTATCGGGAAGAGCTGAAATATTATCTTCGGACGGCACCAGAGGATCGCAGACGACGGATCAACACGCTGGATTGGTGGAGGAATAATGAATCACAATATCCTGTGCTTTCAAGATTAGCTAGATATATATTGAATGTTCCAATGTCAATCGTTGCATCAGAGAACGCCTTCATTCAGGGACGACAGCCGCTTAGAGACAACCGACACTCATTGGGAAGTAATGCAATGAATGTTCTAGTTTGCCTCAGAGATTGGATTAGAGCGGAAAGAAGAAACCAAGGAATGAAACCGGAGCCGAGCGACGAGCTGAAACTTGAAGAAATTATGACTTCATGGGAGAACTCAGCAGAATCAAGTCCAATGCATGGTTTTGCCCCCGTTGACTTCGAATATCCTATGCAAGTTCCCATTAATATTAACATGAATGAGTTGGAAAAAATGATGCATAATTTATAGATTTTTCATTCATGTAAATTATAAATTTTGGATCATTTTGCAATCAATAAAATTCCCCAAATTCATTCACTCCTTAGTCGTTGTTTTTTATTTTTTTTTTATTTAACGATTTAAAATTTTAAATTGAATTTCTAATTTTCTACTTTAAATTATAAACTTACTTCTAATATATTATTAATTTACTACCAAATATTATTAATGTATTATATTAAGTAGCATATGTTTTGTATATTTGTGCATATATCTTCTATAGAAGTGTATATTTAACGTATACATGTGTATATGTTTTATAAATTAGTATATAAGTATATCTATACATATTTTAATGTATATATAATGTAGTATATTTTATAAGTAGTAGTATTTATACATTTAATGGTGCGTATACACGTGTATATATCTTCTATATAAGTGTATATTTAATGTATACATGTGTATATGTTTTATAAATTAGTATATAACTATACAAATATATATTGTAATGTATATACATTATAGTATATTTCATTTAAAGTATTACATATACATAGAATAGAGTGTATATATGTGAATGGATCTTCTATAGACGTGTATATTTAACGTATACATGTGTATATATTTTACAAATTAGTATATAACTATACAAATATATATTGTAATGTATATATATTGCATATATCTCATTTAAAGTATTACATATACATAGAATAGAGTGTATATATGTGAATAGATCTTCTATAGACGTGTATATTTAACGTATACATTACTTTATGTTTTATAAATTAGTATATATATTGTAGTATATACTTTTTTTAAAGTAGTACATATATATTGAATGGTGCGTATATATGTGTATATATCTTCTATAGACGTATATCTTTAAAGTATACAAGTGTATATGTTTTATAAATTAGTATGTAACTATATATATATACATATTGTTGTATATATATATATGTATATCACTACATTGTAGTATATATTTTATTTAAAGTAGTACATATATATTGAATGGTGCATATATATGTGTATATATCTTCTAAAGTAGTATATATTTAACGTATACATGTGTATATGTTTTATAAATTAGTATATATATATATTGTAGTGTATATATATATATATATATATATATATTATACTATTATAGCATATGTTTTATTTAAAGTATTACGTATAGTCATATATAATTATATATTCAATGGTACGTATATATGTGTAATTGTTTATACTTTATATATTTTTTTTAAAATATATATTATATATTGGAGTGTATATAGTGTATATTGGAGTGTATATAGTGTATATTGCATTATTTATTTATTTTTTAAACGGGTTTGACCGGTTTTTAATTGGGTTTGACCCGGTTTGATTGAGTTTTGGTGGGTTTGACCGGATTGAGTTAAGTGGGCCGGGATCGGGTGGGTATTAATTTTTTTACTGTTTGGCCCGGGTCGGGCCGGCCCGGTTAACGCCAAACCCGGCCCGTAACCGGCCTGTAACCCGGGCAAAATGGGAGGGCCGGTTCCGGGTTGGTCCGGCCCGTCCCGTTAGACACCCTTACTTAAAATAGATATAAAACTAAAATAAATCTATAAAGAATCACAAAATCAATTCCCTAAGTGTAATTTAATTTTCTTATAACCGAACGAGGAGTAAGATTTATGTAAAAGAGGAATTAAGTAAATATGTGAATGGTAGGTGGGTGGTAGATGTGTAACATTTATTGTTAGTGCACGTCCTCAATGAAAAAATAAGTGAGGTATAAAACCCTAATGCACAAATATAGCGTTAAAATTCGATATTCCATGGCCTGGGAAATTTTAATATAGTAGTTTAGGTTAATTTAGGCAGCATATTTCCACTAAATAGAACAAACACATGTTAATGATTGAAAATGTGATTTTTAAAGTTCAATTCATTGTTCAAATTCAGCACATTTATTTAGGTTGCATGACCTAATGGTTAGGTTGCAATTTTGTTCTTTTTTTCTTTTGGTGCGTACGAAAAAATAAGAGCGTCACAATTTAAATTCATAACATGTATTATATGCTTCCCCTAATAGACCTCATGCATTTGTCTTTTGAGTCATGTTAATAACTAGTCCAAAAAAACATATCTATTATGTGAACTTATGATATATCTTATAAAATTATTCACTTTCCTCTCCTATTTACCTAAGGATTATGTAACGGTTTTGCTTCTTCATAAGCTTATCAATCCTTCTCGGTAGTAAGTCACCCTTAGTCATGGGTGTCACATCCATCCTCCACCCTTAGTCATGGGTGTCACATCCATCCTCCCTCCCCCGCTCCCCCGTCCCCCTCCTTCCCTTAAGGATTCATGAGCGTTCTCGTTGAGGTTTATCCCATCATCATATTACAGGAAGTGTTCAGTTTTGATACTATATTTGTTATAATTCAAGTTCATGACATATATTATTTGTTTTGGCACAATAAGTCTCATAGATTTGTCCCTTGTGCTATGGCATTACTGATGCCCAAAAATTTGTTTATCATGTGACTTTGTAATATATGATATAAAGCTTTTTACTTTTCACTTTCCTTCCGATGTAAAATTTCATCTAAAATATCATTTGGTTCAGAATTTTACCAACCTAGAAATCTGACAATCCTTCTTTGTGACCTGCCTTTGTCTGGGACATGCATCACATAATGCTTCATGTTTTTTAATGAAAATTATCATTTCTTGGAGATATGAAATCAATTAGGCAAAGAAACCGCATAAAGCTTCATTAGATAAATTAATTACTCCATCTGTTTAAAAAAAATGACCTATTTTGACTTGACACAAAGTTTAAGAAAATAAAGAAGATTTTTGAATCTTGTGGCCTCAAATTAAAGTTGTGTCAAACATACCAAAATGTCCTTTAATCTTGTGGTCCTAAACATGCCATGTGGAAAGTTGAAATTAAAGTATTGCCAAAACAGGAAAGGGATCTTTCTTTTTTAAACGGACTAAAAAGGAAAGTAGGTCATTTCTTTTTAAATGGAGGGAGTACTAGATATTACCTTCCATTAGATCTCGAAGGCTCATATTCTAATAAGAAGAAAACAACTTGCAACTTCAGTTTTGATAACTTACTACGTAAAAACTTAGGGTGTCCGATATGGAGGAAAATAGTTTTCAAAAAATTATTTTTAATCTTTTTCATGTCTGGATGGTCAAAAATTTCAAAAAACTTTTTTCTGCAGAAAAATAAGAAGAATGACTTTTCTAATGAAAGTAGGAAAATAAGTTCCACAAGTGATATTTCATATCGAATATATTTTCTCCACTTTTCGAAACACCTCATTATTAGCCCCAGAACCTTAGCCCTCGTCCTGACCACCCTACCACTCGTATCCCTTCTTTATCTTCTATGGCATTTATCAAGACAATATACAAATATTTTTAGAATAAAAAAGTAAGAAATACAATCATTTTCCAAAAAAAATTTCCACACACCCTTAAGGTGGCACCTTTTCACACCAAATGCCACATAGTGTTAGAATGGGTAAAAAGTCCTACATTGGTTGGGGAATGCACTGGTGGTTTGCTTATATGGATTTGGACAATCCTCACCTCTTGAGCTAGCTTTGGGGGTTGAGTTAGATCCAAGATCCATTCTTTATATGGTATCAGAGTCAGGTCCATCCCCGTTTTGGACTCACGGTCCACGCGCCAGTGCCAGTTGGGCCTGGGTGTGAGAGGGGTGATAAAGTGGATAAAAAGTTTCACATTGGTTGGGGAATGGATTGGTGGTTCCACGCGCTAGTGTCAGTTAGGCCTGGGCGTGAGGGGGGGTGTTAAAGTAGGTAAAATCTCACATTGGTTGGGGAATGGACTAGTAGTTTATTTATATGGACTTGGACAATGCTCGCCTCTTGAGCTAGCTTTGGGGATTGAGTAATGGACTGGTGGTTTGTTTATATGGACTTAGACAATCCTCACCTCTTGAGCTAGTTTTGTAGGTTGAGTTAGGCCCAAGAGCTAATTTTGGAGGTTGAGTTAGGCCCAAGATCCATTTCTTACGCATAGATATTACCTTTTACGCTATATGAAGTGTCATTTCTAAACTAAAATTATTATCCTTAAAGAATCTTCAAAATCTAGTAAGTGGAAGGTTTTCATGTCAAACTTGACCTTAACAAATCTAATTGGCTTCAACTATCATTATTATATTCCATAAAGAAAAAATTAAAACATATTTATTTCACGTAACACGCCTAAGATGAGTTGACAGGTCCCATTTTAATTTTACTTAGTGGGGAAAAGCCCTTTTGTTTTGATGCCTTAGTAATCACTTCAATAATCTTTTACTAGTTTTTCAACCTTATAATAACCAAAAAGTAAATCTTCTTAATTTCTTTTTGGATTGTCTTCCTCAAAACCATCAACACAAAAATAATTATTATCAAATAATACTTTTTTCTGTTTTAATTTGGTTGGGCTAGTTTGATTTAGCACAAAGTTTAAGAAATTTTTTTTTTTTAATTAAAGATATGTTAAATGTATCATAATATTCTTTAATCTTGTGATCTTAAACATGAATGTGAAAAGTTGAATTTAAAAAGTTACCAAAAAAAAAAAAGAATCATTATTTCTTATCAAAATAGACTAAAGGCAAATAAATTAAAATGAATAGTGTATTATTGTTCTTTTTTAACTTTTTCAAGTAAAGTATAGTACCTTATCTTATGTAGTTGGTATTTGGAAATATTATCCTAAATTCTTGGACTAAAAGCATCAAATTCTTTAAATTAAAAAAATGGAAACCGTAGAATCCTATTGAGTAAACAGCCAAAAAAAGAGAAAACATACACACTTTCAACCAGTAAAATCAAAGATGAGAGCTTAGTTGACAATTATTTAACTACTATTTACACGTATTTAAAACATTTGCTACCATTTTTTATAACAAAATTAGTGCCTTTTGTGATCTTGAAGAGATTTCAATAGTTGTTACTTATCATTATGCTTTGATCAGTCATAATGTGTTTTTTGTTTTTCGGTACTCGGTACCAATATCAATTAAAATTTGACTTAATTCGAATGTTTTTTTTTTTTTAAGACAGAGCTTCAATAAGAATTTTTTTATTTTCAGAATTTAATCTTGAAATTTTTAATTAACGATATAATAATTTCAATCATCTCATCATAACTCATGTTGAGATTTTTAATTAAAGATATACTGTAATAATTTCCTATCTCACCATAACTCACGTTGATACTGAGTCACTATGTTGCTCCCTCTCTCCATAGCCAGATAATTGTCCACTATCAAAAAGAGATACAATTAATAGTTGAGAATTTTTTTAGAAAAAAAATTAACACTAGAATTTGGAGTATAATGGTTCAGGTATCTAAAGTTCTTAACATCCAAGTTTTTCTCAGTTGAAGATAATACTCCCCCGTTTCGAAATAAATAAATTATTTGATTTTGACACACAGATTAAGAAAAAAATAATAAAAATATAAATTTAACATAAATTTTTATTTTTACCCTTGAAGTCTCTTTTACCTCAAAAAAAAAAAAAATTGCGGTCTCTTTTGCTTGTCAAATCATAAGGGTAATTTTGGAAAAAAATTAAACAATTCACTTATTTTGAAACACTAATAAATACCCCAATAATTCATTTATTTCGAAACGGCAGAAGTATTGTACAGTTTAAATAAAGTCTCAAATTTATTGTTGAATTATGGGAAATGTTCTAGATTTGTCCTACTTATTTTAATAGTTGAGCTCACATTCGAAATCGCTGATTCATCTATATAGTTGTAGACTAATAGTTTGTTTGGTCAATCTAAAATTAATTTATTTTAAGAAATATGTTCTTTAAAAATGTATTTTAGAAAAATATATTTGGTGAGAAATAATTTGTGCCTGATCAATAAATTAAAAATTACTTTAAATAATAATTAATATTTTACTAAGTTTTAAAATTATTGTTAAGTATATTTTTCTCAAAAGTGTTTTTAAGGAAAAACAACATTTTTTTAACTTATGAAAAACTATTTTTTATTTAACTTTCCAGAAACACTTATTTTCTTCCTTAAGTTTGATCAAACACCTCAATTTTTCACTTTTGAAAAAAAAATAAAATTGGTCAAACAAGCTATAAATTTGTTATTTTTCCCCCTAATAAAACATGCCCACTCGTTGGGCATGTGACCATTTTTCGATTATGTAAAATTATTGTATAAATTATCAATGAGAATTTGTATTGTTCATGTAGTTACAGCATCATATAAAATAGAATAAATAGAATATGGACATTAAAGAAACCTAAACTCGCATTTAAATGTTTGAACTAATGTCTTAGGGTATTAACTTTAGAATGAAAACCCAATAGAAATTAATAAAAAGTATCAATTGCAATATCTTTTCATGTTCTTAATTTTTGATGAGCAAAGTCTGCCTTGATGAAAGATATCAGGTACTTCGTAAAATAATTGAGTTATATATTAGAAAAAATAATATAAACATACACTTTTATAATTTATTATATTTATATAATTTTTCATCCTTATAAAGTAATTACAAAAATCTCAACTAATTATGTATCTTCGTTGGATGTATCGGGAGCTAATTATGTATTTTTACAAAGAAAAAAATATATGTTCGTTGAATGTTTAATGTATCTCGACAAACCCAAAATTGAAAAAAATTTACCAGGAGCTAATTATGTATATCAACAGACTCAAAATTTGGATTTTAGTAATTATATAAAACTTCAAAATTTTCTATAATTAAACTAGATCTAAACTGTCGGAATTTATGTTATTTGCCCTATAAATTAACTGATCTCAACACCATCGTTATCAGAGAGAGAGAGAGATGAACCTAAACTCATGTCAACATGGAATCATGGGAAATTTAGGACAAAAGCATGGAATAATGTTGTCATATGGTAAGTTTAGGATCTAATAATGCTAATTAAGTCCAAAAGGTTCCTCTTTCCACTAATTGCGGTTCAATTTGGGTTCGTGCACTAAAAAAATATAATCAACTCAGGATTATCTTGCATTTTTAATTAGGGCATAAGTTAGGAAATGCAGTATCATGAAACATAAACACAAAACCAACTACCATGGTTAGTAATGCAACTTGTAAGTTGAAGTCCAAATCTAGGATTTTCTTTTAATTTTCAAGATAAGTTGATGTAGTCTTATACTATTAAATAAATAAATCTCACTTTCTTTAATAAATTGAAAACCTCAACTATATTGATTAATTTAGAGTTAAAGGGTCAAAAATACATTTAAACTATCCTAATCTTTCGAGTTTCATATTTGAACTTTTCAATTTGTTGAATAATAAGGTGTGTTTTGATCCTTAGAAGTCGTATGGTTAAAAGACAAGTTATAATGAATTTAGTTATATTAGAATTAATTATTCGATCTTGATATTAATTTTTATTGACTATTTGGTTTGTATATTAAAAATAATATGTATTGTATAATTTTTAATAATTTTTTATTTATATAAATATTCTTCACCTTATTTAAATTCTTATATTTTCTTTTATAAAGCTTCAGTTATTCATTCTTATATTTTTCAACTTAATTTAGCCAAATTTATTGATTCCATATTGCCCCAGAGCGAAAATTTTAATGTTGGCTGCCTCTCAGAGCGTAACTAGTAATTTTATCATTTTAACTATTTTGTTTCAGAATAGGTTATTCCGATATTACTATTCCACTTAAAGATAAGAATAACTTGTTCTAGTACAAATTATAGTCTATTTGGAATTGTTTTTTCTAAAAAAAAAAAAATACTTTTTATGAGAAAAAATTATTTTTTAAAAAAGAAAGGTGTTTGATAAACTTGCAAAAGTACTTTTAGAAAGTAACAGAAGAAGTTTTTCTAGAAGCCAAAAAACTCTGATTTTCAAAGGAAGTAGTAGCGAAAAATTAATATTATTATGACAATAATATCTCTATCACTTATACATACACATATATGTGTATTATGCATTTATCCTTATTAATTAATTAACATATTTTATAAAATTTGATTTTCAAATTTTATACTTCATATTTACATCATAGTTTTTCATTTTATTCTATGATTTATATATTATGATTTTGTTGATCACTCATTTTCTATAAATAAAATTGAAAAAATTTCATTAATGATGATGATCGAAGAATATATAATTCTTTATTTTTGTTATTATGATAATAAATGAAAGATGAATCACGTTGCAAGATCAAATGATATTTTGGCACCATTTATAAATTGTTTCTCGAATATTTAATTTTAAATAAACTCATAGAAAGTGACATAAATGTTATCATGTGGTGAATTTTTTCATATGTGGTGATTTAGTTTATCAAATAATTTTTAAATTCACTTTTGTTAGAGATCTTAAGTAATTTAAATTTTTTAAGTGATATATCATTATTTGATATTTTCTTAATGTATCTATGTATATAAATATTGATTGAAAATTTATAGTGAGTTCATTTTAATTAAATAAAAACAAAATTTTAATTAAAGATATTATAATAATTTTAAAATAATTTTTTCTATTAAATAATTTTCGTAGTAAAAGTCTATTGATACGTGTCCTTTTTTATCATTTAACTCTCAAAAGCAATTTTTGAAAAAAATTATCCAAATACAATCTGTTTAACAAAAATACTTTTCTAATAAATTTATCAAACACAAATTATTTTTTTCAAAATCACTTTTCTTAAAAATCATTTTATAGAAGTGCTTCTCAACTGAGCTATTTTCATACAACAATTCCAAACGAGCTCTTAGCAATCTTGAAATAATTAATTTGATTCTTTGTAGCGAAACAAGGAATTAAGGGACCTTTATTTTGGCTTTTATTCTCTGTAGGTTTATAGCATGCTAAGCCAACTAAGAAAGACATTTTATGTTTCTTTTTGTTGTTCGACAAAATTATTCGATCAAATTTTAGAAGAAAATAAATACTTTTGAGAAGTAGCAAAAATTATTATTGAAAAGCTAATTAAAAAGTAAGTTTTTCTCAAAAAACATTTTTATCGAAAATGCATTTAAAAATACTTTTAAAAACCCCTCCACCCTTAATTAGAGGTCGAGGGTTCGACCCTGGGTATGAAGAAAACTTTATTGGGAGCGCTGTCACCTTAATGAGCCCTGCAACGCGTGATTCGGATTAGTCGAGGCTCCAGTATAAAAACCGAACATCGAATGAGAAACCAAACAAAATACTTTTAAAAATCTGTGGGACACTAATTATTACTCAAAAATATTTTGTTTAAATTTATTAAACACAAACTTTTCTCGCCTCAAAAGGCTTGCCAAACAAGTTTTAAATATTTAACTTTTTCAAGTTTAGCCAAACATATTTGAATCTAAAGTAATAGTTAACCTTGAGATTAATGATTTGACACGACTGCACATTTCATCTATATTTTTTTCTTAATTAATATTAATATTTCATAATCACAAGCGCCATTAGCACAAACAAAAGCTAAACTCCAGGCAAGTGCCAACCGACACTTCAATTATAAAAAGGAAATGGTTAATTTTCAATATATCCAATGAAATTTGGGAATATAATTTATTGGTTTCTTTTTAATTTTAAAAATCAAATCAAATAATATCAATTTTAACAAATTCAAATAAAAAATTAATTTATCTAGTCAGTTTAGCGACAATAAATAATATACTTAGTGTCATTAAAAAATGACTCTGAAAACTGAAAAGATAAAATGTAGGCAGACCTTTTTCTAATATTTATGGAATTGAGAGGTTGAATTAGTCTTTTCGATAATTCCTCGACGACTCAAAAAGAAGTCTAATTAAAGAAGGATTGAAAAAAAAACAAAAAGCAATCACAAAATAGTAAAATAAACAAAGCAAATAAAATAACAAATAATAGGAATTAATAAATAAGATATTATGTCATATGTGAATACTACACAGAACTACTGAATAAGGCGAAGATAAGAACAGGAGACAAATTTCCTACCTTTTCCGCATAAATATATCACGACACACACTACTAAAAAAAAAAAAGGAGAAAATCTATCAAAAAAATCGATCACAATTGGTCAGTTTTCCTCAAATTTCGACCATAAAATCGACCAAAGTATTTGGTCAGTAAAGTAGTGGTAGTTCTTTTTAAAACCGACCACTTGTGGTCGTTTTTTTTTTTTAAATATATATATATTTAAAATTCATTATTATTTTATTAAAATTGAAAAAAAAAAAAACGACCACAAGTGGTCAGTTTTTCTAAAAAAATTTAAAAAAAATAAAAATCAACAAATGGTCCAATATGCAATACAACAACAACAATAACAATAAAAAACCAAATGTAAATACTTTCAAAAGTGTACAACTCATACAAAATGTCCAACAAAAGTGAAAGTATAAAAACAACAATAATAGTTTCAAAAGTGTACAAACTACAACAAAATGTCTAAATTCAAAGTACAAAACATACAAAAGTCAAAAAACTAAAAGTCATCTTCATCGAATTCGTCCTCGTCTTTCATATCCTCATCTGCGCTGATATCATCCAGGGAGCGAGACCTTTTTGCAGCCCGAACTGCATCACCAGGACACGGAGGAATAATCCCTATAGTCTGAATGAAAAAGCTGAACTGCTCCGGCAGCATCCTGATTTGTGATAATGTTTCCTCCTCCTTCTTCTGCGCCCTCTCTCTCTGTTCAGCAAGCTCTTCAGTGAGTTTAGAAATCGTATTTTTTATTCTTTCAATGGTTTCTCTATCAACTGAAGAGCTTGAGTATGCAGGGTCGGACGAACAACTAATATTCTCGCCAAAAATTTTTTGATGGTATCCATAGTAATGGCCTCTAACTACAGGACTCACAGCTTTTTTCCATAACTCCTCCTCTACATGTTAGAGTAGTGGGTCACCCTGACTTTCAGAAGGTTAAGTATTACGATACTCACTAACGAGCTGCATATATTCGTCCTATATTCAAAGTAAAGTTAAAATTAAAAGTCAAAAAATATTAAAGTACTTATAATTGAATAATATCAACTTTGAGAAAAAGATTCATGAATTCAATATTTATTTCTTACATGGGTAGCTTTTGCCCAAGGTTCAACCCAGACATCTTCATCAGTCGGATTTTTTTTTTTTTTTTCAGATGAGTCTCCTCGAATAGCTCAGCGTGTGGTATGCTCCTACCCTTTTCCTTTTCCTACATATGAAAAAATTATCAATGTTCAAATAATAAAAAGTTTAAATAGAAACAAACAATTAAAACTGTAAAAGTTACATACCATTTTTTCTTCCACAGCAATAATACTTTTGGTACCCGCAGTACGTAGGGAGCCACCCTTGGATGATGCCCAGACTTTCTTTCCTTTGTCCCTCAACAATTGGTATTCTTCAATATTCCAATAGCGAATATACTGTTGCCATAAGGATTCACTAATCCAATCAGGTCGTACCAAGTTGGTTCGGGCATAATCCAATAGACCGTTAAATTTGAATCTACATTTTCTGAAAAAGTTTCGTTTTATAAAATATGCACTCGCATCATCCCACTAGTAAAATTTCTACAACAAAAACAAAAATATAATATTCAACCTTTTGTTCTAACAAAGTCTTAAGTAGTCGATAAGTTAAATCCTTACATTAAATTCTTGAAACATTCTTTCCCTGTCAATTTTTGGAACCTTTTGCCAACTGGTCCAGTAGCCGTTGAAGTTTGACAAATGCATTTTCTCGCAATTTATTCAACTCTAGCATCCGGCCTAAACCTACAACACAAGATCAAACAGTAATTTCATATAGCATAATAATATACTAATGAAAAATGAACAATGTTATTATATTTAGAAATCTTACCCTCTCACATATAGAACAAGATAACGCCTTTCAAAATCATCTTTGTCTCCTAATTGCGGATCAAGCGATGATGGATATACTGGCGTGGGTGGATCTAAAGCACCTGATGGAGTGCCTCTAAGCTAAAGATCCGACAACCTAATTGATCCAGTAAAATTACTGTTCTAAGCTTCGTGACTGCTATAGGAGGGTATCAATGATGGTAGATGTTCGGATGTGCCAGCAGCTGTCCGATAGTACTGTGATGACCGTGGCACGGTGATAGGAGCAGATTGGGTCGATGTAGACCCATGAAGTGGCCCCACATGCGTAAGAGTAGGAACCGAATGCTGAGACGACCTCGAATATGAGGGTTGTGCTGTCGTGTTAGCAAACTAACCCTCGGCTATATGAATACTTATCGGTCATCTATAAGACGGAAGTTGTCTTTTTTTTTGTTTCATAAGATCAACTTTTTTCTTACCTTTGTCACCTTTGGCAGACATATAAATTGTGTAAAGTTAACAAGTAGTTAGTTCCTACAAAATGAATATATAAGAAAATATTCCTAGAAACTAATCTCAAGTTACTAATTCACATTTCAAATCGCTCCAACAACACGAGATAGACAAGAATATTTTATTACTATATAAATTATGGAAAAGTGAAAACAACAATCTTAAACAGTATATTACATATCAATCTTAAACAAGAAACATAAAGGTAAATATATAGTACAAAGCATAAAGACATCAATACATAATAAATACAACCTGCACAACTAATCCTCCTCTTCTGAAGACTCTCCACTAAACTATTCACCCTTTTCGAAAGTTTTCTCACCTCCTACCCATTCAGCCTCTTCTTCCGCAATATGAACTTCCTCAAATATATTTTTGGGGTGATTCAAACTATCCACTAAGTCAACATCCACTAGTTGGTGATCAATCTGCATTTCATTTTGATATGCAGTTGTAACGACCCAATTTTCTGGAACCAGAACGTCACACGATGCTCGTGATCTCGAAGGACCACAAGCTAACCCTCTACTGATATTTGTACCCGAACACTGCATAATATAGATAATAAATGCAGAAACTGGCCATAAGGTTCAAAACATCTAAAGATACTCAAAATTGAAAATTGAATACTGATACATCTGTTCGAAAAGCCTCTAAACTGTCTGAACTGTGGATTTGATGGATATGTCCCCAACTAACTCTGTCTATTGAAAATAAAGTGTCTGATACGATAATAATAAAAATAAGGATCATCCTCGACTGAAGAGGACTCACTGCTACGTCTACTGCTGCTAACTGGGACTGAGCTGCTAAGGAAATTCTGGATCTCGTGCCTCTGAACTTATAGTGTCAAATTAAACACCATAGCGTAAATACGTCAGTACGGGAATGTACCGAGTATGAAGATGAGGTAAGGCTAAATGCAAGGGCTTATGCATGAACAATTACTTAACAGAATAATCATGAGAATACTGAATGAGGACATATACATGAATGCAAAAACCATAACTGAAAACATCGAAACTAGAAGTACTGAAACTTGGATATTGCTTTACTGACATCTGAACTCACTACTAATGCCTAAGATACTGAACACTAGATCATCTGATACTGATAACTGAGTAGTGGAGTTGAAATCAATCTTAGCTAGCGAGTGATCTCAAAAACTAATGATACTGAAATTGATTAACTGAATCTACTTATATTAATAACTGAATTCTGAACTTTTTACTCTCGACTGACTGTATCGGAGATCAAACCTCTCTAACGGATGATTCCGGAATTTACTATAAATGATAAAAAAAGATTATATCTGAGATCAAACCTATCTAGCAAAAGATCTCTGAATCTGATAATGAGAATAATCACTGAATCTGAGAATGAGATCAAGCCTATCTGACGGGTGATCTCTGGATCTGATAATAAGAATACTCAACTGAATCTGAGACTGAGATCAAGCCAATCTAGCGGGTCTAGATCTAATAATGAGATTACTCAACTAAATTTGAGACTGAGATCAAGCCTATCTAGCGGGTGATCTTGGGATCTGATAATGAGATTACTCAACTGAATCTGAGACTGAGATCAAACCTATCTAGCGGGTGATCTCTGGATCTGATAATGAGATTACTCAACTAAATAAGAGATTGAGATCAAGCCTATCTAGAAGGTGATCTCTCGATATGATTATGAGATTACTCAATAACTTTATGTGGGACCATGCCTATCTAGCGGGTGGTCCATGAATCAATGAAACTATCTGAGTTCCTCACTGAGATAGCTGGTTGTATCTGACAGTTCTGATTTCTGAGTTCTTTTCTGAAGACTGATACTGAAACTGTTGTTGACACCTGATTTTTGCCCTCCACAGCCAAGTTTAATTTCTAGCTTCTTCGGTTTTTAATAAAATCAAAACATTTATTTCGTCTGAATAGAAACTTTTCAAAAAAAAAAAATCATCTGGGCAAGTTTGTCATTTTATATGACGACTATACATTATCGTATTCAATTATACGAAATTATATAATTTTGTTTCTTAAATAACTATTTACGAAATATCGGATTTTAATCAAGGATTATTTTGAAAATAAATTCAAATGGCTGAAATTTTGATTTAAATATGATTTATTCTGAAAAATAATCTATTTGGAGAAATATTTATTCAACTTTATCGAATCAAGAAGCTCAGGATTAAACACAGTGTTAATTCATATCGAATTTTGATTCAATTTAGTCAATTCATTAAATTTGTACCTTAAATGAAATCCATTCGACCATAATTGCAATGCAATTGGTCAAATGAGGTTTAATTAGGCTAGCGCTAGATTTTAAATGCAATTGTCTAAATTTTTCCTTTCTGGCCATTTAATAAGTACCCAAAATAGTCTGACCTATCAAATCCCTAATCTATCCAAATTAACTCCAATTCTAAACCCATTATTAATCAGCGCCCACTCCATGCCCAAGCCCAGTCCAACAACCATCCAACCTCATCCCCATTTAATATCCAAGTTACTCAGCACCGCCCCAGGCCCAAAATGAAATCTGACCCGGCCTAAGATGATTCTCCTTATCCTTTCCAACTCCATAATACGACAACAGAAAGCAGCGACCTCAACATCGACAACCCAATGTCATCCCCAAATCGCGATAACCAGCAACCCATAACAACCAAACCTGACCATCCCCAACCCATTTTCGAACCAACTCATCTCCAACCCCATATGTTTTCTCTTCATCATGCATCTCATGCGATAGTAGGAGAACGAAGAATTTGAAAACCTTCCAGAACGACCCAACAGCCCAGCCCCTAAACCATTTTAAATTTGTACGATTCCGTACAAATCCACCAGCTCACAATCTTATCTCAATTTCAAAAATTTAAAATCCCTTGAAATTTTTCCAAAACTACCCCTAAAGAGAGAAATCCCACACCGGTGGGAGCTAAAAATTGGTTTTCTCTTTTTTGGCTATAAATATCCCTTTCTTGGGCTAAATGAAAAAGTCTCGGAAGGTGAAGAAAAGGGCCATTTCGAGCAAAAAAACAAGATATTTTTTTTATTGAGTATAAAATTTTTCTTCTTCCAAGAGGAAGGTTGAGGGCTGTTCGAAGCTTTCGGAGCGGGAAAAATTGAAAATATCTTTTGAGCCAAAAGTTCTTTTAGAAAGAAATTTTGTTTCAAGGACATACCCGCATATTGTGCATACGCTGAAGAGGATCCTGATAGAAAGCCATGTACTATGATATTAAAAGGTATTTAGAATCTGGAATATATCCTGAAGAGGCCAGTAACAACCAAAAGAAGACAATCCGGTGTTTGACGAAGAACTATTTTTAAAGTGAGGAAATCCTTTTTAGGAGGACTCCAGATTTGAAATTCTTAAGATGCGTCGACGCTGCGGAAGCCAATAAATTGATAAAAGAAGTACATGCTGGAGTTTGCGGGCCCCACATGAATGGGTTTTCCCTTTCTAGAAAGATCTTGAGAACCGGTTACTTCTGGATGACTATGGAAAATGATTGTAGCAGGTATGTGCAGAAGTGCCTATTATGTCAGATACATGGAAATTTGATTCGAATGCCTCCACATGAGCTTCATGCGATGAATTCACCTTGGCCTTTCGTAGCTTGGGGCATGAATGTTATCGGACCAATAGAGCCACCGATATCGAAGCTGCTTCATATAAAGCCATCACCAAGAATCGATCATTACTGATAATGGGGCAAACTTGAACAGTCACTTGATGAATGATATTTGTGACCAATTCAAAATAGTGCATCGCAACTCAACCGCATATCGTCCACAGATGAATGGAATCGTGGAAGCTTCCAATAAAAACATCAAGAAGATTTTGAGAAAGATGATCAAAAATGATAGATCATGGCATGAGATGTTGCCTTACGCTTTGATTGGGTATCACACGACAGTTCGAACCTCCACCGAGGTGACTCCTTATTTATTGGTTTATGGGAATGAAGCTGTGATACCTGCTGAGGTTGAAATACCTTCCCTAAGGATTATTCAGGAAGCCGGACTAAGCAACAAAGAATGGGTTTGCGCTCGCTACAAACAACTCACGCTGATTGATGAAAAAAAGAATGGTTGTTGTATGTCATAGTCAGTTATATCAGCACAGAATGGTTCGTGACAATTGGTTCTCAAATGTATATTTTCTCACCAAGAAGATTACAAGGGAAAGTTCGCTCCAAATTAGCAAGGGCCATACATAGTTTGCAAGGTACTATCTGGAGGGGCTCTGATTTTGTCTGAGATGGATGGTCAAGAGTGGACCAAACCAGTCAATTCTGATGTAGTAAAAAGATATTATATTTGAAAGACAGGCTAATTTTTGCATTCCTTAGTTTACTCGTAATTGATTTTGTAGTAATGTTGTTTGATAATGCGTAATTGTCTAGAACCCTTTTCCCTTTATGTACAAACTACGTTTGACCTGAATTCCCAAAGAGGGATACGTAGGTGGCCTATATCGGCTTCGGTCAATCCCTTAGGAAAATTTATCCTTTTCCTTTATGTATGAACTATGTGATGACCTGAATTCCCAAGAAGGGATACGTAGGCTGCCTATGTCGTCTTTGGTCAACCCACTAAAATTTATATATATCCCTAGCGTTGTCTTGAACTACATTTGACCTGATTGCTGCTTCAACAAGATACATAGGCGCCCCAATGGCTCGGTTATATAACCTAGGAAATGGAAACTGGGGCAGAAGTTTTGAGAAGAAATCTCAAAAATTCAAAAGAGAAGATCAACATCCAACAAAGAGAATGAAGATCAGCAAAGACTTCAGATCCACTCTAGATAATATCATCTCGGGCTACTTTAAACTGGGGCAGAAATTTTGAGGAAGGCCTCAAAATTTCCACCAAATATTGAAATATATTTCAAATTCCCCAGCACTAGAGGTCGAAGTTGAGATTTGAGAATCACCACCTGTGATAAAGTCTGGAAAGATTAAATCTCCGTCTTTGATAACACTTCTGGTAGAAGGCCTCGACAATACTGAATCCCTAAGCAATCCTCCATGAAACGTCGGACATTATCAGAATCAAGAGAAATTTGGTCGTTGAACTATTACATGACATGACTGGTAGAGATTTTCTAAAAGTTTTTATATAAGTTTTCGAAACTATTTTCTAAAAATTAAGACTACTTTCAAAAATCTATATAAATCTTTTACTTAGTGATTGCCTAGACATCAATTAGGACGGGGAGTCAAGGGTGGAAGTCCCAACACGATAGAGTATTCAAAAGATGGCATGGAGCAAACGGTGTATCGAAGAAGGTCAACATGGAGTAATTTCATTCAAACTAATTGTTTTACTGTGGATGAAGGGATTGATACACAAAAATGAGTGTTTCTTTCAAAAAATCCCTAAGCAATTCGGGAGCCATGCCAGAGTATATAATGCTTAAGAATGGTACATGTAGAAAGCAAGACGCTGATAAATGAACTCAGGTGAAACTGTTTTTAAATTGCCAAAAGGGTCATTTCATATCATTGCCAAAAGGGCTATTGCATATCATTGCCAAGAGGGCCATTGTATGTCATTACCAAGAAGGCCATTGCATATCATTGCCGAGAGGGCCATTGCATATCATTGCCAAGAGGGCCATTGCATATAATTACCGAAAGGGCCATTACATATCATTGCTGAGAGGGCCATCTCATACCATCGCCCAAGAAGGCTATTTAATTTCTATTGACGCGCTAGCCAGAAATGCTGGCATCAAGGATATCATCAACATTAAATATTTGTTGACGCGCTAGACAGAAATGCTGGCATTGAGGATATCATCATCATTCAATATCTGATGATGCGCTAGACAAAAACACTGGCGTCGAGGATATCATCATTATTTAATATCTGTTGACACGCTAGACACAAACGCTGGCATCGAGGATATCTCATCATTTTATGAATCAGCATCTGAATACATCAAGAGAACACGATTTGAAGGGATGCATTTAAGTCGCTATCTAAGGATGAATGATATATAAGATTTCCTAGAAATTGAAAATTTGAGGGTCATCTATAAGTCATATTATTTGAAATAGAATAGTAAGAAAGATCATCTATGAATTGATAGCCTGTAAGTCATCCGTAAGCCACAACAACATCCTAACCGGATAGTGTGCAAGATCGCACAAAAAAATATAGTTCAAAGGTTATCCATAAGTTGCAACTAAATCCTTACCGGAGAATATGCAAGATTATCAAATTGATACGTCCAAGGGTTCTCTATAAGTCGCGTCATATCCAAGATCGATTATGTGCAGGATTACCCAAAGACTAACAATTTGAGAGATTATCTATAAGTCATATTGTATCCAAGGTCGAATGATGTGCAGGAACACCTGAAAGGTAGCGATCGGAGGGATATCTGTCAGCCATATCTTATCCAAAGTCGAATAATGTGCAGGATTACCTAAGAGCTAGAAATTCAAAGAATATCTATAAGTCGCCTCATATCCAACATCAAATAATTTGCAACATTATCCAAAGATTGATAATTTAAGGAAAATTTATAAATGATTATCAGCTATAACCGGAGAGGTTATCATTCCACATACAACAAGTGATATAGGTAACCAAAATAGTTGCCACACCAGTACAAGATTACACGGTTGTAGGGATCATTCTGCATAAAGTATTGTTGGTGTCCAAAAGGGCCACCCCACTTTGAAGACATATTGAACCGACAAATATCATAATTATTCAACAATCAAGAGGGTTGTTGTGTTTGTTGTTGCCAGTTATTTCATTCCAAACATGAAGAGATAACTTCGCTTTTCAGGCCACAACCCACGTGGAGATATGGTAAAAGGCTATATACCTCTTTCGTGAATTATGTTTAGCACTAACAATTTGGTTTGAGATATTGCCGAGAGCATCCGAGAGGATGAAAATCTCGAATTAAACCCACAAGTACGGACGACTCCCAAAAGGACGCAGCACAACGTGAAACTCTTTCTTAGCAGCAAAACGGGGCACAGTCTAGAGAGGGATGACAAACTCTTTGGACGCGAGCTAAAAGATGATCGCCACCACCATACAACCACACCCCTATTAGAAGGCATGTGGGTATTTTGGGATATTCTAAGTCTCAGCTTCAACTCTGGGATATTTCTTAAATCATGCTGAGAGTAACCTTTTCTTTCTTTCAAAGTCGGGTGACAACATACTCAGAGTTTGGAAATTATATCCGGGTAAGTTCTTGTCTATGGGTGTGAAGGATACCACATTCATGATTAAGAGGTTAAAAGCCTCTTTTCCGAACACGATTAACTTGTCACTCGTTCCGAGCCATAGATCGTCTGAAATAAAAGACTATCATTTCTACCGATCGAGTCGAACTACAAGTAGTCTGATTCCCTAAAATCTTAGGGATATGTAGGCTGGGCTCTATATAGAAAACTCGACTGTATTCCAACCTCTCCCCAAATCACTTTATTCTTTAACTTCTCGGTTTCATCAAAAACTCCAAAATCGAGATAACTGATGAATTCGCTTAAAAATCATGCTTAAAATCAAGCTTTATGAACTACAAGTGGCCTGAATTCTCATGTAACCTGAGATATGTAGGAAACTTGATACCGAGTTTCGGCCGTAACTCCATGAAACTCGTGCGAAAGACCAACCTCTTTTAGATACGACTTTGTGGTCAGACAAAAATTAGGAACGTCAACCTCCCTTTGCCCAGGATTACTTGCATCCATCCTATCCAAAGAGAGGGGGCAGTTGTTGACACCTAATTTTTGCCCTTCACAGCCAAGTTTAATTTTGAGCTTCTTCGATTTTTAATAAAATCAAAATATTTATTTTGTCTGAATAGAAACTTTTCAAAAAAAGAATATTCATCTGGGAAAGTTTGTCATTTTAAGTGACGATTATACATTATCATATTCAATTATACGAAATTATGTAATTTTGTTACTTAAATAACTATTTTATCGAATATCGGATTTTAATCAAGGATTATTTTGAAAATAAATTCAAATGGTTGAAATCTTGATTTAAATATGATTTATTTTGAAAAATAATCTATTTGGAGAAATATTTGTTCAACTTTATCGAATCAAGAAGCTCAGGATTAAACACGGTGTTAATTCATATCGAATTTTGATTCAATTTAGTCAATTCATTAAATTTGTACCTTAAATGAAATCCATTCGGCCATACTTGCAATGCAATTGGTCAAATGAGTTTTAATTAAGTTAGATTTTAAATGCAATTTTCTAAATTTTTCCTTTCTGGCCATTTAATAAATAGCCAAAATAGTCTGACCTATCCAAATCCCTAATCTACTCAAAATAACCCCAATTTTAAACCTATTATTAATCAGCAGCCCACTCCATACCCAAGCCCAGTCCAACAATCATCCAACCTCAGCCCCATTTAATATCCAACTTAATCAGCACCGCCTCAGGCCCAAAATGAAATCTGACCCGGCCCAAGATGATTCTCCTTATCCCTTCCAACTCCACAATACGACAACAGAAAGTAGAGACCTCAACATCGACAACCCGATGTCATCCCCAAATCGCAATAACCAGCAACCGTAACAACTAAACCCCACCATCTCCAACCCCATCTATTTTCTCTTCATCATACGTCTCACGCGGTAGTAGGAAAAAGAAGAATTCAAAAGCCATCCAGAATGACCCAACATCTCATCCCCTAAAACGTTTCAAATTTGTACGATTCCGTACAAATCCACCAGCTCACAATCTTATCTCCATTTCAAAAATTCAAAATCCCTTGAAACTTTTCCAAAACTACCCCTAAAGAGAGAAATCTCACACCGATGGGAGCTAAAAATTGGTTCCCTCTTTGTTCGCTATAAATAGCCCTTTCTTGGGCTAAATAAAAAATTCTCGAAAGGTGAAGAAAAAGGGTCATTTCGAGCAAACAACCAAGATATTTTTTTTATTTAGTATAAATATTTTCTTCTTCCAAGAGAAAGGTTGAAGGCTGCTCGAAGCTTTCGTTGTCGGGAAAAATTGAAAATATCTTTTAAGCCAAAAGTTCTTTTAGAAAGAAATTTTATTTCAAGGAAGCTCGGTGGCTGATTGGAGTTTCCGAGGTTGACAACGATGTTTTTTTTCGGTGGTTGCAATTCTGACGGAAGCCCGAGTCCTGTTTTGCTGCCCAAGAACAAGTTAGTCATCAATTTTATTTTTCTTATTTTGTTATGTTATAATAGTCTTAGTATTTTTTGATTAAGTATATTATTTGTTGGGTGTCTGCTGTAGAGGCCTTAAAGGCCTTAGGTCGCTAAAATGATGATTATGATTGTGGCATATCGAAGTTCGATTGAAGTGCTTGAGCATAGATTTTTGGCTTCCAGATAATGTCCTGCCTCCTAGTCTATAGTTTGATTTTTTTTTCTCTAGGTCATCGTTAGGTGGTCTGTTGTGTGTTTGAATGATAAATTCATTGTTATCTTATTGTAATGAGATTTTCTCTTAAAGAAAAAGATTCTGGAAATTCTTGAAACAATTAAAATTTTTATTTGTTCATGAAGGTGTTTTTGACGATATCTAGTGTTCAATACTGATTTTGTCAAATCTGTCCAACCTAAATATCCCTTTTGGAATATGGTCAATTGAGATTGATTTAGGCTAGGAATTAGTGTAATTTCGGATCATAAAGTGAACTAAGATTGCTTAGAATCGATGACATACATCCCTCTGATAATGTTTAAAAGTATGTTCTTTTCCATGTGTAAAGTATGATTAGAAGTTCATTATGTTGTCATTTTGCTTTGCTGCAATACGTACAATTTGTCTATAAGCATGAGTATCCTTGTATTGTCTTTGTTCAGGTCCGCATTCAGTTTACTTTGGCCAAAATTTGTTCATATGCTAAGATTGGCTAACTACTTCCAACCATTTGCTTATGACCTGAGATTTTGAGTATGCTATGTTTGTTAATTTTGAAGGCCTAATCGGGATTGTATTTGATTCATATCCACTATTTTGATTTTTCTACTTAATAAATCTGCAATTGGCATGACTTTGATTTAGGATCCGAATACCACTTTTCTCATGTTGATTGGCCTAGAATTTTACTTTTAAGATCCTAAACGTTGACTTTCCTTTTTCATTTTGTATTGGTATAATCATTATTTGTTTCTTTTAATCATGACAAAACTAGTTTTAGTAGTTATGTGTTAAGCCTATTTTCTTTGACAATTATGATTGATCTTTTTATTGGGTTCTTAGGATGAAATTTTGTGGTGTTTAGCTTGGGGTCCTCTCATGTTTGTTTTTTATTGACCTTGAATACCTTAATTTGTGAGTTTTCTCAAATTACATTACTTATTCTTACCAAATGTGTTTCTACCAATCTACTTATCCGTTCTTCGACACATATTAATTCCTTCCTTTCTTTTTTCTTTTCAAGAGCCCACTTGGGAGTCCAAATGGACTCTTTCCCTTTGCATTTAATAATGGGCCATTGAGGCCCATCTCATTGAGTCAACTCCTAGAATAAATCCCAACATTGATCTCATGACACACAGAAAGCAAGGAGTCAAAAGAGAAGAAAAAATGGGTTAAAGCCCCATATTCGAAGCGGCAAAGAGACCCCAAGAGTCTCATTTTCCTTTCTTTATTCATTGTCATCTTATTCATATATATTCATTGTCTTTATTTATTTAGTTATTTATTTATTCATTCATTTGGGCCTCAAAGCCAAAGCTGTAAATTTAATACAGGTGGATCGAGACTCGATCCAAAGGCTCGAAAACTAGATTAGGACAGGTGAAATGGGTCAAAAGGCCCAATTAGATTAGGACAGGTTTTGTTGGTTTGGGACCAATGGCCTAAATCGTTTATTTTCTCATCCCTTTACCCGTTTATGTGATTACTTGCTTATTTTATTTGTGTAGACTTAGTTAAAATCTCTTTTAGGTCATCTAAAACTATTTTTTTACACAATTTTTTTTTTCTAAAAATCAATCACTTTTCAACAAATCAATTTTTTTCTGAACTTAATCAGAAGACGATTTTTAAACAGTCCGAATAATCGCAAGTTAGCGTACGTGTTAAGTGCGTAACACCTTCCTAAAACGTTAATCGGAATTGCTTATCTAGAATCTCTAGCTTAAAACGATTTTCCTGTTTTGAATCATTTAAAGTAACTCTCTAAAGGTTTCTTAATTCCTTTTCAAAATTTAGTGGCGACTCTTTCAAAGTCAAAATTTCCGCAAAACAACTGTAACTGTGGGAGTGCTCACTTAATCGACATACCCCGAATCTGAACTGGTGGGGTCCAACCTGTAACCCCAGCTGGAAGGGTGTCAATATCGTGCCACGGGTAAAGACCTCAACTCTGGTCAAGCCTCTCTAACAAGTAACCCTCACAGGAAGTCAAGCCTAAGGCAGTATAATAGTCAAGCCTTTTCCTAATGGGTGACTCATGCATCCTGCGCTCGCTACGCAGTTCTGGAGTTCAGGGATTGCTCCTAACGACTCTGCCTCTCTAACGGGGAGCCGCCATCCCTGCACTCACTCGATGCTAGCTCCTACTCGCAACTAGAAGACTCTGAACTGATCCTTAATTGAACTTAAACTGAGCTGAATCTGATACTGATCATGTTTCTCGAATGATCTGACTGGGTTAAGCTGAATTCACTTGGTTTCGTATCTGACGGAATATTACGAAATCTTGTTATCTGACTGAATGATACTGAGCTCTGAAAAGATTACTCGAATACTACTGAGGTCTGAACTGAACACTCGAATACTACTAGATCTGAGCTGAGTACTGAACTGAGGCTAAAATATTAGCGATACTGAGATTACTAAGATTACTTAAGTTCTGTATCTATCTTAGAGTACAGTGTTCTATAACTCACTGAGTTTTGAGAATAGTGGCTTGACTGAGATTATCATGAAAACTGACACTGGCTCAAGACTGCAGCTAACGTGTCAGGTATATAGATCCCCAGGACTCGATAACATAAAAGTAAACATAACCATTCACCATCACAATCACTTAAGTATCTCCTTAAGTATTTAGGAATCATAAACATGTAAAAACATAGGGAGACTTGCTATTGGCTCATACTCCTTTCGACAAGGTCTTGCATCAAACACTTAGAATGTATTAAAGTCTTAACATGTATCGAAGAGCACATAATTGGGGGAACTTCGTGCTATCATGTCATATTTATTCACTTAGGCTTTTCAACAAATACTTGGCATGCATAGTCTTGCACACAATTGTGAATTTCTAGTCAACATGCTATAATGGCTCTAATTTCTTCACATAAGCATTTTATTAAACATATGGGGAGCATGCTTTACTTATTCAATAATTTCTGCACTTAATTGACAAGAACACATCACTTAACATGCAACTTGAAGAGGGTTTATCATGAACATCACATGAATATCACATACTAGGGTCAAAGCTTGAAAACCTTGCAAACAAATATGAATCATGAAAACCCATAAACATAAGATCTTTGAATTTTTGAAAAGGGTTCTTGAGCTTCTTTGATGAAAAGGACCCAAGAATCAACATACCTTAGGAAACTCTATCTTGAAGGCTCTTGGAGAGATTCTTGATTTCTTGATTTCTCTTGATTTTTCTTGAAGAAGAAAAAAGAGTTTTGATTTGTAGAAACCCTAATTTTTTATGTTGAAGATGAAGAATGAAATTGTGACCATTGATCAGATATAAATAGGGGCTGAAAAGAGTGGGACAAGGATCAAAAAGCCCTTTTAAAATTGAGTTAAAATTACCAATCGGGGACTGCGATGATCGAAGTGATGGTCCATCGCTAAGTCTGATGGTCCGTCGGATCATCCGTCGTACATTCGCTAAGATGAGGTTGCACTGCCTCTGTGCAACGGTACCAGCAACGGCCGTCGCAGCCTCGATGGTCTATCATCCTGGCCATCGCACTTAGGCGTCACTGCCTTGGTTGCGACGGGCTGGCTAACGGTCCATCGCAAACTCGATGGTCCGTCAACCAGGCCGTTGCACCTGGGCGGTTCCGACTACATTCAGTAAAATGGCCATAACTTTCTTGTCCGATGCCGGATTTTGACAAAATTAGTATCGATGGAAAGATTATACAATGCTATACATGAAAAAAAAATATTAGAGAAATTCTACACAAATCAAAATATTTCTCACTTGAGAAGATACTTCTCACCCTTTTAGGATCGGATTTACATTTCACTTGACATACTCTAAGGCTGAGACTACGAGCAAATTTTGTGGGGACTTACAGCAGTCTGCAGCACATTCTAAACTTTCACCCGTCCTATAGGCTTTGTTTTGATTACAGCCCACCAATCATACTTATCACTGCGCAACGAATAAAGAGCATAATACACTTGTTTAGCATTTTATGCTTCAACAAATGGATCGTAAATAGGGTATGACCTATTGTGATTCACTTCATTGATGTTGTGCTCCTTTTGTACTTTTGTGCCTTTTGTAATTACATCAAACCACTTACATAGAAAGAGGACAATTTTTTTATTGAAAAACCAGCATACTTCAGTTCTAAGATCTCGTGTATGATGCCAAAGTAATCAACATCATCATCACTCTTTACCCAAATACCACTATTATTTGTTTTCCTTGCTCTGGAGTATTGTTCGGTGGAAAACTTAAACTCATTTACTATGTAATGGGATATTGTATGAGCTTCAACTGGACCCAAAGAAATATCTCTCAAGAGCTGATCGTATGCGACTGTATTTGGTGACAGGTGTACCAAAAATATTATACATATATATATGTTAGTTGAGAAATGTGTAAATATTTAAAATTTGCAGAAATATTAATACACTTACAAACCTCATATGTAAACTATGTTGCAAAGGATGCATATACTTAATTTTTGTAGAAATGAGTCTTAAATGAACTAAGATCCAACATACGAAACACAATAAGTTTCCTCAAGGGGATGAGAAAATAAATAAGATATGTTAAAATTTTAATCTCTTGACTTCAGAAAGGGCTCAACTTCTGGGCAATTCAACAAGACATATAAAGTTGTTGATTTGTGCTCCGTGAGAGAGAGCCAGCGACGTATGGTCTTTTTAGACTTACAATCAGATTGATTAAAAATTGATATCAGTTGCAAATAAGGATTATTCACATCATCCTGATGACGATTCGGTCGTCTTCTTGAACAAGTAACTTCATCACAAAAGTAGTATGAACAAAATTAAGACATTTCTCTGGTAAGATATGCCTCAATTATAGAGCCTTCCACCTTATTTTTGTTTTTGAGACCCCTTTTCAATTTTCCAATTGCCCTGCAGAATCTTAAGATTAGATGTTTACTATATTTAAAAAAGATATGTATGAATTTAAATATGTTTCAATTGCTTACTATTCGAATGGATACATCTACCTAGTTTGAATTGGACAGCCTAGCCGAGCTTCGTGAATAAGGTGAATGGGAAGATGTTCCATCACATCGAGGAACGCTCGCGGAAAAATTTTCTCCAGCTTGTTAGTGATAACAACAATAATACTCTCCATTCGCATAAGATTTTCTTCTTTTAATGTGATGGCACATAAGTATTTAAAGAACAAACTGATCTTTGCTATTGGATTTCATATGTTTTCAGGTAAACCAATAAAATCAATTGAAAGTAATTGTTCCATGAAAATATATCAATCATGGATTTTCATTCCATGCAAGATTCCTTGTGTCATATCAACCCTCTTTTCCAAATTTGAGGCATATACGTCGGGCATCTTCAAACTTTGGATCCACTCACATATTTGATGCTTTTGGTCCACCTTGAATGTAAAACTAGCCTTGGGCTTAAGAACATTGTCATTGGACCCCTCCTGTAAGTGTAATTCTCTGTGTTTGCAATATTCTGGTAATTCAAGTCTAGCCATATGATTATCCTTTATTTTGCCAGTGACATCCATAACTGTGTTGAACAAGTTCTCAAAATAGTTCTTCTCAGTATGCATGACATCAACATTATTTCTATGTAAATTATCTGGCCAATATTCTAATACCCAAAATATACTCTGCTTAGTCCAGTATGTGAAACGCCATATCCATCAAGCCTGTACAATGGTTCTTCGCTAGCTTTAGGCAAATCCTAAACTATCTCCCAGATGTCATGACCAGACAACCTTGGAGGTGGACTATCATATTCTCTTCTATTCCTTCTTAATGCATTCTTGAGTCTCCTAAATTCATGATCAGGTGGCAAGAAACAACGATGACAATCAAACCATGAATTTTTTCTATCATGTCTCAATGTGAAAGATTTTGTTTTTCCATGCAGTATGGACAAGCCAGCTTTCAAGCTGTCATCCATCCAAACAACATTCCACAAGCAGGAAAATCATTCACAGTCCACATTAGATATGCACGCAGATTGAAATTCTGTTTAAGTGAGATGTCCCAATTTTCAACCCCCTCATGCTATAAAATTTGAAGTTTATTGATCAAAGGTTGCAAGTAGACATCTATTCTGCTTTTTGGATTACGCAGGCCAGGAACAACCCAATTCAAAAATAAATAGGGACTAGTCATCAACATTTCAGGAGAAAGATTATAAGGGGTGATAAATACAGGCCAACGTGCATATGGCACAACACCAACTGAAAAAGGAGAGAACCCATCCGTACATAATCCCAAATGAATATTTCGTGGCTTAGCTGCAAAATCTGGATAAGTTGCATCAAAATGTTTCCAAGCCTCTCCATCATATGAATGACACATAATACCAGTGGGCCTTCTATTTTCATTGTGTCATCCCATATGAGGAGCTGAGCTGTTTGAAGCATACAACCTCTTCAACCTTGGTATGAGAGGTAAATAATGTATCGCCTTAATAGCAATTTGATTTCCACTAGAACCACGCTTATATCAAGGGTGTTGATAAAACTTACAGGACTTTAGTTTAGCATCTTCCTTAAAGTATAACATGCAGCCATTTTCACAACAATCAATTCTAATCGAGGAGAGATCGATCTTTGACACCAATCTTTTTGCCTTATAGAAAGAATGAGGAACCTCCAAGCCAGGGTCAACTAACTCTTTAATAAGGTCTATCATTGAGTCCATTCCTCCTTCAGCAATATTTCAGTCAGATTTAATACTTAATAATCTAATAGCAACAGACAAACGAGAGTGCAAACACTAATCAAACAAAGGATGACTAGCAGCATGTAATTGTTCATAGAATTTACCGCTTCGCTATTCAGAACATCTTCGACATTTTCCCTAAATTTGCCCCCGTATTACATTCCAAAAGCTTCGTGCACCATTTCTTTCTTCCTAGTATCTTGATATTCATTATGCCCTGCAGACCTACTATTTTTTCCAATAACAAAGTTATTTTGTGCAATATCACCATGGATACCACGCAATCATAAAAAATTCTCGTGAAATGCCCTTCTATAAAGATGTTCCTTTATATCTTATTCTTTTACAAGATTTATACCATCACATCTAACACAAAGACAACGAATAGCCCGAAAATGTATCCAAACATTAAGTGTCTTAGCATGTTCAACAAATCTTTTGACACCTTCAACAAATTCCTCCCTAATACCCATTCTATTATCATTGTTCCGTTGATATATCCAGCTATAATCAGGTTTCATCTACACAATCAATCAGATTCAACTAATTAGATCAAGTCACAAAAATTGAATTATTACCAAACATAACCACATTAAAAAAACCTTAAAAGTCCTCACACTTAATCGTTTTCAACCTTCCAAGTCACCAAATATAACCACATTCAACCTACCAAGTCACTTTAAAGTCCCTACACTTAATGATTTACAACCTACCAAGTCACCTTTAAAGTCCAAACACTTAACCACTTTCAAGTAACTAAGTCACCAACCAAACCACATTCAAAATAAAAAAAATTCCCTTTAAAGTCCCTACACTTAACCATTTGCGGGTAACTAAGTCACAACCAAACTACATTCAAAAAAAAATCCCCTTTAAAGTTCCTACGCTTAACAATTTTCAAGTAACTAAGTCACCAAACAAACCACATTAAAAACAAAAAAATTCCATTAAAAATCCCTACACTTAACTATTTTCAAATAACTAAGTCACCAAATAAACCACATTTAAAACAAAAAATTCCTTTTAAAGTCCCTACACTTAACCACTTTAAAGTGACTAAGTCACCAACCAAACCACATTCAAAACAAAAAAAAAACTTTAAAGTCCCTACACTTAACCATTTTCAAGTGACTAAGTCACCAACCAAACCACATTCAAAACAAAAGAATCCACTTTAAAGTCCCTATACTTAACCATTTTCAAGTGACTAAGTCACCAACCAAACCACATTCTAAACAAAAGAATCCACTTTAAAGTCCCTATACTTGAACATTTTCAAGTGACTAAGTCACCAACAATCTACATTCAAAACAAAAAACTCTCCTTTAAAGTCCCTACACTTAACCATTTTCAAATGATTAACTCACCAACCAAACCACATTCAAAACACAAAATCTCCTTTAAAGTCCATACACTTTACCATTTACAAGTAACTAAGCCACCAACCAAACCACACTCAAAACAAAAAAATCTCCTTTAAAGTTCATTCATGTTACCATTTTCAAGTGACTAAGTCACCAACCAAACCATATTCAAAACAAAAAATCTCCTTTAAAGTCCCCACACTTAACCATTTTCAAGTGACTAAGTCACTAACCAAACCACATTCAAAACAAAATATCCCCTTTAAAGTCCCTACACTTAACCATTTTCAATTGACTAAGTCACCAACCAAACCACATTAAAAATAATAAATCATCTTTAAAGTCCATACACTAAACCATTTTCAAGTAACTAAGTCATCAAACAAACCACATTCAAAAAACAATCCCCTTTAAAGTCCCTACACTTAACCATTATCAAGTGACTAAGTCATCAACTAAACCACATTCAAACCAAAAAATCCCTTTAAAGTCACTATACTTAACCATTTTCAAGTAACTAAGTCACCAGACAAACCGCATTCAAAACAAAAAGTCCCCTTTAAAGTCCCTACATTTAACCACTTTCAAGTGACTAAGTCACCAACCAAACCACATTCAAAACAAAAAATCTCCTTTAAAGTCCCTATACTTAACCATTTCAAGTAACTAAGTCACAAGCCCAACCACATTCAAAACAAAAAAACTCCTTTAAACTCCCTACACTTAACCATTTTCAAGTAACAAATTCATCAACCAAACCACATTCAAAACAAAAAAAAATCTCTTTAAAGTCCATATATTTAACCATTTTCAAGTAACTAAGTCACCAACCAAACCACATTCAAAACAAAAAAATCTCCTTTAAAGTCACTACACTTAACCATTTTCAAGTGACTTAGTCACCAATCAAACCACATTCAAAACAAAAAAACCTCCTTTAAAATCTCTACACAACCATTTTCAAGTGACTAAGTCACCAACCAAACAACATTCAAAACAAAAAATACCCTTTAAAGTCCCTACACTAAACCATTTTCAAGTGACTAAGTCACCAACCAAACCACATTCAAAATAAAATATTTCCTTTAAAGTCCCTACACTTAACTATTTTCAAGTAACTAAGTCACCAAACAAACCACATTCAAAATAAAAAATTTCCTTTAAAGTCCCTACACTTAACCATTTTCCACTAACTAAGTCACCAACCTAACCACATTCAAAACAAAAAATTCCCTTTAAAGTCTCTACACTTAACCATTTTCAAGTGACTAAATCACCAACCAAACCACATTCAAAACAAAAAATCTCTTTTAAAGTCCCTACACTTAACCATTTTCAAGTAACTAAGTCACCAAACAAACCACATTTAAAACAAAACATCCTCTTTAAAGTCCCTACAGTTAACCATTTTAAAGTAACTAAGTCACCAACCAAACCACATTCAAAATAATAAAATCCCCTTTAAAGTCCCTACACATAATCATTTTTAAATGACTAAGTTACCAACCAAACCACATTCAAAACACAAAATCCCCTTTAAAGTCCCTGCACTTAACCATTTTCAAGAACTAAGTCACAACCAAATCACATTCAAAACAAAAAATTTCCTTTAAAGTCCCTACACTTAATCATTTTTAAGTAACTAAATCACCAACCAAACCATATTCAAAACAAAAAAATCTCCTTTAAAGTCCCTACAGTTAACCATTTTCAAGTGACTAAGTCACCAACCAAACCATATTCAAAACAAAAAAATCTGCATTAAAGTCCCAACACTTAACCATTTTCAAGTAACTAAATCACCAACCAAACCATATTCAAAGAAAAAATCCCCTTTAAAGTCCCTACAAACCAACCAAACCATATTCAAAACAAAAAAAAAATCAGATTTAAAGTCCCTGCACTTAATCATTTTCAAGTAACTAAGTCACCAACCAAACCACATTCAAAACAAAAAATCCCTTTAAAGTCCCTATACTTAACCATTTTCAAGTAACTAAGTCACCAGACAAACCGCATTCAAAACAAAAAGTCCCCTTTAAAGTCCCTATATTTAACCATTTTCAAGTGACTAAGTCACCAACCAAACCACATTCAAAACAAAAAATCCCCTTTAAAGTCCCTATACTTAACCATTTTCAAGTACTAAGTCACCAACCCAACCACATTCAAAACAAAAAATCTCCTTTAAAGTCCCTACACTTAACCATTTTCAAGTAACAAATTCATCAACCAAACCACATTCAAAACAAAAAACAAATCTCTTTAAAGTCCCTATATTTAACCATTTTCAAGTAACTAAGTCACCAACCAAACCACATTCAAAACAAAAAAATCTACTTTAAAGTCCCTACACTTAACCATTTTCAAGTGACTTAGTCACCAATCAAACCATATTCAAAACAAGAAAACCTCCTTTAAAATCCCTACACTTAACCATTTTCAAGTGACTAAGTCACCAACCAAACAACATTCAAAACAAAAAATACCTTTTAAAGTCCCTACACTAAACCATTTTCAAGTGACTTAGTCACCAACCAAACCACATTCAAAATAAAATATTTCCTTTAAAGTCCCTACACTTAACTATTTTCAAGTAACTAAGTCACCAAACAAACCACATTCAAAACAAAAAATTCCCTTTAAAGTACCTACACTTAACCATTTTCCACTAACTAAGTCACCAACCTAACCACATTCAAAACAAAAAATCCCCTTGAAAGTCCCTACACTTAATCATTTTCAAGTAACTAAGTCACCAACCAAAACCACATTCAAAACAAAAAATCCCTTTAAAGTCCCTATATTTAACCATTTTCAAGTAACTAAGTCACCAGACAAACCGCATTCAAAACAAAAAGTCCCCTTTAAAGTCCCTACATTTAACCATTTTCAAGTGACTAAGTCACCAACCAAACCACATTCAAAACAAAAAATCCCCTTTAAAGTCCCTATACTAAACCATTTTCAAGTAACTAAGTCACCAACCCAACCACATTCAAAACAAAAGATCTCCTTTAAAGTCCCAACACTTAACCATTTTCAAATAACTAAGTCACAAACCAAATTACATTCAAAACACAAAATTCCTTTTAAAGTCCCTACACTTAACCATTTTTAAGTAACTAAGTACCCAATGAAACCACATTCAAAATAACCAACAACAAGACCAACAAGATGTCAACAACAATGCTAGTGAATCGAACAAGGCCACACACGGCTTCACTAGACTTGAATATGAACAATAACAGGAAGATAACAACAATGCTAGTGAATTGAACAAGGCCACACATAGCTTCACTAGACTTCAATATGAACATTAACAAAACTTCATTATAAGAACATAAAGAGAAATCAACTTACCTTTGTTTGGCCTAAATTAAAGAAAAAGAGATAAGCAGTCACTTGTAGAATCGCAAAGCAATTCTTTTCCCGAATTCGGATTCTGTCAAACAATAAATTATTAGAAATAATAATCTTTGGCTTAAACAATTGCAACAACAATTTAGTAAAAGCTATCACATTTATGACTTTCCTTTCGACTAACAACAACAATGGCTCATGAGTTTAAAATCATGCACCATTAGCTCTCAGAAATATCTTGTTTATAGAAAAATGTAAAGACTAAAATAATTTACAAGAAATGAAACAAGCAAAAGTAATGAAACATAACCATACTTACTTGTCAACAATTCAACATCCTAATGAAACACAAAATCAAACTCAACACAAATTTAAAAAACCCAAACAATAAAGCTCTGCTAAGTCGAGCTTCTAGTGAAGCTTAAAGTTAAAATCAACACAAATTTGACCAACAAAATAATAAATCTCGGACAACTCAAGCTTCTAATGAAAAATTTTCAAACCAAACAACAACAATATAGAATTACAGTATAAAATCTTTACAATTTCTCAGACAACTCAAGCTTCTAATGTGTGTTAGTCGAAACGAGTAGTTAAGAGAAGAAGGAAACAACGTACTTGTGAGTGTGGAGTAGCAGGAGGTCGATTTTCCGTCGCTGGAGGAGCTCTGTGTGTGTGTCACATGCACTGTGTGCGTGTTTTGCGGGTTGTTTGTGTGTGTTTTGGGTTTAATATTTAGATGGGTATGTGTCGGGTCGGGTCGATTGAAATTAATTTTTTTTAATTTTCATAAAACTGATCACGTGTGCTCGGTTTTTACAAAATTATTTTTGAAATAAAATATGTGTTCAATTTAGTTTTAAAGAAATTACTATCGAAAAACTATTAATGCGTATAAATTTAAATTAATAAATTAACATTAATTTTTAACAAATTAAAATTATTGGTTAATTAACTTTTAAATACGATACTATATGTATATGTGGTCGATTTTTACAAAATTATTTTCGAAATAAAATATGTGTTCAATTTAGTTTTAAAAAAATTACTATCGAAAAACTATTAATGCGTATAAATTAAAATTACTTTTTAACAAATTAAAATTATTGGTTAATTAACTTTTAAATACGATGTAATATGTATATATATATATATACCTCGTAATACAGCGTGTTATAATCAGATAAATTATTGATTACTTGTCTTACATTATTACAACTTCAACAATATATGTGTGTCTACATTGACACAAAATAGTATATCTATTTCCTCAATAGTATGATATCAACGTATTATTCAAGTTATTTTAATATATCGATTCAGTTATCTAGCTTTTGATTACTCATTCGTCACTACACGAGAAATACCTATATATAAATATATTTGATTGGCTATCAGCTTTCAAATACGTACTATATACATCACATACACAATTTTACTACCTCATAGTAATATACAACGTAATATAATGCGATGTATTTCGTATACATACTTTGACGAGTTATCGATTAATTTGACTAGCTTACATTAATATCACATCAACGTACAATATATTATTACTTCGATCGTTTCAAATCAAGGTATTCATTATTTTTTGGTAGATTCTGCTAGTTTTTTATGTCATTATACCTTCAGTACATAATATGTATATATACTATACATATATACCTATACATACACACACATATACACACTATCTAATATATATATCAAGGTCTAAATACGTACTATATATACGTACACAAGTATATTACCCCGTAATATAATGCGACATATTTCGTATACCTACTTTGATGAGTTATCAATTATTTTGACTAACTTACATTAATATCATATCAACATACATTATATTATTACTTCAATTCTCAGTAGTATCATATATATGAATGTATTATTTAAAATATTTTGATATATACATTCAGTTATCTAGTTTTCGATTACTGCATACGTCACTACACGAGATATAAGTATATATACATATATTTAATTGTCTATCAGCTTTCAAATACGTACTATAAACATCAAATACACGATTTTACTATCTCATAATAATACACAACGTATTTAACAAATACTCAAATAAATTATCGATTGCATTATCTTATGTCATTAATATATATATATATATATATATATATATATACCTATGCATACACACACATATACACACTATCGACTATATCAAATTCTAAATACGTACTATATATATCACATACGTACACAAGTATATTATCCAATAATATAATGCGATGTATTTCTTATACTTACTCAGATAAGTGATCGATTAATTATATTTGATTAGCTTAATATAATATTAGGTTTTGACTACATCGTTTATCAATCGATCACTAGATAATATATATATATATATATATATATATATAAAAAGATATTTATGTATATGAACTCTTGAATGTGTACTATATATATCACATCCACAAGTATATTACCTTATAATAGACCGTTATCAACATCTTTTAATCAGTATAATTTCAAAAAAATTATATATATATATATATATATATATATATATATATATATATATATATATATATATATATATATATATATATATATATATATATATATATTCTATTACATATATATAATTATTGGTCACTAAAAATTATTTATTTATTTTAGTTTCAAAACCGACCACAAGTAGTCGATTTTTTAAAAATATTTTTTTAAAAAAAATAAATATAAAAACCAACCACAAGTGGTCGGTTTTTATAAAAAAATAATTAAAAAAGATCCAAAAACCAACCACTTGTGGTCGGTTTTTAAAAAATATTTTCTGTTTTAAAAAAAAAAAAAATCGACCACTATTTTTTAAAAATAAATCAAAAAATAATTTTTAAAAATCGACAACAAGTGATCGGTTTTCTTATTTTTTTTTATTTTTATTTGTAAAATAATTAATAATTAATATGAAAATTATTGAAATAATTATTTTGAAATTTTAAAATATAAATGCAACCTTGTTAAAAAAAACATCAAAAACCAATCACTTATGGTCGATTTTTTCCGACCACAATCTGTGATCGATTTTTTGTGATCGTTTTTTCAACTTTTTTTAGTAGTGACATAACTATATACTATCTTTCTATCATAATCTTCGATCTTCTTAAATTTCATCCAAAAATATAAGATGATCCTAGCCAAGTAATATCATTGAAATGATAAACTCCAAATATACAACCGACACCGATAAAAAGAAAATGGTCCATCTGCCAAGTTGTTGAGATACAAGGCATCATGGTAACTTATAACAGATTTTTTTTAAAAAAAAAATATACTTCCAACTGTTGATTCCAGATCACCATATCAAATGTACTACATGTTGTTGTCATGATGAAAACGTTCCCCTACCCCCACCTCACCCCACCCCACCAAATTAATTTCGATAAAAAGAGAGCATTTTTAATCCGAAAATAAAATGTCGAAAATAATTATGTTTTTGGAGAACCTTCAAACAACTAAGAGATCCATTTGATGAAAATGAAGATTTATGCATTTTTAATCCGAAAGTAAAATGTTGAATGTAGTTCGGATCAACTAAGAGGGCGGAGGATATTTTTAACCCAAAAATTAGGGTTAACGACAATTGTAATTTAATAGTTAAAAAAAAAAAAAAACTATTTTTTGTTGTTGTTGATGAGGAAACTTGCGGTTGCTGTTATTCGGATGCGCATAGAGCAAAGTTAATTCTAGGATAATAGTCTCAAACTGCACTGGAGAGCTAAGCTACATTAGACAAACACCGCGTAGTTTTCTCTCCAGACAAACACCGTATAATTTATAAGCTTGATCGAGAAAAGCAAGAATTTTGTAGGAGTACACATCGGGTAGGGTACAAAGATCATTAGTCTTCTTATATGGTTTTGGATACCCCCATCCCGTCCCTCAAAATTTAATTTTTGGGATTTAGTTAAACTCAAGGTTCATTTCTTTATCATGGTATTAGAATCAACCTCATTCAATTCATTATTTTCAATTTTGAATCTTCCGACTTATATTGTCCGCGTTCTAACTTTTAAGTCTTGGCCGTGCAGAGGTGTTGTGAGTCCCAAATTAGTGGTTATAAAGGTCCTTAATCTCTTTATATGATCTTTAATAATTTTCTTCATAATCCTATTTGAAAGATCAACTGCTCAATCAACAATCCACTCTTCACTTTTAAAGGTTGATATTTGAACAATTAAAGGGGTGCAAAATTAGGTACACGTACCACGTGCATGTCATATATTGATGCTTTTATTCATGACCATATATAATGGCCCCTATTGGTGCTACCTATGAATTATTCATCAATTTTAGGTCACAAGCACATGGCCGATTGGTTGTACTTTGTACCATCCACATCCTTTTATTAGAAAGCTTTTGATGATGTTTTCTACATTTAGATCAACATTACTTTTTGGATCTTTTATAATTATTATCGTTGAATATATATAACCTTAATAATCAAGGGAGTAGATCCAGGGTGTCTTTGCTATTAAGGGAACATTAATTAATCTCTTCATGTGAAGTTTCATATACCATGCTGATCCTTGAATTATTAGCTAGTTGTTTAATTATTGGTTTATGTAGGGTAATCTACTAATTTGGTTTTGGAATTTATTTATATGAAGCTAGAAGTCGTGGTATTATTCTTGTTTCTTGTTTTTGGATTTTTGTTACGATTTGTTGTTTCATATAGTTTGATTATAGTAATATTGTTTTGCTCTTACTTCTTGTTTTTAGTACTATCGATTGTTTGTATTACTTTCAGTATTTCTTCTATAGACTGGTTTTATCTTAAAGTTAAGGGTTAATTAAAAACAACCACTTTATATTAAAGGTAGAAATTAGATTTGTGTATGTTCTATCCTTTCCAAATTTTACTTGGTAGGATTATATTGAGTATGTTGTTGTATATATATATATATATTATACATCTATACAGGAGTGACTAGCATTATTGATTACTAGCATATTATTGTTCAGAGTAATATGGCTACAATTCAAAAGCATAACTGTTTTAGCCTTAATAAAAACCAGTTAGGTCCTTGTTTGCGTCCAATATTTGTAGGAAAAACGTGGGGGAACTTACCATTCACATATCTAATTGAAGGTATTATAAGAGATGATTTTCGAGAGTTACTTGGCAAAGGCGTTATGCTAGCAAGTTGATCAAGTTCAGGGGAACAGAGTTATATAATTTTTCATTTTAGTCAGAGGTGGATTCATGATTCGAACTTTTAGTGTGTCAAAAAAACTTATCAATTAAATCAATCATATTATTTATCTTTTCGGTCTATAGGACAATTGACAAATCAATTAATAAAAAAAGGAACGGTAATAAAATGACAAAGCTTAAATTTTCAATAATATTACCAATATTATAACATCCATAATTTATTTCAATTATCCGCGACGAATTTGCATATTTTGAAAATGATCAACAATGACATCATTACTTATATTTACAAATATATTACTTATAAACAATCATTTAAATATCGATCACCAATACTATTTCGCACTTCATTTTTTATGTGCTTCATGGACGAGAATGCTCTCTCCACAATTTTTGTAGCAATAGATAAAATCAAAGTCAACTTCGCAAGTAAATAAACAAGTGAATAAGTCTCCACAAGAGTTTTCTCAACTAATGCCTTTGTTAAATCACGAATTTCTTGCAAGTTGGAGAACTTGAAATTACCACCTCGCATATGAATTGTAAAAGTACCAATTTGGTAACTCAAATCTCAAAATTTTTCATCATCAAACTCATTTGGATAATACTTTGCTAAAGTCTGATTCCACCTTTGTCAAAGTTAGAGAAAGAATTGACAGGATTCAAGTTTTCATCCCAAGAAGCAAATCACTACTCACTATATCAAAACGATCATTAAGCTCTTGAAGTTGCACATCAATGACAACACAAAAGATTTCAACATGCAAGTGATGCGAATAACAAACATCCAAATACTTGACTTTCAGAAAAATAAGGCTCATTTAATTTGGGAATCAAGATATCATGTGAATCACAAAATGAAAAACATCACCGAGCAAAGATTCCCAGTCATTTTCTCTCATTTCTTGCAATCTTTTCTCTGTGATGTTAAGAAAATCCAACGGCATTAACAATATCTTGATTTTTTTTTGTAAAATCTTGCTCAACTCATTTGAAATGACCAACTCTTTTAAAATCAAGTGAAGCATAAAAATAAATTTGAATGTTTTGACCTTTGTTAAAAGATACTCCGCTTGATTTTTTTTACTTGAGGAAGAACTTTCAATTTCAATCACTCCAAGCACATGAAAAATAGATGAGAATATAACAAGAGAGTTATATAATATTTTCAAATGTGATCCCCAATGAGTATCAGCTGAACTTTGAAGCCCACGTTCTTGACGTAATCCTTATCCGGTATAAGCTTCACTGGACTCATGTAATTGCTTTAAATTTTCAGTTTGGAGATGAGGAAGTAAATCTCTACGCTTAAAAGATCCTCCAATAACATTCAACACATTAGTAACATGATCAAAAAAGTCTTGGAACTTCAAAATATTTTTTAGCAATAGCTACAAGTATTAATTGCAATTGATGTGAAAACAATAAATATGATATGTAGAAGAACCGTCTTTCATAATAAAGTTTTGAGATCATGTACCTCTCCCTTCATATTTCTAGCTCCATCATAAACTTATCCACATATTTTGAATGGACTTAATGAGTGATCGGAAAGCAAAGAATAAATTTCTTTCTTCAATGAGCATGTCGATGTATCATTAACATGGATAAAATCGATAAATCGTTCTACTACTTCACCATTCTTACCAGCATACCTCAAAACAAAATCTATTTGTTCTTTGTGTGAGATGTCTTTGGATTCATCAATTAATATACCAAAGTAAGAACCTACTACAATCCCACCAATAGATAAGCCAACCCATATTTCGAAACTGCTAATAACGGACTATGAAGAGAAATGAATGAAGATAGCAAAATAAATATAATAAAATGCAAATATATATAAGACAGTCCCAAAATCTGGTGGAATTAATATAAGAGATTAATATAATAAGAATATAAATTGAAGTACTAAATGAATATACTGGTGCAACCCATAACTTTAACTATTTCTTTCACACAAACATTGACAATATCCTTTTGGATCATAGGACAAGTCATCATTTTGTGAAGCTTTTTCTAATATTAGTTTTTCCCATCCGAATATTTGTCTTCATGACACCGCAAAAATTTTAAAAGTGGCTGATTAGTTAAAGATTCACTTTTGTCATGACCTCAAAAAGGCAACTCATGATGCAAAAGACGTCTTGTCACATCAATTGACATTTTCAAGTGAATGCGGTACTCACTTTTGACTTTTAAGAATGTTTGTCAAGAACAAATTGAATTGATTGATGATGATTTGAAAAATATAGAATCTTATTGTAATATTTGTTGTGAACACTATTAACTTTACCTACATATAAACAAAATCTTTCAAGAGCCCCATTCCAACCCCTAAAACCTTTTGTTGCATAAAAACCAATCGAAATTTCATACACAAATTTATTTTTGAATAATAACAACAAAAATAATATGTGGCATCTTTCTCCATACTATACTCCAACCAACTAGAATGTGAACCTTTGCACCAACTTGAAATAAATTGGTGCATTTCACCTCCTATTTCACTTGAAAGATATGGTTTCAAGATAGGTTGAGAAGGCCTTTTTTTAATATAATATTTTCTCACTTAATCTTATATTCAAGAATCATAATCAAAAATTGATTTTTTTCTCACGGATCGGCTTTAAGAGACCTCAAATCGATAGCATTTATAAGACAAAAATGATTAATTTTGACATTATTAGAACTTGACTGAGAATAATTAGCCTTCTTAAAAAAGTTCACTGTCTCAATTTAGAAAATTAGAACACTTTATCAATCCTAAATCAAGATAATTTGAAATTTAAGTTTCAAACTTCAAGAAAGAGAATCAAAAAAATATTTCAAAGTAACTTACAAAGGACAGCGGCATGTGGTTGATGTTGGGTAAGCAAGTTAGCAATGGATGCAAAAAGTGGTGGCCGATGAGACTGAGGCCGTGATCTTTGCCAGCGATGATAAAAGATCTGGCAATAGCAGCGGCAACCAGCAAGGATCAAAAAAGCAGAGGTATAGTCGATGATCTATTTGAGAATTGAGAGGGAGAGGGATAATTTATTTTAGAAAAGGTCAAATACACCCTTGAACTCTGATAAATGCAACGTATATATCCCTCGTCATACTTTATATATACATATGCCCCTACCATTAATAAAACGATACATATATGTCCCTCACACTAACGATAGAAGTATATGTGTACCCAAAGTATGATGAAGGGTATATACGAACTATTTATCATAGTTCAGGGGTATATTTGTTCCTTTTTATTTTAATCTTTTATTCTAACTAATTAATCCAAAAATACTACCTAATCTAATAAATTCATCAAACCTGATTTCAAACTAACTCAATCCAACCTCTATTTTTTATTTTAAATCAAAAACTCCCTCTGTTTTTCTCTTAAACGTGAACCCCAATCAAATTGTAGGGATTGGTCGATGTTGCTAGTTGATGTTTACAGACCTGAGAGTGTGGAGATCAGACCGGCGGTGATCGTAGCTAAGGGGCAGCGATAGTTTGCCGATGGGGTATTTTCAATTCGATGAAAACGGTGGCTATGTAGTGTTGATCAGTGGTGGGTAGCGTTTTTCCGATGAAATTTTGTTGAAAATTGAAATGTGAGAGGTTCAATTTATTTTATATTATTTTTGTTTGTTATGATTTAATGGTATTTTAAAAAAAATGATATTAATAGGTGTTATTGTATTGTGTGTGTTTGTGTATCGTTATTAGGGTTGAAAATGTGTCTGTTAGACAGACGACTCTTGAATTTTAATTGGGATAGAGTTAGGCAGTGGATTTATTGGGTCGGTAGTGGCCTTGGGTTAATTATTGGAGATTAAAAAATTAAAAAAAAAGAAATAAATATACTCTCGAACTCTGATACATGATACGTATATATCCTCTGTCATAATTTAGGTACAGATATATCCCTACCATTAGTGTGAGGGGCATATACGTACTATTTATTAATAGTAGGGGTATATGTGTACTCAAAGTATGATGGAGGGTATATACATACCACTTATGATAGTTCGAGGTATATTTATTCCTTTTTTATTTTTTTCAATTTGATGAGAGAGAATAAAAATATACATTTTAAAAACATATACTAGCTACTAATATTTGAAAAATTAAAAAAAAAGATCTAATTTAATTATTAATAAATATAAGTTATTATATAAGGACAAAAATGGTTGCAAGCTACTAGTCACTCGAGGATACACTTCAACCACATATTCAATTGTTTGATGAATAAAATTAAGGAAAATAAAGGTTGCAAACTGAGATCGAACCCGCAATCTTTGGAGAGTAGGGCCCTATTTGTTTGCACTTAATAGAGGTCTGAATCTGAATAGTTCAGACTTCAGTCCATTAAGTGTATTTTTAAAAAAAAAGTCTCTTAAACCATCTTAAAACCTCTGAATTAGTCAGACATGGAAAAGAGTCTGAATGGCATTCAGACTCTTTTTAAACATAATTTATTTCCTCTCAAATCTCAAACTTTATTATTTTTTCTAAATAAGTTGTTCTCCCACCCTCTCTTTACGTTGTTCTCTCTCTCTTCGCGTTTCTCTCTCTATTCCTCTTTCTCTTCACATTATTTTCCTTCTCTTTCAGGTATGATTCACCAAAACTATTTATAAATATTTTTATTATCAATTTAAGCATGCACTATTTGCTGCTCAATATCTATGCTCTACTCCAGAAGATATAATTGGATCTTCAATTGAAATCATATTTAATCTTCTTAATTCATCACGTATAAAATAAAGGTGAAAAAGATCGGCATGTAGTTTGTTTTGCTTCACTTTAGTTTTTGCAAGAATGTGCATAGATGTATGTTGTTGTTTTGCTCATCGTGTAGGATAGAACATGTAAAATAAATAAAATAACAAACATTAGAATTCGTTTAAGATTAGAAGTGAAACACTTTAATTTGTTCTTTTGCTACTTTGTACAGTCCTATTAGCACTTCCTTTGGTGCCGTTATAATATGTATCATTATTTTAGCTTCTCAATCTTCTGAACCGGGGTTCTATCAGAAATATCCTACTTGTAGAGTTTCATACTACTCCGTCAAGAGACATTGATTGAATTAATAATTTCGAGATGAAACTGGAAGTGGTTGTATGATATAATATTTTTTCAGATAATATATTATTTTATTATTTTTTAAATTTTAAATTGCATATTTATTACAAATAAATAAATTACGTACATTCAGATGTTAAAAAATAAATAGTCTTAATCATTCAGTATTCTGATCAAGAAACAACATTTTAATCATTCAGACATCCATTCAGATTCAGACGTCTTAATCTTCAAAAAAAAAAATGCACCCTAAATGTGATGCTCTACCACTGGAACCAGATGGTACTTTGGTATTGTGGGTAGCTGATAACGCCCAAAATACGCCTCCTTAGAAGTATAAAGCGGTCCCTGTCAACTATACTAACCCAACTAGATTGGGGTTGATCTGTCTCGAACATGTTGAAATCACCAGGCAGTGTGGAAAAGTAGAAAGGGGGTATTTGTAGTAACTAGATAAAAGTAACAAGGCTTGGTTGCTTTTCATTATAAGAAATCTAAGACGAACACTAGGCTTATGTTCTCCCTGGATTCTTAACTTAGTAGATTTATCGTGCATTATTGAACTATTCCAATATCTTGCTTGCAGAATCGATAAGTTATGTACCATCAACAGTGTTTTGGATGAGCAGACAGATTTCACAATTTACCTTTCGAGTCTCAGGATATCGCTTTACTAATCCTTATCTTGATCCCAGTTAACTATTACCTTTTGAGTCTCTAGTTATTAGATTATAGCTAATCATCTCACTTAGATAATATCTAGTAGTGTGGATTGAGAGTTAAACTTCAAATTACTGTTGAGATTGTTAAACTTCAAATTACTGTTGAGATTCTCTTTTCCTAGTTACTACTCTTCTTCTGGAGTAAGTAACAACAATCTAGGCGGGATCTTAACATTGGCCACTGCTAAAAAATCAACAAAACAAAGAAAACCCAATACATGCAAGAATCTTTATCTAGAACGACTTGGCACTTACTCTACTTTGTTAATCCGACAGGGTTCCCCAACCCTAGCCAAGGAAATTAACCGCTCATAGTTATGAGATCAATCATGAAATCCATAAACAAAATTAACAAATCAATCATACAATAATGATAGAAGAAATTCCAAAGTATTAAATTAGAAAATAAACCAAGAACAATAAGATATAGGAGAGCCTCTAAGGGCCTATCCCTGAATATGTGAATATATGAATATTTGAATGTGTGAATGAATAAACTAAGCAAAGCCTAAAGAGTATTTATAGATTATAGGAAATCCTAGAATTCAAATCCTAAATAAAACATGAAAACTTAACTAAACGTAATAATAAGACTTAAAAACATCATAGGAGTCTAATTGAAATACATAGAAACCCTAAGAAATGATTTCGGAACGATCCAAAAAAGTTGAGGTCGGTGGCTACATGTGGTCACCAACATGCGACCTAGCCTTAGGAGCATGTGGTACATGCGGCCTGAGGCTGGGTGCATGTAGTGGCCATAAGTGGTCGAACCAAAATTTCTTGCAGATTAGCTCTCGAGATTTTAAACTTCTGACACATGTTTTGCCCACATGCAGTTCTCACGTACTACATGCGGTTTTCATGTAGACTAAGTAAGTGAAAAAGTCTCCACCATCAGATAGATAATTGAATTATCTTTCCAACGATAAAAAATATGCCGTAATTTGATATCGGGGTGAAAAGTTATGGTCAAATCACTGAAGCGCTGTCAACTCTCGGGATCTTCAATTTCAGTGCTTACCTTAATTTCATACATACCACATGTGCTATATGTGGTCCACATGTTGATATAGGTTAGTGTCAGGCCTTTCAACACTTGCAAACAAGCTTCAAATATTCAACTTTCATCACAAGCTTTGGTCACGTACAATCTGAAAAGTTTCACGAATACCCAAGATTCGTTAAATAAGTAGCCAAAAATATTATTTTTCATGTTTTTCTTGAATTTAGCATCCGAGACCTAATTTTCTGCGAAACACTCCAAAAATACAGCAAATCTAACAAAATTGCCTTAAGTATGTGCATATTCTCATAGTTTTAAGCATCATAATTGCTAAATTTCAATAGCACTTCAAGACCCTCAACTTAAAATGTTGCATGTCCTCAGGCAACAAAATATAACAAAACAATACAACGATGCTTAACCAAGAGAAACCTAAGATACCTGTGGCAGCCAATCATCAAATTTAAGCTCAAGATTATTACCTTCTCCAAGCTTAATTCTTTAAAACCCAACTGTGCGTATTAATGAAGTACAATAATGTGACAGAAAGGAATCAAGCTATGAGATTACATTAGCAATAAACAACCATGCATATATACAAGTTACACTACCCAAACAAGTACGCAGCTAGCAATGCAACCTCTGCGCCCTCACAATAAAGAAGTCACACTCACTTTATATGAAATAATGCATGTTTATGTGGATATAGTCAAGAGATACTCACAATAAGAAGAGAAGTTCCAATCAATGTGCATAAAATACCATAAGCTTCATCTTATTTTCATTACCTTATTTTTCAGACAATCAAGTTAGGATCACTATAGGACTTTTCTCGGCTTATAATGTAGGCTTGGGGGGCTGGTAGAGTACATATGGACATATTAAGTGATTAAGCCTCCTTGGCACTACACTAACTTTAGGGTCCCACTTATTAGAAAATTTTTTACTTTATTTCCTCCCTTTCTTCCTTCTTTTTATTTTAAAGCACATTCTGGGTGTGATTATTTAATTCTTTCTTTTTCAACTTATTTCCTTTCTTTGATTTTATTTTGCTACCACACCCGGCCTTACTTTATTTTTCTCTTATTTTACCCTTCTTCATACCCACTATACATCACGCACCCCTATGATATGCATCCTCAACTTAGGCGATTTTCCTGAGATAAGGTGCACAATGTACAGTGAGGACCAGTGTCAAAACAGGTTCATTATAACATAAATGGGAAAATGAAAGGCTAAAATAAAGAAATAGGTTATAATGCTCAAAGCAGGGTTCAAGGGATGTTGATTTCCACATGGAAGGTCATTTAGGCAAAAAGTGGACTAGAATAAAAAACGGCCTATGATCCTTTCCTAAACAATTATCCTACAACCTAAGAAAGACTAACCAGGCAAGTTCAATAATATAACAGAAAAAAGGAACTAAGAGTATCTCATACACGCATGGCACATAGTTACATCACAAGCTACTACCTATCCGGTTCATACAACTATTAGCAATGATTATCATATTCTCGTTCCATAAAAAGATCTGCAATAGTCACATATATATACATGTACATAGTTCAAAAAAATAAGCAATTGAAGGGGTATCATCGATAAAAATATGTTTACTGCCCTAGATACTCATTTTTATCCTAGTTAATCACAAAACATCACAAAAAAATACAATACGGCTAAACATGCCACTCTACTAGGAACGAGACTCCGAGGAATAGAGGTACGAAAACAAAAACCCTAAGAGGACATCAAGACCCATAAGCAGCCCTACTCACAATTTAAAATCATTCATTGACCCCAATGAATCAAAACCTCTACAAAATAAGAGAGATAGGAATGTACCTGTGGCACCATAGGTGTGGAGATCTAACGTCAATCACAAATACAAATATAGACACATAATTTCGTCCCTCCTCAATTTTCAATTTTAATTGCACTTTACCGCGTACCTCATCCCCGTGTGATAATCCCTTCTCTAAAATTCAAATCAAACAACTCTTAAAAAATTAATAACACAACCAATCAAATTTCAACACCCTCTACCTTATCCTAACCACCAACCCCTACCATCCATACCCACATGCCCCCTATCCCCTAACCTTTTTCACGTTTTTCATTCCCCTTTTTATAATATATACGCTCACAACAACAATATATAGAGGAACACATACAATGTTGAGAATACTACAACATTTTGGAGAGAATACATAACACACACAAAATTTACAAAACACACACAGAGGGAGAAACTCACGCACCCACCATGGATGGAAAATAGAGAAAAAAAGATATTAATAGAGAAAGAGAAGAGTGAAAGCCAAAAAGGGATCGAAGGAGGGATAGATACGAGAAAGAAAAGTAAGGGAGAGGAGAAAATAGTAGAAAATGGATAAAAACAATGTTTCATAGGGGAGCCGTCTAGTTTCTCTGGTCGATATTTTGTCAAAAAACGTCGGCGACTGTCAATCCCCTCAATAAACTCTTAAACCAGTCAACCCATCAGCTCTACTTTCGAAAACCCTAAAGTAAGTTTGGCCAACACATAAAAACATGCTCAAAACATGACTGTTGTCCTTTCTTCTCCATTTTCAGTCACCATCGGAGATTGTCGGAACTCCAAACAGTGAACCCAACTCCATTCTGATGACTTCCACCGAAAAATGAGTGAATCAGTGACATTAAGCATGAAATATAGTATGGATACTTATCGAGTCACGATGTTTTATTTGGGTTAGCGAAAAATAGAGCAAAAAAGGTATATCAAGGTTTTTTCATCATTGTCAAATCTGTCCGGGTTCTACTTCTTGACTCGAGTTGGTTTGTTCACTTGTTGAGGCTGGTTCGAGGTTCCTGACGTAGATTCTATCTCGTTTAATTGAGTAATACTGAATTAAAAGTGATGTTAACATCCATTTCTCATTTCATTCTTGATTAATTTTAAGTTTTGAATATTTTGTGTGATGAATTCATGTTACGTAAAGTTTGTTTTGGGTGATTTTGTGATGTTTGAATTATGAATATTGGATGATGTTAGATTCAGAGATTTGAAGACTCGAATGGATGATTGTGGATTAAGTAATAATTTATTAAGGATAAAGCTGGTGGTAGAGATTGAAAAGTGATAAAAATAAAAATTGGCTCAGATTGGTTCATTGATTGAGTTGATTTGAAATGGATATTAATTTTCTTAAACTTGATAATATCATGTGTTAGGCGGGCAAATGGATAGGAAAACAATAGGGGATAGGCAAATTTAGAGATTCTGAATTGTTGAATATTTGAAATATTTGATGAATGGTTTTGTTTTTTCTCGCATTAAAAAATATATTCATTTTGTCAGGAAATGCTCCGATTCCATTTGTACTTATTCACTGGAGAATGACCCGAACTATCTTGTACGTGAAGGACATTCGTGATGAAGGTCCGAGCCATCGGGTAGAGCATTATCCAGGGTTAGTATAGGTTAGTGTAGGATTGTTTTAGTATTTTTAAATTCGAACTGTAATAATTGGAGTAGACACTATTTTTTGGATTTATTTTATGTATTTTGTTTGTTTGTTAATTTCGTGTGTTTTATGTAGTTTACTCACTTCATAGCGTTGGATTCACCGATACAAGCTAAGATGTGCCCGTGCTAGAACCACGGGACCGAGGGAAGTCTTACACCATCCCCTCGATCCATAGAATTTCTTAACTGAAATCTCTATTCACAAGTTAGTTTTTGAGAGTCAAATTAATTTTGAAAAGGATTTCCAAAGATGACTTGGCACACCAAACCTATCCCAAGTTGTGACTCTGATTTCATGTTTTAAAATCTTTTTCAAAATATATTTTTATTTTTTTTGTCACTTTTAATAATAAAAACCCTTTCTGAACTTACAATCAATTATATCTTTTTCAGAATTCAAACTTATTTTTTGAGTTATATCAACTTAGTTTGACATTATGAATGTATAGACGTTGTTTGTGTTATCATTTTATTTGTTTATCATTGTTGAGTGCCTACGTGCTATGGGTTTATAATTTTTCTCATATGTGTTACCGCTTTTTATCTGTCGTCATTTGGCTAACTTGAGTTAAGTCTTTTGCAACAAGTTTTTTCGTACACGGTGTGTACATGACCTCTAGTTGAGTCACCCTTATTTTAGGAGGAGGAGCCGCCGGCCGGTATGGGGTGGGTAAAAAGCTATTGTAGCCACCATCGATCATACGCTTCCCCGAACAGTCTTGTTAGAGGACCCCAACCGAGGTCAACCTTTAGGTCATGCTTATCTGTGTCATATTGAGACCTAGTGGGACCCATTCGATCCTTTGTAGAAGACTCACCCCTAAAGAATCCCTACGTACTAATTCTTGCATCTTTTAGGATATTAGGATCATTTGACGAACTGATTTGGGGAAAAACATGTACTAGAATTAAAGAAAAGTGTGTAGACAAGGGAATATTGAAAAAAAAGTTAGTAAGAAAAAGAGTTTCGTAGTTTTTTGAGTTCTTTATGGCTTTTATTTTTCACAATCCAAAAATTCAAAAAAAAAAATCATCTTTTGCACTCATTTTCTCAAAAAATAAAAACATCAAAAAAAAATTCTTGTCTCTTTTAGCAAGCATTTATAATTAGAAAATTTCAAAAAAATAAAATTAATAGGATCTTTTTATACAGAAACTTTAAAAAGATGGTACAAGTTTTGTACATTTCTTGTAAAGAAAATCTCAAAAAGTTTTTTATTTCATAGTAGTTGGTGTCAGTTTTATGTGAGGTGTCAAATTGAAACCTCAAAAAGATTTTATTAACGTTATTCATCGTCTGTCTTTGGTCGTGTCTCTTAAGTCAAGGTTTAGTTTGTTGTTTAATTCTTAATTGTCCAATCTGGACAAACTACGCATATCTGGTTATCCTCTGTCGGAAGTGAGATACGTAGGCAGCCCTTCTAGGATTCAGTGATCTTGTTTAAAAAATTCAAAAAGATTTTAATCACTCTTCATTTAGAGTAAGTGTTTCATATATGCCTCGAAAAGAAAAATACAAAAGGATTTTCCTTAATAGTCTTAGGTTTTATTTTTGATGAAATTCAAAATTGAAAATCCAAAAAAAAAATTGTCAGTATCATTTGAAAATAATGATAAAAGAAAGAAAAAGAAAAAAATGTTTTCTCTTCATTTAAGATTAGTTGTATGCACGTGTTGTTTCATCTGAAAATACAAAAAAGATTTTTCTTTGAGAATTTTAGGTTTCATTTTTGCATAAATTTCAAAATCAAAAAAACTGTGTAAATATCTTTTGAAAAAAAAAAGAAAGAAGAATTCATTTGGTAATAGATTATTTAATCCATGCATCTTTCAATAGGAAAAATTTTAAAAAAAAAAAAGATTTTCTCTTGATAATCATAGGTTTCATTTTGAAAAGGGGATTTAAACCTGAAAATTTCAAAAAGATTTTCATCATTTCTTTTGATAATTTGTTATTTTCTTTTCTTCTAGATTTAAAAAAAAAATTGATTGGCTATTTTTTGGCCAAACTGCACAAACTACTACACCTGATTCTCCTCTCTCATGAGTGAGATATGTAGGCACTCTTTTTGGGTTCAGTGATCTTTTCAAAAGAAAAAAAAGAGAAATTTTTTTTTGATAAAGTGTTGAACTCTAATGCATTGGTTATCTTTTGTTCAGTTAGTTTAAGGTGGTTGGTTAGTGGCATACTGACTGGTCCTTCATATCACACCAAATTCAAGAAAGGGTTGGTTGTGTCCAACAAGGATATAGTGAGTGACATTATGAATCAAACAAAGAGTCAGGAAAATGAAAGTTTAAAGCAAGAGATTTTGAGATTAAGGCAACAAATGATAGAAATGCACGAAACTTGGGTTAGTAGGTTGCCTCTTTCTCCATTTCTCGCTATTGATCCTACAAATAACTTGGGTTTTCCACCAAAATTGCAAAGTCAGTTTCCTATTATTGTTGATGCACTACAACATGCCTCAGAATTAATTCCACGTCAATTGCATCCCAATATTTCCACCCCTCTTTCTCTAGCTCCTCATATAGTTTGTGATTTTGTTGCTCAATTCTCTAATGAGACTTTCACATTGTCTATCCGCTCAACGATTGTGCTTCTTCATGTCGCCAGTGAACCCATGTTCAATACTTTTGATAATCATTGCTATGCTCCTGAGCCTACTTTCAAGTTAACTGGACCACCGAAATTTCTTAACAAGAAGCCCAGCATGCCAGAAGAACTAAAAAAAATGGTTGAAAAAATGAAGAGTGCATCAAAGGCTATAAAAAGGTCCGTAGGACTTGCGGGTAAGAAAAATGTATATATAAAGACTGGGGCATGTCTTCAAGCGTTAACCTTTCTCCAAGCTTTGAGGTATCAAAATTTGATGATCATGATGGACATGAGGATTCTGTGAAATAATTGGGACGATATTGCAATCAATTAAGGAAAACTGGAGGGAAGAAGAATGAGCAATATGCAACTGATATTGAGTGAAGCAGTGATGTTAAGCACGAAATCTGGTACGGTTACTTGTCGAGTTGCGATTTTTTATTCGGGTTATCAAAAAAATAGAACAAAAGGGTATATCGAGGTTTTTCTGTCGTTGTCAAATCTTTCTGGATTGTACATCTTAACTCGAAGTGATTTGTTCACTTGTTGAGGCTGTTTTGAGGTTCTCAGTATGGATTCCATCTCATTTAATTGAGTAACACTGAATTGAAAGTGACGTTAAGGTCCATTTCTCATATCATTCTCAATTAATTTTAAGTTTTGGATAATTTATGTGATGAATTCATGTTACGTAAAGTTTTTTGTGTGTGATTTTTTTATGTTTGAATTATGAATGTTGGTTGATGTCGTATTCGGAGTTTTGAAGACTCGAATGGATGGTTGTGCATTAAGTAATCATTGATTAAGGATAAAGTTGGTGGTAGGGATTGAAAAGTGAAAAAAATGAATATTGGCTCAGATTGGTTCAATGATTGAGTTGATTTGAAATGGATATTAATTTTCTCGAACTCGATAATATTACATGTTAGGCCGTCAAATGGATAGGCAAACAATAGAGGGTAGGAAAATTAAGAGATTGTGGATTGTTGAATGTTTGAAATATTTTTTGAATGTTTTTGGATTTTTTTGCATTGAAAAATATATTCATTTAGCCGGGGAATGCCCCAAGGCTATTTATATTTATTCAACGGGGAATGCTCCGAAGTATCTTGTACACGAAAGACATTCGTGATGAAGGCCCGAGGCATCAGTTAGAGCATAGTTTAGGGTGAGTATAGATTAGTGTAGGTTTATTTTAGTATTTTTTATTTCGGACTATTATAATTGGACTGGACACTATTTTTCATACTTGTTTTGTGTGTTTTATTTGTTTATTTGTTTTGTATGTTTTATGTAATTTATTGACTTCATAGTATTAGATTAGCCGATACAAGTTAAGAAGTGATCGTGCTAGAACCACGGGACTGAGGGGTGCCTAACACCTTCCCCCCGATCAATCGAAATTCCTTAACTAGAATCTCTGTTTGCGAGTCAGTTTTTGGGAGTCAAATTAATTTTGAAAAGAATTTTCAAAGGTGACTTGGCATACCAAATCTATGCCAAGTGGAGAGTCTGTATTCAAGTTTTAAGATCCTTTTCAAAACACTTTTTTTTCTTTTTGTCACTTTTAATAATAAATTTCCCAACTTAAAATCAATTATATCTTTTTGATAAAAAAGGAGTGTGACATACAGCCAATAAAATATATTGGGTTACCTCGCAAGCAGCGCTTGATTTCACGTCGCGGTATAACGGGACTTAGTTGGGTATTCAGACTTTCCCAACAAGCCCATGGGTACCTTAATTACTCAGACTTCATAAAGATAATCCAATAATTGGCCTCCAGTTTTCTCTTTCCATTTTAAACTTATGAACTGCACCCCTAATTATTTTTTTGATTTCTCATTATGCTCATGGGGAAGAGGTATAAAAATAAAGGACCAAAGATATAAATGTGGCATGTTGTACTTCTTGGCCCATACGTGAGGAATGTAGTTCTTTGATTCTGGCTCAACAAATTCAAGAATATAGACATATGTTTCCTCCTCCTTGCACTCTTTTTGGGGATCGGATGGCTCAATCAAGATCTGATTACCCAAACACAATGTAAAGAAATGCATCGAATGAGGTCTAATACGCCCCAACTCTGGATTTGCAGTCTTCTTTACATCCCTACATAACTCTAGTATGCTCTCCTTAGCATGACATTATCCACAAGAGTGTGAGCAATTTTTGACTCCACCAATTTTAGCTCTTCGAGTTGGCTTTTCATAATTCTTTCAGCCTCACACCACCCATAACTAATTTGCTGGGCATTACATGCAACAACCTTTGCATCTAGCTCCAATGGTGAGTAGTGGATATCCAAGCCAAACCCATCAGCCCTTTGAATAAGATAATGATTTCGTTTTGCCGAGAACATCAATGTGCCAAACATGTTATCATTATGTACAACAATATATTTATCACGCTCCTAAAGTAATGCATCATATCAAAAGAAAGAGGATAAATAAATAAGGAGTCATCATCACTTCATACTTCCTCTAGCTAAGTTGTCATATCAAGAAGAGTAGACATTAAAATAAACAAAACAAATAAAATAAAACCCAATAACTCCAACAACTTTAATAAAGAACTTCGAAATCCTATACTCCGGTAACGACGCTAAAATTTGATTACTCCTAAACTATACCTCCTTAGAAGGATAAAGCAGTCGCTGTCAAAATATAGTAAACCAACTAGGTTAGTGTCGATCCCACAGGAAATAGTCCAAAAATATATCTCCAACTTGTTGAAATCACCAGGCAGTGCAGAAAAGTAAAAAGGGGAATTTGTAGTAACTAGTTAAAAGTAACAAGGCATGGTTGCTTTTGGTTGTGAATAATCTAAGACGAACACTAGGCTTGTGTTCCCCTTGTCCTATCAACTCAGTAGACTTATCATACACTATCGAACTATTCTAATATTTTGCATACACAATCGATAAGTTATGTACCATCAATAGTGTTTTGGATGAGCTGACAGATTTCAACCTTTACCTTTTGAGTCTCAGGATGTCGCCTTACTAAATCTTATCTTGATCCCAGTTAACTATTACCTTTTAAGTCTCTAGTTATTAGATGACAGCTAACCTTCTTACTTAGATAATACCTAGTAGCATGGATCGAGAGTTAAGCTTCAAATTACTGTTATGATTCTCTTTTCCTAGTCATTACTCCTCTTTTATAATAAGTAGCAATAATCTAGGTGGGATCTTAACATTGGCAACCGCTAAGAAATTAATAAGAATGAAGAAAACCCAATACATACAGGAATCTTTATCTAAAATGACTTAGCACTTTCTCTACTTTGTTAATCCGCCAGGGTTACCCACAACTCTAGCTAAGGAAATTAATTGCTCATAGTTATGAGATCAATCATGAAATCCACAGATAAAATTACAAAATCAATCGCACAATAATTAAAGAAGAAATTCCAAAGTCTTAAATTAAATAACAAACCAAGAACAATAAGAGTATAGGATAGCCCATAAGGGCCTATCCTTGAGTATGTGAATGTATGAATATTTAAATGTGTGAACGAATAAACTAAGCAAAGCCTAAAGGTCATTTATAGATTAAAAGAAATTCTAGAATTCAAATCCTAAATAAAATATGAAAACTCAACTAAATGTCCATAATAAGACTTAAAAACATCATAGAAGTGTAATTGTGACACATAGAAACCCTAGGAAACGATTTCGGAACGATCAGAAAAAGTTGAGGTCGGTAGTTACATGTGGTCACCAACATGCGGTCTGGCCTTGTGCGTATGTGGTACATACATCCTGAGGCTGGGCGCATGTAGTGGCCGCATATGACCAGACCAAAATTTTCTACTAGTTAGCCCTCGGGATTTTGGACTTCTGACACATGCTTTGCCCATATGCGGTTCGTATGTACTACATGCATTCCACATGTAGATTAAGTAAGTGCTAAAGTCCCTACCATTAGCTTTTCAACGATGTCAATTTCGTCTTAATCCGATATCGTGGTGAAAAGTTATGGTCAAATTACTGAAGCACTATCAACTCTTGGGATCTTCAATTCCAACACTTATCTTAGTCTCATACAGACCAAATTACTGAAGCACTATCAACTCTTGGGATCTTCACTTCCAACACTTATCTTATTTCAACACTTAGATATAGGTAAGTGTAGGGCCTTTCAACACTTGCAACCAAGCTTCAAATATTCAACTTTTATCACAAGCTTTGGTCACGTAAAATCCAAAAAGTGTCACGAATACCCAAGATTAGTCAAATCAGTAGCCAAAAACATCACTTTTATTTTTTTCTCCAATTTAACATTCGAGACCTAATTTCCTGCAAAACACTCCAAAAACACATCAAATCTAACAAAATAACCTTAAGTACATGCATATTCTCGTAGTTTTAAGCATCGTAAGTGCTATATTTCAATAGAACATCAGTGTCATATTTATTATTTGTGAATGGTGTGACACTCTCTCCGTCCTTAATAGTTCTGTTCCTGATTTTAGTGTTTGGTTTTTCACCAAGTAGTTGTGAATATATATGTTAGAACATGCGCATCTAAAGAAAGTAGAGAGGATCACATTAAGAGTAAATTGAAGTTAGGTTAGGAATTGCACAAATCTGTTGCTTCTAGAAATTCAATTTAATTCTTTCCAAGTTTATTAGTTAATCGGCATAGCACGTATCACTGATTTTATTACTGAGGTTTTCAATTATTGTATCAATTTGCAAAATGAATGAATTAACATATAATAATTAATTACTGATTATTCCACTCAAAATTTATAATTGCACTCCTCGATATAATTTCAAAATCATTCATTAAACTTTATTTTACTTCCCATGTTGAGATCACATATAACAATCAATCAAATTAAATTTCTGACTGTTTAATTCATTGATTAATTTAATCCTTTATTCATATGCTTAACTTATTTCATGTGGCGAATACAAAATTCACCTGTAGGGTTTTCACATGAAAACTTATAAGCAATCATAAAGGAGGTAACATCAATCTAACGGTCGAGACATGAATTCTACCATCTAATTACTACTTCACAAATGTCATTTGTCATCCAACCTTTAAAAATATATTAACTCACAAGAAAACTTCACCCTTTTGACAGATCAAGACAATGAAGAAAGTATACTGATCATAATAATTACATCAAGATTAAGAGTATAATACATTTAATGATTTAGAGATGTCGTTTCGCAAAATTCAGAAGACAAGCAATCATCTCTCCTTAGTCCGTTTAATATACAAAATTATAGTATGTTGGGAGTATTTTTGTAAACAAATAATGTTATTTTTAAAATATAACAATACTATTTTCAATACATCAAATCAAACACTGCATAAAAAATAATCTCAGCATTACTAATCTCAGTTTTACTAATCTCAGCACTACTAGTCTCAGCATTGCTAATACACCGTATTCAGTATTATCTTATACACTCTATCAAACGACCCCAAAGTGTACTAGCACGAGAAGTTGAAATGCGACCATTCTCATAATAAAGAATAAATTATTTAATCTTGTGCTATGATCCTCAAGATGTTTGTCCAACCTTATCCTTGATTGTGAACTTAGTTTTATAACTTATAAGAACCGACAATTTATTCTTTCATCCATGAGCCATAAACTCCATGCACAAAATCGTCTACTTCATAAGCAAAGGACACATGCAAATAAAATCATCTAATTAAAAAGTAAGACTTAATTAATCCGAATAATTGAGATAAAAGTCTTACAAAAAGAAAAGATGATACTATACTAAACTACATGATTAATAGTATATCCTAACAATATACACATATACGCTCCATACTCCATATGCGTCGAAAGTATCGAATTCACATTAATTTGTTACTGATAAGCTGCTCACGCCCTTGTCTATTGAGGGTATGCATAATCGGCCGGACTTAACATTGATAAATTAATTGTAGTATGCAATGGCAAATTTCAAACACTCGAATTTTTTTCTCTTAATATGACTTATTCCGATAGTCAAAATGTCAAGCTGTTAAATTTTGGCCCCAATAATACAAATACAAGACGTTAAATTATGATTTATAACTATTGACTGTTCACTTGAGCACGAAAATAGTATGATCAAATATTCAATACTTTGTATTATATATGTAATTTTTAAAAAGAGAGCAATTATTTTGAAACGAAAAATATATTTATGATTGTATTTTTGAAAGGAACATTCGGCTCTTTTAAAACCATCTTTCATGCTTCATCTTAGTTTTATTGGTATAGTTTGAAGTAGGAATTTTTGTGGGATAGAAGTAGGAGTGCGGGGCTAAAAATATAAACGAAAAAGTCCAACTACAAAATATGAACTATTTAATAGTATTTTATATTTGTTATTTTTGAAAATCAACACTAAAATGTGATGTATAAGAATACTAATTTCATTTTTTTCATATAAAATAATTATGCTTATGATCAGTAATTTCACAATTAATAATTATTTTTAATATTTTATAATCGATTTAAAATATGTCAATATGACACACTTGAAATTTTTAAAAATTTTATTATTTCAAATGAATAAATAAATACTCTAATTTTAATGATATTCTTAAAAAGTATTTCACACATTGCGCGAGTACTTATACTAATAATTTATAAACAGTGAGAATATTAATGCATGGATACCAATTTTGATTGAAATTTAACATTTAATATATATAAATTATTTATTTAAACCTTGATAACTTAAAAGAGATTAGAATCTGGAATTCATAAGTTTCAAATTTTTAAATTTTTGCTTTTTTGATTTGGACTATTCTTCTTTGGACTAACCTCTTGTCAAATGTTATTTGACCCTTGTTATATTTTCTTCAAATAGTGATAAAACTTTTTTTTCTTCAAAATTTTGTCTTTATTTATTTTTTTTCCAATTATTTGGTGGAGATCGATAACAACCTTCCACGTATACAACTTGCCGTTGAATCTATATTTATTTTTAAAATTTTAAAAATAAGTAAAGAAAAGTGCATGAACCAATCAACGCATCTAGACATATCAATGAAAGTACATTCATTGTCAAAGCACTTCCCAATTATAATATTGGGTTTAAGAAATAAATCTTGCTTAATAGCACTTGTCCCCAAATAATTCGCTCTCTTGCCTCCCAAGCAAGGAATTAAGAGATGACATATAATGAGGCTTTAATTAATCCACGTAAATCACTTGACTCCTTTATTCAATATTTCTAAGCATCCATCATTATTAAAGAATGAAAAAAATGAGTTGAATCTAGATAAATATCGATTGGAGCTTGTTTGTGTATTTGGTGTAGAACCAAAAATGGCATCTTCAAACTAAGAAAATGTTGTTCTCTTTTAAATCCATTTAGTTGCAAAACATAAACATCCAAGAATTGGGTATGAGCAAATGATTTCTAAGTTATTTAATTTGATTTCCATGAATCATCTTATTTATGAATCAACAAATCAGAGTCATTTAGTTAAATCTCCACACGACATGTATCATCATCTAATATAAATGCAATTGGGTTTAATAATAAAAGGAGGGACATTTTTAACTTAAAAATAACGCTAATGGATAATTATAATTCAATAAATAAAAAAGCAAATTTAAATTATTCTCAATATGCTAAAATAATTTTGACGTACGTTTTGGATAATTATAATTCAATAAATAAAAAAGCAAATTTAAATTATTCTCAATATGCTAAAATAATTTTGACGTACGTTTTGAGAAATAATATGATAGTTGATTTTTTCAAGTAATATGATTTAACATGCTTGTTAGAAGTGAAAGAAAATTTGGAAAGAGACTAGGAAAAAATCGAAAGAGAATTGAATGAGTAGTTTGAATAATTTGAATTGAATTTGAATTGAATAACTTAAATGAACTAAACAATTGAAAGAACGAATGATAATTGATTGAATTGATTTGATTGAATGAATATTGGATTTTATTGAATGTGTTCGATCGAAATAAAATAGAGGTACAATATCGAGTAAATTCCCCATATAGTCATCCATGTTTGGGAAATTGCCTATAAATATCATTTTTGTTTTATTTAGGACAAGAATATCACCCAACTCTTTCTATTTTCCTTAAAATATACTTAACACCTCAAAAACCTTCTCTCTCCTACTTGAAATGTCATGTCATTAAAATTTCTTTTTTATATAAATAGATCTATTTAACTTATCAAACTTATTTAACTAAAGTTTTTATCCTATTTCTTTTTTTTTTAAATTACACATGATATATTAATCATTAAAGATTAATTTAATTACACAAAAGCTTGAATTATTTTATTTGATATGTACTTTTCAAAGTTTCTTTCATTTACTTATTTATTTCACCACTTAATAATATTTAAAACTCAAGTACTTATAAAAATTGGTTCTCATTTAATTTTATTTTGTTATTTATTTTATATATTAAAGATTCTTAAAATGTAAAAGAAATAAAAACGACGGGTCTATAGTTTAGACATTAAATTTATTATTTATATGAGAATAAAATAATAAAATTCACATTTTTGGATTATACAAAAGAATTTTTGGATTAATATAATCCAAAGATATTATATTACCTTCAAATATAGAGTAATAGAGAATAAAAGAATATAAGTTATTCTTTAAAAATATTGTTGGCAAACCTACGATATTTTTTGTTGCCAAATAAAATTCAATAAGGAAATTTTAATATGTATTATTACCTGAAAAATTTAATTTGGACATAGATTACTTGAAAAATTTTATGCAAGATAATTTTTGATGAATATATAGTGAAAAGATGATTTTTTTTTTTGTAAATTTTTTACAAGTAGTTGCCCATAAATAAATCAAGTAAATTTGTAAGATAAGACATAAAAAAAATTATTATTTTTAATTTAGTTTCTTTACTTTATTTTTGTGATGATTATATTTATATTTTATTTTATTATACAATTAAATGCTAATTTATATCCGTACCTCATTCTAAATTCATCAAAAGCAAAGAATAATTAATTGAGTAATATTTTAAAAATTCATTTGTAATAGTACTGAAGAAGGTATCATTTTGTTAATATTTCTTACAAAAATTATTTGTTTCAAGGCTACATAATTTTTCTTTCCTTCAGAAAATGTGATATTATTCTTTTATTCTCATATAAATAACAAACTTAATGTCTAAAATATGAAATTCATCGTTTTATTTCTTTTACGTTTTAAGAATTTTTAGTATATAAAATAAACGACAAAAAAAATTATTGTACTAATTTGTATAAGTACTTGTATTTTAAAACTATTATTACGTGGTGAAATAAATAAGTAAATAAAATAAATTTTGAAGAGTACATATCAAATAAAATAACCCAAGTTCTTGCTGTAATTAAATTAATCTTCAATGATTAATATGTCATGTGTAAATTTTTTAAATAAAAAATTAAGATAAACCTTTAGTTAAATAAGTTTGATAAGTTATACATTTATCATAAACAAAGAAGAAATTTTAATGACATGACATTCCAAGTAGGAGAGAGAAAGATTTTGAGATGTTAAGTATATTTTAAGAAAAATAAGAAAAATTGGATGATATTTTTATCCTGAATAAAATAAAAATGATATTTGTAGGTAATTTCTCAAACATGGGTGACCATCCAAAGAATTTACTCTAGAATGTCCTATTTATACAAGTAATTAAACATCTAAATAAGATACAAAATAATAAAGTGACACAGTCCTAAATAAGGTACAAGATATTATAAATATATTCTAAAGATTTACCTATATACCAAAGATTTACTTAAGATGTACAAAAGAAATAAAATAACATATAAGGATTTTCTAAATTTGGCCGAAATCATCTGTTGAGGCAGCTGAAACAAAGTTGGTTGGCCCAAGCTATGTACTGCAGCAGATGAATATACAGTGAGATGAAACAGGTGAATTAATCAGGTCCAACAAACAGATACAACAATATTTCAATACAAACAAGACATCTCAATTAAATATAATTAAAAATAATAGTTTAATATCATCCACGCATCACAAGATAGTTGATATTTCTACATGCACTTGTTTATATGAGAAATTTAAAACAATTAGGTCACATAAGCAGAAGTATAATGGTATACGAGTTTTACGACCACCAGAATATTTATTTACTACTGTATATATTTCTTGGAATCTTAACTTGCCAATAGTGAACTATATTATTTTAAAACCAAAAAAAAATCCACTATGATTTCTAGTACTCCTTGTTAAAAATTAGATAAATTGTGGAGATTCTCGAGGTGTTAGGTTTTGATGGAGACAGAATAAATGGGATTTCTTGTTTCTAATCAGAAGTTAGCATTTTAAAGATGAACAATAGAAATTATTTTTTTTAAATGATTTTTATACATATTACGTGAATTTAAAGAGGAACATATCAATAATGTGACATATAAATTACTTTTGAATATGTTAACTCAAACCTCCATCAAACTTGTATCCTACAAAGGATTTCATTTTATTATAGTGATGGAGTCAAAAAAAAAATATATAAGGGGATTCATAATATGAAGATGTAAATACACAAACTTGTAGAAGGAAAATTCGTCATCTATATTATATATACATGCAAACAAATTTCAATCATGTATAAATAATAATAGAATATAATTTTTGGATGAGGGAGTTTGAATGAACCCATGACCCCAAGCTCGCGCCACTATATCAAAAATAAAAGTGAAGAAGCCAAATTTGAATTTTTCCCTTCTTATGTCACGTTTAATATTATGAGACAATTTTTATTTGTTCAACGTTTGGTAGGTGTAGTTCATGTATATTGTCCATCCCTGCCTTAGATGATTTCCCGTCAATTAAGGGTGTGCTTGGTATTTATATTTCTTTTTATTTTTTATGTTTGATTAAATTATTATTCTTAAAAATAATTTCTAAAAAAATTTAGAAAAATCACTTTTCTAATTAGCTCTCCAGAAGAAAATTATTTATTTTATGTGAAAATATATTTACTTTATTTTATGTGAAAAACATCCTTCCTCCAACTTATCATCTTCTAAGTTTTGCTTTTAAAAAACAATTTATATTTTAAACATAGTGCAAAAAGTAAATGATAATATTAAACAATAAAATGGAACACATCAACCTAATTAAAAATTACAAAAACAATTGGAGTTGTTAGATTGATGTTTGGAACTCATTGGAAAGCTCTTCGATGTGGTCAAACAGTTCCTCCAAATATTTTATTAAGAAAATATGTCATTGGATGATTTCAAAGTAAAATATGAATTATAAAGGCTAAAGTTAGGCACTCAAACTTATTGTCAAAATTCACTTAGACCCCTAAACTATGGTATGTTTCTATCAGATTCCTAAACCCCCCGAATTTTATTCCAATTGAGCATTTTTTGCCTACATGGCACTATGTGTGCAATGTAATTGCTTTAGGCGTATTTTTTTTTTTTTACTAAATTAAGAATTGAAATATGCCAAGTGCCACTAAGGGGCCCCGAAAAAATTAATTACAAAATTTATATTTAAATATTTAAATAATAGAATTTTTAATTATTATAATTTCTTAATTTTTTTAAAAAAAACACCCCACCCCCTATGTCATCTTCTTCACAGTACCCCACCCCACCCTACCCCTGTGTCTTTAACCCCACCCGCATCTTCATCGTTTCAACCTCACCCCACCCCATTACTTGCTATTTTGTTGATATGAATATGGTGGAAACTAATTATCAAGCTAAGAAGAAGAAAATTAAGGTTTTTTCTTGTAATGTGAATATGTTTTTGTTGTGATGTGTGTTAGTGTAAAGTTTGAGAAATTATAAAATTATTTCATGGAGAAGAAGAGGAACGTGGGAGAAGAGGGGGGAGAGAGGAAGCAGATGAACGCTGGGGGAAGGAAAACAGATGAACACTGGGGGACTGGGGGTAGGTGGGGGAGTTTTATTTTCATTTTTTAAAAAAATTTATTATTTCTTCTTAAAAATTAGTTTTTTATTTCTATTTTTTAAATATAATTATTTTTTAATAATTTGGATTCTCAATGCCATTTTTTATTTTCACTTTTTAAAAAGTTTATAATTTTTTTTTTATGATCAGGTTTTTATTTTTATTTTGAGATAATTTTATAATTATCTTTTAATAATTTGGATCCTCAATGAAATTTTTTATTTTTATTTTTAAAATTTTTAAAATTTCTTTTTAATAATCAGTTTTTTATGTTTATTTTTTAAATAATTTTTTAATTATTTTTGCATAATTTTGATCATCAATGCCATTTTTTAATTTTATTTTTTTAAAAAAAATAGAATTTTATTTTATTTTTTATATAAGTTTATAATTTCTTTTTAATAATTTATTTTTTTATATTTTATAATTTCTTTTTAATAATCAGTTTTATATTTTTTTAAAATAATTTTATAATTATTTTTTAATATATTGGACCCCCAATGCCATATGTCAGCTTTCGATACGTCATTTTTGCCACATCAGCGCGCGTGTAACACCCACTTTAGCTTTTAGCTGATAGAAAAAAAAATGCCCAATTGGAACAAAATTCGGGGGTTTAGGGGTCTGATAGGAATAGGTCATCGTTTAGGGGGTCTACGTGAATTTTGGCAACAAGTTTGAATGTCTTTCGATGACTTTGGGCAATTATAAAACATGAATAGCAAAACATATTAACTAGTTGATAGTAATTGTTTAAGGAGCCAAATTATTCCATAAGATAATTATGTATGACGTACTCATATAAATAACAAAATTCGATGCATTTTGAAGTTTAGATCTTTAATCATATGACTCAAATTGGATACATTAAGTATAAAACATGAGATTAAAATTGATACATAAGACTTGACACATGTTGTGTAAAATAGAGAATAATTGTTAAAAAAATAAAGGGTTATCTAGTCATTGCATATTATATCACATGTGGGTTGTAATTAATAGCCCAAAATTGCAATGTATTCCCCTACTAAGCCAACATAAACATCATTTTCTTTTATTTCTCCTTCTTTTTTATTTGTCAACTTGTTCTTTGAAGATAAATTAAATTAATATTTTAAATTTAAATTTAACTGTTTTGAAAACTATAAAAAAAATTATTAATTACCATCTGTCATATTAATTTAAGTTATTTGATCTTGAGAACACGATAAAACATACTTCAGTAAATGTTTTATCGAACTTTGCTTTTGTATATGTTTCTTCCATTGAAATGTAGGAGTCATTTGTTAGAGTGTATAAAAATAATTTTGAATAAAATGTATTAGTAATGTTTGCATTAATAATGTTTGTATTAGTAGTGTTGATATTATTTATGCTAACATTATTTCTTATACACTATTTGATGTGTTGTATTAGAACTTGTCTTTTCAATTTTGATATATTTAAATAAAAGTTTTTTAAAAAAAGAATTGCATATACATTCTAAGATTCATCCGGGATCTAGCACGAATTCAATATATGTTATTTTTGCCTCAATTTAGGTGACACAAATAGAATTTAGAAAATCAATCATACTTTTAATATGTATTTAGATAATTTATGTTGTTAATTATTGTAATTTATAATATTTTTTATTTAATTTTCAAATAATATACATTACTTTTCTTGTCCAAACTTTTGTGGCATTGATAGTCAATTATATTTTAAAAATAATTTAAGATTTTAATTATTGTGATTTATAATACTTCTCTTCTATTCCAATTTAAGTGACACTATTATAATTTCGAGAGTCAATCAAATATTTATATTTTTTAAAAATTTTAAGTTGTAAATTATTATGATTTATTTTATTTTTTTTACATATTTTTTTAAAACATATAGTTAACTATTGTAATTTATAATACTTTTTATGAATAATATATGTTACTCTCCTTGTCTAGAGTTTGGTGTCGTTGATAGCCAATTATATTTTTTAAATGATTTAAATTTTTAATTATTGTACTTTATAATATTTCTTCTATTTAAATTCAAGGGGCACAATGCTTATATGGCCATAATAATTAATTAGGGGTGATATAATTAAATCACGATTGAGCAGCAAAGCATAAATGTATTAAATGACTTACAACTACTAATTAGAAGCGACATAGCAAAATTACTATAAAAATACCCGTGAAAAAAAAATTAAGTGGATCTCATATAAGACGTCAAATTAATTTAAAACATCGAGAGTTAGTTTGTCATTTTTGTATCTATTTTACCTTTTTATTAAATATTATTAATTTTTGAGTATTTATATGACTTATAATAATTAATTAGGGGTAAACAGATATGCCATAAATGTTTATTTTACCTTTTTAATTAAATACTACTCCCTCAGTTTAAAAAAGAATGACATATTTTAATTTGACGCAAAATTTAAAAGAATAAAAAAGACTTTTAAATCGTGTGACCTTAAATTAAAGTTGAGTGAAACGTCCCAAAATGCTCGTTAATCCAGTGATCTTAAACATGTTATATGAAAAGTTAAAATTAAAATATTTTCAAAAAAGGAAATGAGTCATTTTTTAAAACAGACTAAAAAGGAAAGTAAGTCATTCTTTTTTAAAAGGAGGAAGAACTAATTTTTAAATATATAAATGACTTATAAAAATTAATTAGGGGTGATATAATAAAATTACGGATTGGATATTATTAAATGTTTAATATATAAATAATTTATAATAATTAATTAGAGGTTATACAGTAAAATTATGATTGAAGCAGACATGTCATAAATGTCTATTTTATTTTTAATTAAATATTATTAATTTTTAAATATATAAATAAATTATAATAATAATTAATCAAGGGTGATACAGGAATGTTGGTAAATTTTTAAAAATCGAAGAAACACTAATTATTAGATTTCTTTCGTTATAATCATAATTTTGTAGGTTTCAGATAAATCAAGAAAATATCAAATTAATTAAATAAGTTATATGAGTAAAATACATTTTATATATTAAGTTTTTAAAAATAAAATATTAAAACTTTTGGTTTGAGTTTGAGGTGATTAAAATAACTACAATCCAACAAGTAATTAATGTTCAAAGTTTTAATTAAAAAATTCATTAACTCGTAGGGATAGTATGCTTAATCCAATACGGATAATATGATTTACATATATAAAAATAACTAATTATTATTATTATTTAGTAACAAATTATGTTTAACCGTATATAAATAAAATCTTATTTGGTATTTTACTTTAATTTCTTTTTATTGGTATATATTGACTTGACACAAATCTAAAAAAAATATCTATTAAAAATTAATTTTATTAAATTAGCTTTATTAATTATACATTAAAAATTTAAATTAGGCAAACTTGTATTTCATGTAACAAATAAGGAAGAAAACAAATTATATGTTTGATATGAAATGTAAATAAAGAATAAAATGTATTAAATTATATTTATCATATTAATTATTAAAAATGAAAAATAGATGACAAATGGAGGGCCCACATGTAGAAATGAATGCAAGGCTAGTGATGGCATTTATGTAAATTTTTTAAATGGCATTATCTGTAATTAATTTTTAAAATGTGGGATTTGTTTTAAGACTTTTGATAGGTCCATCAAGAGAAGCTCAAAAAAATTTTAATATGAGCTAACAATTTTCTTTAAAAACCTTAATGCTCTTAACTTTGAATTTAATATAAATATATGCCATGTTGAAACCACTCTTTCTAATATATAGAAAAGAAAAGAAAAGAAATACAAAGAATTATATTGAATTGGATTGATAACTATGAAGCCTCAGTCCACAAGATATGTTTGTTAGAGGATGTGTCTTACTAATTAACTTATTTAAGCCTAGTTGTTGTCTAAGGATGGAACGAATTGTCTGACGTGTTCCAATGAAGCAGTAAAACAGTAAGTAAAGAACACAATGATTTTCATGTAGAAAACATCCGGCCCAAAAAGGTGTAAAAAAAAAATGACCAACACCTCTACAGGATTTAACCCCAACTTCATTAAAAAACTTTGAGCCTCAACAACGACTGATTATAAAACTCTTGTAACTTATGAATTATAAACTCTAATTCTTATAACTCAACAACCAAGAATTATAAACTCTAATTCCTATGTAAATTGCCCTTTTCTGATTTCGATACTCCCACGTCGAGATATGAAATTTATCGTAACGTTGTGCAAAGATGATAAAACTAGCGAACCAAGATTAGAAGAACGATTTTGGGGTAATATCTGGGACGATTCAGATGCAATATAATTGAGATTCCTGCGAAAAACGTAGCTATACGAGTCTACTTTACAACGTTAAAAAATGTTTATAATTTTGATACTCCCATATCGAGATATGAAATTTATCGTGGCGCTGCGCAAAGCTGATAAAACTAGCAAACCAAGATTAGAAGACAAATTTTGGGGCAATATTTGAGACGATTCAGATAAAATCTGATTGTGATTCTCGCGATAGACGTAGCTCTACGAGTCTACTTTTTAACTCAAAAAAAAACGCTTAAGATTTTGATACTCCTACGCCGAGATATGGAATTTATCGCAATGTTGCGCAAAACTGATAAAACTAGCGAACCAAAATTAGAGGAACAATTTTATGTCTCCCACTGGGTGGGCCAAAAATTTATTCGTAATAAATTTTTGTAGTGCTGAAAATTAACTGCAAGAAAAAACAAAATAAAAAGGAATAATCTTATATAAATGAATTTTGCGGGTACAATTCTGTTATTTTCTCGATTCTTTTCTCCAAAGCTTTTTCATGGTTCGAGGGCCTTTTATAGCGTAATTCTCGAACTTTAGGATGATTAAGCCTCATAGAAATACATTTGGATCTCCAGGAATTATCAGACAGCACTTCGTCTTGTCGAGTTGATCTCCGGGCAAAACTCCGTTAGTCAATTCTTTGAAGAACTGTGTAGTCAATGCAGAAGTTTCCTCTAATGCTTGCAGAATCACCCCAGAAAATTATGTAACCCTCCTATTTATAGTTGTAGGGGGTAGGCAGTCCAAGTGTAAATAACCTCTTCTGCCTCATTCTAATTGGTCCATTCAGTTTTCAATCTTATCACAAATGCTATGCGATAAGTTGCTTCTGATTGGCCAAAAATATATCATTTAAGACGCTTAGCGATGTTTCATTGGCTCGTGAACTTGACTTGAAATGCCACGTCATTTGAGTGTGTGGTCTTGCCTCATTGGTTTTTAAATTGGCAGGATTGCCACGTTACTTGACACGTGGCATAAGTTTGGGTCTCAAGGTGAGATGGACCTTGAAGTCCTTGATGAGGAATAAAATGATCTTATTATTTTTATAATCCAAAATAATTTTAGACTTAGTAAAATATGAATCAAATCCAAATTTTATATGAATTTGACACAATAAGTTTTACGTGTCTACAATGGCACACCAGTGGGACTTTGCAAAGAGTCATTCTTTATTTCAAACTCCCCCTTCAATCAAAACTCTCATTACTTAGAGTTCTACTCCAAGTGAGACTTCTTCTTCAATTTCAACTCTTGCCTCTTTAGTGTTGTAGTCAAACTCCAACTCTTCAAATTAGCATATGTTTATTTCCTAGAGTTTAACACAATTAATCACACATCTGATCCATGATTCTTGCATCTTTGTCTTTGATCATTGATGATTTTGCTTAAGTTCAGCTACATGAGACAGTGTGTCTTTGAACTAGCTTGACTAACATGTTTCATATCACATTGTCAATCTTCAAAACTACATAGTACCCAACAAATTCTTCCTTTTTTATGATGACAAACCTCTTGTCTTTGTGCATTCAAACATCTTTACCTGTACACACTGAAGTATGAAACACTAGATTAAAACAGGTTAGTCAATGAGTCATAAACACTGCACAACTCATAACTTTTCCCTTTTAATTTTTGACATCATCAAAAAAATACTTCAATACAATAATATATTAGTCAAAGTGATTAGTTATGCTATTCATGGCCACTGGAGCTATCACTAAAACAATCAAACAAATACTTTAGCCAACTTAATAATATATTAAAGAGAGTAAGAACATGAGTCTATTAAGCAAAGATAACAATTCCATTCAACTGCCAGAACATGTTGCACATTAAACCTAAGCTAGTACTGAACAAAGAAAAACAACTGAGAATTAATAAAAAAGAATACGATGTAAAAGTAGGACATGGCTAAGGATACAAATAGTGAAGAGCAGATGAGGAAGATAGAATAGGTGATATTAACTATGTCAATTGACAAATGTCTTCAACATTTTTATCCCTCTATCAATAAAGATCAAGCTTCAAAGTAATGATCCTAGCGTGAAGGACCTCTTTTTCTACTTCATGACTGTCTTGTGCAACTTCTAGTTCAGAATTTTTCTCAACTAAAGTATTTCTTTATTATTATTTTTTCTTGCAAATGAGTATTATCCCTCCTTGTTGAAATAGGCAGAGCAGCATGATTCATATCTTCAAAAACATCATTTGTTGTTTGAAAAGTCAAACCTGAACTAGGACTGAGAAGTCTCAAAAATCTAAGCCAATTAAAAATCAAAAGGAAAAGCATATCCTTTTTTTATCCTTCAGAAACATATGTTGCACGTGATTGATGATCAAACTTGATAAATTAATGGTGCAAAATTTAATATTTTGATTGAGAGAGAAGAAGAAATTTTTGATGTAAGATTAAAATATTTGTGCACAACCATTTGGAGAGAATCAAGGAAAGTTTGGTTAAATAATGATTTGATGGGAGAGGAGAATGAGGATGCATGCCTTTGACAAAGTGCAAAGATGTATCTTTTTTTGAGTGAATTTAAAGAGAGAACTAAAAAAAATCATCTGTCAATCGTCAGTTTTATAAAACAAGGGGAGGATGAAGTGAGAGGAATTGAACAGGAGTGCTCAACTGTTTCAACTTAGATAGCCTATGTTATATCGATGAAGAACATACGTGATTCAAACGATGTTCAAAAAATCTAAAACTTGTCCGAGAACACTTACTGACATATTTGATTATGAATCAACCTAAAAATCGACACTTTAAGGTCTTCAGGGTCGAGAAATAGGATCGCCAACTTATGAGGCTAAAAAAAATAATTCTAAGTGTAAGCATTTCGCTGAAATTTCTAAGTATGGGACCCCTTGTCAAGCTCTAAGGGCTGACTTAAGCTTAGAATTTTGCGAGGTCTTACAATATCTCTCCCTTGGAAACATTCATCCTCGAATAAGATTGACAAAGCTAAGAATACTGATAGACTGAACTTTCTTACTGAGCATACATAACTAAAGCATGATTTCATGACTGAAACTACTGAAACACTGAATTTTCATACTGAACATGCATGACTGAAGCATGACTAAATTCTTAGGACATGACATATGACTGAGCTATTTCGTGAGGGTATGCATGATATGAGAATGTTATGCAACTGAACTGATACCTAACTCATACAGGAAATCTAAGTATGGAACTAAGTAAATTCAAAAAAAACTATTACCTTGAGTTGAATCTGAGTTTGCGGAGAAAAGATGTGGATACTTGGTCCGCATATCTGCTTCTACTTCCCAAGTAGCTCCCTCAACAGACTGATTCCGCCAAAGAACTTAGACTAGAGGGACTTCTTTGTTCCTCAGTCTATGAATCTGACGATCAAGGATTTCGACTGGATCTCTTCATAAGAGGTTGTTCTGAATATCTATACCCTCTATAGGGACTACGGTTGCTGGGTCACCTATGCATTTCTTTAGAAAGGAGACATGAAACACTGAATGGACTGAAGCTAAATATGAAGGTAACTCAAGCTCGTAAGCTACCTTTTCAAAACGGTTGAGAATTCGATAAGGGCACACATACCGGGGACTAAGCTTCCCCTTCTTGTCAAACCTCTTCACTCCTTTCATAGAAGAGATTTTCAAATACACAAAATCCCTAATCTCAAACTCAAGATCCTTCCTTCACACATCTGCGTACAATTTCTGTCAGCTTTGAACTGTCTTAAGCTTTTCTCTGATCAACTTAAATTTTTCTAAGGTATCAAATACCAAGTCAGGCCCCACCACTGCGGCCTCACCCACTTCAAACGAACCAATGGGAGATCTATATGTCCTCTCATAGAGCGCCTCAAACGAAGCCATCTGAATTCTAGAATGGTAACTGTTGTTATACGTAAACTCAATCAAAGGTAAGTGTTCATCCCAACTACCCTTAAAGTCAATGGCACACAGTCTTAACATATCTTCCAAAGTCTGAATTGTCCTTTCTGATTGACCATTTGTTTGAGAGTGGAAGGCTGTACTGAGGTGAAGGTACCTAGACCCTTTTGGAAGGCTTTCCAGAAATGAGAGGTGAACTGCGTACCTCTATCTGAGATGATGGATAACGAGACTCCGTGCAATCTGACCAACTCTCTAACATAGAGCTTGGCATAATCCTCGGCTAAATAAAAAGTACGGACTGGTAAGAAATTAGCTAATTTGGTCATCCTGTCCACAATAACCCAAACCAAATCATGCTGATGATGAGTACGGGGAAAACCCATCATAAAATCCATATTCGCCTCCTCCCACTTCCAAGTGGGAATACTGAAATCCTGCATAGACCCGCTAGGCTTATGATGCTCGATCTTAACCTGCTGACATGTCGAGCACTTAGCTACAAACTCTGGAATATCTCTCTCCATCCCACTCTACCAATAGATCACCCATAAGTCGTCGTATATATTGGTGGGACCTGGATAAATAGAGTAGAGCACACCATGTGATTCCACACGAATCCACTGGCTTAAGTCATCTACACCTGACACATATAGTCGACCCTGGAAATGCAACACACCATCTCTCCCTTGGGAGAAAACCTCTACTTTCTGATCTCTGACTGCCTCTGTTAACTTAGCTAAACTGGGATCTCTGTCCTACTTCTCCTTCACTTCGGAAACCAAAAATGATTCTGAACTGTTTTGAACCCACACACTACCTTCTGCTGAATCGACTAAACGGATACCTAGTCAGGCAAACTGATAGATTTCCTGAACTAATTTCTTCTTACCATCCTCCAGGTGAGCAACACTACACATAGACATCCTACTGAGGGAATCCTCCACTATATTGGCCTTGCCCATATGAAACAGAACACTTATATCATACTCTTTAAACAACTCTAACCACATCCTCTAACGCAGATTTAGGTCTTTCTGAGAAAACACATACCATATGATCTTATGATCTGTGAACACATCAACATGCACCCCATACAAGTATTGCCTTCAAATTTTTAGGGCAAACACTACAGCTGCTAGCTCAAGATCATGAGTGGGGTAGTTCTTTTCATGGGGTTTAAGCTGTCTAGAGGCATAGGCTATAACCTTACCTCTCTGCATTGAAACACACCCCAAACCTACTCTAGAAGCATCACAATTTACTACAAACCCGATTGAACCATTTGGTAGAGTCAAAACTAAAGTTGTAGTGAATCGAGTCTTCAACTCCTAAAAACTATCTTCACGAGAACCTGATCACTGAAATTTTACTTTCTTCTGAGTCAGTCTGGACATAGGGGATGCAATAGATGAAAATCCCTCAATAAACCATCGGTAATAGCCGTCCAAGCCCAAGAAACTCCTAATATTTGATGGAGAAATAGTCTGGGCCAGTTTTTCACTGTTCAGTCTTTTGAAGATCAATTCTAATGCCATCACCGGAAATGATATGAGCAATAAAATCTACTGACCTTAGCCAAAATTCATATTTACTGAATTTAGCGAACAACTAATGGGCTCTAAGGGTCTGTAAGATTATTCTGAGATGGTCTGCATGGTCATGCTCACTATAGGAGTAGATAAGAATGTCATCAATGAAGACTATGACGAACATGTCCAATTACTTCTTAAACACACGATTCATCAAGTCCATGAAAACTGTTGAGGCATTGGTAAGACCAAACGACATGACTAGGAATTTGAAATGACCATATGGAGTTCTGAAAGCTGTCTTCGGAATATCATATTCTCTGACACTGAGCTGATGATAACCTGACCTGAGGTCTATCTTATAAAAGTAGCTGGCACCCTCAAGTTGGTCAAATAAGTCATCAATTCTGGGGAGTAGATACTTGTTCTTGATCGTGACTTTATTTAGATGACAGTAGTCTATACACATTCTAAAAAAATGTCTTTCTTACGCACGAATAGGACTGGTGAACCCTATGGGGATACACTAGGTCTAATGAATCCCTTATCTAGGAGATCCCTCAACTGCTTTTTTAATTCTCTGAGTTTTACTGGAGACATTCTGTATGGTGGGATAGAGATGGTTAAGTATCTGGAAGAAGGTCTATTCCAAAGTCAAATTCCCTCTTGAGAGGAACTATGGAAAGATCTTCGGGAAACATATCTAGGAATTCACATGGTACTGACACTGATTCAAGATTAAGGGTCTCTGAACTAAAGTTGTGAACTCGAACAAGATGATAGACATATCCCTTAGATATTATTTTTCTCGCCATACGATAGAAAATAAGCTGCCCCTAAGTGCTGAAGTACTACCCCTCCACTCTAGGATAGGTTCATTCAGAAACTAAAATAAAATAATTCTATTTATGCAATCAACTGAAGCATAGCATGAATGAAGCCAATCCATTCCAAGAATGACGTCAAAATCTGTCATCTCTAGCTCTACTAAGTCTGCTGAAGTAACTTTCTGAGAAACAATAACCGGACAGTTCCTGCATACCCGTCGGCCTATGATAGATTTATCCACTAGGGTAGAAATTAAGAAAAGCTCTTTTAGAATTTTGGGACTAACTCTGAAGTCAACGGCTATATAAGGAGTTACAAAGGACAAAGAAGCTCCTGGATCTAGCAAAGCATAAACATGTAAATAATAAACTTATAACGTACCAGTGACCACATCAGGAGAACTTTCCTGATCCTGTCGGGACTGAAGTGCATAGAGTTTGTTTGGGTGTTGCCCACTAGTAGTACTGGAAGCGACACCCGGCTGGTTCGAGCGACCGAACTGAGCTGGGGGACGATTATGCTGACTCTGAGAACCCATCTGAACACACTCATTAATCTTGTGGCCAAGCTTGCCACATCCAAAATACACATTGCTGCCGGCTCTGTGATACCCTGATAGTTTCTGCCAGGAGCCCATGCGTCTGAACCTATGAAATAAGATATCATAGTGTAAAAGAAAAGTAAGTGTCAGTACTTTGAATGTACTAGTATGCTAAGTGAGGTAGGCTGATATGCATGGGTTCATATGCATAGACAACAACTAGTTGAGTAACATGGACGTAACTGAATGAGAGTACATGCATGAATGCATAAACTATAACTGTGGTCATATTAACACTGCATATTGAGTTCTGAATACTGATTAACTCATATCTAAGTTTACTGATACTGTAGTACTGATAATTGAGTGATAGTTTTTGACAGTCCTGATTCTGTAGAACTAACTAAGTTCTATACTAAGTTGGGTGACTGTGTCTGACAATCCTGAATCTGTAGAACTGAACTGAGTTCTATACTGAGACTAAAATTGAAACTGTGGGGGTAGTTATCTAATCGACATGCCCCTCTCCAAATGGATTGGTGTCCAACCTGTAACCCTAATTGGAATGGTGTCAATACTATGTCATGGGTAAAGACAAGTTGTGAGTTAACCCTCTTTGACAGAAAGCACTTTCATCAACCCTCATTGGCAGAAAAACTCATGTAAGATGTATCAACCTTAGTCTGGTAGAAATATATCGTAGCCTATGCTGGATACGTAGTTCTGTAACTTAGGGATTACTACTAAGGGTCAAACCCTATGCTGTCAAGAATGCCCCTATCCCTAGGTTCGCTCGGTGCTGATTCCTACTCCCAACTGAATAGACACTGAACTGATTTCTAAACTGTACTAGGCTTAACTGAACTGTCACTGATCGTACTATTTGATGAACTAAACCTAGTTCACTAAGTTCTGAACTGACTATTGAACCGAGACTGAGACTGATTACTAAGTATTACTATTTATGACACTACTGAGACTGTTCTTATAACTACTATAGCTCTAGGTAAACAACTAGATTTTTGGGTACTGAATAGCCCCAGGACTCGATGATATGAAGAGTAAAATAATGCATGACTTTAGTAGCATAATAGTACTTACTTACTAATAATGCATTCATTTAGACATTTTTGTCAAACACTTGATATACATGAGCTTGTACATGAATGAAATCATATAATAACCTGTCATGCTTGCACTTGTCAATTTAAATAAGCATTTTGACAAACACTTGGGGAGCATGGGTATTTCACATATCAATAAGCATGTAATACTATCATGGATACTACATTCAACTTGTAATTAAGGAGTTCAACATGAAGTTCACATAATTCAATCCACAATTAACTAGTTTTCATTGATCTTCTGATAAATCGTGGAATTGAAAACCCATTTAACATTATAATAAAGATTACATTCAAATCCAACATGAAATCTATGAAATCATTTAAGTTGTAATTTAAAAGAGTTTCTTGAACTCCAAGGGTGGAAGGAAACCCTTGGATGAACATTTCACACACCTTGGTACTTGAATTGATAAAGGTTGATGGTGAATTTCTTGAAGCTTGAATTGAAATTAAAACTCCTAGGGTTTTGTTCTTGAGTAATTTGAGAGAAATAATGAATGTTTTTTCCCTATAAGTTATTAATTTCGTGTTTGGGGGGATGAATAGGGGTGGAAAAATGACCCAAATATCCTCATGAATGCGGAGTTTTAATGACTGAAAACGGCGTCATAGCCCGACGCGCCGCATCGATGGGGTTGACGCGATGGCCGACGCGCCGCATCGAGTCCGCGTCGGCTCACTGAAAATTAGCACTGGGAGCTGGTAAAAATATTTATCAATGCGATAGGCGACGTGGTGAATCAAAATCACGTTGATCCACTGGTATGGACTTCCAAACGTGATTCAAATGATGTTCGAAAAATCCAAAACTTGTCCGAGAACTCCTACTGACATACCTGATCATGAATCAACCTAAAAATCGACACTTTAAGGTCTTCAGGTTTGAAAAATAGGATCGCCAACTTATGAGGCTAAAAAAAATAATTCTAAGTGTAAACACTTGGTGAAATTTCTAAGTATGGGACCCCTTATCAGGCTCTAAGGGCTGAGTTAAGCTTAGAATTTTACTGGATCTTACATTTATAGCCCACAAGAGTGAAATTGCTTTTCTTTGGATACCATAGTCTCAAGTCATTGATTTTCATGAGATATCTCAAAAATCTTTTGACAACACCAATTCTAATGAACTACAAATAAAAATATCAGCAGCTTGCGTTGGTGTTATTGATGAATCAAATTTCTGATTTGTTGTTCCCCCTGTCAATGTATCCTCAGTCTGTACAACAGTTAGACCAGGTGGTATAATATGTTCCTATGCATACTCATCAGTTAAATTGCCATCCTCTTACCTTCTTTACTTCTTATATTAGTCTACAAAGATTCATATGAACCAGGCCCAAGCACTGGATCGTACGTATCTGATTTTGTTTGTTTTGAAAGAGGATCTCATTTGCTTGCCCCTTACATTACAAATCTAACCATCTTTAAAAATACTTTTGTTTTAGTTCTCTCAATCTTGGTTCTCTTTTTGCCATCTCCAAAAAATTCACCCCCTTTAAATGGGGTGAGTGAAAGAAACTTTATTTTCTTTCAGTCCTATGCCTTGAGCAAGCGCCATTCGTGTACTAATTTTGCTTGTCTCCTTTCACTCTCACCTGCAAAATAAATTAGGAGTTAACTTTAGGCACCCAGATAAGCTTGGGTCCTTTCTTATGAGAAAAATGATTAATCGGGTTTCTTCTGGTCCAATGAGGCAACAGGTTATGTTACATGTTTCTCTGACTGATTTGTTATTTGTTTTATTTGTATGGGCTTTCATGAAATTAGGTAGATTTGTCAGACTTGTAATCCTGGACGTGTTTTTATTAGCAATTGGACATTCAGTAGTTGGATGTCCAAAATTATCGCAAATATAGCACAAATTCTTAGTAACATTGTAACTCTTGTAAAATCCTGATCCATCCTTTTCACTGTGAGTCCTTTCACCTAATTGATGAACAATTCTTAAGGAATTTTTCCATCTATTAGCTCTTTCAAGATCAAGTTTCAGCTTAGAGATTTCTTGGCTTTACCTATCTATCTTTTCCTTTTCATTACCACGTTCCTATTTGACCTTGGTCAATTCGAGCTCAAATTCTTCTTGTTCATCATTTTTTAACTGTTTTTTCTTTTTCATAAAGAGACAGTTTTAAGAACTCAGATTTTCAATTCAAATTTGAAGAATCAAGTTGACTAACTTATTCCTTGAGAGTGCAATTTTCATTTTCAACAGTGTTTTTGAAAGTTTTTGGGTCAATAAGGTCAAACTTGAGACTTGCAAGACTGTTGAATAAATCATTCCTATCAGAAGTTTATTATTGGAAATCATCTATTAAATTACTCACCAGAGAAACAAGCTTTTCTTTAGGAAATAAATGTAATTTCTTTTTAAGTTCAAGAACACTACCTCAGAGGAGTCATCTTTTTCTTCCATGTCTGAATCTCCAATTGCCATGAGAGCAGTTTTATCTACCTCTTCCTCATCTGATTCTTCTGCGTCAGATCCCCAAGTAGCTACCATAGCATATTCTTCCTTCTCCTTTTTCTTAGCCTTTTCTTTTAATTTTTTCTCAGCTCTTTCTTTTCTCCATTCAATTTCTGAAACTATACAATCTCGAATTTGATGATCAGTTTTACCATACTTATTACACCCAGTGAGATTGTCATTGGAATGTTTTTTGCTACTTGTTCTAATCGTTTTTTAAGACTTTGCTGAAATTTTTAGTTATAAAAGCCACATATTATTTAGTCAGTTGAACTTCTCCATCACTGTCTGAAGCCTTTAAGGCCAAGGTTTTTTGGGGAGCTATTATTTCCTTCTTGACTTCATCAATTGCATCTCATAAGTCTTCAAATTTCCCACTAATTAATCCAAAGTCATCCTAGCTAGATCCTTTGCCTCCCTAATCGCAGTAACCTTGACATCCCATTTAGACTTAGGCAAGATCCTCAACACTTTCTCAACTTTTTCTTCAGTAGTGATGACTTTTCCCAAAGAAGTCAATTCATTAGTTAAAACAGTGAGTCTTGACATCATCGGATGATAAAACTCATTATCCTCCATCTTAAAAGCCTCATATTCAGTAAAAAGGAGAGCAATTCTTAATTTTCTCACTTGAGTGGTTCCCTCATATGCATTAACTAAGGCATCCCAAATTTACTTGGCAGTGGTGCAAGTAGATACTCTGTTGTACTCAGTTGGACCTAGTCCACACACAAAGATGTTCTTAGTCATTGCATTTTTTCTTAGTGCAACTTAGTCATCACTAGTAAATTCACTTCTCACTTTCTTGACTTATTCTCCATCAACCACCTTCATTGGGATAGATAGACCATCAGTAATTCTGTCCCACAACTCGTAGTCTACTCCTTAAATGATCATTTCCATCCTAGCTTTCCACCAAATGAAATGTGAGTTGTTAAAGAGTGGAGGCCTAGTAGTGGATTTACCTTCGTTGTGACCAGTAGGTGGTGCGAAATTCATCATAGTGATCTACTCTTAGGTGCTAACCTTATTTAAGAGACTTGGCGCTCTGATACCACTTGTTAAAGTACGTGCCCTACTGATTACCTTATTTTAGTCTAACTGTTGCCTATGGATGGAATGGGTTTCCTGACGTGTTTCAAGAAAGCAGTAAAATAGTAAGTAAAGAACACAGTAATTTTCACGTGAAAAACACCTGGCTCAAAAAGGTGTAAAAAATCATGATCTGCACCTCTACGGGATTTAAACCCAACTTCACTAAATAACTCTGAGTCTCAACAACGACTGATTACAAAACTCTTGTAACCTAGGAATTATAAACTCTAATTTCTAACTACACACACATCACCTAAGGTATATGTTCCCAAAGTCTCTGAGTTTTCCCCAACTCAAAGACTAGCTCCTAGTTCAATTTATAATACACTGAAACTAATATTACTTCAATAGTTCAACACAATGAATAACTCTTAACAATCAATTCTAAAACTCTTAGTTAGATTCTATACTACAACCAAGTACTTCAATGTGTTTCTTCAGTGATTGAGTGGTACTTCGTGAAGTCAATCTGTCAATTGTCCTTTTCTGCTTTGTAAGTGCGTGAGCACAACTCTCCAAAGAGTCATTCTTTATTTCAAACTCCCACTTCAATCAAGACTCTCACTACTTAGAGTTCTAATCCAAGTGAGACTCCTTCTTCAATTCAAACTCTTGTTTCCTTAGTGTTGTAGTCAAACTCCAACTCTTCAAATTAGCACATGTTTATTTTCTTGAGTTCATCATAATTAACCGTACATCTGGTCCGTGATTCTTGCACCCTTGTCTTTAATCATCGAAGACTTTGCTATAAGTTCAACTACATGAGCCAGGGTGTCTTTGAACTAGCTTGACTGACATGTTTCATATCACATTGTCAATCATCAAAACTACATAGTATCCACAAATGTTTAAGAGGTTGGGAGGTGGATCTCCATGTGGGAGACCTGCATCGAATTCAATCCCTATCTGTCGCTTACTCATTAACTCATTGAATGAAGCTTACCTATGCACAATAAATATCTCTTGTATGATTTGTAAGTTCTGGCACAGTAAACAGATTACAACAAAGTGCTTACTACGAATTGCTTACTTGAAGTACAAAGGTTGTGAATTATTCTCAGAATTCCAAAAAAGAAAAAAATGAAATCTCAAGTTCAAATTTAAACAGAGACAAAAATATAAGGTGATTCGTTCTCTTGATTTTAGCCGCGATGACAGAATTACCTATCATATATTAATGATAGAAAGTGACATAATATCGGTGAAATTGATTGAGATACAAAAAACTGGCCTTAACATTATGCATATAGAAATATTAAACAAAACTTGTTTGTTGCTCCAAAGTTTCTTATTTGTTTAAGTTTGGATTTGGTTTAGTCACTTGTTTATTGATATAAAAAAACAGGCTAGAAGCTTCAAAGTTATGGGTCACGAGACATTTGGTAAGTGGACTCGTTTGGTTATCAGGATAAGCAATTTATCTAAATGTATCTAATTTAAATGAAACACGTATTACTTCTTTCATCATACATACTATGAAGCTTATTGTTGATCTAATGAATCAAATATCTACCGCTAATAAAAGTATATCTACTAAAATTATTGTTATTATTTAATTTTTCATGTAAAGTTGCTAATAAGATTGTTGACATGTGGCCAGGAGGTTATGGAGTTTAGCTGCGAAACAGTCGCTTACATAAATATAAGATAAAACTGTGAACAATAAACTCTAATGGTTCGAATTCTTTTCCAAATTTCACACATAGCGAAAATTTTAATACATCAAACTACTTTTTTATATATAATAATTTTGAGTACTTATTTTCAAATCAAACGATACTAATCCCATCATCTAAAAATTGAAATGAAGGTCAATGTCGATTTATAATTTGGAGAGCATGATTAATGCCTCTTTATCGTTTTCTTTAAAGAAATAATTGATATAATTTTCCGTCAAAATTCTTTGAATGAATTATTATTGCATAGATTTTTTTGGTATCCTAGCCACCTCTTATTATAGGATCAAGCATAAAGATTTAAATTTATTCCTCTACTTAAAAAATTGACTAAATATATCTTTTATTATATTTTGGGGTCAAATTTACTCCTCTATTTTACAATACCGATTAAATATACTTTTCGTCATACTTTGGATCAAATTTACCCTTAATGTCATGCTTTGAGGTCAAATTTACCCTTGATATAAAATTTTAAGAATTTTTTCACACGTATTCTTTTTTTTAATAGAGAAGTCCAACTCAACATTAAATAACCTATTTTTAAAAAATAAAACACACTCTAATCAATTCGTCCAATTCGACCCACAAAATTTACACAAATAAATATACTTCTCCCTCAGTTCTATTGATCGAATTTTTTCAACGAAGAAATATATTTCTCTTTCAACGTGCAATGCAAGAGATCATTTACAAATGAACAAAAAGTAAAATGGACTGGGATAACGCAGAAACATGAAACTAGAAAAAATATCTATTATAAACTCTGTCCCTATTTTAATGATGTTCAAATTTTAAATTTTGGTATACAATTTTATGTGTATCTAGATTCTAGAATTAATGAATAAGTTTTCTGATCAAATTACATGATGAAAAATTTATGTAGATTCAAATTATATATAAAAACATAATAATAAAGAGATGTCACGATTAACATATAAAGAGACCTCTTAACTTAATCATTCAGAGAAATATTCAATGTGCTGAATATGTTGAATTTGACCTCTAAGTGTCATTTTTAATGAGCTCTATACTGAAGCAGAACAATGAATTTAGGATGGGTATATTTATTTGAGTTTGCACTGATGCAGATTCATTTTTTATGAGCTACTATGCAATGATAAATATCCAATGGAATAATTTTGTTGGGAAAATTTGGCCAACAAAAGTGAAAGGGAAATGATGTTTATTTGTGTCTTTTTAGTTCAAGGAGCGTAAGGAGAAAATTAAGAGATCTCTTAGGTGAAAGTATCATCAGTTCTAATGTCTCCGTGGAGTGTTTGGCTCGAATCAGGTCGGATGGATTAAATTAAAGTATGTTTTATTTTTTAAAAAGGAAAATTTAACCTTTATTTGCGCTTTTCTATTAAAGAAATGTTACATATAAAAAGTTCTTAACAACGAGGATAAATTTGATCTCAAAATATGACATAAGGATAAATTTAACCCCAAATTATGATGAATGATATATTTAACCAATTTTTTTTAAAATAAGAGAGTAAATTAGGTCGTAAAATATGATAATGAGGATAAATTTAATTCTAAAATATGATGAAAGAGATATTTAGTCAATTTTTTAAAATAGAAGAGTAAATTTAACCCTTTTTCAAGAATCGGTAGTGATTCTACACTTCTTTTTTCATGTGCGACAACTTTGTCTTTTTTGTTAGATGAATATGTATCTCACATATGAAATCAATTATGGAGGCAAATCTAAAATTTAATAAGTTTAATTTTAGGATTTTTAATATTGAACTTGTTGTACTACTTATATAATGAGTTCACATTTTTTTTTTTAAAGGATGATTTGGTGTACTAAAGATCCACACTATTTGTTGGGATCGAAAAAAGATCCGACCACAAGAGTGTATTATGTGTATTATATATAATTTTATCTTATCTTTTTATGAAAGACTATTTTCATGGCTTGAACTTCATGACGTTTTAGTCATACGACAATAACTTTATTAGTTACCTCAAAAATCTCCATGAATGAGTTCACGTCCAATAGTTACTCAATTTAATAAATTTTTACATATATTTATATTTCGCGTCAAAAATCATGAATTCTCATGAATCCACAACTAAAAGGCTATATCTCTACTGAGCAATTGGCAATCGTACATCTCAGACATTCACTAAAGATTTTTCTTGTCTAAAAAATTATTGTCCTTTAATTTTTATTTGTCAATTCAACAAAATTAATGAAATTATTGGTAGCTTTTTCTTTGGTGGGTATAGATGAAAATGACTCAAAGTTAAATTGCCCAGTCTTCAAGTTAACAATTAACTTGGATGACCAAATAAATTAAAGAAAGAAATATTAAAAGCGTGGAATAGTTTTCCAACACAGCTAATATGTGGTTGTTGACTTGAAAGGAAAATAATACTCCTCCTCCGTCCCATTTTACACGTAATCATTTTCATTTTGGTCTGTTTTAAAAAAAATATCATATTTTTTTATTTGATAATTATTTAATGGTATCATCCCCATTTTATTCTTAATGAATTCCACTTTATAATAAAAAATAATTAAAAAGTAAAATTTACAAAATCATTATTTATTTCTTAAATTTCATACCCGATCAAATAGCAACACATAAAATAAGACGGAGAAAGTACTAAATAAGTTTGTTTTGTGGTCATTTGATCATTCTATTCAAAATGTTGAAGAACCTAAAGAAAGAAAATTTTCTATCAACTTTGTTTTAATTAATGTGGTATCATTTTTTAGACTGCTAAGAGTCAAACGAGTTTTCTTTTGATTATAACTTTTTCGTGTGCTTTGAATGGCAAGTTATGAGTATTGATTCGTAATACCTTTAACATTATTTTTAAATATGTAAAATTTGTCTCAAAAATCTTGAAGATTTTATAGTCAAATTCATGATTGAATTTAAAAAAAAAAAAAAATGTTGCCTCGTAAAATTCAAACAGCTTAAAGACAAGGAAAATGGAGTAATAAATAATAATAAAAACTAAATTTTCTCTTAATATATAAAAGGCAGGAAATAAAAAGGAAAAGTCTTTTGTACGTGATACTTGACTTATCATAAAGAATATGGTTGGATTATCAATATGGGTTGTGGTGCAGTGGATGCGACTATTTCACCCTTAATCAGAGGTCGAGGGTTCGATCTTGGGTATAAAAAAACTATGTTAGGAAGCGCTTCCCTCCAAATGGGATCCTACGCGACGCGAATCCGAATTAATCGGACTCCAATGCGGATATCGAATACCGGATGAAAAATAAAAAAAAAATATATAGTTCGATTAGATATGGGTGGGGTATTTTCCGCCACTAACCATATAATCAGAGTTTTGATCTTTAGAAATTAAAGGCCCGTTTGGCCATGTAAATTTTTCCCCTTTTTCTGGAAAAAAAATTTGGAGTTGGAAATTGTGGTGTTTGATCATGCAAATTCGGAAAATAATTTTGAAAAATTTTTCTGAAAAGGGAAAATAAGTTTTTGTTGTTTTCACAATTTTTCAACTCCAATTCCAGTTTTTATTATTATTACATATAACTTCAATCTTTTAAATTTTTACATAAAACTCTCCTTATAACATTACTTTTTCAATATTACGTATATGACAGTTTTAAAGTATAAGATAATTATAATTTCAAATTTAATGTTATCCTAATTAATATATATCTTTTTTTTTCTCTCATTATTATTTTTATCTCTTGTTTAATTATCTCCCTTATTTAAGACATTATTTTACTGTTAATTTATATTTATACCCATAAATATATAAAGTATTATATTTATACCCATAAATATATAAAATATTATATTTATAATAGAAATATACTGAGTATGTTATATATAGAGTTTATACCATGTATATACCATATACACACATATATAAATATACAAAATATTAAGAAATATACTAAGCATATTTATAATATAATTATACAAAGTATGTTATCTATGAAGTTTATACCATGTATATATCATATACACACATATATAAAAATACAAAGTATAAAGAAACATACTAAGCATATTTATATATTTATGGTATATGATATAATATACCATAAATATGCAAAGCATGTTTTACATAGCAATAATTTATTCACACACAGTAAAATCTTTCATGTATAAGAAAATTAAAGAAATAAATTAGCGGCACCCTAAAATTTAATAACAACTCATCATTTTCTATTTTTTAGGAACGGGAAATGAAGAAAATAAATTAAATAAATTTCTAAAAAAATAAATTTGTTTGAAAGATAATATTTGTTAACTAAAAAACAGCAAGCAGTGATTTGTTAATATAATATTCATATTTAAAATTTTCAAATATGAGAAAACGGCTATTAATGTAAATATTAGATATGTCATAATTGAAATTCATTAAATATGACCATGTATATATAATTATTTTTATAATAGTGGCTAATTGTGCTCTTTTTCCATTAGTAGATAAATTTTAGTTAGCTAATTTTGATAGTTTGTAAAAGTTATGGCATAATATCATATTTAAAAAAAAAAATTCAAAAGTAAAAAAAAAATCAAAAAAGATATGGCCAAACACAACTCTAACTCCAATTTCAACTCCAACTTCAACTCCAACTCCAAAAAAAATTATTTTTCATGACCAAACGGCTACTAAAAAACTAAATTAAGAAAAACGATATAAATATTTATTTTTACTTTAATATTCAAATCCTTGCCCGAGTCAGGTCGAGGGAGATGCATGGACGGATTTACATGTAATTCAAGGATTCATTCGAATCCCCTTCGTCGAAAAATTATATTATATATGTAGGATCAAAATTTTAATTTACAGTATAATGTTAAGTACTGAACCCTTTTGACACAAGCCTAAAACTTGGTTCAGTGGTGAAGGGGTGCAAAATTTCTCATTCTGTGTGGGTTCGAATTTGAATAACATCATTTTTTCCAATCTTTTATATTAGCTTTTGGATTAAATCTCAAGTTACTTTCTTGCTCTTTTACTAGTCCCCTTTTGTTTTTTCTCCTCTCTCACTTGTTCTATCCTCTTTTATTTTCTCTTCTCTCACTTCCATAGATACTTTATCTATTTTGACTGATTTAAAATAGTTTATATCATGTAAACTTAAGAAAAAATTAGTATTAATTTTATCACGTAAATCTATAAATAACTTAAATATAAAGTACAATTCTGATAACTTATTGTGAAAAAATTAGTATTAATTTTATCACGTAAATCTATAAATAACTTAAACTTAAAGTACAATTCTGATAACTTATTGTATTTTTTATGTAGTTTCTAAATATGTAAATTATTTTTAAAAAGTTTAAAGATTGTATGCCTGAACGCACAATCAAAATAAAGAAGTTTAACTTCCCCGTTTTGTTATTCATGTTGAGGTAGAGTTGAACTTTATCTAGCTCACTTAAATCAAATTCGCCCCACTTATATTTGATCCGACCCATTTATTTTTAAGGTCCTGTTAACGTGCTTAGTTATTTTTTAGAACCCCCTTAATAGAAATTCTAGCTCCGCCACTGGGAGATGGAAGGGGTGATCGCGGTATGATAGGATGCATGCATACCTAACCTCTATCTGAAAGATAGATCAATTATTTCTGATAGATCTTCAACTTCAGAATAAAATAATATATGCAAGAAGTACTGAAAATAAAAGAAACATGAAGAAAAATATATTAAAAACAACAAATAATAGCAAAATAATACTCCCTCCGTTTAAAAAAGAATGACCTACTTTGACTTGACACAAAGTTTAAAAAAATAAAGAAGACTTTTGACTCTTGTGGCCTTAAATTAAAGTAGTGTCAAATGAACTAAAATGTCATTTAATCTTGTGGTCCTAAACATGTTATGTGAAAAGTTGAAATTAAAGTATTGCCAAAAAGGAAAAGAAGTCAATTCTTTTTTAAACGGACTAAAAAGAAAAGTAGATTATTTTTTTTTAAACCAAGAAAATACTATAATAGAATACTATTGTTAACCAAAACTGTAAATATTAATCGAAATTGAAGAACAAGAAACAAAAATAATATTACGACTATTAGAATGGATAGTCACTAGATATTGTACTCCTACACTAATATGAATACGTTACCTTTATAATCTCTTATATAATAGTTGCATATAATAAAAATCAAATTATTAAAAAAAGATTGTTTCAAAAAGAATGATTCATTTTTTTTTAGTTTATTTCAAGAAGAATGACCCTTTTTTTTTATCAATAGTTTAATTTTAACTTTCCATATGACATGTTTAGAATCATAAGATTAAATGATATTTTGATATAATTTTAATTTAAGACCATAAAATTCAATAATTTTTTTATTTTCTTAAACTTTATTTCATATCAAAATAGTTCATTCTTTTTAAAAGGAAGAAAGTACTATTTCCTCCGTCTCAAATTATGTGTCACCATTTGACCGAACACGATATTTAAGAAATAAATATTGACTTTGTTAAAGTTACGAAATTATCCTTCTTAAGAAAAGAGTAATAGTATTTAAAATTAAGTGAAACCACTTTTAATTGAAAAATAAATAAAAAAAGAAGTAATAGTATTTAAAGTCAAGTGGGACCACTAAAGGTAAATTGTAATTGTGTTTTTTATAAACTTATCAAATAAGAAAAAATGATATTCATTTTGGAATGAATTAAAAAAAAATGATGACACATAATTTGAGACGAAAAGAGTATAGTTTTTCTGCCAAAATATCTGATGGAGCCAGTCTACTTAGTTCCACCATTAGGGGGAAGGGTGCAGAAGTGATCACACAATTATATTATGTAAGTAAAGATGACAAGATGGGTGAAGGGGTCCAAGGACCCTATTATAACAACTGTCCAAGGCATTTGAATGTCACTTCATCCCAACCACCAATGCATTTTTTGTGACTTGAAATTAATTATAACTATTTATCTAAGTATATAGAGTATTATCTTATTAATAGTAAAACAAAAATGAAAATGGAAAAATTATTAGTTTTTTATTCTAGTTTTTTCAAATAAAATTTGAGTTTTATTTTTCTTAAAAAAAGAAAAGAAAATTGTTTTTGCTTTTCCTGAATGTAAAATATAAAACTTTTTCATATTTGACTAACTTTTATTTTTGGAAGAAGAAATTTTGAATCTGTATAAAGATTTCTATTCTCGTATCATAACACACAACATTTAGTTATTCATAATATAATCATTTAAGAGTCTTATTTAGGAAGAAATTTTCTCTTTAATATTTTTTATATTTTTTTATTTAATTTTTAATATGTAGGTCAATTGATCGATTCATACCAATTATATTATGTTATAGTATATTCTTTTTATCATTTGATTTATCGGCTTCATAGTTCCCAACAATTAAACTTCCGCATAGCGTTCTTTTGATTTTGAAACCAATAAAATTTAATTTATTTCATATTTAATTATTTATAGTGCAACTCAGAATAACCATTTGTTGATGTCACGCCCATCCAACATAAGCATTATTAGCATATTGTGTACGTTATGCATATGAATTTGTAATCGTCGTGTGTAATCACGAATATTTCAAAGTCCGTTGGTTTTGAAGATTATCTTATCCTGGACTCTAACGACTAATCTAGAATGAACTCGAAATCAATATTGAACGAATTTTTCTACCTATTCATATTTTTTACGAGTGATGTGTTAAAAAAATACGCAAAGTATCTCCTCTTCTTTTTTTTTTTTTGAATTTCATGCAAAAATTATTAGAAAAAATTTTAGAAAGTGATAAATTTAAGATCATAATTATAATAAATAGCTACACTTTTATAAAATTATACTTTGTAGCAACAATAACATTTTTTTACTCACAAATTTGAAACACACGTGTTTCACTTCCTCTCTTTTATTTTACTCCATTACTTTGCATCTCTCCTATTTTAACTACATGTTACATCTCTTCTATTTTCACACTATTACTTTACCTCTCTCCTATTTTCACTTCATTACTTTACCTCTCTCCTATCACTCCCTCAAAATAATATTTTACAGTGCAATTTTCAACAATTAAAATCAAAATCAAATAAACTAAAGATTTTTATTTTCATGAGTTTCGAAATTCAAAATAAATCATCATTGATGTTACAGGTACTGAATCAAAAAATTATTTTTGTATATCAATTTCAACAACTTAAAACGATTTAATGTTGTTTGATATCGTTTTTATGTCTTTAATCATTTTTTTGTCAATTTATTTTCAGCAAATAATTTTTTGAATATTTCGTATATAAATTTTAAAAAATAAAGGCGACTGTACTATTTCATCTAATTAGATGAAAATCGAACTGATCAAGTTATTATGTGTTCAAACTCGATTTTGATATGTTAAATAGTAATAATTTTTTTTCGAATTTCATTGAATTGTATAATCGATTAATCTGTTTGTATATTTGGGATATTGAAATTGTAATCTACTGATTTTTATTTGTTTATATTGTTTGCGTTTATATATGTTGATTATGTTTGTATATTTACAGGTCTGCATATGTATTTTAACTACATTTTTTTGTTTCTGCATATGTAATTTTCTGCTCAGCATATGTATTTTACGGATCTGCATATGTATTCATAGATCGTTATATATATTTTCATATTTTTTTAGCTTTGTGTATGCATTTTATGCAAATCTATACATATATCTTTCATAACACATAAGAAAATACATTTTTATTGAAATCAAATACATATATATTTACATAAAATTTTTAGCAAGTACATATACATAAATGCACATGTATTAGTTATTTGTAATGTAATTATATCTTTTTTCTGATTATACATTTACAAAAATATGTATTGTTATTTACATACAATACTTCAAACATGGTCGCATTCATACAATACATTTTCAATATTTTGATTACCTATATGTATATGTATATAGTTGTCATTTTTGTTATAGAGATTTTGTATTCTATATGTTTATATATACGTACAAGTCAGATATGTATTTCTGTAAATATATATGCAGGTATATATGTGAGTTTTGTACTATAAATACATATGCATATCTGTATATCTATTTATTTTGTATATTTTTTAAATATTTATATGTGATATAGGTATTTATCTTTTAAAAATAAAAGTTAGAGATAGAAGTATAAAAAAAACACAAACAAAAATATAGAAAAAGATAAAAATGAAAATGAAAAATCCCAAAAAACAAAGTGAAAAACAAAAGAAAAGAAGAAAAAGAAATAGAAGTATAAAAATAAAAGCAAAACAAAAATAGAAAAAAGAAGAAGAAAACGAAAATAGAAAAAAAAAATATGAGAAAAAAAAAAGAGAAAATAAAGTGGAAAAAAAATGGTAAAAGAAATAGAAATCAAAACTTTTAAAATATAAAAAAATAACTAAAAGTGTAAGAATAAAAGAAAAAAATAAAAATAGAAAAATAGAAAAATAGAAAAAAGAAGAAGGAAACGAAAATAGTAAAAGAAACAAAATATGAGAAAGGAAAAGGCATAAGAATATGAAAAAGAAAAAACGAAAAAAAAAAAGAAAGAAAAATAGAACAGAGAAAATAAAGTGAAAAAAAATAGAAAAGAAAAAAATCAAAATAAAAAAAAGTGAAAGAAGAAAAAATGATAATGATACTTTATTTTGAAATTTTGAAGATCATAAAGATAATAATAATCTTTAAATTTGAGTTTGATTTAAAAAAAGAACGTAGTAATTTAAATAAAAGTAATTTATGGAAAAAAAATCTATTGCTTTAAATACAATAATTTATGAAACATAAACTTATTGCTTTAAACACATAGGATAATTATTCTTTATTTTTTAACTTAACTGATTTGAGTAAAAGAAGGACAATAAATCTTGTTGTATATATATTTTAATAGCAATACTTTTATAAAATACAAAATATAAATTGTTATTTCAAATAATTATGAAATAGTTCTTATGAAACTCCTAATTATGAGTTTAAGTTTGATATTTATGAATTTTTCCTTTATTATTAAGTGTTTGAGTATCACAAAATATTTAGTGAAACACGCCTGAGCTGTCAGCTGCTAGGGAAACACGCCTGAAATATCAGGTATGAAACTCGAACAACTGATAGTTTAGTAGTGCATCGCCAAGCATTTTATGATATTCAAATAGGAAACTCAAATACTTGATAATTCAGATTCGAAATTAAAAAATATGAATTTAGATATGTTTTTTATCCTTAACTCTATTTTTTAGTGTATAATAGGTAAGTCAAAACAAAACAAAAAATCCTCAAAAACATTCACATGTAATCTAGCGAAATACTATATGGAACAGAAGAGGGCGTTGTATGGGGCCTCGAGGCTGCCAAGGGTGGAAAGGTCATGGATCGAGATTGAGAGTATTGAATGGGATGAAAGGATACAATAAATATAGAATATCACTTGTAGAATTTGTTTCACTTTTACAATTAAAAAAAAGTCATATTCCTCATTCTTAAGCAACTTATTTTTCTACGAGATATTATTTGCCAAAAAATTTATTTAATCAAATATTTTATATCTAATAAGAGGTAAAGGGTGGGAGGAGCAGGCGGGTCTCCGTCAACATACCTGCTTCTTGCGTCTGCTTCGTAAGCTGCTTCCTTCGTAATTTTATTATATCATGTCTAATTAATTATTATAAAGTCATCTAAGTATTTAAAAATTATTAATATTTAAGGTTAAATTTACTTGATGTTTTATATGAGATCCATTTAATTTTTTTCTGCAAGTATTTTTGTCCAGTAATTTTGTTATATCACTTCTAATTAGATGTGTCTGCTTCGCTGTTTCAATCGTGATTTTACTATGTCGCTCCTAATTTATTATTATGACCATTTAAGCATTGTGTTAATTAATAATATTTGATAAAAAGGTAAAATAGATATAAAATAATAAGTTAATCAAAAAAATTCGCAGGTATTTTTATAGTAATTTTGCTATATCACTTCTAATTAGTTGATGTGAGTCATTAAGACACGTAAATTTACTATATCACTCATAATTAATTATTGTATTCATCTAAGCATCATGACACTTAAATTGAAATAGAAGAAAAAAGATCATACATCACAATAATGTAAAACTAAAATTATTTAAATCATATAATTGACTATTAATGCCACAAAAATATAGATGACGAAAGTGATATATTCTGTTTAAAATTATATAAAAAATATTATAAATTATAATAGGTAATAATTTAAAATATTTATTAAAAAATTATTATATATTTTAAAAAATATTATAAATTAAAATAATTAAAATAAATTTTTAAAAAATATTTATTGGGCTCATGCCTTGTATGGGCTACTGGTGACTAGTAAGAAAATAAGAAACATTTTTCGAAAATTATTTCTTGCCCACCAAACAGAGCCGCGCCGAATGCCATGTATCAACTTCGACATCGGTCAAGTGTCATATTACTATTTCACCAATACAACAAATTAAAATAAATTGAGCCATGAGTAGTTATTATAATGGAAAATTTCTTTTGATTACAATATAAAAAAGTTATGAATTAATTAACTTTTTTTATTTTAAAAATTAAATAATTTTATCTATTTGAAAAAAAGAGTAATATAATTTTTTTATTATTGTGACCAAATTTGAGTCAAATTTTTATGGCCATTTAGCACTGTTCATAAAAAAATAATTAAAAATATTAATATCAAAATCAATTTTTTTTTTTACTAAATTTGTCTCTTCCCTCAATGAATCTAGCCTGCAACATGGTTTCTAGATCCACGTACGTCGGCAAATTTAAAAAGAAAAAAAAAAGAAATTGGACTCAATAAAACAAATATAATCATGACCTTTAATATAGAACCCCAAGATTCAATCTTGACCGTTCGTTTTCTTATAGTAACCCTAATTGAAAACAACGAAGGAAAGATGCTACTGCAACAAAGACTCGTAGCCGCTTGCACTTTTTTTTTTTTTTTTTTTTTTTTTTTTTAAATTTCACCTCGATGTTTGATATTTAAATTTATTAATTAGAAATTGCATTGAAAAATTAATATTTACTCTTTCACAATTTTAAATAATTTTATAATATTATATTTAATATAAGTTTTCTTCCGCATGACAAAAGACTGAATGCATTAAACTGTGTTTTTTTTTTTTTACAAAATTTTGCATACATAATGTTAATTTTACATACAGAATTTCAAAAAATATATATATATATCTCATACCATTAATTTATGGACATGGAAAGATATTTTTTTTTTTAAAATCTTCAATCCAAATAAAATATATCAAAATTAATATAAAAAAAGAAATACAATTATAAATCGACTACTTAAAATATAATAAAGAAAAAATAATAAAAATCAAAAGTAACTCATTAAATAAAACAAAAAAACCAGATAATAATAATAAAATATAAGAATATAAATTTTTACCTTTATATCCTATTATATCATATCAAATTATTTCTCCCTAATAATTTCCTTCTCTTACTAAGTCACATATATATTTTCTTTATATTTTCAAAATCATTTTAGCCTCGCCTCCTCCATTTTATCCCGTCACCGAGGCCACAAGTAGTACTTTTTTTTTTATTGAATATGGAGATTGATGAAGTCTTATATTATGAGTGGGTACTTTTTTTTAATTTACATAGAAATTCGAGATAAAGAAAATATAAATAAAATAAAAATGTTTTTTATTCTCAAATCTTTTGTCGGGAACAGGCTTTTAACCAGTCTCATACTATATTTATTTCTTTATTTATTTATTTTTCATTTGTTCTTTTTTTTTTTTTTTTTTTTTTAACTTTACTTTTCATTTGTTTTCTTTTTTAACTTACTTTTAGTCGTCCCTGGTGAGTTCTGTCAATTGTCATGCATGTCACCTGTTTTCTTTCACTTTTTCTAATCGATGTACTGTATTAAAAGATAATTACAGAGATATGCCTTTATAAAGTACATCTAAATCTTAAACCAGTTGAGATTAATATTCAAAATTATTTTTCCTTTCAAAGATGACTTTGGAACTTATTTTTAGACAAAATACTTGATTTATGCGCAACTATGTAAGTGGTATGATAAATGTAAAATTTGAAAAAATTAAGTTAATACTTATGAGTATAAATTATTTTAAAAAACAATTAGGTCAATATTAATTTAATAAAACAGACAAGTAAAATAAGATATTTCTAATTTAATAAATTAGTAAATGTTTTTTTTTCTTTTTTAAAAAAGATATGCTATATTGGAAGCTTATGATCACATAAAAGAGGGAAAAATACTTACTCCCTTCATTTTAAAAAGAATGATCTAATTTAACTTGATACGAAATTTAAGAAAATAAATAAGATTTTTGAATCTTGTAATCTTAAATTAAAGATATGTCAAATGTATCAAAATATCTTTTAAGCTTGTGGTCTTAGATGTATCACGTGAAAAGTTAGAATTAAAAAGTTATTAAAAATAAAAAAAATTATTTTTTTTTAAATAAATTAAAATAGAAAGTAGATCATTCTTTTTTAAAAGGAGGGAATAATTTTCTAAAAGCAAAAGATAGATGAAGTCTTCATAAAACCTTTTATCTCCACCGTACTTTCTTTGTTCGATGTACAGAGTGCGTGCCATAAGAATCTTTTTAATCCAATTTATTAGGTAATAAAAATAAAACCTAAATGCATTTATTTATTAAGAAAAAAGAAGAAAAAGACAGAATTGTCTCAACAATTTTTTTTTTGTTTATCAAGGTATTTCATAGTAGGCTGCTCTGATATTAATCTTTCGTTCCTTTGTCAGCGCATTAAATGATAGGAAATTGACTACAGAGTTTGCTCAATAAATTATTTTTAATGTGAAAAAAAAAAGCAGACAACCACTAGGTTAAACGCCAACTCTTATCCTTTTTTCCGAAAAAAAATTTCAGAGTTGAAAATTATGATGTTTGATCATGAAACTTTGAAAAATAATTCCGGAATAAAATTTTAAAAATGGAAAACAACTTCTTATTGTTTTTCCTTTTTTTCATTTCCAATTTCAACTTCCATTATTATTACATATAACCTCAATCTTTAAATTTTTACACAAACCTCTCTTATTAACTAAATTCCGTAATTCTTTTAAAAAGACCAAATTCAATAAAATAATTAATTCAAGTGAAAATAATTAAGAATTTTCATCAACAAATTTAAGAATATATAAAATATATTTATATCTATCAATCATATTTATCAAAATATATTTTTTTCTCTATTTAATCAATTATGGTTAAATAAACTTATTTAGCTCGTGCTTGTGATATTTTTATTCAAATTTTAGAAGAATAACAATCTTAATAATTAGTTTGTTGTTAATTATTTTATCAATTGAAGACATATAAATTATTTTCTCAGCATTTGGTTGTATTTTAGTAGGTAAATTAATAGTTGGGTGATTTTGATAATTTTTAAAAGTTGAGGCATAAAATCATATTTAAAAAGATTTTTCAAAAGTCTTAATTTTTTTTTCAAAAAGACATGATTAAACACAACTCCAACTTTAACTTCATCTTCAACTCCAACTCCAACTCTAAAAAAAAGTAATTTTTATGACCAAACGACTACTTATTGTCCGATATTAGATAGCTGTCAAAATTCGATAAATTTGAATTTATACATATCAAATTTATTTTTATAAATGAAAATTCTAACATGACTTTTTCAGTGTCTTTTTTTTTTTGGTAACCAGCTTTTTCACTGTCGAAAGCATGATCGAACTGATAACTTCTATTAAAAACAAAAAAAAAAAATCTCAACTATTCTGTCATAATGACCTCCTCCCTCATTTTTTATTTTTATTTTTTGGTCAAACCCTCATTTTTATTTATTTTTATTAACTTTACACACATTTTAAGAAATAGTAAGAAATATGATAATTTTATTAGGAGTATATTACTTTTTAAATATATTAAAAAAATTAATGATAATCTTTTATTATTTATTTAAACTTAATAAATATTACATATTAGATATTTATTTTTAATATAATAAATAGATAAATATCAATGGGAGGAGTATTTTACTTTTTCTATATCACTATTTTGCTTTAGATGGGTATCCTCCCTATGTATTCTCTCCACCAGTTTTTTTTTTGTTTAAACCACCCCCACTTTTTAAGAGTTCGATTATATCGGAATTTACCCCGTGTCAGGCCTCATTTGGGGAAAAGCCTTCCAACAGAGTGTTTGTCCATATCCAGGGTCAAACCCTCGACCTCTGGGTAGGTTGGGGCAGCCCCTTTCCGCTGCGCCACCACTGCTGTTGATTTCTCTCCACTTGGTTGTTCGGTCGCGACAAGGAGATACACATAGAATCTAAATTTGATTGAATTAATTCCCTCAACTTTATTTGTCTTAATTCTACCCTAGACTTCGTAAAAAATATAAATATATTTAATGAACAAGGTGACCTTTGACTTTTTTTATGATAATTATAAAGTAATATTTCTGTAAAATGGATTAAAAATAGATTAGTAAACTAAAAAGATTACAAAAAAAAATTGTCTCAAATTTAAAGTATATTTTATTATGTATTATTCATCTGTTTTGCTTACGTGATAAGAAAAAGAAAATACTTCTTAAAGTTTGAAATAGTAAATATTACCACCTAATTGAACGAATTAAGTAAGAATTTAGATTTTAATATTTGCTCTAATTTCTATAAATTATCATCTACAAATCTGTTGACTACTTTATTTATATGAAAGAAAATATCAATTCAGATGAATTCATTAATTATATATCATCGTCTCTGCTGCGTCGCACTTTTATTGGTTCTGCCAATATTTTTCTTTTAACAGATTAAAGTACCGAAAAGAAAATATTTATTCACTTCGTTCAATTTTATTATTCTACTTTTTTTTTTTAAAATAATAATAACAATAATATATTCAATATTTTATCATAAAGTGAGGTCTAAAGAGAATATAATATAGGTAGTCTCTATCATTATTCTAGATGTGAAATAGAGACGTTATTTTCTATAAACAACTGATGTATAATTAAAGACATAATTTTGAAAAAAGACATACAACAACATCAATAACAACAAACCTAGTATATTCCCACATCGTGAGGTCTGGAGAGGGTAGAATGTACGCAGTTCATACCACTACCGCTAAAGAAGTAGAGAGGCTGTTTCCAATAGAACCCCAGCTCAAGACAAAGGACAGTATATAAAAAAGATCAAAAGCATGGAATATGATACAATAACATAGGCATGACACCTACAAAAATATTGTACATTACAAAACAAAGGACACCAAAGCCCTCCTAACTACAGACTAGGACTCACCCACACACCTTAGCCCTCTATCCTAATGTTTCTCCTCCAAACCTTTCTATCTAGGGTCATGTCCTCAGTTAGCTGTAACTGCTCCATGTCACGTTTAATCACTTCTCTCCAGTATTTCCTCGATCTACCCCTACCCCGCTTGAAACCATCCAAGGCCAACCTCTCACACCTACGAACCGAGGCATCCGTACCCCTCCTTATCACATGACCAAACCATCTCAACCTCACATTTTATCCTCCACCGATACCACACCCATTTTCTCCCGAATAATCTCATTCCTAACCCTGTCAGCCCTTGTAAATTTATACATCCAATGCAACATACTCATTTCCGCCACCTTCAACTTTTGGATATAAGAATTCTTAACCAGCCAACACTCCGCTCCATATAACATAGCCAGTCGGACTGCGATTCTATAGAATTTGTCTTTCAGCTTGGGGGCACCTTCTTATCGAATAACTATCCATCTTGCAAACCGCCTGGGAATCTAACTTTACTACCACTTCCTTCTTTTTCCTCGAGTCACTAAACTTGTACTTCAAGTATTCCGTCTTGGTCCTACTCAATCGTAAACCTTTAGACTCCAAACCTTCAGCTTATCATTAACACCTTATCGCGACTCATCAATCAAAACTACATCATCCGCAAAAAGCATACACCTAGGCACCTCGCCTTGTATACTCCGCGTCAACATATCCATCACTAAGACGAATAAAAATGGACTAAGTGTTGATTCCTGGTGCAATCTTGTCAAGACCGAGAAATGCTCGGAATCTCCTTCCACTGTACTTACCCGAGTCTTCACCCCCTCATACATGTCCCTAATTACTCTGTTGTACGCCATAGAGACCCCCTCGCCTCCAAGCATCTCCACAGAACCTCCCTAGGTACCTTGTCATACGCCTTTTCCAAGTCAATAAACACCATGTGCAGATCCCTCTTCCTCTCTCTATACCGCTTTAACAGTCTCCGCACTAGGTGAATTGCCTTAGTCGTGGAGCGACCAGGCATAAATCTAAATTGATTATCCGAAATAGACACAAACTTCCTCAACCTCCGCTCCACCACCCTTTCCCAAATCTTTATCGTAGGACTCAACAAATTAATACCTCGGTAGTTGTTGCAACTCTGAATGTCACCCTTGTTCTTATATAAAGGAATCATCATGCTCCATCTCCACGCCTCGGGCATCCTTGCAGACTTGAAAATGTTGTTAAATAAATTGGTCAGCCACCTCAACCCTGCCCCGCTAGAAAACCTCAAAAAATCTACCGGCATCTTGCGAATATCCTTACTGACCTCCTCTACCTTAAAACGCCGACAATAGCTGAAATCGTGACACTCCCCGTGGTGCTCCAACTCCCCTAACATAACACCTCTGTCCCCCTCCTCATTCAAGAGCCTATGGAAATACGACTGCCATCCTTTCTTAATAATGAAGGCGACTTAAACTAATACTCTGTCATCCTCTCCCCCTAATGCACTTCACCTGATCCAGATTCCGCCCCTTCCGCTCCCTAACCTTGGCAAGCCTAAACAACCTCTTTTCCACGTCTTTCTCCTCTAACCTCTTATACAAACTCTCAAAAGCTACTGTCTTAGCAGTCGTAACTGCTAACTTAGCCTCCTTTTAAGCTAACATGTACTCTTCCCTACTCACACGTTTCTCCTTTTCATCCTTACTCTCAACCAACTTAGCATAAGCCACCTTCTTCGTTTCCACCTTCTTCTTAACATCTTCATTCCATCACCAATCCCCTCCGATACCAGCCAAACCAGCCCCTTGATTCACCCAATACCTCTCTAGCAGACTACTTGATGCAACCACCAACCCTATCTCATATTCTATCCACATCCCCCATACACTCCCACACTCCTATCCCCTTCAACTTTGCCCTTATCTCCAAAGCACTAACCGAAGTCAGGCCACCCCACCTAACTCTAGGTGGACCTTTCCTACCCCGCCTCTTCTTGCCCTTCTTGATAGCCAAGTCCATCACCAGAAGTCTATGCTGGGTTGTAAGATTCTCACTCGGGATTACCTTATAATCCTTACACAAATCTCTAACCCTCTTCCTAAGCAACAAAAAGTCAATCTGAGCCTTGACTAACCTACTACGAAAAGTAATCAGATGCTCCTCCTTATTAAAAAAACTGGAATTCACTACCACCAATCCAAAGGCCCTAGCAAACTCCAAAAGAGAAGCTCCCCCATTATTCCTAACCCCGAACCCAAAACCTCCATGCACATCATCATACCCTAACGGCAATGACCCAATGCGCCCCTTAAAATCCCCTCATATAAAACTCTTCTCCGAACTAAGCACGCCTCTAACCACCTCGTCCAAAACCTCCCAAAAACTCATCTTCTCCTCCTCGTCCAGACCCACCTATGGCGTATACGCACTACAAATGTTCAAAATAAACCCCTCAAAGACCAACTTGATAGTCATCACCCTATCACTAACCCTTTTAACCTCTGCTACCTGCCCCCTAAGCTCCTCGTCCACTAAGATAGATACCTATACCATTCGTACGCCTCTCACTACCAGAGTACCATAATTTGTACCCATCTACATCCCTGGCCTTAAAACCTACCCACTTGGGCTCATGGACACACGCAATATTAATCTTTCTCTTCCTAAGAATCTTAACCAGTTCTGTCGACTTCCCCTGCAGGTCTCTATATTCCACGATCCTACCCTCAACCTATCAACTTTCTTATCCTTTCCCTTAATACCTAGCACTCCGCAAGACAAACCTAACCCACCCCAGCCCCCGACCCCAGCCCAGTGCCCTAGGACATAACCCTATTCCATCATGTGTCACCCCAGCCACTACTCACCAAAAAGCACAACGAAGGGTAAAAACAACAGTAACTATAGAAGGTACACTCAAAGCACAAAATGCAATTAAAATGTCAAGAGCAATAGAGGCTAGACACCAATACCCAGAACAAACAACCCACAACAAATTAACCCACATAAATTATAAACAGTGAAAATATCAAAAAAGCGCGGTACAATAAAGTGCGATAAAATAAAGTTCAGGGGTTAGAAGTCACCAGGATACTTCTGTGTGTTGTTAGTTCTAGCACTTTTGATGTCAAAATAGGTTGCCAATGCATCGCCATAAATGTTGTCGGGGCTTCGTCTGGTTATTGTCTAAATCTGGATGCCGAAATCTATACGCCGGTGTCTTTGTACCAACCTATTGCCAGTGCATCTGTGATCATAGTTACCGAAATATTATCACCAGAGTTTCGCCTAAGGGACGCTGGGCCGGTTGTGGACAGAATCTACTGCTCTCTATGGACGGCGCGGTTCACTATCTTTCCATCGCAGAAGTCAGACGGTGGTAGCCCGCCCTCGCCGGCAAGATAGATGGGACGATGGCATGGGGAGAGAGCAAGACGGGAAGGAAGAGTGAAACCCAAGAGACAGGCCAAAGTAGAGAGAAGGGGATGGCTTACTTACCTGCTGCCGGCGGTGTTTGTGTCACCGGAGAAGAGCTTGTCATGTCAAAGGAGATGTTAGAATGAGAAGACTTACGTTGGAGAGAGAGAGAGAGTATTATAATAAAAAATCATAGGAAATAACTTTCTTGTTTTATTCATTTTAAATAATAATTTTTTAGTTTACTTTTTGCATATACTCCGTATATATACGAGAGCACAAGATTAAAATGATACTCCTTTTATGTACTTGTAATTTGAGATATGAGACTAGAAGTAGGGGTGTTGATGGGTCGGTTTGGATCGATTATTGGTCAAAATCATAACCAAACCAACTTAGTCGGTTTTTAATTTCTAAAATTAAACCAAACCAACACAAAAAAATAACCGTCGATTTGGTTCTTGTCGGTTTAGTTCGGTTCAATTTGATTTTTCGGTTAATAACTTTAGTTAATGATAAAAGTTGAAATTTTTCTTAAAAAAATTCAATCGAACATATGTAATGTTAATCGAATGTTGTTCCTCAACCTTAAAACTAAGATGTCAATTTAGTGTTATAATTAGGCAAAGCCATAAACAACACCATATAAACGATTCTACAAAAATATTTAGAAACTACATATAAAAGAATACTATGATAAATCGCTCGAAAGGTAAACATATAATTTTTTTGCTTAATAGGGACCAAAAAGAAAGTTCAAACCTAGTGATTATCTATAATCTAATAAAATTCACATATAAATCCCATAGACGACAAGATAATTTTACAATTAGTATCATTTGTCATTCAAAGTGTGAAAATCATATAGAATTTAAAATATATGGAGATATATGACTAAAGTTAAATTCATGATTAAAATTTAAAATATAACAAATATTTATATTTTATTTATGAATAATATATAAATAATTTATATATGCATATGTATGTGTGTGTATACATATATATACATATATATATATATATATATATATAATTTTTACCGGTTAGATTTGATTATTTTATCGGTTATTTTAGAGTAAAATCAAAATTAAATCACATAAGTATCGGTTTTAAAAATTTAAAATCAAACCAAACTAAATACTCCCTCCATTTCGGAATAAGTGAAATGTTGGGGTATTTATTGATGTTTCAAAATAAGTGAATCATTGAATTTTTTTTCAAATTTGTCCTTATGATTTGACAATCAATTAACTTTTAAAAATGTATTACAATGTCAATTTTTTTTTTTGGGGAGTAAAAATAAAAAGTTGTGTTAAATTTATGTCTTTAATATTTTTTTTTTAATATATGTATCAAAATTCAATAACTTATTTATTATGAAATAAAGAAAGTATCAAGTTTTTTTAATTGATTTTATTTGATTTATGATTCAATTTGATTTTTAATCAAACCATGTAACACCCTAACTAGAAGTCATGTTTAGTTTATTAAATTACATGTCGAGTTAAATCAGATAAATTAAAATAAAAAAGTACTATATTACATCGTCATAATGCTGGTCCCCACTTTTCTTGGTCTTTCCAATATTTTTTCTTCTAATTAAAAAATAAAAAAGTCCCTTTCTCTGCGAGTAATCAGAAATCTGAATATCTCTCTCTCTTCTGTACCTTTGAATAATTAAAACAAATATTATATTATCTTATAGTATTAAAATATTATTATCACTTTTCTTTCATTTCACCAATTTTGACCGTAACTCCCCTTATTCTCCCCCTCTATAAATCCCTTCCCACACCCCTTCTCTCTCCTCATCCCTTCAACTTTCTCTCTCTAAACTCACTCGTTATATTTTTCTGTCTGGATTTTTTTTTTTTTTTTTAAAAAAATGTCGGAGTCCATTCAACCAAATAAACGTTCAAGAGAACAAGAAGAATTCGAGGAAAATAAACGTCATAAATCATACAATGATATACTCTCCATCCTCGAGGAGGATGAAGAGTATGGATTAGAGTGTGATCCCATTTCAGAAACAGGGTCGTATATATTCACCACGCTTCAGCAGGAACTCGAGCTCCTGCCGAGCAGCGGTGGTGATGACATATTGGGGTCCGACCTCGTAGAAAATAATTTTACGGGGTCAACCCCGGGTGGTACTCAACAACAAGAAGATGATAGAAGTAGTGTGATTAGACACCTTCTAGAAGCTTCTGATGATGAACTAGGTATACCAAGTGGAGATGGAATAAACGGTTCAGATTTTCCGTTAGTTGAAGAAAATGAAAATGAAAATGAAAATGAGACTAACGGTGGAGATTTTCCTTTTGCTATATCCGACGGTTTATGGGAGCTTGAAGATGAAGCTGCTAATTATTATTCATTATTACAGTCTGAACTTTTTATGTAGGTTTTTCTTTTAATTTTTATTTTTGTTGGGTAGGATTAGTTTGGGGAAAAGGGGAAATGTTTGGTGGTGTAAAGTGAAAAAGAAGAAAGATGAGGGTGAAAAAAGAAAAAGTTGGAAGAGGTATTTTTTTAGGTTCTCTAATTTTGCCCCACTCATCTTTTATATATTTCCAAAAGTACCCCTTTGGTTAGAATATTAGTAGCAGGATGTAGAGGGTAAAAAAAATTATTCGTTATATGGAAGGTCTCTTTCCAATTTTGCCCCTTGATTTTTTTATTGAATCCTTTAATTCTTTGGTACGATATTATAAATTTATGATATTTTATTTATTCGGGTGAAGGCATGTCGGATATGAAAAAGTTATTTATCGATTGACATTAGGAAAAGAGGAAGATATGAAATAGATAGTGAGACAATGACAATAAAATTGTAAGATACAAAGTAAATAAAATATTTTCTTGATTTCAAAAAGAATAATTTACTTTTTTTTATTCTCTTTTAAAAAGAATAATTATTTTTTTTTTTTGCAATTTCAAATTTTTACATTGCATATTTAAGATCATAAGATTAAAAGATATTTTGATATATTTGACACAACTTTAATTTAAAATTACAAAGATTCAAAAGTCTTTTTTATTTTCTTAAACTTTATGTTAAGTCAAAATAAGTCATTTTTTTTTAAACGAATGGAGTAATCAATATTACACGCTAAAGGAGGGGTTGTAAAAATTTATCCACACATAATATATCAATATATGCATGTTATATATTTGAATTTTATATAAATATATATATACATATATATATATATATATATTTTATTTCATTAAAGCACTTAATCATGTATATTATATAATCAGTATAAATAAAATTTTACCCTCCTCGGCCTCTCCCACAGTGCTACAATACCAGTTATTTAATATTCTTCTATTAAGATCCCTAATAAATCAGATTCTTGTACTTGTTGAATTTATAAAGTAGAAATTTTTATTTAGCTCTCTGTTACCAAAATTTCTTAACCCAACAAAACATAATAATATTATACCCCTCCTATCATGAGTGTAGTTCATTCACCTTAAAATAAATTATACATCATATTTATGTCACATAAATATCATGTCATAATTATCTTCATTAATTATCTTTTAAAATTACTAATCAATAAAATAAAAAATATTATTACTATTTTTTAAAACAAAATTCAGAATTATTGCTTACCTTCCTCCACCTTCTCAAACTTGTTGGATCATGGGCCTTTGTTTCTTCCTATGTGGATAAAATGAAGCCCAATTTATTGTACCAACCGACTTTGCCCATAGCCCAATTCTATGGGGCATATATATTAACCTTTTATTCACCATTTACAAAAATTAAGAGTTCAGCACACAAAAGGAGAGAAAGAGCAGATTTTCGCCCAAAACATTTCAGCCACAACAGTCATCTTTAAATTGTAATTTTCGCTTCGTTTCTTGTTCGATTGAACTGATTTTAGGATTGCGTGTTCCTCTCATCTCGATCTTTGATTAGGAACTGACAGAGCTTGATTTGGTCGTCTGTAGCTCCTGTTTTTCAGTCCCGAACAGTAGCTGCAATTTTGGTGTTTGTATTCCTTTACTCTCTTGTTTTGTTGTTGTGGTGTATGTATTGTTGCTTGTTGTTTGACACTTGTTTGGTGGCCATTTTGGAGGACAATATTGTAACTCTTTGGTGATTATAGTGGAGGTTTTGATCCCATGGTTTTTACTCTTCACACTGAAGGATTTTTCACGTAAATCTTGTGTCTCGTGTGATTGCTTTTATTCTTGTCTTGTTTCATTTGGTTGATTTGTTTCCTGTATATTACTCAATTTTGCTTGGGTTTGTTTGTCTCCTCTTGATTCAAGTTGAAAGGAAAAGTTTAGTCTTGGGTATTTTTCGCTGCTACCCCTTGGGCTCTTTGATTGCGTGCCCGTCTTTCCTAACAAGTGGTATCAGCGCGTTGGTTGTTGTTGATTGTCGATTTGAATGATGGAGGCAAATATGAGCAAGATGGTGTGTTTGAATGGTAGTAACTATCATACTTGGAAAGACAAGATGAAAGATCTTCTATTTGTAAAGAAAATACATCTACATGTGTTTGCGTTTACTAAACCTGAATGCATGACAGATGAAGATTGAGAATTTGAGCACTTACAGGTTTGTGACTATATCAAACAATGGGTTGAAGATAATCTTAGAAATCATATTGTGAATGAGACACATGCTAGAAACTTGTGGGACAAGCTCGAAACACATTATGCTTCGAAGACTGGCAATAACATGTTGTTCCTGCTTAAGCAATTGATGAATATCAGGTATAAGGAAGGCAGTCCTATTTCTGATCATATTAATGATTTTTAGGGTGTCCTTGACCAGCTGTCTGGGTGTAAAGTTCGATAAAGAAATTCAGGGACTTTGGCTTCTTAATACTTTGCTTGACTCTTGGGAAACTCTTCGAGTTTCTTTGACTAATTCTACTCCCGGTGGTATTGTAACTATGGAATATGCTAAGAGTGGTGTCTTGCATGAAGAGATGAGAAAAAAATCTCAGGCCTCATCTTCTTCATTTTCACACTCTGATGTTTTGGTTACTGAAGAGAGGGGGAGAAACAACTCCAGAGATTCAAATGATAGAGATAAAAGTAGAAGCAAGTCAAGGTCCAAATTCAAGAATGTTACATGTGACTATTGCAACAAAAGGGGGTATATCATGAAATATTGTTACAAGCATAATAGAGGTATGAGACGGCAAAAGAAAGAAGACGATAATGAAAATCGTGTTGCTGTTGTTGCTAATAATGATCTTCTTGTTGCTTGTGGTGAGAATGCCATTAATCTTGTTCGTGATGAGTCTAGCTGGTTTGTGGATTCTGGTGCTACTTTTCATGTTACGCCTAACAAGGAATTATTTTCTTCTTATACTCTAGATAATTTTGGGACGTTGAAATGAGCAATAATGATGAAGTTAAAGTACTTGGCATTGGCACGGTTTGTTTGGAAAGTAACAATGGTTCCAAACTTGTTCTCAATAATGATAAGCATGCTCCAGATGTTCGCTTGAATTTGATTTTTGTAGGAAGTCTTGATGATGAGGGTTATTTTAATACCCTTGGTGCTTGCCAGTGGAAGCTTACTAGAGGTTTGATGATTGTGGCTCTAGGTGACACGTTGTCTAACTTGTATGTATTTCAGGGCTCTACTTCTAAGAGCTCGATAAACTTAGTGGAGAATGATACTTCATCAGAGTTGTGGCATAGAAGGTTAAGTCATATGAGTGAGAAGGGGATTGATAGTTTGGCTAAGAAAAATTTGCTTTCTGGAGTAAAACAAGAAAAGTTGAAGAAGTGTGTTCATTACTTATCCGGTAAACAGAAAAGAGTTTCTTTTCATAGTCATCCGCCTTCAAGAAAGCTCGATTTGCTGGAGTTGGTAAATTCTGATTTGTGCGGTCCTTTTTAAGTAAAGTCTCATAGTGTGGTGCACTTTACTTTGTGACTTTTATTGATGATCATTCTCGCAAACTCTGGGTATTTCCTTTGAAGTTCAAGGATCAAGTACTTGATGTATTCACGAATTTTTAGGCCTTGGTTGAAAGACAGACAGGGAAGAAATTGAAATGCATCCGTTCAGATAATGGTGGTGAGTATATTGATCCTTTTGATAGATATTGTAGATAGCAGGGCATTCGGCATCAGAAAACTCCTCCAAAGACTCCTCAGTTGAATGGCTTAGCAGAGAGGATGAACAGAACACTAGTTGAGAGGGTTAGATGTATGCTTTCAGATGCTAGGCTGCCAGATTTCTTTTGGGCAGAAATACTTAATACGGTTGTTTATGTTATCAATATATCTCCTACTGTTGCTTTTAATAGTGATGTCCTTGACAGAGTTTGGTCTGGTAAGAATGTTTCTTATGATCATCTTAGAGTCTTTGGGTGTAAATCATGTGTGCATGTTCCTAAGGATGAAAGTTCAAAGTTGGATGTTAAAACTAAACAGTGTATCTTCATTGGTTACGGTTAAGATGAATTTGGCTATCGTTTCTATGATCCAGTTGAGAAGAAACTTTTTAGAAGTCGTGATGTTGTATTCTTTGAAGTCCAAATAATTAAAGATTTTGACAAAGCTGATAAGATTGATTCTCAGAGTAGTGAGAGCCTAGTTGATGTTGATCCAGTTCCTTTGACTACTGCTCCCGAAGAAAATCTTCATGGTGATGAAAATTAAGTTGATAATGAAGATGATGATCATGTTCAGAATGACCAGCAAGAAGTTGTTGATATCAGCAACCAGTTGTTGATGCTCCAGAGAGTTCTCTTAGACGATTTACAAGAGAGAATACCTTCATCTCGTTATTCTCCCAGTGAGTATGTACTTTTGACTGACGAGGGCAAACCTGAGAGTCTTGATGAAGCCATGAAAAGTGAAAAAAAAGAAAAGTAGTTTGATGCTATGGAAGATGAAATTAAATCTTTGCAAGATAACCATACCTTTGATTTGGTTAAGCTGCCTAAAGACAGAAAAACTTTGAAAAATAGGTGGTTTTTTTGGGTGAAGCATGAAGATGGTATTCCAATTCCACGATATAAAGCTAGATTGGTTGTGAAGGGATTTAACCAGAAAAAGGGAGTTGATTTTGATGAGATATTTTCTCCGATTGTGAAGATGTCTTCCATTCGTGTGGTTCTAGGCTTAGTTGCAAGTCTAGATTTAGAGGTTGAGCAAATGGTTGTTAAAACTGCTTTTCTCCATGGTGACTTAGATGAAGAAATTTATATGGAGCAGCCTGAAAGTTTTGAAGTCAAGGGAAAAGAGAATTATGTTTGCAAATTGAAGAAAAGCTTGTATGGTTTGAAACAAGCTCTTAGGCAGTGGTACAGGAAGTTTGGTTCCTTTATGAGTCAGCAGAGCTTCAAGAAGACTACTTTAGACCATTGTGTTTTTGTGCAAAAATTCTCTAATGGTGACTTTATTATTGTGTTGCTTTATATTTATGACATGCTTGTTATTGGTCATAATACTTGCAGGATTCAAAAGTTGAAGCAAGAGTTGAGTAAGTCTTTTTCTATGAAAGACTTAGGACCAGCAATGCAGATTCTTGGCATGCAGATTGTCCGTGACAGGAAGACCAAGAAGTTGTGGTTATCACAAGAGAAGTACATTTAGAAAGTACTTCGAAGGTTCAACATGGATAAGGCTAAGGTTGTCAGTACACCTTTAGGTATGCACTTTAAATTGAGCACGAAGCAGTGTCCTTCCAGTGATGATGAGAAGAAAGATATGAAGAAAGTTCCTTATGCTTCAGCCGTTGGTAGTTTGATGTGCAATGGTTTGTACTAGACCAGATATTGCTTATGCTGTTGGTATTATTAGCCGTTTTCTTTCTAATCCAGGAAGAGAACATTGGAATGCTGTAAAGTGGATTATGAGATATCTTTGTGGTACTTCTAGTCTAAGTTTGTGTTTTGGTACAGGGAAGACTATTCTTTGTGGTTACACTGATTTAGACATGGCTGGAGATGTTGATACTCGCAAGTCTACTTCAGGGTATTTGGTTACTTTTACAGGGGGAGCTGTGTCTTGGCAATCTAGGTTGCAAAAATGTGTTGCTCTATCTACTACAGAAGCTGAGCTTATTGCTGCCGTTGAAGCTTATAAAGAATTGCTTTGGATGAAGAGATTCTTGGGGGAACTTGGTAGTCCTCAAGAGAGGTATGCGCTTTATTGCGACATTCAAAGTGCCATACATCTTGGAAAGAATTCTACATTTCATGGTCGGTCTAAACACATTGATGTGAGATATCATTGGATTCGGGATGTGTTGGATTCTAAATTGTTTGATATTGAGAAGATTCACATGGATGAAAATGGTTCCGACATGATGACTAAACTTTTACCAAGAGGGAAGTTTGAAGATTGTTGCATGATCGTCGGGATGGCGGTCTCCTCCACATAGTCGGGAGGGGGAGAATTGTTGGGTCATGGGCCTTTGTCCCTTCCTATGTAGATAAAATGAAGCCCAATTTATTGGACCAACCCACTTTGCCCATAGCCCAATTCTATGGGACATATATATTGATCTTTTTAGGTCTTATTCACCATTCACAAAAATTAAGAGTTCAACACACAAAAGGAGAGAGAGCAACTGTGATTCTCGTTTTGTTTCTTGTCTGATTGAGCTAATTTTTGGACTGCGTGTTCCTATCATCTCGATATTTGATTAGGAATTGACAGAGTTTGATTTGGTGTTCTGTAGCTCCTGTTTTTTAGTCTCGAACAGTAGTTATAATTTTGGTGTTTGTATTCCTTTACTCTCTTGTTTTGTTGCTGTGGTGTATGTGTTGTTGCTTGTTGTTTGACACTTGTTTGGTGACCATTTTGGAGGATAATATTGTAACTCTTTGGTGATTATAGTGAAGATTTTGGTCCCATGATTTTTACTCTTCACATTGAAGGGTTTTCCACGTAAATCTTGTGTCTCGTGTGATTGCCTTTATTCTTGTCTTGTTTCATTTGGTTGATTTGTTTGCTGTATATTACTCTATTTTGCTTGGGTTTGTTTGTCTCCTCTTGGTTCAAGTTGAAAGGAAGAGTTTAATCTTGGGGTACTTTCCGCTGCTACCCTGTCGGGCTCTTTGATTGTGTGCCCGTCTTTCCTAACAAAACTCACAACCACCATCACCACCAACTCTACCTCCCCAACCCACAATCACAAAAAACACAATCCCATCTTCCGTACACCATTTTTTTCTTTAGTCTTTCATACAACAATTAAAATAACAATCAATACTCCATCCATTAACAATATCTAAAGACACATACCCACTTTTAGTTTCATCTTTATTTTTGTTCTTTCCAAAAATATTTATTTTTCTTATATGTATATCTATTTTTTATATAAAAAAAATTTACAAAGAAAATAGGAGATACAATTTATGAAGAAAAATAGATGATGATATTATCTAAGTAGATATGCGATTGAGATTTATTTAGCGAAGCGTGCAATGAGGGATGTGTCTGAAAATGGGTTTCTATTTTGGATGGATGGGTGAGGAGGGTGATGTTCGAAGAAGAAGAAGAAAAAAGTGGTGGGAGGGTGAGGGCCTAAAAAAGAACAAGAAGTGGAGGGAGGGAGGGGAGCTAAAGAACGAGAGAGGGGGAGAGGGGAGGAGTGCGGCGGTTGGTTGGGTGTGGTGGTTGCAGGGTTGGGGGGAGGGTCACTACTAAAAACAGAGAAAAAGCGACCATAAAAATGTGTCGATTTTCCTCAATTTTCGATCACAAAATAGATCAAAGTGCGTGGTCGGTAAAATTGTGGTAACTTTTTAAAAAACGATCACGTGTGGTCGGTTTTTAAAAAATATATATATATATTTTTAAAATTCATTACTATTTTATTAAAATAGAAAAAAATGAGTTTAAACAATAAAAAAAATCAAAATAAACCAACCACAAGTGGTCGATTTTATTAAAATTAATTAATTTTATTAAAATCGATCATTAGTGGTTAATTTTTTAAAAATTAATAAACTAATTTTATTAAAACCGACCACTTATGGTTTATTTTTTGAAAAATTTCCAGAAAAATCGATCACTTGTTGGTTTTACGCAATTTGTTTTTAAAAATCGATCACTTGTGGTCGGTTTTCCTGGATTATTTAAAAATAAATAAAAAACAACAAATGAAACACCATTTCAACACTTGCTCTTGTACAAACAATATTGGCGAAACCTAGGCTTTGAAACCAATTTGTCACGACCCAATTTACGAGTCAGATGGAACATACTAAATATTGTAGTAGGTAAGCCAAATCATTACCTGGATCTAACGCAATGGGTTAATTCAGTAGAAAATGTCCAATATAGAAAAAATTTCAAGAACACAATTTATAAATAACAAAGGGTTCCAGATAGAACAAACAGTAAATACGAGATACCAATCTCACGACCTGGTAGAGCCAATACAAGAGCGTCTAGTAGTATCAATACAACTCAAAGTCTTGAATATTCCATACATTTGTCTCAAAACAAAAGTCAAAAAATAATGATGGAGCGAAATGAGCGACTCAAACTCCAAGAGCTCACCCTAACTCCAGAAATTAGTTGCCACATGAAAAACGATCAATGATTATAACTAGTACTTTGATCTACACCAAAAGATTACAGAAGTGTAGTAAGAGCACTAAAAAAATGGGTACTCAGTAGACAACATCAACCAACTAAACTAAATCGTTATATAAGTATGATAAAGTGTCAGATAACATAACTAAGTCAAGGTACACAAAGAAACCTGAATCATCTCCAACATCGTTGTACATAGTAAGTTATTAAACTAAAATAACAAGATTATTTGAGACATCAACACACAACAATGCATCAACACATGCCAATCACCGCTCGAGAATAATAAGTAAATAATTTGCAATAATAACTTATCAATAGGCATTAACAGAAGCAACCACAAACTAAAAAATTGGCTCCCATATGCCAATTGGTGCAAAAAAGTAAAGAACTCATCAGAGTCTCCCATATGACTGGAGAGTACTCTCAAGAGAAGAAAACGACAATCAACCAACATTATAGCTAACTTTCATCGTTATTTAACCATCATTCCACAAATATCATCATGAAGCTATCTATCAACATTATCACAATTTACCAACATCCCATAATACAACCATCATATAACACCCTTATCAATTTCAAGTGACTAAGTCACCAAACTTAACTACATTCAAAATAAAAATTCACATTTCAAGTACCTAAACTTCAACATTTTCAACTCACTAAGTCATCACCCAAGTCACCAACTAAACCACATTCATTTCACAAATTCACCTTTAAAGTACCAACGCTTTATCAATTTCAAGTGACTAAGTCACCTACCAAGTCACCAAACTTAACTACATTCAAAACAAAAATTCACATTTCAAGTACCTAAACTTTAACATTTTCAAATCACTAAGTCATCACCCAAGTCACCAAACTAAACCACATTCATTTCACAAATTCACCTTTAAAGTACCTACACTTTATCAATTTCAAGTGACTAAGTTACCTTCCAAGTCACTAAACTTAACTACATTCAAAACAAAAATTCTCATTTCAAGTACATAAACTTCAACATTTTTAAATCACTAAGTCATCACCCAAGTCACCAAAGTAAACCACATTTATTTCACAAATTCACCTTTAAAGTACCTACACTTTATCAATGTCAAGTGACTAAGTCACCTACCAAGTCACCAAACTTAACTACATTCAGAACAAAAATTGACATTTCAAGTACTTAAACTTCAAGATTTTCAAATCACCAAGTCACCAAACTAAACCACATTCAAAATAAAAAATTCACCTTTAAAGTACCTACACCTTATCAATTTGAAGTGACTAAGTCACCTACCAAGTCACCAAACTTAACTACATTCAAAACAAAATATTCATTTTTAAAGTATCTAGTAAATTTCAACTCACTAAGTCATCACCCAAGTCACCAAACTAAACCACATTCATTTCAAAAATTCACCTTTAAAGTACCTACACTTTATCAATTTCAAGTGACTAAGTCACCTACCAAGTCACCAAATTTAACTACATTCAAAATAAAAATTCACATTTCAAGTACCTAAAATTCAACATTTTCACCCCACTAGGTGACAATGTTCTTAATCCCAAGGCTAATTTTACATTTCAATCACATTTAAAGTCTGGAATATTAAGTGTAGGATTAGCCCAACGTAAGTCAAGTCTGGCCTTAGAATTATCCTTTGTTTAAAGTCTCTACACTTAATCATTTTCAACCTACCAAGTCACCAAGCATAACCACTTTAAAAATAAAAAACACCTTTAAAGTCCCTACACTTAATCATTTTCAACCTACCAAGTCACCAAAGTCACCAAGCATAACCACTTTCAAAACAAAAAAAACACCTTTAAAGTCCCTACACTTAATCATTTTCAACCTACCAAGTCACCAAGTATAGCCACATTCAAAATAAAAAATTACCTTTAAAGTCCCTACACTTAATCATTTTCAACCTACCAAGTCACAAAGCATAACCACTTTCAAAATAAAAAAACACCTTTAAAGTCCCTATAGTTAATCATTTTCAACCTACCAAGTCACCAAGCATAACCACTTTCAAAATAAAAAAAACCCTTTAAAGTCCCTACACTTAATCATTTTCAACCTACCAAGTCACCAAGCATAACCACTTTCAAAACAAAAGAACACCTTTAAAGTCCCTACACTTAATCTTTTTCAACCTACAAGTCACCAAGCATAACCACTTTTAAAACAAAAAAATCACCTTTAAAGTCCCTACACTTAATCATTTTCAACCTACCAAGTCACCAAGCATAACCACTTTCAAAACAAAAAAAAATACCTTTAAAGTCCCCACACTTAATCATTTTCAACCTACCAAGTCACCAAGCATAACCACATTCAAAATAAAAAAACACCTTTAAAGTTCCTACACTTAATCATTTTTAACCTACTAAGTCACCAAGCATAACCAAATTCAAAATAAAAAAAAACACCTTTAAAGTTCCTACACTTAATAATTTCAACCTACCAAGTCACCAAACATAACCACATTCAAAACAAAAAATCACCTTTAAAGTCCCTACACATTCAAAATCAAGCCTTGAGCTTTCATAGCAAATGATACAAGATCAAGTTCACAATACAAGAAACAAGCAACAACAAGACTAACAAGATATCAACAACAATGCTACTGAATCGAATAAGGCCACACACGACTTCACTAGACTTCAATATGAACAATAAAAAGAATATAACAACAATAATGAACCGAAGACAGCCCCACACGACTTCACTGTGTCAACATACAAAGCCTAAGACTAGAGAGAAATCAACTTACCTTTACTTGGCCTAAATCAAATTCAAGCCCTTGTTGATATTTTCCATAATTTCTTGATATTTCAAAATGGCAGCTTTAATCTGCTTATAGATTCTCTCATGGAAAGCTGCAACATCAGGAATGATGAGCTTACCAAATTAACAGCAATTGGGACATCTGAAATAAACAGCCGTACTTGAAGATTTCATGATTTTCGCTCAGAGTTACTTACATGCCTTTTTAGATGGTCTCATTAAAAAGACTTTACAAAAGGTTACACACTATTCATACATGAACAAATTCATCAAAACAAAGTTATGAATTAGAGACAGGGATGGATGTGGACACAAATAAATTTTGACTTGAGATGTGAATATCTGAAGAAATCTAGTTGAAATATATCTAAACCAATTATTAAAGTTAAGTAATGTATGTAGGATATTGCCTTAAAATCCTGGATTTCGCCCAACCAACTTATGATCTTGGTATTCACTTTGCGTTGCTTTGTCATAGATGAGATGCACAAAAGAGGAGTTAAACAAAAATATAAACAATCTTAAGAACCAGAATTAATGTTACAGGAACTCACTCATGTAAGCATCAGATTTTTGTTCAACTGTTCAAGTGGTGGTGTCAACGGCGGAAGCTCACGTGTCAAATATAAACAATCTTTGCTAGACTATGTTTTAGGGATTACCAGGTTTTTTCTTAAGCTGCCCTTCTAGTAGTGGTGTCAACGGCGGAAGCTTGGTGACGGCGGCAGATGATGTTATTTTTTATTTGTACTTCGGGCACACAGAATCTGTATATGCAGAACAACAATCTCAGGTAGTTCAAGTTTATAAACAAGAACACAATGAAAAATACCCTCAATACAAGATCAAAATGACCTTTCCAAGAGGTGTATTTTATTTTTCAGAAAAATAGATGAAATAGAAAATAGCCAAGTCGTCCGAATTCAAGGAGTTTCCTTAAGGAAATAATCCCCCTCACTGTACCCGAGGTTGCGGAATTTTTCCTCCCAGAATAAAATGGCTAAACAGACCAACTGTAGCGGTACCTCAAACGGTTGGAATATCTTCGAACGCACAGAACATTTTGATTGATCACACAGAGTATTTTTGAAGACAAAAAGTATTTTTTATTCTGAAATTTTCGTCCCAAAACCTGTGGAAGAAAGCAGGTTTTTATAGCCATAACATGCCTTTTCTGAAAAGAGGCAATGATTCACTTCAAAGGTTGCACCTTTTCTGTAAATTCATGTCTGTTCATCAAGGAGTGTGCTTGTTCTGAAATAGTCATGTCATTTCATGCGAATCAGTGTGTTTGTTCCGAAACAGTTATATCAGTTCCCGAAACGTTGTGTCATTTTCAGAAGGGTTGCATCCTTTTGAAACTAAATATTGCATTTTTCCTTGGCATTCTTCGGAATTCAAATAAAGTTTGTTCAAAAAGATAGATCTCATCGATCGATCATTTTTCAAATCTAAATCCAAGCCGAGCGACGACGACGGGGCGAGACATCTCTTATTCCTTGCCTCACTTATCCATGTGGGAGTGTGTTTCACAATATAAACACTTTAAATCTTCTTTCTCCCACCAATGTGGGAGAATATAGTAAGCTTTTCTATTTTTGAGTACACTTTCCATATTGGTGTGATCTCAATTTTTCTCTTTCACTTGGTTTTTCTCCATTTTTCCATTCACACTTCTCATTTACTATGAATCCAACAGTCGAAAACGATAGTCGAGGGCGGATTTTGAAAGTTGGGTACGGATTTTGTAAGTCGGCGACGGTGTGCATATGTGTATAGTCGCAATTTTTTGTGTTTGTGTGTGTATAAGTGCGATTCCAAAAAGGGAAAATGAAATATTTGGTTCGGATCGGGTCGAGTCGGGTCGGGTCGGGTCGGGTTAATTGTGTTTAATTATTTTTTTTAATTAACAGTAAAACCGACCATATGTGGTCGATTTTTACAAATATGTTGATAAATTAAAGTTTAATAAACTACAATTAATTAATTAATAAATTAAAATTAATTTTTAACAAATTAATTTTTTAATAAATTCTATAATATTTATAATAATATTTAATTAATTTAATATAATACGTATATATAGAAATCAGATAACTATTTATTTTATCATCACATTAATACGAGTAGTATATTTTCTCAATCGTATAAGACTATCAATGAATTTTGTAAATTACGATAAATTTTTGGTTAATTAGCTTTTAATTATGATATTATATATATTTTATTACTACACGAGATATACGTATATATAAATATATTCAGTTGTCTATAAACTTTCAAATACGTACTATATACATCACATACGTGATTTTACTACCCCATAATAATATACAACGTATTTCATAAATACTCAGTTGAATTATCGGTTGGTTTATCTTATGTCATTAATATACCTTCACTATATAATATGTATATACCCTTCGTCCCAAATTATGTGTCGCCAATTGACTGAACACGATATTTAAAAATAAGTATTGACTTTATTAAAGTTACAAAATTACGTTTCTTAAAAAAGGAGTAATAGTATTTAAAATGTAACACCCGGTATTCAAGTACATGTATTGGCGTATTCAAGTACGTGTATTGGTCTTATTTATATGGAATTAATATTATTTTATTTTATTTATTCCGAAATTTGCCCATCGATGGTTCCATGCGAAGGTTATTGAATAAGCTTTCCAATGATATAAAGATTTTCAGAAACGGATAGGTTTCGGATATAATCGAGCACGTTCAAAACTATAAAACGGTAGCCGGAATATTTGGGAATAGTAAATGTGCAGGAAAATTTCCTGCACACAAACTACTGAGGCCAGCCAATTTTTTGGGTCAACTTTGAATGATCATAACTCCCTTAATATAATGAACTGGGAGAGATGCGACCTATGAAAAGAAATATCTTTGAGTCTTCTTTCCAATGCAATTGGTTTCATCCAAACCCAACATCTGAGTAAGGAGTTATACTCGTTTTACTTCAGCCTCTCAAAACAGATTTTTAGGGTCAACTTCAAACGACTATAACTCCTTATACAGGACGAACTGGGTGGCCTACTTTATATGAAATGAAAGCCCTTTGAATTATCTTTACAATGATACCAATTTCACCCAAATACGATATCAGAGAAAAGAGTTATAGTCGATCTACTTTAGCTTATCAAAACAGTCCACCAAAGGACAGATTTGACATTATTTAAATTTTAAAGGCATTTTGGTCATTCCCTATTATATTATGGATGGGAATATGTGTATATATACATTTATATGAGTTTAAAAACTCATTTTCATCATCAATCATTGAGAAAGAACAAACCCTAGCCAAATTTGACCTTTAAATTACTTTTGATTCAATCGTAGAAATTCCAAAGTAATTCGATAACTGCGTTTGACTTCTCGAGAGCTTCGAACGACACCTATTATTTGTGCAAACAGGATTGCATAATCAATAGGTGAATTCTAAGGTATGAATATTATTTGCCTTTGTTCTCTTCCATATGTATATGTGTGATAGAGGATTATATGTATTGGTTGTTATTGAAAAGTGATGAAAATAGGGTTATGGACTATTTTGCATGGTTTGATTGTATTGAATTGTGGAAGGTGGATATGGTAATTGAGTTATGGAAGGTGGATATGGTGATATACTATTGAATTGATGATTATTTATGTCTATGACTCAATTCGGTTTAATGGATTGGTTGGAAGGATAAATGAATCCAAACTTGATATTGGAGGATGTTGTATGAATATGCATGACATGTGAATGTAATTGGAGTATAAGAGGGTTAAAGTGACACCTTTTATGGTGTAATTAAGGCTTACTACTTAACCACTAGTTTGGTGAATTCAAATAATTGAATTGTGACATTTGGTCGCTAATACTAGATTGCTATATATGTTCATTGTAGATAAGTAATCCAAAAAGACGAGAAGTCCATTTGGGACTAGTATTGAAGGTTGACAGTCAGGTATGTAAAGCATACTCTATATCATATCTTTGGCATGAAAGTGAACAATTGTTCTATTAAGAAAGTTTCCAAAGTTATTCAGTAACATGTGATCCATAATGATTTTGTATGATGTCCTACGTTACCAATGAACTTGTTTCCACCCTACAAGATGTCAAGACATTCCAATACTTACTTGTTTTCCAAATCTTACATATTTATTGCACTAATGAATGTCAGAAGGTATCCGATTACTCGAACAAGATCCATGTGCTATTAATGACTCCAAAACGTTTCATTGATATACCAATAAGTTCCTACTTCATTGTTATGGCATTGATGACTCCAAAACACTTTATTGATGTGCTAATAAGTTCTTACTTCATTGTTATTGCATTGATGGTCTATTTATATGTCTCTTATTGATGTATAATTGTTTCAAAGTATCAAAAATGTGGTGGCGACCAAAATAACAATCTCAAAGATTAATTGAACTAAGTGATGGAAGTTATCTCTTATCGGATGGTATCCCAGGGGCATAAGCCTATCATGGGTCGATCCCTAGTTATGTGTTTATGGGTGGTATCCCAGGGGCATAAGCCTATCATGGGTCGATCCCAGTTGATATGTGTAACACCCCATACTTAATTATGTACATTAGCCATGGTTATATGTGTTGGAGTATATGTATTGATCCTAAGTTATGTATATATGAGTTTAAGTATGAGTATTGATTATTTTGAGATGGTTTCAAGTGTATAGTTTGATTATATGTGTATGAGAATCGATTTTATTTATACCGGAATTTGCCCGTCGATGGTTCCATACGAAGTTTATTGAATAAGCTTTCCAATGATATGAAGATTTCCAAAAACGGATAAGTTTCGGATATAATCGAGCACGTTCGAATCTATAAAACGGCGGCCGGGATAATTGTGAACAGTAAATGTGCAGGAAATTCAAACTACTGAGGCCTGCCAGTTTTTTGAGTCGACTTTGAACGATCATAACTCCCTCAATATAATGAACTGGAAGAGCTACCACCTATCAAAAGAAATATCATTGAGTCTTCTTTACAATTCAATTGGTTTCATCCAAATCCAACATCTGAGTAAGGAGTTATACTCATTTTACTTCAGCCTCTCAAAATAGATTTTTAGGGTCAACTTCAAACGATCATAACTCCTTGTACAGGACGAACTGGGTGGCCTACTATATATGAAATGAAATCCCTTTGAATTATCTATCCAACGATACTAATTTCACCCAAATCCGATATCAGAGCAAAGAGTTATGACTGATTTACTTTAGCCTGTCAAAACAGTCCACCATGGACAGATTCGGATTTACTTAAATTTTTAAGGGCAATATGGTCATTTTCCATCAGCTCTTGGACGAAAATTGGTCATTATATAGATATTATTGGTCTTATATCCATCAATTATCATCATATTATTGGAAATAAGAAACCCTAGCCTAATTTCAACACCAATTATCTTGTGATTCAACAGTAGAAAATCCAAATTGATTCCGTAGTTGTGTTCACCATCTCGAGGGCTTCGAGAAGCACCCCTTATTTGTGCCAACAGGACTTCGAAATCAAAAGGGCCATTTTATGGTAAGGATGTAAATTATGTTGGTGTTATTTATATGGATATGTATATATATATATATATGCATGTGAGCATAAGAAGTATGTTATTTGATTGTTGTTGAAAGATGATTGGAAATGATGTTGGATTATTCTTGTGCATGGTTGGATTATGTTGAATTGTGAAGGGATTTGGTGTGATGATGTGGTATTGAAATGATGATTATATATATATATACACATAAACCTATTGATCAAGTTGGTTTTTGAAATGTTTTACAAATATTGGTTGTATGAAATTATGGAAGAGAATTGTGGTGTTGGGTTGCTAATACTAGATGCCAAATATTTCATTGTAGATAAGTGATTTGTAAAGGCGGGAAGTTGTGTCGAATTGGTGTCTGAATCTACAACGAGGTATGTAAAGCATACTCTAACGATGTTCTTTGGCATGAAAACACCAATGTTCCATCAAGTAAGATTCCAAGGTTGTCCAAACACATGTATTGTTCTACATTACCAACGAAGTTGTTTCCATTCTATAAAGTGTCAAAATATTTCATTGATATACCAAAAAGCTCCTATTTCATTGTTGTGATATTGATGATTCTGAAACACATTGTTGATGTACTAATGAGTCTTTATTACATTGTTATTGTATAGAAGGTCTATTACTTGATTCCTATTAATGTATCATTGTTCCAAAGGTACTATATTGGCATGAACACTAATGTAATAATCTCAAAAGCTTTTGAACTAAGTTATTGGAAATATTTCTTATGTGTTTTACTTGATATACGTGTGGGTGGTATCCCAGGGACATAAGCCTAGCATGGGTCGATCCCTATTTATGTGTTTATGGGTGGTATCCCAGGGGCATAAGCCTAGCATGGGTTGATCCCAATTGATATGTACTGGAGGCAGCCTAATGGTCACAGTATGACACAGTATTGATTATTGTTAGGTGGTTGGAGGTTCGGGAGGAGGAGGTAATGACGAATGATAATTGTAAAGAATGAAAAGAACGAATATATACCGTTCCACAAATGTGTTTGAATCCAAGAACCCAGTTCAGATTAATGATAATGTACATGATCCTAAAAGTGTTTATGAAGTGTGGTTCACTTCTATTATGATTTATTCACATGTGTATGATTTTCTTGATCTCCCATATCACATATGATTATCTACAGCTTTACATACTCAGTACATATTTCGTACTGACGTCCCTCACGGGGGACCTGCATTTCATGCTGCAGGCACAGGTACTTCAGCTTATTCACAGCATAGATAGGAGCCGGGTCGTACAACTATTGTTGGTGAGCTCCAGTTTGCTTCGGAGCTTTCCGAGTCGGTTCCTTATGTTTTGTTATTGTACAGGAGTCATGTGTGGGCGGGGGTTTGTCCCGACCCTAGTTATGTCATGTATATATGTCCTAGAGGCTTTGTAGACATAAGGAAGGGTCAAGTCATGGGAGTTTATATAGTGATGTTATATTTGTATATGTGGTGGCCCCGACGGCCAAGTATTATATATATATATATATATTTGTGCGTGTTGTGCTGACACAGGAAATTAGACCCTTCTATATGTAACGAAGTGCTGCCCAAATTTTTGGTGAATGTAAGTGAAGGTACAGGTATTTGAACGGGTTCTCCCGGGCCTTCTCGGCTTCGGGTGCCAGTCCGGCCCGATGGGATTTTGGGGCGTGACAATATGTACTGGAGGAAGCCTAATGGTCACAGTACAGTACAGTAATGATTACAAAGATGATAAGAACGAAGATAAAGTGATTGAATAAATACAATGTTCAGGTTTTCACAAGTTCTAGTAAGTGTGGTTCACTCCTATTACGATTTATTCACTTGTTTCTGATTTCTATTGAGCTCCTATATCATATGTGATTATCTACAGCTTTACATACTCAGTACATATTTCGTACTGACGTCCCCTATGGGGACCTGCATTTCATGCTTCAAGCACAGGTACCTCAACTCATACACCGCACAAGTAGGAACCAGGATACCCAGCTGCTTTTGGTGAGCTCCAGTTTTCTTTGCGGCTTTCCGTGTCATATCCAGTCACTTTTGGTATTGTATAGAAGTTAGTTATATGGCGGGGTGTGTCCCGACCTTAATTAAACTCTGTGTATTGTCTAGAGGCTTTGTAGACCTAATGTACAGTCAAGGTGGTGTTTTGTTAATAGACGTGATGGCTCCAACGGCCAAGTATTGTATATACATATATATGTGTGCTCGAGCTTATACAGGTGATTATTTCCTTTTATATGCGACATGATGCTGTCCAAATTTCGGGTTGTCATAGAGGTATGCATGGGAAGTATAAGGTTATGAGCTGGTTCCCTCGGGCCTCCTTGGTTACGGGTGCCAGTCCGCCCCAATAGGATTTGAGGCGTGACATAAAATCAAGTGGGACCACTTTTAATTGAAAAAACAAATAAAAAAAGGAGTAATAGTATTTAAAATCAAGTGGGACCACTAAGGATAAAATTGTAATCGTGTTTTTAAAAACTTACCAAATAAGGAAATGCGACATTCTTTTTGGGACAGATAAAAAAGGAAATGGTAACACATAATTTGGGACGGAGGGAGTACTATATATATACCTATACATACACACACATATACACACTATTGACTATATAAAGTTCTAAATATGTACTATATACATCACATACATACACGAGTAGTATACTATCCAATAATATAATACGACGTATTTTACAGACATACTCTGATGAGTTATCGATTAATTTGATTAGCTTACATTAATATAACTTCGACGTACAGTATATTATTACTTCTATCGTTTCAAATCAAGGTATTCAATAATATGTTTAGATAGATTCTACTAATTTTTTACTACATCGTTCATTGATCGATCACTACATCATATATATATATATATATATATATATATATATATATATATTTATAAATTTATATATATGAACTTTTGAATGCATACTATATTACCTTATAATTGAATACATTCGTTATATTCTGATGAATTATCGGTTTTATAGGTACATTACATTATTATAACTGCAATAGTAACATAATATCATTATCTCAATGGTATAATATATATACACATATTCATTATACAAAGATTATGCATATTTAACGTCATTTAACGTATATACAAAGGAAAATATTTATTTTATTTATTGAAATATGAGTAAAAGATAAAGATTATGTTTAACGTAATTTATTTATTTTATTTGATATATTTTTTAGTACATTTTTTTTACAAAATCTAAGATTGATTGATTTTTGTCATTATTATATTGGTTATTGACTACGTGTGATCACTAAGACATTTCAAAAATAATATATTTGATTTTTCATATAATTATTATTTTAATAGAAACCGACCACAAATGGTCGATTTCTGAAAATTATTTTTTTAATTTTTTTATTAAAAACCGACCACTTGTGGTCGCTTTTTAAAAATATTTTAAATTTAATTGTTAAAACAATACCAACAATTTATGGTCAGTTTTTAAATAAAAAAAAAAGAAAATAATTTCAAAAAACTGACCACAAGTGGTCAATTTCTGGAAATTATTTTCTTTCTTATTTTTTTAATTAAAAACCGATCACTTGTGGTCGATTTTTTAAAATATTTTAAATTTAAAATTGTACCGACCACAAGTGGTCGATTTTTAACTAAATATTAAAAGAAAAACCAACCACATGTGGTCGATTTTAAATTATATGTTTTTAATTTATTTTTTTTAACTCCTAAAATGAATAATAATTAATATAAAATTATTGAAATTAATATTTTAGAATTTTAAAATATCAAACCGACCACTTGTGGTCGGTTTTTTTTAAAAATTGAAAATCGACCACATGTGGTTGGTTTTTTGCAACCACATTTCCGTGGTCATTTTTTTGTGGTCAGTTTTATTTTTTTTTAGTAGTGGATTGAAGACGTAAATGTTTAGGATTTTTTTTTGAATTTTTTTCTTTCTTTTAATTTTTTTTTAAATTAATATTTTTAAATGTAAAATATTAGTTTCACTTGCTTTATAACACGTGTAAAATATACATTTTTTTAGTTCAACAATATTAATGTCACTTATGTCCGGTCCATGATAAAAAATGATTTAAAATATGTAAAAATTACATATATAATGACATGTTTAGTTGTATTTACTAAAAATTCCAACTATTTTCAAAATTTCATAGAATCCCAACTTTTAGCCTTTAAAGAGACATGTTACTTAACTTAGATACATCCTACAAATACATGTTTTAATTAAATTAATTAGCACGTTTTAAGTAATGTAACTGCTAAAGTAGCATTAAAACAACAATTAAACTAACTAATTATGGTAAGAACAAAATACTATCCCATGATTTATGGTACTTAGTTTGTTATTCCACCATTCTAAACAAGAACATTTTCAAAATCTGTTTGAAATTGCAAAAAGTTTATACAGTTTGTTCCAAAAAAATTATATGATTTTTTTATTTATTTCTTGATTTTTCTCGAATGATTACAATGAATATTTCAGTTTTGTTACGTCATTCTTGCGGTTGGGTTAACGGTATCAACTACGAGGGATATAAAAGCGATGAAATCGTGGTTAGTGAACATGTAAGTTACGAAAAACTGATTTCGACAATTGTTGTAGAGCTAAAAATTGACGAAATCAGGAAAAAGATTGAGGCTCATTACATAGTTGATGAAAATGTGACACCGTTGTTGATTCGTAACGAGAAGAGTGTGAAGCTTTATATCGAAATTAAGAAAAGTATGGGTGGTTTTGAAAAGTATCCACTTATCATCACTACATTAGATAAGTCTGCTAGTGAAATATTTTTTTATGGGAAAGTTGGTCCAGTAATGTGTTTGAAAAATCCATCAGAAAAAATTGCGGAATTAATTAGTTATAAACCTAATTCTTCTGCTCCTTTGCGTTTGTTGGATATGAAGGGGAACAAGATCATTACTGATTATAAACATAGTGACGTTAAAGTTTGACATATCTACAAGGACAAGTGTACTCTAATTTCAGTTATGACAAGGTATGTAATTGAGCGTTCGTTTTAATTTTCATGCCAAAAGATCGGACAAGAAAAGGTATAATTCATCTTTATTATATCAGTTGTTGTTAATTATCTCTACATTAATAAACTATGTATGTAACACTTGGTTGATTATTATTTTACACTAATTTATTGTAATTATGTTAATAAGTCCGAGATACATATTTCTATGCAAATGATACATTTTACTCTTCTTGTATCTAAGGTCCTATAGTTGTGTTTACTTCTGTTTTTCATATTATATAATGTTTGATTGATATTACAGAATACTATTTTATTGAAAATTTATTTTGAAAAAATTTACAGTAAATTTATCTAATTAATTTGTGTAAAGTGATACAAAAGATTATATGTAATTTTTACAAAAAGATTATAAAGAAGATCTATATGTATCTATGTGTTAACATATTATGATTAATTTTGTAGGTTAGTGTGTCATCAACATATATGTATTTTGTTTATGATGATAGTAGGAAGTACATAGTATGTCTTGACAGGAGGACTTGCAGTTGCGAGAGATTCCAGTTGAACGAGATAACATGTCAACACGCGATTGCAGTTCTAAAAAGAAAACATACAGTTGATATGAAGCCTTATTGCTCTGAGTATTACTATCCTGAAACATTAAGGAAGACGTATGATGAATCGATGTTTCCAATATCATATAAGAAGTTATGGACAAGTTGTGTTATCACCAAAATACAAACGTCTACCTGGAAGGTCAAAGAAATTCAGGCACAATAAATCAAGTGAAACTATAATATCGAGCGGTAACTGTTGTGGGAGATGCGGTTATGAAGAGCAGAACAGATGTACTTGTAATTTCTTTCCAAAGGAGGAGTAACAATGTAGTCAACTAATGAATAATGTTGAATAATGTCTAGCAGTTTGATGAATTTTTTTTTATCTATTTGAAACTCAGTTTTTATGATGTTATTGATGTTTTTTCATAATTTGAAGAATAACAATTAGCGAAATAAATAGCTGTTTTTGTTTGTTGGTTAATTAGTTATATATGTTTTCATGGCGTATTTTGCCATGATATATCAAATAAAACTTAAGATATATTAAACTGAAAATGTTATTAAATTGTATATGAATAGTTCTGCCATAGTAAATAATTTAAAAGAGATACAATTTTATAGGATGTATCTCCTATAAATTTATAGATACAATTTTTAAAAATTTGTATCACTTGTAAAATATAATTTGTCAATAGTATTAAGAGTTAGTACTATTAAGTTCTGCTATAATTTATTATGCAGGTTAGAGACAACATGTATTGGTAGGAACAAATTATGGTTAAAGATGCATAATAATGTAATGTGGTGTTGGTTCCTATCATTATTTAGTAATATATGTGTTTCATTAGACTAGATACATATAATTGTAAAATATGTATCTAATACAATGTCTTTGTAAAGTGTAATAAAAATATATAGCGAAATAATAATATATCATGAAATGCTATAGTCATGCGTTGTAATTGGTGATAAAGTAGAAGTATTTTATCATCAAAGATACATAATGTATGTTTATCTAAACAATACTAACATCATGAAACATCATCAAAGTTACTAACATCATCAACGTTTTAAATAGCCAACTAGCCAACAAACAAACATCTATTGAATATGCGAAACACTGCCTTTTTCTTTTGTTGAGAACCTATTCCTTGGCCTTGATGGATCATCAATCCATCATTCTCACTAAAGTAGTCATTCTCCGCTTTTTTAGATCCATACTTGCACAAAAGACTAGCATATCTCAGGCGATGGTATTGAGCATCAATAGCGAAGATTGAATGCCTAATTCCTCTCTCAGATACTCGACATATACAGCTACAAGTACACCACAATCTCTGCATAGCAATTACTAATTAAATTTAAAACATCAATATACATGTAAACGCTAATGAAAACGATGAAAAAAGTAATGCAATACGTACAAACTTTTATTATTTTGCTGTGCTATTCTAGATACATGTTTCACTTGGAATGGATCGCGTTCGGTCTTTTCCTTTTAGGATTCCTGTGCAGCCCAGTCAGTGGGTATCATTTGCTCAAAAAAGTTTTTGTACTGCAGGAAAGTCAGAAGCATTACAACCAACTTTTGAATCTCACTTGTTTGTGTTTTTTCCTGTGATGAGTCCATTGAATCATACACACGAATGCATAGATCTTTAAAGCAATGACTATCAATACCCAATGAAAGGCACCGTCACAGTTAATGGGGATAAAGGCCTCATTAACCAGATGCTAAGGCTGACCTACGATTGTACTCAATCCCTTGATGGTGTTAATCAATAACATCTCCATTTGAGCAACCTCATCAGTTGTTGCAAATGTATTTTGAGTTGCAAGTTTCTTAGTCAGCTTTATAGTAATTCACATATGCCTTATCAATGTACACTTTGAAAAAGCAACCAGTGGTAGTGTATCTGTTGGTTGAAAAATTCGTGTTCTTGTACTTCTTTCTCAAATTGGACAAAATGACATCCAGATGTTGTGCAAATTATAATCAAATAAAATATAAGTTAGCGCAGGCAAATGTAATAATTTTAAATGAGATACAAATTAAATTGTTTATGTATCTAAAATAATTAAATGAAAAATACAGATAATTTAAAGAGCAACAAATGAAGAAGATATATTTTAATATATTAAGATAAATTTGACAAAAACAAATTTCATTGCATGATATTTAGCTTAAACAATTCATCTAACTTGTGAAATCATTCTAACAACCTCATATTATAGACTTTAATACATCACCATATCTATTACACAATTTGAAATGCATATGCTAATGAAAATCTACTTTCACGATGTCACAAGAAAAATGAAGGTAATTCAAAGATCAACAAATTAAAAAGATACATCTAAATGTATTAAGATACATGTTTTTTTGTTATGTATCTAATACAACATAAAAACAGAATAAAAAGCCCAAAAATCTATACTGCAGCAAATCATCAAATTTGACAGAAACAAGTTCCTTTGCATGCTCTTTTACTTAAAGAATTCATCTAACTTATGCAGTCAATTTAACAAATTTAAATCATCCATATGTTTAACCAGCTTTTCCTGCAATTTCTTCATCATATGTGGATTGTTTCTATGTTTGAATCTATTTTCATCAAAACCAACAAATTCGTAGTCAAAACTACTAGGAACAAAGTTTACAACTTCTTCGTATTCTTTGATACTTTCTAATTGAGAGATTTCAAGACTAAAAGATGGTCTCGAATCTCTATTCATAATGTTAATTCAAAACAATGTAGACTAAAAAATGATAATTAAAGAATTTGCTCAACGAAAATACCAAAAAATCACTTTGTAAACGTAGGGGCAAAATTTTTTATTTCTTTTTTGAAAAAAATCGTCAGATAAGATTTGAAGAAATTGAATATGATTTTAGGAAATTTTTTTTACCTTAATTCAAAGGTTTGAATTAGAGAAAAAAATTGGATTGAAACTGCTGCTGAAATTATGGCGCGTACAATGAGGAGGAAACGAGTCTTGTTTTGGTAAAGTAACGCCGTATGAATAGGAGGTTAATACATGTATCTCAATTTTACCTAAAAGTAGTAAATGTTGGGATATATGTAATATTTTAAAAGTAGAGGGATTTTAGTAGTTTAGAAACTTAAGTTGTACTTTTAGGTAATTTTTTCTTAAAGTATTGCGTTTCATTGAGTTTAAGGGTGCAGTTTACAAATGATTGAGTAAAATGGTCTATAATACAATATCGTTCATTCATCACCTATATTTATAGTTAAAGTCATGATATTAGCAAATTAATGTTGAATTATGTCATGTGTAATCACATCGTTCAGTTCTTTTTCGGCCTACCTATACATTTTCTAACTTTCATCATAATCAATCTCTTAAATCTCATTATTGGCATATTTTATCTTTACATGTCTGAAACCATTTCAGATTCATTTTTCTCGTCTTATTCTCTATGTAATAATTCTTACTTTTTCTCATATAACTTCGTTTTTAATCATATCTCTTTTAATATTTCTTGGTGCAATTCATTACCAACAAGTATTTTGAGTCACCTTCCATTGTCTTGACTCGAATATTTACTCCATCATGAATGTCCTTGATAGCCCTAATATAACTCATTCTTATTCCCCTAGACTCATTCATTTTCAAGTGAACTTCATCAATACTTTAACATATATATATGTTTTCTAGATCAATGAATACTATGTGTAAATGTTTTCTCTTGTCCTTATATTAATCCAACAATCTTCTTAAAATGTTGATAACTTTTGCAGTTTATAGACCTGATATAATTTAAATTGAATGTCAAAGATAGATTCATCCCTATTCTTCCTCATCTTGACTAATCTCTCTCAAAATGTCATCGTGTGATTTAGATAGGAAGGTTTGGAGGTCACTGATTTCTGCATTTCCTTTCCTATGCCTTCTTGAATATGCATTGTTTTAAGCTAATGATCTATCAGAAACAATCTCTCTATCTCTAAGATAAAAGTATGATCTACCTACACTCTATTCTTTCTAGATTCACTTTTGAAATCATAAAGTTTGTTGTTAACTTAATAATTTGATACCCCTGTAGTTATATAGTTTTGGATATCTATCTTATTCAAGTACATTTAAATCATTGTATTACACCTCCATTCCTCTTAACGTTTTAACCGTCCTAAATATAACATTAAACAAACTAGTTAGTCACTCTTTAGCTGCCTCGCTTGAGTTGCTCCAAATATTTATTGGGATCTTGTTTCGTCCAATCATTCATTCTTCCATCATAACACGAATAACCCCCTTAACTTCAACCGCCCTTAATGCCCTTCAATTGAACGAAGCCACATGCCTTGCTTTCTTTGACCTTAGAGAGCATGCAAAATTTTTACCTTTGTCTTTGTACTCAAACTTTTCACACAAAGTGCTCCAAAGTTGTTATCTTAACCGCTGTGACCGCTAGCTTTGATTTCTTTCTTCGTTGTCTTATACATTTTTTTGTTTCTATTTTTGTTCCCTTCATCTAATCTTTCGACTAGCATCACATAAGACACTTTCTTGGCTTCTAACTTTTCCTTGGATCTCCCTATTCTATCATAAATTCTTTTTAGCCCACTAGGGTAACCTCTCTAAACCCTAACATCTCTTTAGTCATTTTTTTGAGATATGCAGTCAACTGTTCTAGCCTATATCCTATATACCATCAGCGTCCCAAAAAATTTTATGATGGTTGAGGCTCAACAAACACTAGTTGTGAGAGGGTCCATTACATTTGTGACAAGTGTCCTTGTGGGCCCATCTTATCAACCCATTTTATTTTTAAATTTTACATTGCTTCTTTGTTTCTTTGTTTCTTTTTTCTTTCTTTCTTTCTCTCTTCCTTTTTCAGTTCTTTATTTTAATAATAACAACTTTTTTTCTTTTAATATTTCTATTTTATACACAAAATTATATAGAAAGAATGATCGATGCTAATTCAATTTTTTATCACAGATTAATACTAACCTAAATTACATATATCTTTTTTCCCTCAGTATATCCTAATATGCCTAAATATTTAAAAAAAAATTCATTTTTAATTTTTTAGACTTTATAATATAAGATCTCTAGCAAATATATATCAAATTAATTCCTCAAATGATCGTTTAATTCAATGAAACTATCTAATAAAATTATTTAGCATTGTTTTATTCAATAAGGTCATTTCAGTTAATATTTTTGTCTTATGATGTAACAATGGAATAAAAATGTCCTACTTTGGAATGAAATCAATGAGATATAGTGATGCTACTTTGACGAGGAGCCTTGGAATAACTAGTAAAAAATATGTGATCAAGAGGTCACGGATTCAAGCATTGAAAACTACCTCTGTCATAAATATAAGGTAAGGATGCGTATAATACATTTTTGTGGTGGGAGGGACCCTTCTCCGAACCTGCACATAGCGGGAATTTTAGTGCACCAAGCTATCCTTTTTTACTTTGATTAATTGATCAACTTGAATTACGAGGATAACTTTACATATCTTTGTAGATCATGCAAGACAAAAACCTCACGCACAACTGAAGAATTAGGTCTTAAAAGTAAAGAATACCATGAGTAAACAAAGTTTAGAAATATTTGTGATAGAAAAACATATCTTGTAATGCCATAAAGGTTAGAGTCCTACTCATTATCAAGTTATCCAATGGTACGTTAAGAAATAGAAAGATACCAAATAAAAAGATGACATAGATTGTATTCACTATATTCCAAAATATGTTTTCACTTTATTTTGGAATACTTATTTGGCCACAAATATATCAAATACAACTTGAAGTTGTATTTGAGAATTTGGAAAACAGCTTAAGAGGTGCTTCTTTTTCTTTTTTTTTTCACTTTTTGTACTTTTAAAATTATTTTTTAAAAAAATTAAGTTTTTTATTTTCATAAAATAACTCTATTTTCATAAAATTTAATTTTTTCAAAAAATTATTTTGACTTTTATATTTTGTTCAAAAAATACATTTGAATTCTAAATATTAACTTCAAAATACTATGGGTAAACACAACTTCAACTCTATTTTCAACTTCAAAAAAATTCAAATCAAGTGAATATGTTTTGATTTTCATGACCAAACACCTACTAACAAAGGAGATATTTCGAGTTTTGTTGCAATGTTAAATATACCAGTTATGCAACAAAGATTAAATATACACAAGATAATTGAAGCACAACTAAAAATGTTTAAATAGCTTTATTGAATAAATTATACGGCCTTTTGAATGCTTTTTTTTAAATCTATTATTACTCTGTAAGATTAATATATTAATTTAAATGAATTTATTAATCAAATTTAGATTAGGATAATTCATTAATTTCATATAATTTTAATTTGGGGTGTAAAATAGAACTATTAAAAAAAGAATTGTTATTGTTATTTCCGACTTCACCCGAATCTCTTCATCTAATCTTTGACGGGTCATATATCACTCCTTTTTTCTTGTGACAACTAAATTTACAATCACAAGCTTTTGTTAGATTGTAAGATTCTCATTTTCGATAACTATACAGTTCTTATATACATCTCTGTTACCATTTCAAAGAAGCAAGTAATCTATTTTTATATTAGCCATCACAATACGGAATATCACCACATGCTCCTCTCTTTTTTAGTAACTTGATTTGGCTATTATCAGTTCAAAAAGCTTTTGCAAACTCTAAAAGTAATGCTCCCCCTTCACTTCTATAGTTGAATTCGAAATTGTTATTTACATCATCATGTGCTCTTGAAGTCAGTGACGAATCCAGAACTTTTTCAAGTGGGTTCAAATAACTATATGTGTGTGCGCGCATGAAGGGGAGGGGTTGAGATGATGTTTAATTAAAAAGGAAATAAATAATTAGAAATAAAAATATCATTTCCTAATAAAACTATATCAACTTTTTAACTACTTATAAAATTAAAATTTTTCAAATATTTTTAGTTTTAATATTAAGAATTATTGTTATAAGTAACAATAAAATGTAGCAATTTTGAAAAATCATAAATAAAATATAAAAATTAGTTAAAATAAATAAATGAATAAAAATGCACAAACCTATCGTTTGTGTATACTAAGAAAGATGAAAAAATACACAACTTTGATTACAAAAAAAATTAACTAATATCATAAAAGTACAATTTAAAAGCTGTAAATACATAACCAAAATCACTATTAGCAATTTAAACAATTTCAAATAGTAATAATAAGCTTAAAAGAGAAGTAAACAGTTTCAAGTAGTAATAATAGGCTTTAAAAGAAAAGGACTACAGTGCATCATTAATGCATGGACCCACAAGCTAGTGAAAGTAAAAGCTAAAAAACATTAAAAAAGTGTCTTCCCAAGATTCCATCTTTGATCTTTTGGGAAGTGCATCAGCGAGCTATGCTTCACAATTGTGTTATGTGGGTTCATTTTATACTCATACATTATTTTATAGTGAATTCATACAGCTAAACAGCAAAAATTTCTGACGAAGCGGGTTTAGTTGAACCTGCTTGAACCAATGTAGGTCCGCTCCTACTTGAAGTAGTCCCTATGTAATTATTAATATATCTATTAGTTTTAAAATTGATAGAGCGTTATATGTAAGCTTATAATTTGCAAATTATGGAGACCATAATTCAAATGACATTAAATTAAACTAAAAAATATAATATTATTTATGATTTGACCAATTAATCTATATATAAAACCTAATAAGTATAAAAATTAATGAGAGATAAAAAAATCTCTCCTAAATAAAACTTGTAAAGAATAATATAGTGTGTTATGACTCAGGAATAGAGATCTAATTGTAAAGGGTTATGTCTTAAGAATAGAGATTTTTTATTTATAAAGGCACAAAAGTCTTTCTCTATGAAAGAATAAACAAAACCTAATAGCAAATAGATCTTTTTCACCAGAAAGATAATTCTAATTATGATAGAAATTAGATAAAGCAGAAATTCAGGGCAAATTCTAACAATATTCTCCTATGAATATTTTTTTCGATCTTCGTGCTACCTTTCACGACTTCGTTTAACATTTTCCAGAAGCACACAACTCGCCTATGGTGGCATTTGCACTACATGAAGATGTTACTTTTCTTAAAGGAAAAAAGCATCGTTTTCATCCCAAACTATACCCGAAAAGTCGAAGTCACACCTAAACTATACTAGTGACCTATTACACACTTAAACTATAAAAAAGTGAAACTATTTACACCCTGTCAGACTACCACCATTTGCATGTGGTGTAGTGTTTTACACGCGCTGCCACGTCAGCACCACGTCAGTAGAAAGTATCACTTTTTTATAGTTAAGGTGTGTAATAGGCCACTTATATAGTTTAGGTGTGGATTTGACTTTTTGACTATAATTTGGGATGGAAATGATGCCTTTTTCCTTAATGTTTTTAACCGTTTACTTTTGTTATTTAATAGGCTGGACGCGCCTAAAATAAGTGTAACACACGCGCCTTAGAATGGGGGTCGTGGGGAGGTAATAATATCACTTTTATATAGTTAAGGTGTGTAATAAGTCACTTATATAATTTAAGTTTGGCTTACACTTTTCTTGTATAGTATGGGGTGGAAATGATGACTTTTCCCTATAAATAAACTCTAGGAAAATATTATTATAAAATGAATCATAATGGGTAGTACTTCTAAATTAATGAAGTTTAATACTCCTTTCGTCCCAAATTACTCGTCTCAAATTTTCTATTTGATTTTCCATTTTACTTGTTTTTTTTCATTAATCAATAAGACATAAATTTTTTCACATGTTTTACCCTTTACATTAAATACTTTTTCTTCAAATTAAAATAAAAACATCATTTAATAGGGGTACTATGATAAACTAGCCATATTATTAATTATTTTTCTTAATCAATATGTCATCTCAATTTGAGACAGGTAATTTGAGACGGGGGAAATATCTTCAAAACAATGAGATTTTTGGATCACCTATAAATGCAACTTTAATATTTTTCTTTTCCTTTTAATATTTTGTTGAATCTCTTGGGTAAAACGATGTGATGGGAATACGGATGCAAGTAATGCCCATTAAATATACAGAGGGTTGTATTTCGGGGAATGAGGTCATGGGATCAAAGGCGGAGTCCAAATTTATGCTGAAAGAATTTAAAATTTGAAGAAAAATTCATCAAAGAGAGTTCAACATCTATAATTTTGTTTTCATCAATTTTTTACAAAAACAAGAATTTTTATTGATAAATGATATGGGTACAAATCTATTTCTCCCTTGATTTTTCTCTCTTGATTTTCTCCTTAATTCAAGGGTCGTTAGTGACCTATTTCTCGAACGTAGGCATATTTGAATTTGATATGAATTTCTCCGTAATTCAAGAGTCGTTAGTGTCGTATTTCTCGAATGTGAGAACATTTGGATTTGATCTCCATGATAGGAGGACTTGTGGATCTTCTTGATGTATTTGATTATCAAGAAGAGAGGCTTTGATCCCTATATGAATATTTCATGAATTTATTGAGACTTTCGAGATCGTTAATATCTTTATGAATATCCCGTGAATTTGTGGGATACTGAAGATCTCTAACTCTTTATGAATACCCAAAAGTTTATGGGATATTTGAAATACCTCTTTAAAGGATATTTGTCCTTTTATATGTGTATAATTTAGGATTTAGAATAGAGTAGCCTCCAGGAACTCTAACAGAATTTGGATTCTTCTTGAAGAGTCCCACAAATTTTAGAACTCTAACGGAAATTAGATTTTTCTGGTAGAATCCACAATTTTTTTATGTCTACAAATGCCCTTACTTCAAGGCTTGTCGGCATGTAGACTTGATGAAACTCGAAGACGAGTCTTGAAGTACCCATAGAGCTTCCGTCTTTACGCCTTATGGCTGCAAATTTGCATATATGATTTATGAGAGAAGAGATAAAGGCAAATTTGTTCCCATTGGGCGTGCCAATTTGCTTGCAACAAATTTTTACATTGATAGAAATAGATTGCAATTATAAATAAAAATATGAAGAAACAATAATTTTTATTGATAAATAATGTGGGTACAAATCTGTTTCTCCTTCTCTCTTGATTTTCTCCGTAATTCAAGGACCGTTAGTGACGTATTTCTCAAATGTAGGCATGTTTGAATCTCTTGATTTTCTCCGTAATTCGAGGGTCGTTAGTGGTGTATTTCTCGAACGTAGGCATATTTGAATTTGATATGAATTTCTCCGTAATTCGAGGACCGTTAGTGACATATTTCTCAAACGTAGGAACATTTGGATTTGATCTTCATGACAGGAGGGCTTGTGGATCTTCTTGATGTATTTAATTATCAAGAAGAGAGGTTTTGATCCCTATATGAATATCCCATGAATTTATTGGGACTTTCGAGATCGTTGGTACTTTCATAATGAAGGTCTCACGTTCGAAATTTCTTGCTTGCAATGACAATAGGTAGTTGGCCTTCTGGGTCGAGTCTATAGCACAAGACTTGCATAGCGTGATTTATCTCTCTTATGTGATTTGTGGACTATTTAATAAAAGCAGTATTTACCCTGTGCACTACGAAAGAATAGCAACTGTCGATTTTCTTGTCAACGACAAAAAAAAGTTAAAACTTAATTTGATGAAACGTATAAATTTATGCCATGATAAATCATAAATCCATGCCTTCAAGATCATTATATTATAAAATCACCATCTCCAAGACTCCAACATAACTACCTTCGAGCCCACTGTCCATCCACCTTCAAGGTCATCCACTACTATTTACATCACTAAATACGTATGTACGAACATCAACTAGATACATTGGCAACTACATCACCATCTAATTAATATGTACCTTCAATGTTGAAAACAAAGTTTTTTTCATCGCAAACCAATAAAAAATTTATGTTATAAAACATGATTTTTCTATTTATTTTTCACTGTAACAGCTTATCGAAAAAACGCATCATTGAAATGAATCTCCTCGCAATATTTGAAAGCTTTTTAACTTTTTCGTGTAAAAACACTATTAATTTCTTCTTTCAACACTAATTAATTAATATTTGCGAAAATGACCACTAACATTTTTCAATGAGAAAATAGTGATTCTTTTAGTAGCGCAACCACTTCCGTCGTTTATCCACCAACCTCCCACAGTCCCACATATCTCCACCATAAAATTTACGATACCATCGTGATTACGGATGTGCAAAAATCGAACCGACCGATAAATCGAAGCAATAAAAATGTTATTGGATTATTGGTATTGGTTTATTGGGTTAACGATTTTTTATTGGTTTTATAAAAAAATTTATTAAATAAACAGTTCGGTGATTTAACCGATAACCCAATAAGGATACACTAAATTATTGTTTTACTCCTATTTGTATTACATATATAAATATTTATATTACACACACACACACACATATATATATACACACGCACTACTTATTCACAATTCAGATATTCACAAAGTATTAATCTATTCAGGATAACAAAGGAATACAGGGGAGAAGGACAAAAATAGTCCTTCTCCGAAAACTTATTCCACAAAAATAACCCATATTTTTAATTCTCACTTACAACAACAACAACAACAACAAACCCAGTGTATTCCCACCTAGTGGGGTCTGGATTTTTAATTCTCACTTAATAGCCATTAAAATAATACCATATTTTAGCCATCTTCTAATCACCGCAAAGAAGCCGCAAAAATAACATAATATATTTCTTTCCTTTTCAATTGAAACTCACACTTTCTTTCCCCAATTTTACCTCAGAATTTCTTTCAATAAAAATCTCACAAATCCTCTTTCAAATACACCATATTACCTTAAAATACCTTCATAAATTGTAGACAAATATACAATATCCTCCGTCAATTAGCTTCGAAAAGTTTTTTTCATTCACAATTAGCAGCAGTTGATACGAAATTATGGCTACAAGTTCGATTTTAGTTCCAATTATGCTACAATATGGAGGAGAGTGGTTAAGTGATGTACAATTTGAAAAGTTTACAATCAATGGAGTACTTTTGAATTCGGATTGCAGGTACGAATATTTTGTTGATGAACTGTATAAGCAGTTGAATCTAGAGCGAAATTCTGGTTCAATGACAGTAAAATACATTGTAAAGAATGGATCTATGACTATTTATAATGATATGAGTGTTAGACTTTATATGGAGATGAAGAAAAAAATTTGGATATAAATGAATTTTCATTGTGTATAACACTACAAAACACATTTGAAAATGAAGAATCCTCAATCGGAAATTTGATCGGAACATCTTCGATTGCTATTCAAGTTCATCCGATACCTATTTCTGATTATATAATTGAAGATGAAGAAATGGAAGAACAGACCGAATCGATAATTAAGGATCTACTTCATAGAGATGTTGAAGAAGAGCAGCTGTACTGGGATAAAAATACAATATCAAGTGTGTTGAAACATTATGAAATCCGTGAGAGATTTCAATTTAAGGTGAAAAGATCATCATCATCAAGGTATAAACTATATAACTACTTTATATGACCTGTGTCAACAATGTGTAGGTTTTATATTTTATTGGAATATTGGTTTTAAATTTGAATAAATACTGCATATAAACTGCATATGACCTGTGTACAGACTATGTAACTACTATATATGACCTGTATATATACTGCATATAAAGTACTGTATATGAACTGTGTAATTTCTGTATTGCACCTGCATATATATTGGATATTAGACTATATAACTACTTTATATGACCTGTATCAATAATGTGTAAGTTTTATATTTTATTGGAATATTGGTTTTAAATTTGCATAAATACTGCATATAAACTCCATATGACCTGTGTACAGACTGTGTAACTACTATATATGACCTGTATATATACTGCATATAAAGTACTGCATATGAACTGTGTAATTTTTGTATAGCACCTGCATATATATTGGATATTAGACTATATAACTACTTTATATGACTTGTGTCAACAATGTGTAAGTTTTATATTTTATCGGAATGTTGGTATAAATTTGCATAAACACTGCTCATAATATTATAACTACTGTATAGGACCTGTATATAAACTGTATATGACCTGTGTACAGACTGTGTAACTACTATATAGGACCTGTATATATACTGCATATAAAGTATTGCATATGACGTGTGTAATTTCTGTCTAGCACCTGCATATATACTGGATATGAACAGTGTACTACATATTCATTTATTATATGTAAATATATCTAGGTACTATTTTAAGTGTATCAATCAAATATGCAATTGGACTTTTAGATCTTCAAGTCAACAAAATTCAGAAGTTTTCATGGTGATCAAATTTGTCGATGATCACACTTGTCCGATTGCGGACAAAATACTTTCACAATGACATGCTACTTCTTTAACCATTGCTAAAATGGTGAAACACAACTTTCTAAATCTAAAGTCAACATACACTCCAGTAGAGATCATAGAAGAAATGAGAAACTTGTACGGAATTAGGATAAACTACAAAAAAGCATATAGAGCCAAAGAAAAAGCACTTGAACTGGTCAGAGGTTCCTTGCGTGAATCTTATGCTAAATTACCAGCTTACCTATACATGGTAAACACGATAAATCCTAGATCATTCACAAGACTACACAAAACAGAGGACAATTACTTTTTATATCCTTTTATTGCATTGAGCACATCAATTAGGGGATGGAGATACTGTATTCCTACCATTGTTATTGATGGAACTTTTCTGAACTTTGTATACAAGGGAACAATGTTGTCTGCTAGTGTGTGGGATGCAGTAGGTGAGTTTTATGAAATTTGTTTAGACAAAATTATGTATATGCTGGCATGCACTGATAGACACGTTCCCACTTGTTTAATCAGGACATATTTTGTCACTAGTATATGCTGTTGTTGATTCTGAAAATGATGCTTTATGGGAATGGTTTTTACGTATGTTTAACACTGTTTTTGGTGAAAGAGAAGACATGTGCATAGTATTTGATAGAAATGACAACATATTAAAAGTTGTTGCACTTGTATATCCAAATGTGGCTCACTGTATATGCATTTACCATCTATGGAACAACATCAAGGGTAGATTTAAGAATAATCAAAAGCAATTAAAGAGGATCTTCTTTACAATGGCCAGAACATACATAAAGGCAGACTTTAATCGGCTTATAAAAGACATAAACAAAATTGATAATAGGGTAAAGGAGTATCTGTTTGATATAGGCTATGAAAAATGGTCTATAGCTCATGCCCATGTCAACAAGTCAATATTCATGTCTTCAAACATAGCGGAATCCCTAAATTTAGCAAATAGAGATGCAAGAGACCTGCCAATTAAAAAATTTCTATAATTTATGATGTATCTGGTCATGAGATGGAATAGTGAGCATAGACAACATTCAGAAGCAACACTTACGGAACTGGAAAACAAATACAATATAATAATGAGGAAAAATCTCATTCTATTAAATAAAATAAAGGTATTACTTCTTATTTCTACTTCACGGACACTTACATATTGTAATGTGTACACTATATACTAATATATTTGTACGTTACAAGTGATGGGTTCTACTCACAATTCTTATGTAGTCATTGATGAAACTGGAAAACGAAACATTGTTTGCATGCGTGAAAAAAATATTCCTGCCTACAATTTAAAATAGATGGCATACCCTGTCCACATGCAATGGTGGTCCTAACTTATACGCATATGGACTTACAAAGCTATTGTGCTCTATATTACACAAGAAAAAATTTATTGAAAGCATATGAACTTTTAGTTATACCACTTCCTGATGAAATAGCTTGGCACATCCCAGCAGAGATATCAACTAATATGGTACTGCCACCAATCTGGAAACCAAAATCAGGAAGACCAAAAGAGAACAATCGAGGAAGGGCATTATGAACTACTTTAAGCAACAAATTTCATGTGGGCGCTGTGGAAAAACAGGACACAATCGAAGTACATGTGGAAATGCTCCAACAAGAATCTAATAGGATGCTGCAAGAACACTTTTATCTTTCTCATTTTTTTCTTGAAAAAATACTATTCTTTTCATAGCAATGTAATAGCAACAATATTATTTTACTTCAAATGCATTCTACTCTTATAGAAATCTGTGCATTATGATGGTGTTTCATTTAGCCACACTAATTTTACTATTACAGTAATCATTACAACCGTGTTGCTAATTTTACACAATTATAATATAAATATTAAAACTATACAAAGTTCTTATACAATCATGATACACAAATAGTTGTACTGTCAATGTACACTAATTGTACGCATATACTATAAATATTCAAACTATGCACTGTTCTTATACAATTCTGATACATAAATAGTTATATAGTCAATGTACACTAAATTTCACAAAAATTACTACCCAATATATTTCATATACAATACTGACACATATTATATACATCAATAACACACATATTTCAAACATACATAAATTCTACACAACAAGTGAACATCTATCAGATATAATTAATACCTACAAAAGCACAAACAATGTACCTCAAAATCAGTTAATTTGGATATTTTTCTCTTCCAAAGAACTTTTGTACTTTTCTTTTTGGATGATTGAGCATCATCATCTCTGTCATTCGATTGATTTTTTTTTTTCATTTTTTTCGAAGGAACAAGAGCATCTCTTTCACCAGTCACAATTATCCTCTCCTTTCCTTTAGATGACTTACCATCATTTTCAACATTTTTTGAATCCCTGGTTTTTTTTGTTTTTTTTTTCGAATGACAACAAGATCTGAATTATCACTCAGATTTGTATGTGCTTTTTTTTTAGTTATTTTTTTTTGTTTTGCCATTAATGAATCAACTACTACTTTACCTCGAGACCTAGTAATTCGACTAGGACTAGCATGAACATTCTTCAAATCCTTCAATCGAATTTCAGGATTTGTTAAATCTTCAAAATCATCATCTGGAGCAACGAAATTAGGATCATATCTTATTCCTTTGCCAACTAATTTCGTATCAGTATTAACTTTTTTCTTCATTTTCAGCACAACACACTTCAGAAAACCTAATCGCAAAGAACAGTTGAAAAAGGTAAGGGGACTGTAGGTACCAGTTATTATTCTTTTTTCGGAAAGAAAGACAAATGCTAGCGTGAAATGTAGATACAAGTTTTTTTTTCTGGAAAAGAGCAACTGCAAAGGGCACGTGTGATTTTCTTTATTCTTTAGCGTGTAGTTTATTAAAAAAAGGGCTAATAAATGGTATTAAAAACAGTCAAAGTGTTATTTTTGTCCAAAATGAAAAACGTGGGTCATTATTGTCCATTACTTTTTTAAAAAGCTATGTGGTGTCTTTTTCCCATAATACAAAGCTCGGATATTGTCGTATTGGAAAGCTTGAAGCATTTAGTAGTTGCCAACAATTAGGATTCAGTTTTTTTTTCTGAACTAACATTCAGTTCAAGTTTGAAGATTCTTGTAAACTAAAACGCATTGCGAATGATTTTGGCGGCAACTAAGATTTCATTTTTTTATTTTAGTTGTTATTATTTTTATTTTATGAGTATTTTCTTATTGGTTAAACCGAAACCGAACCGTTAAGCACCAAAAATTGATAAACCAAAAGCCGATAAGAAATATCTTATTGGTTGGTTATTGATTTTGCATATTTAAAAATCAAAAATCGATAAACTGAACCAATAACAGATAAAATCAAACCGAACCGACCGATGCACACCCCTAACCACGATTGATCGAGATCGTACAATAATCATCATCAATCATCTCTTCTAACTTTGATCACCAACCTTACTAGTCTTTAAAGTATTTTATAATTTGAATGAATTGTTAAGGTTTTTACCCTTATTTTTTTTTACCTGTCAAAGTAATATCATAATTATTTTTTTTCTAAGAGAAAAATATAATCCTCTTTCATATTTATTTAGGAAAATTTGAAACTCTATAAATTGAAGATTATCTTTTAATACCAAAACACAGTATCATTTACAATATAGTCTCTAAAAAATCTTGTTTAGGTGAAAATTTCTTCCAATAAATTCTATTTTTTTTATTATTATATTTTAATGTGTAGGTCGTTTTACTATCGTGTGTAGGTCATTTTTTACTATCATGTTATAATACCTGTTAACCGCTCATATGTTTCCTCATTGTTCAAATTTCGAAAAGAATGGGTTAATATGCAAATTAAAATAAGGGGAAATTTCAGAAATAACAATTATTGAACTTTAATTGTAACTTTTATAGCAACAGTTTTATAATTACGAAAAATAGCAAATTATATTTTGTATTTAAGTAAACTGTTGCTGTACAAATACATATACAACAAGATTTGTTGCCCTTGTTTTACTCAAATTAGCTGTGTTAAATAAGGAATAATTGTCTCATCTAATTAAATTTCCATAAATTACTCTTATTTAAATTAGTAGATTCCTTTTCCAAATCAAACTCAAATATGAGGATTATTATTTCCATGATCTTCAAAATTTTAAAATATCATTTTCTTATATCTCTAACTATTTTTTCTTGTTAGCTTTTTCATTTTTTAATTTTAATTTCTTTTTCATTTTTTTCTTTCCACTTTATTTTTTCTCTTCTACTTCTCTTTTTTTTTCCTTTTTGTTTTTATATTTATTTCTTTCTTTTTTCGTTTTCTTTTTTTTTTTCCTTTTCTCATATTTTTTTTCGTTTTCTTCTTCTTCTTTTTTTTTTTTTTTTTCGCTTTTGTTTTTACACTTCTATTTCTTGTTTTTATTTCTCTTTCTTCTTTTTTTTCCTTCTTCGCTTTTTTGATTTTTTTTTTTTGTTATTTTCTATTTTTTTCTTGTTTTTTTCTTTTTTTTTTTTACTCTTCTATCTCTATCTTTTATTTTTAAAAGACAAATATCTATATCATATATACATATTCAAAAATATATATAAAATAAATAGACATACAGATCTGCATATGTATTTACGGTAAAAAACATACATATACATCTGCATATGTATTTACAGAAATACATATCTGACTCACATGTATATATCAACATATATTACACAAAATCTTTATAACAAAAATGACAATTATATACATATACATATAGGTAATAAAAAATACATGATACATATCTTATACAGTAAAAGAAAACAAAAATGTGCATATGTTACTCTCTAAAATGACATAGTATGCACAATTTAAAGACAAATTCGACATCGTATAAAATACATATAGCTCTGCATATGTATTTACAGAATACATACGTGATCCATATGTATATTCTTATTTTATATGAGTCGCCTTTGTATTTCGCAAATACATTTGAAGATATATAGTATAGTTATATTTGTCACTGTTTAATATGAATATGATATGTATTTCATAAATACATAAGTATGTTTTGTACTGTAAATATATATACAGATTTTTGAATATGTGTATGTGATATACAGATTTGTCTTTTTAAAATAAAAGTTAGGGATAGAAGAGTAAAAGAAGGGAAAATACAAAAAGAAAAAAAGGAAAAAAACAAAAAAAAAGAAGTGAAAAAAAAAAGAAGAAAGAGAAATAGAAGTGTAAAAATAAAAGAAAAAAAAGAAACAAAATTAAATAGAAAAAAGAAGAAGAAAACGAAAATAGAAAAAGAAAAAAAGATATGAGAAAAGAAAAAAAAATGAAAGAGAAAAAAATAGAAGAGATAAAATACACTGGAAAGAAAAAAATGAAAAAGAAAAAGAAATCAAAATAAAAAAATAAAATGATAAAAAAATAAGATGAAAAAAATAACAAGAAAAAAAGATAGAGATATAAGATAGTGAAAGACAGTAATGATGTTTTATTTTGAAATCTTGAATATCATGGAGATAATTATCTACAAATATGAAAAGGGAGAAAAAAATAAAACAAAAAATAAAAAAATAAAAAAAGGAAAAAAGGAAAAAAAGAAGAGAAATAGAAGAGAGAAAATAAAGTGAAAATAAAAAATTAAAAATAAAATAAATTAAAATGATAAAAAAATAAGATGAAAAAAAGGGGTAAAAGATATGGCTATATTTGGGGGAGGTGAAATAGTGGAGTGAAAATAGGAAAATGTAAAGTAGAGAGAGTAAAACATGCACTCTTCTCTTTTTACAAAAGTGTTGCTATTTATTGTAATTATATCTTAAGTATGAATCCAATTGCGGGATGACAATTGACGCCCTAATAAAGAAATTATTCTATTGCGAGAATGTGAGTGACAAATCTATATCCTCAAACATGAACAACCACTTCGTTGAATTCGAAGAACCACCCGAATCTTCGAAGTAAGGAGGTAAAAGTACAATACCATTATCCATTGCCGACAAGAAAAGACTCTACACCCCATGGCAATCCTCAATCATAATCAAAGCCGTAGGGAAAAGATTTAATCACCCATACTTGAAGACTAAACTCACTGACCTGTAGAAACTCAAGGAAAGCTTTGCACTAATTGATCACAGGCTCGATTACTATACTGTGAAACTGGGAGATGCCCTGTCCTAGAAAAAAAAACTCAGGAAGGACCTTGGTTTGTAGCAGGATCCTATCTATCAGTCAGAGTCTGGGAACCGAATTTCATATCAAAAGAATCGCAAATTCTAACCACTGCTATTTGGATCCGTCTGCCTCAACACCCAACTGAATTCTACGATACAACGATCTTGGAGAAGGTGGGAAGTAAAATAGGGAAACTCATAAAGATTGATGTGTGAACTTCTGCCACTTCGATAGGCAGATATGCTCGCATATGCGTCTAATTGCCCATGGATACCCCTTTAATTAACACAATCCATATCGGTAACCACCAATAGCTGATTCTCTATGAAAAAGAAGGCTTCATGTGTAAAGGGTGTGGACACTTGGGCCACACCTTACTCTCATACCCCATTCAAGAACAAGATCGACAAATCAACCTTCGACTTCCAAATAGCCGGCCAACAACGCAGTGGAGGAATGTAAAATCGTAGCTTTTAGCAAATGAAAGAACAACAACTCAAATCTCTATAAGCAGAAAACCCTGGGTACTCCAAGTTAGGTGCAAAACATCAAGGTAAAGATATTTGATGCTACATCAGGTAAGTTTCTGAAACTCAAAACTTTTAATATATTTCAAATGGCAGCCAGGGTTACGGCGCGACCCAAACTATGAAGAGCCATCAGGGCAATGACCCGAGAAGCCAACTGAGCCCAATCCCCCCATCCTCAGTTGGGCCTAATGCCTTTAAGGACCCGAAGGCCAACTTGAGACCCATCAATAACCAACATAAGAGACCCATGGGTAGCTCTACTAATCAGTTTGGGCCTATAGGAAAATTAGCGTCCACCAACGCAGAAGGGTATAATAACAGTTCTACGGGCCTATTCTCTCCCAAAAATACCCAAGGGAATAATACCATCTCCAAAGCTGAGGTGGAAAATAACAAATGACACATCACACCTCTCTCCTTCTCTAATACTCATATGTCTCCACCTTTTTCCATGTCTCTATCGGCGCAAATAAAAAATAGTGACATAACTGTCACTTCAGAAGCACTGACATTTATTACCAAACTCAATAATAATGATAAGAGTATCCAAAGGACTTCCTTTAGTTCTTTTCTCTCTGGAAAACCACTTCCAGCTGCAAAACCAAAATTCTCTCTCAAATTCTCTCTCCTATCCTCTCAGTGACAATGACGAAACCTCCTCTGAAGAACCTCCTATTTAGCATAATTCTCTTATCTCTAGACCACTAGCCATCCTCATGGCTGGAAATGTGTCTCTTTCAAGCAGTGATTCCAATGAACCTCACAGTGGAAAATACAAATGTCCAACTCAAGACCATACATACCTGGCCCAACTGGTAATGGCGGGTCTCAATCAAGGTTTTGCGAACTACGGATAGAGAATATGGAGTTCCACGATAATGAAAATCATCAATTAATTAATGCAGGGCAACTTAACTCTAGACATGGTCAACATAGAGCTAACAAACATGAAACTGAGCCTACCCTTCCCCCTCTCCCCTAAGGATTCTTGGAATGCTAGAGATGGGACCAGTTTTTGTTCTAAGTTTTGGGGCCCCATCCCAACCAACAACCACTCCAAATCCTCCCATTACAACTCTATTATTGGGAATGTAAGAGAGAGAGAAGACTATCAAGGCACAAGAGGAAAACAACAGGAAAATGGAGAAAATACTGTCATCCTTCAAAGCACCAAAGGCAGACCTAGTCACACTAGAAAGACCTCTAAACTACTCCATCGAGGATCTTATTAGCGAGATGTTTTTGGTGTTATTCTTACTAGAGATTAGGAAATTTGACCTGGAGATACTTCCTCCAGTGAAAGTGATATTCTACTAAGCCAAAATAACTCTCATGGCGAAGAAGAGGAAAGAACCATACCCCTCTCAAGGGTTATCATCCCAACAGGGGGGAAGAAAGTGATGACAGACCACCCTACAAGCTATCAATGATCCAGAAAAACTACATCATATGGAATGCTAGGGGAGCAAATAATATTGAATTCAGAAAACACTGCAAGGCAATGGTCCAAATGCACAACCCATCTTTTTTGGCCCTCCTAAAAACTAGAATGAGTGATCAGAAGACACTCATTGATGGGCTTGGCTTCAATAGACAAATCCAGTTCCCTGCACTGGGCAGCTCCAGAGGCATTGTTATCATGTGGGACAACTCAACTCTTAGTAATATTGACATAACCATTCTCTCTCAGGTGATCCATATCTCTATTCAGGTCAATGACCTCTCCCCCTTTGGTTCTTACGTATTATCTATGCTAGTAACCTCTATGAGGATAGGAAAATCTTATGGAATAATATGTCTGACTTTGACGACTCTATCAAAGACCTTCCCTATAACTCCTGGATTATTAGAAGGGACTTTGATTAAGTTTTTAAGGCCTCCAAAAAATTTGGGGGCAATGTTATTAACAATAATAGGGTTGCTTGTTTCTTAGATTGTATCAACTCTTGTAAACTGGTAACTTAGGGTTGAAAGGGAGCAAATTCACTTGGATTAACAAGAGATATAGAAATAGACATTCCTTTATCCTGGAGAGACTAGATAGTTGTCTAGCCAACAACCCATGTATTAGAATGTTTCCTGAAGCCTCTATCAATCACCTCCCTGAACCCATTCTGACAACTGTCCTAGACTCCTTTTCGTTCAAGGTAACTCCTCTTCCTCTTCCCAAAATTCCTTTAGGATGGAATCCATGTGGTGTTTCCACCCTTTATTCCTAAACCTAGTCAGGGATTTTTTTACCCTTTCTCTCCCCTTGACTGAGGCTATCTCTTATTTTGAATGGGCTTCAAAGTCTTGGAACAAAGAATTCTTTGGTAATATCTTCCAAAAAAAGAAAAAAATACTGGCTAGAATCTCTGGAATCAGAAGATTCCCTAGCTATGCCCACAGTGCTTTCCTCTAATCTCTGGAATCTTCTCTCCAGACCGACTTTAGTAATATTCTTAAGGATGAACAAATATTCTAGAGGATGAAATCCAGAATTAACTGGCTTATTGAGGGAGATTCCAACACCAGGTTCTTCCACTCCTCTACCATTAATAGAAGGGGGAGGAATAGGATTAGAGCCATACAAAATAACAATAGAAACTGGTATTAATCCTCTGATGAGATCCAAATTTCAATTCTTAGCTTCTACTCTAAGCTCTTCTACACTGAGAACTACACCTCCACCTTTAGATGCCTGAACAATCTCTCTTCTCATGGATCTATAAGTACAGAAGATCACCCCTTCTGACTAATTGTCCTTCCAATGCAAAGATAAAAAAATGATCTTCTTCTTTAATCCTTATAAGGTCCCTGGCCCTTATGAAATTCACCCTCTTATGTACCAAAAATAGTAGAACATACTGGGTTATGCCACCATCAAATTCTGTATTGATACCTTTACCAATGACATTATCGACTCTAGGGTTAACACCGCCTACCTATGCCTCATTCCCAAATGCTCTAATGCCACCAACTTGAGGTACTTCAGGCCCATTGGACTTTGTAACATTCAATATAAAATTATTATCAAGATCATTGCTAATAGACCGAGACCCTTTCTCTCAAGACTCATCAGTCCCTCCCAATCTAGTTTTATTTCCAATAGAAGGACCTCTGACAATGTTATCATTGTCCAAGAGCTCATCTCTCACTTCAGAAAGATGAAAGGGAAAAACTATATCATGACCCTTAAGATAGATCTTGAAAAAGCCTTTGAGGTGTTGGAATGGTCCTTCGTTAGACAAACCCTTCATTTCTTCAATGTCCCTTCCAAACTGGCCAACCTTATCATGCCTTGCATCTCTACCTCCTTCATCCATGTCCTTATTAATGAAGAGAAAACCCTTCCTTTTTACCCATACAAGGGGGATTAGTCAAGAAAATCCTATCTCCCCCAATCTTTTCATAATATAAATGGACTCCTCTCTAGAAAAATTAATCATGGGGTAGATATCCTGGCCTGGAATTTCATCTCTATCAGTATAAAAGGACCTAAAATCTCTCATCTTTTCTTTGCTAATGATCTAACCTTGTGTGTTGTTGCTAATGAAAAATTGTGAAACTGTCTGCGCTACCCTTAACAACTTTACCTTTCATTCTGGTCTAAAAATTAACACTTTCATATCTAAGGTAATCTTCTCTGGAAACTGTTCCAAGGAGGCCAAGGATTGTTTGTCACCCATCTTAGGCATTCATTCTAAAGACAAGTTTGAAAAATACCTTGATTTTCCTATTTTCCACAAAAAACCATGTAATAGAGATTACCAATTCATTTTCGATAATCTTAACACAAAGTTGGCTGGATGGAAAACAAAATTCCTCAATATGGCTGGCAGAACCACCCTTACAAAGTCTTTACTTGCTAGAATTCCCATCATGTCATGCAATTCATATTACTCCCCTCTAAAATTCATGAGTTGATTAACAGAATCTAAAGAAATTTTGTCTGGGGCACCACCTCTAATAAAAAGAAAATGCACCTAGTCAACTAGCAAATCCTGACTAATACAAAAGCTAATGGGGGCATGGGCCTCCAGAAAGCTTCCATTAGGAACACCACTATGCTATCCAGTCTAGCCTGGAGGCTTTACAAGCATCCCAATAGCCTCTAGGCAAAAATTATTAAAAACAAATATAGTCCTCATGGTATGTCCTCCAAAGCCAACACATCTAGAACTTGGAAAAATGTCCTTGTGGGCTGGGAAGTTTGCAAAACTGCTTCCTCTTGGAATATACAGAAGGGAGACAAAATTAATTTTTGGAAGGACAGGTGGATCCCTCATATCTTTCATTCAAGCCCCCATTCCTCTTTATACCCAGGACACTAAACTTTCTGAGACCTGGATAAATGATACTTGGACCTTAAGGACCTCCCAGTTGAAATCCCTGAGGATATCATCCAAATTTTCACTAACTCAGTCATCTCCAACCCCAGATCCTACTCTGATGAACTCATCTGGAATATTACTAGGAATGGTCAGTTCTCCAGTAAAAGTGCTTATAATCATATAGCCAAAACCTCTGAGAGCAGTTACCCCACAAACTTCAACTGGATTTAGAAATTCCAAATCTCCCAAAAAATCAAATCCTTTCTTTGGCTTAACCAACATGATAGACTTCCTAATAATCTAAACCTCTCCAAGAGATGAGTGAGACAAAATGCATACTGTGTTGTCTGCAACCACCACCAGAAAGACAATACTCATATTTCTTTGAATGTTCCATCCTCAATGATTTTTGGGCACAAGTCATCCTTAAGATGACCCATTCCAATCACCCTTTGTTACTAACCTCCTCCCCTCTAACTGGTACACTATCTGGAGAACCCTTCAACACTCCCAATTTGACAAACTTCTCTATTGGAACGACATTATTTTCTTTAGTCTTTGGATAATCTGGAACACTAGAAATTCCAATACCTTCAACGATAAAAAGGACCATCTTATCTTTGAATATGCTTTCTCCAAAGTTGTTGAGTATAAGCATTTTAAAAATAAGGATGACTCCTTCAAGTGAAATCAAACCATTAACATCAAGTGGAATCCTCCCATTAATTTTTTTTTCAAGCTTAATATCGATGGCTCTTGCCTTTGGAACCACGGGAAGGGTGTAATAGGAGGAGTAGTCAAATCCAGTAATGGAGGTTAGGTGTTAGGTTTTAATAAAATCTTTCATAAGTCTACCAACAACATGATGGAACTAATTGCTCTCATTTAAGGTATGAAGATGGTAGAGCAAAATAATCTCCTCCCTATTGAAATTAACATTGACTTCCTAGAAGTTATATCTATGTTAACTAATGGAAACCTCCACTATGATGCTTTGATTTTGGATTACAGGTCAAGATTAAAAAAGATAGAGAATCCGGAAGTCAGGCACTACTATAGGGAACAGAATGGAGTGGGGGATGCTTTAGCTAAATATGGTGCAAGGGCAGACAAATTTTAGGAGACCACTTATTTTGAAGTCTCACCAATGTGTGCAAAAGGTGCCATTTGGACAGACATCTCTGAAACTTTTTTTGAGAGAACAATTAGCTCTAGCACTAATGACTTTAATTGGCCAGGCCAAAGCTATTCCTTTATGAACCCTGACTAATCATCAGGATTTGTAAATTAAACAATGTTCTCTACTTTATTTTATTAATGCTTGTCTTTTTTACTAAAAAACCATGTCATATAAATTGAATCGAAAGGTGTACTAGTTATTAGTTCTACGTACGGATTACAACTAAATAGGCATAATCAATTAATACTAAATTAATACTCCCTTCATTTTAAAATATGAATTATTGAGCTATTTTTCAATATTCAGAATAAATGAATTGTTCATTATTCAAGAGACATATTGGAAATTTCTTTCGATTTTATCTTTTCATTTAATGAGATTCTTAAGTACTTCACATTTTCTAGGAGAGTAATTTAAGAATAATTAAAAGGGCAATAGTGGAAAGTAACCTACAATTTATGTCCTAAATTTTTTTCTTAAGGGATGTGTCATACCCAAACAAATTCAATTATTTTGAAATGGAGGGAGTATTACTTAGCAGAAAATGAAAAAGAATTTTACGAATTTCTTTTTTAACAACAAAGTTAGTTCTTAAAATTATTTGAAAAGGAGAAAGATGGGTCTACGCCAACATGGGTAGCTCAAAGGTAAGTCTATTAAAACGTCTGTTTTAGGCCCGCAAGATTTTAAGGCCTCAAAACTTCTATAGCAAATATTGTGATTTCAACTTCACTTGAAATAATAATGAAAATGGTGAAATACGTTTAATAAAAATGGTAAATAACATAAATCCCAACCCTCTCCTGATTTTTTCAATAAATTTTTCTCTCCCAGATTTTAATTCTACATATGCAAAACTGAACGTTGATATACATAAGTATCTTATACATTAGAACTAACTTCCTTAAAGATATTTAAGGAATAAAATACATCTTCCTTTATTATAACCCCTGATATATTAATGTCTTATTTATTAAAGTGTGATTAATGAATTCCTTAAATTAAGTAAAAAAAAAATTAATTTCAAAATTTGCAATAGAAAATCAATTAGCACAATCATAACATCTCCCTTCCGATCATTGAAACTTTATTTTTTGAATCTCTTCTTTTAAAAAAAATTAAAGCTCTAATTTTCGTCATAAATTATCAATAAAATGAACATTGCAATTCTCTTTATTCAGTATTTCATCCCATGTAACCACAAAAATTGCATGCCAATATTAGTTAAATCTAAAATCAAACTTAATGATCGAAGATGCAAAATGATGAAAGTTGTCCATAAATAAGTCTGGTATATAGAACTATGCAATGTATCAGATTTAAATAACATTAGTTATTCCATTCTAGTTATGTATCAGGAGTAGAGTATCTGTGGTTATCTCAAATCAGATACATAACATCGTTATGTATATGGATATTCATATACATAGCATAGTTATGTATCAGAAGTGAAAAAGATATCATGACAACAAGGAACCCCCAATCAATATACATAAATATGACATATATCAGAATAGAAGTAATCCATTCATATACATCACATTATTATGTACAAGGGGAGAAATAAAAACAAATCTCAAATGACTTCTGCAACCTATACATAACTAATCTATGTATTATAGTTGAAATAACAACTACTACTTTATAGTTATGTATAAGAATATAAAAAATGACAAAAATATGCAGATTCAGAAACAAAATCCCTTTACCTTATAAATATACATATTTGTGCTATGTATCATATTGTAAATAGTTGAGCAATTTGAGATTTGGTTCAGGATATATATATATATATATATGTATGTATGTATATGAATTCGAGTTTAATCGACAACGTGATTACTGTGGTGGTTGCTAAAAGCTGAACTAGCCTTATTCAGCTCAAATTTTCGTAAAACAAATCGATCCAAATCTGACCGGACGAACTGGACCAGAATCTAAACAACCTTCGCTGTCGATTTTTGGTGGACCGATTGAACTGCTATTCCTCTGATGTTTGAGAAATAGCAAGGGCGAGTTGCCTGGGACTAATAGTTTTCATAAAATAAAGAATTCATTTGCTAAACTTTGATTGCTTTGTTGAGATATTTGATATTGATAACTGATGAATTTTTGAATTTTTTATTGAGTATAGAATGAGAAAAAATTGAAAACATTGAGGTTCATTTATTTTGCACACTCTTTGAGGAACATTAAGCGTACGCAAAAAATGGTATGTGAGATATGTATATGAAGTTTGGAAAGAAAAAGTGTCAAAAAGTGATTCTTGTAATTACTTTTGGTAGTTGAAATTTTATGTAATAATAGGAACTTAAGTCGTAGGTTTAAGTAATTTCCTTAAAAAATTATCTTTAAAAAAGGAAAAAGTTATCTAATTTATAGCAGAAACATCTATAACTTTAAATTAAACAACTCAAACTTCATATTAATAAATATAATTTTAACAACAACATCCAATTTAACATATTACAAACAAATGACTAATATCTTATCAACTAGAATTCATTCATACTTTTATAAATAATCATATTAATATATAAAGTTAAATGTTATGTGTCTTTTAAAAATAGTATATCAAAAAATAATTACTACGCAAAAACAAAAAAAGACAACTCTAAATTATTATAATATTATTTTTGTATGTATTTATATATACTTAAAGTTTCTAATTAAAATTTATTTTAGACCACTAATTTGACACCCTCTGTGACAACTGTACACAACAGATCCAAAATAGAAATGTAGGGATGGGTTATGACAGGGCACGGCGGTGAGAACTGCACTATTTCATTTTGGATTAGGTCATATCCTAAAATCGAAAAACAAAGTTATCTTTTATTTTGTGGTTTGAGGTAACGACCTAAAAATTAGTTTATAAAAATATAATGTGCAATTAGCGATGTCAAATGAATGGATTGGGTGAATATAGATAGGTTAAAATGAGCTTTTGGTTGAAAGTTCAAAAATTGTATATGAATATGCAAATTAGTTGAATTAGGTATCCAATTCTTAATTATATTGGGTGATTTTAAATTGTTTGAACTCCAACTTAAATATTGAACACTAATGAAAAAAGTCAAAAATTAAAATAAAATAATAAGGGTTCATTCGGTAAAAGGAGTTCAAAATTAAATTAAGATGAAGGTATTCATAATTAATTGAAATAAAATAAATGAAATAATTCATCCACAAATTAATTATTTTATAATTATAATATCATTTTATCTATCTTGAGAATGGGACTGCTAATACCACAATAAGGATCAACATGGGTTGTGATGCATTGGATGAAACTGCTTCACACTTAATTAGAGGTCGAGGGTTCGACCTTGGGTATGGAAAAAACTCTGTTGGAAGCGCTGCCACCTTAATGGGTCCTGCAACGCGCGATCCGAATTAATCGATCTTCAATGCAAATACCGAACATCAAATGAAAAATTGAAAAAAATAATTAATTAAGGGACCAGAGATATGAGAGAGTAGTGAGAAGTAGAATGAGACCATATTATTTTCCTTTAATTTAAAAAGAAAGATGTATTTCTTTTCAGTCTGTACGAAGAAGAACAATTTTTTTCTCTTTTGTAATATTTAATTTTAATTTTAATTATAAACATGATATATTTATGATTGTAAAATTAAATAATATTTTAATATATTTAATATAATTATATTTTAAAAATTATAAAATTTAAACATCATCTTTATTTTTTTAAATTTCATTTCAAATGGTCAATTTTTTTTTTAAGGAAAGAGGATAAGAAAGCAAGTACAATTGGGAAGCTCACGTGGTCCCTGTTTGCGGGTATTGGGTGGGTCTACTTGGAGTAGTATGTGCTGTCTGCCATGTCCACATGATAGTAGTATCTTGAGAAAAGATATTTTTTAAACTTGTTATTCAAATTTACTTTAACATTTAAACTTAATTTTTATTTATTATTTCTTTTAATATTTTTAAAGTAAATTATGTTCGTCTTTCAAAATTAAATATCACTCTCACAACGAAAAATGTATTACATTCGCTTACACATCAATACCACGTTGGAGCTATGTCATTACCATGTAAGAAATTACTATTAAAAAAAATTAATTCCTCCTACATTATTTTATATATTTTTTTGAAAAAAAATAACAAATATATATACTATTTTATATATATATATATATATATATATATATATATATATATATATATATATATATATATTTATCTATATTTATATATACATATTTATATATTACATAAAAAGTGCACCCCCATCCCCATTTTTTTTTTCTTCACACCCCCACCCCACTCTGCCCACCCTGCCCCTCTTTACCCTCCCCTCCCCGCCATCCCCCACCAGCTCTCCCCCTCCATCAAATTCACCCCACCTCCATTGTTTTTCAATTTTTCTCCACTAACAACTTCCCACCTCACCTTCAATTTCAATTTTCCTCCACCCCCGTCCCAGCCCGGCCCCTCTATTTCTTTCTTTCTTTCAGCCAACCCCCATTCCTACCTCTAATTTTTTTTTTCATTTTTCTTAATTAACACCAATAGAGAACAATCACAAAAATATCAATTAAAATTTTTCCTCCATTAAACACCATTTCAACCTTCAATCAAACTTTCTCAAGTTTTCAACCACTGAATTCATCCTTGAAGATGTAAACATAAATAAAGAATAGAGAAAGAACAATGAACTTAAAAAGTAAAAGTTATGAAAATTTCTTTCAATTTTGTTATTTTTTGAACTGAATTAATGAAGCAATTTAATGTCTTCAATTTCTTCGTTGAAGAATGTATTAATGGAGAAAAATGAAAAAAAAATGAAGGAAAGTGTTGTTGGAGGATGTGTTTGAGGTTGTTAATGGAAGAATTAATTGTTGTAGAAAATCAGTGTTGTTGTTTGTTGATGTATTTGAAAATAAAATGGTGTGGGTGTGTGGTGTAGGTGTGTGGGGTGGGTATGAGAGGTGGAGGGGTGGAGGTATTGAAGAAGAAAGGTGTATTTTCTTTTAAATATATATATTTCTATATATTAGAAATGATGGTTTTGACATGTTAGCTTATGGGTATTAAAACAAAGTTTTAGGATACTAAGGTCTATAAAATACTTTGCAAGATTAGTTTGTTTAGGAAAATTGTATTTTGTGTTTTAATGTTTGGTTCTTATCAACAACTATAAGAAAAGTCCTTCCATTTTGAATTAATTACAACTCATGCCATTTCAATAAATTACAACTTTGCCATTGATGCTACTAATATTGAATATGATGGAGCCGACATATAATTAATTATTATAAATTATTTATATATTAAAAATTAATAATGTTTAATTAAAAAATTAAATAAATATTTATGACATGTCTGCTTCAACCGTAATTGCACTATATTACTCCTAACTAATTATTATATCACACCTAATTAATTATTATAAGTTATTTATATATTAAAAAATTAATAATATTTAATTAAAAAATAAAATAGATATTTATGACATGCCTGCTTCAACCGTAATTGTACCGTATCAATCCAAATTAATTAGTATACTGCTCCTAATTAATTATTATAATTTATTTATACATTAAAAAATTAATAATATTTAAGTAAAAAAATAAAATAGACATTTATGACATGTCTGCTTCAACCGTAAATTTACTATATCACCCCTAATTAATTATTATGGTCATTTAAGGATTGTGCCATATAAGTTGAAATAGAAAAAAATAATTTAATATGTTATATATTTCAAAAAAATTACATGAAAAATACTAGAAATCACAATAATTAACAACTTAAAAGATTTAAAAGATATAAAATATTTGGTCGACTCTTGAAGTTATATTAGTGTCACTGAAAATGGAATAGAAGAAAAGTATTATAAATCAGAAAATTAAAAACTTAAATTATTTTTAAAATATAATTGATTATCAATGCTACAAAAATTTGGACAAGAAGAGTAACGTATTCAAAGGGCAAAAGAGTAAAATTTTCATGACATTTTTTTAAAAAAAATAAAAATTGCTACATATACTCAAAGGGCAAAAGAGTAAAAACACATAAGAGATAAATGTAGAGAAATCAAGAAGCATCAAATGTTACAAATGTATTATTAACATTTGTAACATTCAACACATTTCTAAATGTTTCCAAATTCTTCTTGAATCAACACATACACATAATAAAAATCACCCCTAATTAATTATTATGGTCATTTAAGCATTGTGCCACATAAGTTGAAATAGAAAAAATATTATAAATTACAATGATAAAAAATTTAAATTACTTAAAAAATATAATTGGCTATCATCGACACAAAACTCTGGACAAGGAGAGTAGCATATATTATTCAAAAAAAATTATATAAAAAGTATTAAAATTACAATAGTTAACAAGTTAAAATATCTAAGAACAATTTAATATGTTATATATTTCAAAAAAATTACATGAAAAATACTAGAAATCACAATAATTAACAACTTAAAAGATATAAAATATTTGGTCGACTTTTGAAATTATATTAATGCCACTGAAATTGGAATAGAAGAAAAGTATTATAAATCACAATAATTAAAAACTTTAATTATTTTTAAAACATAATTGACTATCAATGCCATAAAAATTTGGACAAGAAGAGTAATGTATTTAAAGGGCAAAAGAGTAAAAACAAACAAGAGATAAATGTAGAGCAATGGAGAAGCACCAAATGGATTATTAATATTTGTAATATTCAACACATTTCTAAATGTTTCCAAATTCTTCTTGAATCAACACATATACATAATAAAAATAATAAATAATAATAATTACATTTTACTATGTCACCCTTAATTAATTATTGTGGTCATTTAACCAATGTTCCACATAAGTTGAAATAGAAAAAATATTACAAATTACAATGATAAAAAAATTTAAATTATTTAAAAAATATAATTGGCTATCGTCGACACAAAACTCTGGACAAAGAGAGTAGCATATATTATTCAAAAAAAATTATATAAAAAGTATTATAAATTACAATAGTTAACAATTTAAAATATCTACAAATAATTTAATATATTATATATTTCAAAAAAATTACATGAAAAATACTAGAAATCACAATAATTAACAACTTAAAAAATTTAAAAGATATAAAATATTTGGTCAACTCTTGAAATTATATTAGTGTCACTGAAATTGGAATAGAAGAAACATATTATAAATCACAATAATTAAAAACTTTAATTATTTTTAAAATATAATTGACTATCAATGCCACAAAATTTTGGACAAGAAAAATAATAAATATTATTTGAAAATTGCATAAAAATATTATAAATTACAATAGTTAAAAAATTAAATTATCTAAATACCTATTAAAAGTATGATTGATTATCTAAATTCTATTTGTGTCATATAAATTGAGATAAAAATTAATATATGGGACCCGTTCTAGATCTCGAATGAATCTTAAAATGTATATGCAATTCTTTTTTTTAAAAAAAAATTTTATTTAAATATATCAAAATCAAAAAGATAAATTTTAATGCAGTATGTTAAACAATGTATAATAACTAATTTTAACATAAATAATACCAACATTTACTAATAGAAGCATTACTAATACAAATATTACTAATATATTCTATTCAAAAAGGAATTTATACACTATAACAAACGACTCCTACGTTTCAATAGAAGGAATATATCCAATAGAAAAGTTTGATAAAACATTTACAGAAATATATTTTATAAGTATATTTTATCGTACCAATGAAAACATTCTACTGCTCAAACTTTCTACACCAACATAAATTCCAAAACTTAAAAATTGCAATCCACATGTTTTATTGTTGGGCCCATGCTGACACGAGCCTTACACTTCTAGTATATATATATAATATTAAATGTGTGAAAATCCTTAGAAAAGTGATTTGAACTTTTTGTCCTTCATTAAAAGTCTCCACAATTGATAAAATGGTCATTTTACTATTTTTATAGAATTATTATTTAATTATATTTATTATTTTCTAAATAAGGAGTCCTAAAATATATGGTAAGTTTTAAAAATTAAGGAGTATTAAAATATATGATACAACACCATATATGGTAAACACAATATATGGTATGAATTATTAGAAAATTAAAAATTATTGAATACTAAAATATATGGAAAAAAGGGACCAAAATCTTGAAAAAAAAGGTACATGTTTTTTAAGATCAAAGTATACCTTAATGACTAAGTAGATTGTTCCTTTTTTCCCATGTAATTATCCTTAAATTTTGGGTAAATATTTTTTAATAATTAATAATATTATTAACTTCTTAAGATTATTTATTCTAGGTATGAAATCATAATATTTAATACTTCTAAATTAATTAGAATTTTACTTTATATAAATAAAAAATTGTACAATCCTATTTAAGCAATATTTTGAATTAAAATTTACAAGAAACTTATTCTACTTCACTTTTTCCTCTTATTTTGATTTTGATTTCAATTGTCTTGTTGCATTTATATTTATAATCTTTTGTTCTTGTATGTAACATAGTCAAATTAATTTTAATGTGGGAGCTAAATTTCTTTTCTTCTAACTTTTACTTGAATTGATTTTTTTCTATCTGAGTTATTAGTATGAATAAGTTATTTTTTCTTTGTAAAATTATTACCTTGTTCAATTAATATATGAATAAATCTATATAAGTCATTATTAATTAATTCTTTGATATTTTTGTAGAGGAGAATAAAGATTCATGAGGAGCATGATATTGAGACATTTTTGATTTGACTTAAAGAATCTCAATTCCAACAGAAACGTATTAAAAATATAATATATGTATATGAAAGAAAGATATGCTATCATGGACATGCGAAAGCTAGCTAATAAGATGCAGTTTCGAATATTTGAAGAAAGCTCCTAGGTCAACCTAGAAGTGTCAAGTGACGTGTATTAGTTGGTCAGAGCCTTGTTACCAAAATAACAAAGAAATTCAAGGAGAAGAGTTATGAAAGTTATAGTGGTGTCACCTCAGTCCTCAGGCTTGACTTCAGGTTTGATCTTCTTCCTATATAAGTACACTATCCTTCTTTTAATTACTTATTGGTGTTTTATTTTTGTCGCGCAACTATTATACTCGAGATTCTATGAGGTATTGCATGTGGAGTTAGAAAGTTGAGTTGTTATGTTTTAGGTTATGTTTTTAGGTAATTTATGCATCTGCTTTATGAACTATTCAAACTTATAAGTTGTTTTTCTGCCTCTCTCTTCTTTTTTACTTATCGGTTTAGGATTTTTCGAACGTCAATGCTTTCTAGCTAAATTATTGAGAAAATGATGGCTTTAGATTGGAGTAGTAACTATTAAATCATTATTGTTGTGAAATTTTTATATGTATTTATGTTTTTTGGTGATTTTGTTTATCACAAGTATAAAAGTGCATTAACATTTATTTTTGAAAAGAGTTTGCAAGGATATAGAAAGGAATTTAAGCTTTTTAAGAGATATTTGGCCATGAAAAATATTTACTTTTTTTGGAGTTGAATTTCAAAATAAAATTTTAGAATTTTGATGTTTTTTAGCAACTAATAACTATGATAGGGATCCATGTCAACTCTCATTACCAAGGAAGGAAAAATCTAAATTGATTGATCAAATAAATTATTGGTGGACTAACTAAGTTGATTATTGAGTGACATGAACAAGACTTGATTTTGCATTGTCGCAAATCAACTTTCTTCGTCATTGGAAATTTCACTATTATTGTTCCATTTTCTATCGTAGTTTTCTATTTATTTCTTTTATCTTATTTATTTTCAGTAGTTGATGAAATTTAGCGCTAATTAAAAACTCTTTACGTTTATCTGTTTATCTCTATAATAGTCTAAATGTGCAAAGGTAAATTAATAATTTCGAAGTTCAAGATGTGAAACATTTCAACCATAAATCTATTCATGGCAAAGTTTTTATATGAAATTTAATGAAAAGAACAAGACCGAAAACTCAACGTCTAAAATGAATCTTTTTATGCATTGAGAAATCTTTGAATAAAATTATAATATCTTAACTAAATTTTTCAATATACTTATAACTAAACTAGCTAATAGTCAATTAAAAAATATTAAACTAAAGTTAACTAATATTAATTAAACGCTCAGAAGGGTAGAAGGAATATTTTGAATATAATTATAGCTATTATTTACACATTGCATGAGCCGATATTTAAAAAAATAGAATAAAATAAATTAAATAATTTTTCTTTTATTTAAGAATAGTCATTTGATTATTTTTCTAATAGTTATACACAACTATTTTGAAAAATATTTAGCACTTTAATTTTTTAATAATTATTTGTTTATAATTCCTCCATATCCTAATTAACTATCAAGTTTGTTAGAAATATTAAATTTCAATAACTTTCAGTTTACACTAGGAAAGTTTCAACTGATTGTGTTATCCTTTTAGGTTCGTATGACCTTTTATTTTTTTTACTAAAATTTTATCTTATTAATATATATAATTATATGCAAAAATATAATTTTCTTACAAAATATTATCAAAATGACATTCACATTTTTTTTTTTGTAATATTTAACTTAGTAACTTAAGACCGGTGAATAAAGCATTAACTATGGAAAATCGACGGAGGAAAAAAAAAATAAGGAGTCAAAACACTCAAGTTTTTGTAGATACAAAATTTTAAAGTTATATGTTCTATTGATTTTCTTACCATTTTTAAAAATAGAAAGAGATAGAAAGAATTATGATTGACAAGAGTAAACATCAATATCTTTATTTAAAACTTTGAAAGTTCAAAAATATTTATTTTTATTTATTTTATACATGTAATTTTCTTTTTTAGCATTGAATACACGTGCAACGCACGTATACTAAACTAGCATGTAAAATAAGTGGAAAAAGAAGAAAAATCTGAAACGCGTCCTTTTTTTTTAAATGCCACGTCGGCATTAAGGGAGGGGAGGAGGGGGGGGGGGGGAATAATTTACTTTAAAGATGTTAAGGGGGGTAAATAAACGAAAGGTTAAGTTTAAGTGCTAAAGTGAGTTTGGAGGACAAGTTCAGGAGGGAAAAAATGTCTTTTCTCTAGTATCTTTCAATGTTGCTCCTTTATTTTGTTATTACTTTGTTTCAATTAGAGAAAATACATCTTTTCCCCCATGAACTTGTCCTCCAAACTCACTTTAGCAGTTAAACTTAACTTTCGTTTGTTTACCCTCTTAACAACTTTCAAGTGAATTAAATTCACCCTCAAAATCAAAATCCCACTCTCACACGGAGAGTGCACTACACACGCGCTATGTCATTGCCAACTCACTGCCACATCAGTGTTATATATATATATATATATATATATATATATATATATATATATATATAAAATATCCTTTTATATATATTTTTAAATTTTAAAAGAGTATATTTTTTCTATAGATAGTTTTAAAAAAAAAAATATATTTTATAGAAATAAAATATATTTTATATAAATAAAATAGACCTCACCCCCTTCTTTCTTCTTTTTCTTCACAGCCCCCACCCCCACCCCACCCCAATTACTACTACTACTACTACCTCTTCTTCTTCTTCTTCTTCTTCTTCAGTACAACCCCCCCCCCTCACCCCGCGCCACCCTACCCCAATTACTCTTCTTCTTCTTCTTTTTCAGTACAACCCCCCATTCCCCTTTCCTCCTTCTTCTTCTTCTTCCTTTTCTTCTTCACATAAAAGCACTTTTTTTTCTCTTTCTTTCACCATTGTTACAAGCTTTGCAATGAATTTTTTTTCTTCATCAAATGTAAAATTAACTTGAATTGACTTGAGCAAATTCAATAATGCACTAAATAAAAGTACATGATCACAAAAACATATCAATACACAAAATCTCCAATCCAAATTCTTTCACATTAACCAAAACCCAAAACTCTTAAATTTTGAATTTCTTACACAAAAATATCTACAAAAATGACATAAACAGTCCGAAATTTAGAAATGGCATAGATGGTATTCGCATGACATTAAATTCTTCGCCAAGAATCAAACTTGGTCATCAATCTTGAACCCTTTTTGATTGTCGAAATTTTTTTTTTTGGATCAATTAGGACTTGATAGGAAGGAAATTACGAAGAAACGGGGTGGGGTGTGGTGTGTAGAAGATGAAGAAATGGAATGTTGGGGGTGGGGGTTGGGGGTGGGGAAGGGGAGTGACGATCTTCTTCTGATGAAGAAGATCAAGTTATGCCCTTGATTTTTTTTTTTTATATATATATATATATATATATATATATATATATATATATATATATAATAATAATAATAATAATAATACAATAAAGTGGGCCCTTTTAAAGAAAAAAAATTCACTCGCTTTTTTTGCCACGTCATCCGTAAGAGTGAATATAATTCACTTGAAAGTTGTTAAGGGGTGTAAATAAATGGAAGTTAAATTTTAGTGCTAAAGTGAGTTTGGAGGACAAGTTCAGAGGAGAAAAAAATGTCTTTTCTCTTTCAATTATTGTATTAACATTGAGGCACGATATATAAATATATTTTTTAATTTAATTAGATGTTATATATCTTTTAATTTTAAATATATACAAATAAACACTTAAACTTATAGAAATCAACATCATACATAACAATTCACTTGAAATACACTCGATCAAATTTGTTTCATGACCTGTAGGATGTGTGTTTCTACTTATTTAACTTTAGACAAATTTAACTATTTATTTGTTCACGCTCAAATTTGAGGGGTTGTGGATGCTAAATTAAGACCAAGTTAGAGGATATATTTGAAGGAAAGTCTCAGAACAACTGATAAAATTATTGTTATGTGATCAGGGGGTTACAAATTCAAGCTTTAAAAACAGTATGACAAAAATATTAGATAAGACTCCGTACATACCCATTTATGGTAGGACCCTTCTCTGAATTCTGAGCATATTAAAAATTTTAGTGCTCCATACTGTCGTTTTTTAAAAGACAGTTATATATTATGCGGATTATTTTTTACTATTGTTCTCTTGAAATTCTTTGTTATTATTCATTTTGTATACTTAAATTTTATTTTTGATTTATTCTAGTTGAGTGTGTATCAGATAGAGCTTCTTTATCTTCACAAATAAGAGTAAAATTGTATACACATCATCCTCCCAAAAATTCACTTATAATATTATATTGAATATATATTGTTATTACTACATAGAAAAAAGATATCAAAACACCATTAAAATTGTCCCAAATTTATAAAAAGATATGTAAAGTTTGTGAGGGTTCTATTATCCTCCTAAATGATATTAATACACCTTTTTAAATCCATCGCAATTTTGAGCAAGAATATGTCCTTCACGCACCAATCACATATAAACACGTGTCAAAAAGAGGAAAAAGAACTAATTTTATAATTTTTTTTTTTTAAAATAATTCTGCCATCCCTGACTCCTTCCTCTACCTTTCTCCATCATCTTCAAATCTTCTTTCACCAACTATAAAATCCATCACGGCTAATTACTATTTTGCCATTTTTCACTTTCAAATCGTTGAAAATAACTCATGTGTTTGTTATGTGCTTCATCATCGACGTGGTATTAGAATTCGGTGACTCAATGCTTACTTCATGAATGCATTGTTTAGTGGAAATCCTTTTATCCACTTGGCTATTAGGTGAAAATTATTGTCTAGTATCAAAATATATGAATTAATTTCTCTACAATCTGTAAAAAAAAAAAAAAATTGATTTCATTTGATACTAAGGGACTTATTTATTTGATTTCTAATAAATTCAACATGGAGCAAATCGGATTCACCCAAAAAATGCTATCGATTACGATCACTTTTTCATTATTTTTCATCTTTATTTTTTTCTTTTCATTAAATGCAACTAATGTCCATTAATGTTTATTAGAACCACTCCGTATAAATATAAAAAAAAAAATAAGCTAAGAGGAAAAAATACCATTAGTGATCGAAAAATTAAACTTCGACCACCAGAAAATTCACCTTCATTTCTATAACGAAGAAGGGAAAAACAAAAGAAAAGCAATTGCAAAAAAAGTAAAATAAGAAAAATTCTTTTAATATTAAAAAATTTTCAAATTAATTATTTTGATTTTTTTTTTTGTTTCCTCACTCTCCTTAGGAGAGTCTTATAAACGCACTATGCTAAATGGCCTTAAAAGGTTGTAATAGTACCATTTCAAAATTTTAAATGAGGTAATAGGATATTCGTAAATTTTAAGTGTCTTTTTATAAATTTGAGATAATTTTAATGATAAATTTATATTTTTTCTCTTACTATATACTTCATCCGTTTAAAAAAGAATGATCTACTTTTCTTTTTAGTCCGTTTAAAAAAAAAGACCCCTTTTCCTTTTTGGAAATACTTTAATTTCAACTTTCCACGTGACATGTTTAGGATCACAAGATTAAAGAGTATTTTGGTACATTTGACACAACTTTAATTTAAGTCCACAAGATTCAAAAGTCTTCTTTATTTTCTTAAATTTTGTGTCAAGTCAAAGTAGGTAGGGTTGTTCAAAACCGAACCATAACCGTATATCCAACCGCAAAATTAGTTTATTGGTTAATTGGTAATGAGTTATCGAATTAATGGTTGGAGACCATATAAAATTTTTATAATTAATGGCTTATTGGTGCGGGAATGGATTACTCAATTTTCTTATCGGGTAAACCGTTAACCCATTAAGAATTATTAAAATTATATTTTTACTCCTAGATATATAAGTATCTTTTGTCAATCCAACATATAAAATTCCATTTATTATTCTATTCACTTCTTAGTTTAGAAAATAATATGCCACTTCTTGTGTCATCTAACCATAAATTGTAGTCAGACTTCCTAAAATGTAAAGAAATTTTGAAATTAATTCTTAAACCAAAACATGAATTATTCTTGACAATACAAAGGACCGCAATAAAAATGAAACAACCCAAATATGTCCTTCACAAAGTTTGATACAAAACATAAAAATTCAAATAATGTTAAAGTTTTAATTTTTTTTTCTGTCAATCCAGTAATTAAAAATATTTCTACATACATTTTAGGTCTAGAAGAAAATTCTTATTTGATTCGATGTTTTAACCTATTAAATAACTATACGAACAAAACTAAACGAGCCTAAAAGATTGATAAATAGATCAATCATAGTATACAAACAACTTAGTCGATGAAGAAACGGAGGAACTATCAATAATCGCTCGATATTTCATTCTCTCTTAAATTTATCCGTTACACTATCCGATAACCGTCTGTTAATTGCTAATCCGATACTGAACCAACCGTAATCTTATTGGATGGCTAGCGGATTAGTATATTTAAAAACCGAAAATCAATAAGCCGAACCGCTAAGCATAATTATTCAACCGATCCAACCGATAAGCAACCCTAAAAGTAGGTCATTCTTTTTGAAACAGAGGGAGTATGTATTTTGAATTTAAAATAATTTTAGCTAAAGTCTCGACTTTTACCACTAATGCCCAAGCAATGAATAATATCAAATGGACATGTTTTCCCCCCAAATCATGAAAACTTAAAGATGTCAACTTGGGAGAATATGTCATATTTGTTTGCCTCCTCCAATTATTATATTTTCTCGAGATAATGCATCAAAACCCCCCTAAACTTGTCACTCCAATTCACTTTAGCACTTAAACTTAACACGTGTTTATTTACCCCCCTTAATATCTTTAAAATGAATTAATTTCACCCCTAATGTTGACGTGATATTTAACTCCCACTCCCATTACACCCCACCCTAATTCTCTTCCCACCCCGTCACCCCTCACCCCCACAACCAAATCCACCAGCAGCAGCCACCCTCTCCCAACCTTAACCCCAATTACTCCTCCAATTACCAAATATGTTACCCTCACCTTCAATTTCTTCTCCTTCAACAACTTAGATCAATAAAAAAAAAAGAATGAAATTGATTTTGAAAATTAAAAAATTGACATGATTTGGATGTTTGATTGTTGATTTTAGAGAATTTGTTGTTGATTTTGATAGAATTTATAAGGTGGATTGGATTTTTGGTCACTGATTTATGATGTTAAAGTCAACAATTGAAAAATCATCAATTTTTCAATCTATTTTTACTTTTAAAAAATAAAATTATGTGTTTGATTCAAATTTTGATGGGTGAAGAAATTGGTGGTGATGGGTATATATATATTATGTGGTGGTGGTGAGGTGATGTGGTGGTGTGGTTGGTGGACGGCGGGGGAGGGGTGGCGGCAGTTTTTATATACGGGGGTGGGGGTGTTTGCAGGGGTTGTGGGGGGGAGAGGATGGGTGGTCGTGAAGAAGATGGAAAATGGGGGGTGGGGGTAATTTTCTTAATTTAATTTTATATATATTTAAAAATAGTATATATATATATATATATATTATGTGGTGATGGTGAGGTGATGTGGTGGTGTGGTTGGTGGACGGTGGGGTAGGGGTGGCGGCAGATTTTATATACAGGGGTGGGGGTGTTTGCAGGGGTTGGGGGGGAGAGGCTGGGTGGTTGTGAAGAAGATGAAAAATAAAGGGGTGAGGGTAATTTTCTGAATTTAATTTTGTATATATTTAAAAATATGTGTATATATTAAAATATTTAAAAAATACTTTATTTACGTGGCTCCGACGTGGCGCTAATGTGTTAGCGAGTGTGATGCACTCTCCCTCATAAGAGTGGTGTTATATATTAAGGGGTGAAATTAATTAACTTTAAAGATGTTAAGGGAGATAAATAAACAGAAGGTTAGTTTAAGTGCTAAAATAAGTTTTCGAGATAAGTTTAGGGTTTTTTTGATGTATTATCTCTACTAGTTTAGGTACACGCGCCTTGTGCGTGTACCTTACTTTAATGAATTCGAACATTACGCTAAATAGGATATTTGTTTAAATAATAAAAATGAATATAATAATTAAATTTAATTTCTTTTGAGTATGTAAAGATGAATAATTTATTTATTAAACCTAATATTTACCAAAAATATTTTTAAAAGTCGATCGACATTCATCTACCATCTGTAAATTGTAACAAAATAATATAATGACAGAGAGATCAAAATAATACAATTAAATCTAATCTTTACACATAAAATTCTTTTCAAAGTCGTCCGACACTCATCTATCACCTGTAAACAAAATAATACGATAATAGAGATATCAAAATAATATAACTAAACCTAACCTTTACATAAAAACATTCCTCAAGGCTGACCAACATTTATCTAACACCTGTAAACTGCAACAAAATAATACGATAAAAGTGATATCAAAATAATACAATTAAACTTAAATTTTACACACAAAAAATTCTCAAAGTATGAACTGTAAATTACCACAAAATAATAAACTAATAGAGACATTGGCGGGGCTAGGATACTCAGCAAGGAGGTTCACAAGTGAACATATTATATAACCGAAGGAGGTTCGACATCTATTATATATACATAAAAAAATCAAGCATCCACCAATCTAGATATACAATCGAATCAAGTTAGATGAGCATCAATCATATTATCGCAATAGACAAACCGATTTATTTAGAGTCGAGTATTTTTTTAATTGAATAGCAGAAAGAAGAATATTAATTAATTCTCCTACCATATATTTTAGGTGTCTCATATATTTTAGGAAGTCTAGTTAATATAATAAAAAATAATTAAATAATAAATTTAAAAAATAGTGAAAAGACAAAGTGACTTCTTATATCAAAGTATTTTACTCTAGAAGCGTTCCGTTCAGAATTTATAGAAGAGCATTTTATTGTAGAAGCACCAAATTCAAAATTTCAATAAACTAGGTGTATTAAGTTTGACTATATAAAATTTTAGATTCGGATAAATGAATATAATATAATCAATGATATATATATTACTCACCAGTCATGATGTCGAAGATTTGTCGCAACTTCAATATATCATCAATTATTGTCAAAAAAAAAATCACCACAATCGATGAATTCTCTGCAACAAATAATTCTAGATAAATATAAACTACCACAATTTTGAGTAGACAAAAGCAAAATTTAACAGTTCTATTATGAAAAGAAAAAAAAAGTTCATGCCAAATACAATAAAGAAGTAGATTATAACCATAAGAGTTTCTCCGTATGTGTATTTACTTTAAAGGAAACTTTTGATGTTTGTTTTTCACTTGGACTACACAAACCACGATGTGTTCATATAAAAAAGAAATAGACATAGAATTCAAGATGGAATACAATTTTGATTACATACACGTATCAATAAATTTTGGTAAATTATAGACTTTCTATTTTTGTAGTTTGTTAAAATAAAGAAAGATTTTACTAAAGTATTTAATTTATTTGAGTTCCATATATTTTAGAAAGTCTAGTAGAAAGAAAAATATTAATTAATTCTCTTATCATATATTTTAGGTGTCCCATATATTTTAGGAAATCTAGTTAATATAATAAAAATAATTAAATAATAAATTAAAAAATAGTGAAAAGACAGTTTTGTCTAAAAAATAATCTTTTAACGAAGGGTAAAAAGTTCAAATCACTTTTCTAAGGGTCTTCACACTTTTAATATATTATAGATATAGATTTTCTCCATAGATTTTTCAACTTTGCCAGAGGCTTTTGTGCGTTTGGTCATGAAAAATGTTTCTATATTTATTTTTATTGCTGAATTTTAAAAAATGTGCTTGATTTGAAATTAAAAAAAAAAATAAAATTTAACTTGAAGTTTGAATTTTAAAATTTTAAAAATAAGTAAAATTTATTTTTATTTTTTTCATGTCAATTTACTCACAAAAAGTTAAAATAATCCTAATTTATATTCATAATTAAACCCTATTTAGTTCTAACTTTAACTTCAATTTAATTTTCATCACCAAATGCTTATCTTCTGCTTGTCTATGTCCCAGATGTGTTTATTATCTCTTTATGAATTCATATGGCATGAAAAATGTACTTCACTCTTCAATAGAGTGTGAAATAAATAAAAAATTATATTTTATTTTATTTACTTTTCAATTCCGCTTTCCTCCTTACCTTATTCAATCTACGTAGGCTTTTGGCCATGGAATTTTTTTCAAAAAATTATTTTATTTTATGAAAATAGTGGTGTTTGATCATAAAAATTATTTCACTTTATTAAAAATTGTTTTTGAAAAAATGAAAACAAGTTTTACTTGTTTTCACTTTTCTCACTCTTATTTCTCTCGCAAAATTTCAAAAATAACTTCAATTTATATTTATGGCCAAACACAACCCAACTCTAATTTCAACTCCAACTTCAAAAAAATTATTTTCATGGCCAAACGGGAAATAATTATCTCCTCAATCATTCTCTTTTTGCTACTCTTTTCCCTCATCATCTTTGTTCGAGAAAAGACATCTTTTTCCTTCTGAACTTGTCCTCCAAACTCACTTTAGTATTTAAACTTAACTTCCGTTTATTTATCCCCCTTAACAACTTTCAAGTGAATTAAATTCACTCCTAAAGCTGATGTGGCAAAAAAAAAAAACGAGTGAATTTTTTTTAAAAAGGGCCCACATTATATATATATATATATAAATCAAGAAAGGGTATGAACTTCATCTTCTTTGACCGGAATGCCTCGAACGACAAAACCACAACCACGAACAAAATTAACTCGATACTAAGAAGTAGCAAACGGACATATTAGATTCTCGCATAACCCAACCTTGTTTCACCCGCTCCCATCGAATATCACCGGAATCAGACCATAAACAGCCAGTTCCAGTCGATGTGGGGATGCTTTTGTAAATTCCGTCGAACTTGGCCGGAGAACGAATCGAAATGAGGTCGCTGCTAACGGATTTCGATTGATTATGCCTATCTCCGACTGGTGTAGTCAATTTCTGATCTGCGTGATGAAATCCGACGAGGATTTACTCATCGAAAAACTCAACGTAACCCGTCTCTCTCTCGTTTCTCGCTGTTTCTTCTCTCTCCCCCCCCCTCCAATTTTCCTCTCTTGTCTCATTATTTCTTCTCTCTCTCCCTTCAATTCTCCTCTCTCTCATCTCACTATTTTTTCTCTCTCTCCCTCCGATTTTCCTCTCGCTTAATCTTTTTTCTTCGATTTTGTGTGTGCAGCGTGTGTGCGATGTGCGTTGCCAGAGAGAAAAAGGAAGAAAAGAAGAAGAACGAAGGGGGTGGGGTCTGTGAAGCAGAAGACCGAAGGGTGGTGAGGTGGGGGGCTGTGAAGAAGAAGAATGAAGGGGGTGGGGTCTATTTTATTTATATAATATATATATTTTTATAAAAAAATACATATATATATATATATAATATACTCTTTTAAATATATATATATATATATATATATATATATATATATAAATAGTATATATATATATTTTTTTTTTCTTCTTTTAAAAAAATATATAAAAAGTAAGTGTGTAGGATTTTTTTTAAATGAATTATAATTTCTTACGTGACAATGACATGACACCGATGTGGCACTGATTTGGCAATGACGTGACGCGTGTGTAGTGCACTCTCCGTGTGAGAGTGAGATTTTAATTCACTTGAAAGTTGTTAAGGGGGTAAATAAAAGGAAGTTAAGTTTAAGTGCTAAAGTAAAGTTTGGAGGACAAGTTCAGGGGGGAAAAGGTGTCTTTTCTCTCTTTATTCTCTATGTTTTCTCCGCATCTTATGTCACTTATCTAAACAAAAGATAAAACATTTAAAAGCTACTTAATTTCAGCTGACATATATGTCTTCTAATTTTGGTCGTTCAAGTAATTAGCACTTAAATTTGTATATAGTTAAACATTAGATATATGCGTTCTACATAATAATTTGCATGAGATACTTGATCTGATTTGTATTATGTTATGTAGGATGCATATGTTTACTGCTTCATCTCTATACAAGTTAAATGACTATTTATGAACACCAAAAATTGAAAAACATGTATAAATGCAGTTGAGGGCAAGTTAAATAACATGTTTATATTTTATGCCTATTTTAACATAATTTTTAAAAATATAAATTTTATTTTCTTTAAAAAAACCTAAAACTTATATATATATATATATATATGAATTCACAATCAAAATTTTAAAAAGTTCTGAATTTTAAGATTTCAATTGTGTCATATATAGTTATTAAAGATTATCCTCTTCTAGTAAGGAAATATATAGGGTGTCGAAACCCACATGGTATGTTGGGTTATGTTCGATTTTCAATTTGTTCCCCGAATAAGAATATATTCTTAAAAATGAGCTTTTTCATTTTTGTTTTCTATCAAACAACTTGGGAATTTATTTAGGTACATTATTTGAGCTAATTCGAAAAAATAAAACGTGCTATGTAAGCACTGTTTACAGAAATAGCATCTAAAAGCAAATATGAAACAAGAAGTTCTTGAAATCAGTTGTGAGGTTAACAAATTATAAGGAATTTAAGTAATATATGTATTATATGTTGTTTAAGTAAAAATTTTAAATTTTCTTGTCTTTTGATATGTTGTAAAAGACATAAGAATATTTGCTAATTCTCAAAGGAAAATAATTTATTTGAGCCGAGAATCTATTGAAATCAACTTATTTATAGAGATAAAGTTTGTATACGATCTAAAATCTGCAAGTCAAAAAAATTAGAGGGAGCTAACATGTCATTTTCAAAAAATATTATTTCTCCTTCAAAACATTTTTCAGAAAAAAGAAAGTACAAACGTGTTAACTGCAATGTTCACTTTTGAATAACTTTTAAGACGAAACATACACTTTCTCATTTTATTTTATGTGATACTGTTTCACTTGATATGATATTTGAGGAAAAAAACTTTTAAATTTTGGTCTATAATTTCTTGATATTTTTGTAAATTATTGTGCGAAGAGTAAACAAAGATTTTTTTTTTAAAATTAAATTATTCTAATTAAAATAAAATAATACTTTTTTCGGATGGATCAAAAAGGAAAAAAGGTAACACAGAATAGAACGAAAAGAGTAATATAAAGTTTAGTTGTTTGAGAATTATATATCCTTTTATTTCACACTATTCATGAATCGATCTTCTTATTTTTTTTGTTCCCATCTGATATAAATGGGCATGATTCAATTTGAATTTGTATTGAAAAATTTAATACTATGGATAAAATTTTCCTTAATAAAAGCTATTCATAAGAAAATTTCAATTCGAGACTTTCGCTTATAGATTAAGACGTACTAATCATTTCACTATAATTTTTATTGATATGTACACATTCATCGCGCCACTCCATGAAGGTATTTTAAAGATATATAGATTTTATATATTAAAATTGTAGAATTAACTACTGATATTTACCTGAGGGTAAGTTAATTATATCATTATGAGTCTTTATAACAATTTTGCTTGAACCCAAAGTATAGTGGCAGAGTCGATCTTTGTCAAATGGAAATCAACTGACATCCTTTCATTGAGAAATTATTTAGTGTAGATATATCAAAATTTTCATGCAATCATATATATTATGACTATGCTTGGTTGGAGAAGATTATTTTTTTAATTTTCTCACGTTTGATTGATCAAAATATTTTATTAAAAAAATAAGTTGCTTAAAAAGGAGACCTATGACTTCCTCTAAGAAATAGAAAAATCATTTCCACAAGTGATATATCAAGTTTATTGCTTTTCCCTACCCATCCAATACCCAATCCCTTGTCATATTGAGTTCGAAATCAAGAGGGCGTGTGAAAGTTTAAAATTTGCAAACTATAGAAAATGATAATTCAGATGACAAAGAAAAACATAACATTAAAAACATATTATTGATATGGTTGGTCAAACAACCAACATTGAAAACTAATATTGAAAAAACATAAAATCTCTTGGAGAAATCTCTCCTTAAACAAGACTCTTTAATAACTAAATTCTGAATGTTATTGTGTTAATGACTTGAGAAGATCAGAGATCTTTAGAGCTACAAAACCCTTCCTCTAAGAAAGAATAAATATAGAAATTTAATATGAAAGGAAAGAGATCTTTTACTACTAGGAAACCTTTTTCACTAAGAAATTCTTTCCGAAGTAAAACACAATTATGGTATAATAAGATAGAAAATTCAGGACAAATCCTAGCAAAGCTCTCCTTGGCCTAAATTTTCTGACTAATCAATCTTAATCTTTTTTTTTCACATAATTTTCATATATCATTACTGTTTATTGTGATTAAAAATTGACATGCGTTAAAATTAGAGCCCTATGCGTTAAAAATAAAAGCACGGATTGATATTATTGGAGCCTTGTGTTATAAGTAAACAGGGTTGAAAAAGTGGAGCCTTGTGCATTGAAAGTAAACACAGGTTAAGAGTGAAGCTCATGCGTTAAAAATAAATGCACGAGTTGAAAGGAGCCCAAACATAGAAAGTAAGCAGGGGTTGAAAGTTGGAGCCCATAACATGGGTTGAAAATTGATTTGGTTTTAAAGATGGATTAGCAACAAGATTGTTGAAAATTTATTTGAAACTTTCCTCCATTTGTAGCTAGACAAAGATCTTCATTATCATCAAATTGGTTGCAACTTTGATCTTAACATGTCCTCAATCTGGACCATCAAACCATTGAACCATAGACTCTGATACCACTTGTTGGATTTAAAATCGAGAAGGAGTGCGAAAGTTTAAAGTTTGCAAACCATAGAAAACGATAATTCAGATGACAAAGAGAAACATAATACTAAAAACATATTATTAATATGATTGGTCAAACGACCTAAATTGAAAACTAATATTGAAAAAATATAAAATCTATTGGGAAAAATCTCCCATAAATGACTACTTAGAGATGTTATTGTGTTAATGATCACTTGAGAAGAGAGATCTTCTATTTTCAGAACTACAAAACTCTATCTAATAGAAAAGAGATCTTTTCCTACTAGAAAATCTTTTCCACTTAGAAATTTTTTTCGAAATAAAACACAATTATGATAGAATCTAAATAAAATAGAAAATTGAGCACAAACCCTAACATATCATCATTCATCCCCTCTACTCCCCCTCCCCGTTCCCCACCCTAATCCCAACTGTTTACCCAGACAATCTTTATAGTATTTGCTTGATTACACAATTAATACTTTTGATATAATATTTTTTATTTTCTTACTTACTAAATACTCCATAAAATCTATATATATTATAAAGCAGAGGACGAAGCACAAGAAGAAGTCACGTGACAAGCTATGGTTAAATCACGTGGAAATTTTTAGGACAAAACTATAAAGTTTGTAATAAAAATTTTGAATTAAAATATATTAAAAATTTGAATTTTAAAAAAAAGGAGGGTAAAAAAAGAGTCCTAACTAAGTTATAAAAATTAAGTGATGAATCTTTTCAACCCAAAAGATAGACGTAAAAAGAGGCTTGAGTAACTTTAAGAAAGAAAGGAAAGAAAAAAAAGAGAAAAAGAAATTTTTTAAAAACGTGAAAAAAAGAAAGTAAAACTATCAAAAAATAATTAGACTAATAAATTATTAATTTAAAATTTAAAATACTTATAAAATTAAATTAAATATTAGAAATAGTTAGTTATCACATTAGAGAGTTCTAATTGGACTCTTATCAAGTTTTGAATTTAAAGATTAATTATTTGAATTTGAAATACATTATCCTTTTAATAATTTTTTTTTATTATCTTAAAAATTGAAATTCATAATTGAAGAGTTCTAATAGATATTGGTTATTTCAAAATTATCTCTTTAAAATTTAAATGCTATAAAATATATTTAAATATAATTTATTTACATATTAATGAAAGATAAAAAAATTATTAAAATATCAAAAATAATATTTAATAGTATTATAATAAGATTCTTATAATTATTTGAATTTGAAAATACATTCTCCTTTAAAAAAAATATTATTAATTAGTTTAAAAATAAAAACTCACAATGAAAGAGTTCTAAATGAACTCTTATATTTCATAAACTTATCTATATCAAGTATAATGATAAATATATTATTATTAATATTATTATTGATAAGTATAAATAATATATATTTGTGGTGTGTCTAAAACTTATCCTTACTTGAGATTATTTTAAAATTTTAAATATAAATTAGAATTTAATAATTTAATTCAACGTATATAACTACTTGAAATACCTTTATATATCTAAGTTGACAATTATTGTTTATAAAAAAAATTAACAAACAAACAAAAGAAAAAAAGAAAGTAGAGAAAAGAAAAGAAAAGAAAAAGAAAATTTTAAAAAAACGTGGAAAAAAAGGTAAACTACTAAAAAATAATTAAGAGTAACAAATCATTAATTTTAAATGTAAAAATTACATATTAGAAATATTTAGTTATCAGAGAGTTGTAATTAGACTATAATTGTTGGTTGTTGTGTTTCTATTTTTTTTTCATTTTTTTGAATTTCAATTGGAGATACAATATCTTCTTAAAGATAATCTTATAATTTTTTTAAAAATAATATTAAATGTGTTTATTCTATATATATATTACATATCTTCTATATTTATTTCTATATCTTCTATATTAATATTAATAATGAGTTGAAATATTAGAAATATTTAAATTTGAAAAATATATTACCCTTTATTAGAAAAACAATTTTCATTAACTTAAAATATAAACTCATGGTTAAAGAGTTTTAAATGGACTTTTACTCTTTCATGTGTTTATCTTTTTAAAAATTCAAAGGAATGTTATAAAACTATCTAATTATAATTTATTTAAATATTAAATAAAATATAAAAATATAATAATGAGACTAATAATAAATAATAATACTAATAATAAATAATAACAGTAAAAGTAGTATTGCATAGTGCGTAGTATGTGTAATAATAATAATAATAATAAATAAATAAATAGTAGTAGTGACAGTAAGTAATAATAACAATAATAATAATAATAAATAAATAAATAAATAAACAATAACGAATGCATATGTAGTAGAAGCAGTAATGGTTGAATTTAAATATAAATTAAAAATACCTCCAATTATTCCATTTGTAAAGATTATTATTAAATTTAAATTAAATAATCAGTTGTTTGGTTGTTAATTCTCCTTTTTTATAGTAACTAAAAGATTTTGCTCCTCTTATTTTTTTAAATTTATATTTATCCTAATCAATATACTAGTTAGTTATCTTACTAAATTTAAATGAAAATAAAATTCGAATTGAAATGAAGTTCTACTACTTAAATTTTCCTATATATACTTCTACAATTATTTATAACGTCAAGCTTTTTTTTTTTTTTTTTTACTATTTATTATTGATCGTTGAATTTATTCATGAATTTATTTACCGAATTCTTCATATTCTATAGTTTTGGATTTTGTTTTAACAATTTTACTTTTTATATGCAGATGAATGATGGAGGTATTACATGCTAATCTATTTTTCTAGCTTGAATTCAGGTAAGTAATATTTTCTATTATGATTTTGTTCGTTTGAGTTTTGACAAAAACAAATACAAAGAGATAAGTTGTATTAATTATCCTCATCACTTTTTCTCTAATTTTAGTTGTTGGTGGTGGAATTTTTTAATGATGTTGATACAGTATATTTGTTCTTGATGCTTATTTTTCGAGATTTTTTTTATTTTACTCATAAATTTAATTTTTTAAAAAAATTCATTAATATTTTTCGTAGTAACACTAGCACCAAGAATAATAGTGATACTTCTTGGTAAAATCTAAAAATGTAAAAAGAGTAATTAATTATTATTTTATTTGTTTGCTTTACACAAAAATAAAATATGTTTAAAAAATATAAGTATTTGATTTGAAATGAACATTTTTAAAATTATGATAGAAAAAATATGCAAGCTGAAATAGTGAAAGTATTTTATTGATTTGATTTGTTTTGTCTTTACTTATCATCATAGCAATATTAGATATATATTCGAAATTAAGATCGATTTGTTTAATAGTTGACATATAAATTATTCATATATTAAGGTAAAACTATTCTTATTGACATATTAGATTTTTGTATATGTGTTTGAATTTTATCTAAAATTGTTTTAATGTGTTTGTATAGATTAATTATATAAGTAATGTAATATGTACATGTTAATTTACTGTTTTACACAATTAAATAAATACATGTTGAATATGAATTTTGATACAAAAACAATTAACTATTGAGACTTCATATACTGATGAGTTAACTGTGAAATTTAATGAATTGTTTGAATAATATTAAATCAAAATTTCATTTTTCAATAGAAAATTATATTTCAAAATTAAGTAAGGTGATAAATTAGTAAGATATTAATTAAAAATGGCAAATTTATGACCGATGTACAAAAAGAAGGTGGGTAGATGTATGGTGAGGATATTAAAGTTTAATTTAAAAATAAAATAAAGTAAATAAATGCTATTCAAAAATATTATTAAAAAATTTAGATATTTTAAGAATTATGAAAATAAATAATAAAAAGGACATATATAAGGAATAAGAATTTATGATGTATTAAAGAAAAGTAATGGATAATTATATTAAGTTAAGTGACATGGGGGTTTGGGTCACAGATGACAAAAGAATTTTAAAATGAGGTGTAGGTGACACAAGTCTTAATTATTAGGTGTTGGTGATAATTACTTTATTATGGATTAAGAAAGTTGGAAAAGTTTGAAAATAACCCATAAGTTTTTAAATTTACACTTTGATTCAAATGTTAGCCTATATAACAGAAAACGGAGGAAAAAAGACGCCTTTCTCTTTTTTTTCACCCATTGTTGTTTTCTCTCGCTTAGCGATTTTTGTTGTTCATTGTTGCTGCTGCTTCATTCATCATCATCTGCTTTATTATCATCTTCTTCTACTTCATTATCATCTTCATCTTGTTCTTGTTCACCATTTATTGTTGTTGTTGTTACCGCTACTGTTGCTATTTGACCAATTTCTTAGGTCAAATTTTATTTCGAACATCACTTTCCACTTTGGCATTACTTCATAGGAGACGTTGGTAAGTCAAATTATGATTTTTAGTTGAATTTGTCATCTGGGTAACTGCTATTGTGTTGTTGTTTTCCAATAATGGATAAAACCCAATCATGAATCTAACATAAGATCCATCTGTTTAAACAGATAAATTATCTGTTGCGACAGATGAGACATTTGTTTCAACCGAAGACTGATATGTTAGATTCATGTTTAAATAGATGGGTCATCTGTTGCAATATTTGACATATCTATTGCAACAGATTAGTTATCTGTTGCAACAAAACCTGAACTAGATTCCAACATCTGTTACAACAGACTAATAACCTGTTGCAATGATAAGTCATCTGTCGCAACAGGTTAATTATCTATTGCAATTGTCACTCATTTGTTGGAATCAACTTTAAAGGTAATTTAGTTATAACATCAATCTCAATAGGCACTTTATCTGTTGCAGCAAATATTCAGGAGCGTAATATGAATCCCAACAGGTAAGAATCTGTTGCGACTCATCACTTACCTATTCCAACAGATAAGCATCTGTTGGGATTTATTCACGGCACTATGAAATCACTATAAACTATTTTTAACAAATGACTTTATTTAGGTACCACTAATGGAGGGACCAATAACAATAGGGGTGGATTGTCATGGTCAATGGGTCGAGACGAGCAATCGATATGTATGGCATTGGAAGGAGGGTGAAATGATAGAGACGATAGCTATGACAGTCCAAAGTGATATTTTGTATGATGATTTTGTAAACTTAATCATCAGCTTTTGTGGACTGAATTGTCAACCGAAAGAATTCGCCATCAGCTACATGCACAGCTCCTTTGAAAATCAGTGGGTACTGCCTTTCAAGATAACCGATCAGGTTCAGTTGTGTGCTTATCTAAGTGATTCAACCTGGCAGGTGTTAAGGGTGTACATAGTTGAAAAGATGAGAGAGAATGAGAATCAGAACGTAGAAGAAGAAGAAGAAAAAGAAGACTTCTTTGATGATAGGTTGGATGATCTAGACATGAATATTTTAGATGATTATCAAACATTTACGCCTGTTGATGCGAAAAATACGATGTGTAGTTTTTCTCAATTGACATAGTCTGGAAATCTTAAAGATGACGGGACCGGCTTTTTATTGGAATGTCATTCAAGGACAAGAATGAACTATCTAAAACTTTGTTTATTTCTTGCTGAAAAAAGATTTCAGAATAAAGAAGGTGATTAATTTGAGCAGTGTCTTTTGCTTCAAATCTGCTAATTTGAACTGCAAGTGGTGGTAGAGAGCGGTGAAGTACGCAAGTTCTAACAGATTCGTCATTCATAAACATTAAAAGCATCACACATGTAGTTCGGAGCACATCTCTGACCCAAATCCTCACGCCACGGTAAAGGTCCTCAGTGAATATTTCAGGAGTAGTTTCCCCGATGGCAAAGGCCCTTCAACAAGGCTTATGACCAATCAACTCCTTATGGATTTGGGTGTCTTGGTCAGTTATTGGAAGGTATATACGACCATGGGGATTGCCAAGGACCTGGTTAGGGGGACACTCGAGCATGGGTATGAAGTCTTAGATGCTTACCGTTACATGATTGAGTCCACAAATCCCAAAAGTAAGACGACATTGCATCTGGATTAAAATGGATGGTTCAAGTATTTTTTTGTATCCTATGGTGCCTGGATTCAAGGTTTTGACATTTGAGAGAAGGCATAGCCGTTGACGGTACCTTTTTGAGAAGCAGGTGTAATGGAGTTCTGCTAGCGGTGATGGCGCAGTATGCGGAGAATCACATCTTTCCTATCGCTATTTGTGTAGCAGACAAGGAATGTGATGCCTCTTATGGATTTTTTTTGAACAACTGCGACGCTGCGTCGAAGATACCGAAGAGTTGTGTTTTGTATCGGATAGGAATAGATTGGTTCACTTTTCTTCACTTCAGCTTACTTTGGTTGTTGCATCAGGCATCTTGGAGAGAATATTTGAAGCAACTATCACAACGAAAGGGTCGTCACCCTTTTTTATAGAGTAGCTAAAGCATATAGTATAGAGGACTTTTAGACCATTTCAATCAAATAGCGGATGTGAATCCCAATGTAGCAGAATTTCTCGCACGTGTCGGTTTTGACAGATGGAGTTGGGTATTCTATCCAGTAAATAGCTACATTCTTATGAATTTAATGTCTTGTTTGATTTACAAGTTTAGTATGATGTCGTACTAAGTGATTCTTTTCTATAGGTACAATATTATGACATCAAACATAGCTGTATCAGTAAATTCATTGTTTGGCGATGAAAGAGAATTTTCCATCAAGGCTATGTTTGAAAAAATAAGCGAAAAGTATAGCAATTTTTTTAAAGAAAGGCGTGTGCAGTTCAAGTGCCCAGAAAAAGGACCCGATTTGTTCTATGCAGTTCAAGTGCCCAGAAAAAGGACCCGATTTGTTCTCAAAATCGAAAAGAAAATATCAGCGAACATCAATTTGGGGAATAAGTTATTCTCTCATAAAATAGCAGATTACAAATTCCGTATCACTGGTCAAGGTGATGCTGCCACGGTTGATCTTCAAACATGATCTTGTACGTGTAAAGTTTTTGACTTGGACAAAATACCTTGTCCACATGCTATGGCAGCCCTTCGAGCTCAATAAGGCTATAAATATGGAACTGAACTTTACGAGCACTCCTCTCAATATTATTCGATAAAAAAAATATGAAATGACATATAGTGGGCATATAACTCCGGTGCCTCCCGAAGAATCTTGGGTTGTTCCAGTAGAGCTTATGGGGAGATTAATACCTCCTTCATATATTGACTCGAGCACTATCAAATCGGGAAGAAATCCATATAAAAGGAGGCGTAGAGTTGGAGAATCATTTTCATCAAGAAGAAACAAGTGCTCCATATGTAAGTGCGCTGGCCACAAAAGAACTACATGCCCGAATCATAATCCACCATGATCGTTATAATTGCAGAAACTTGTGTTATTGTTTGTTTGTTTGTTGCAGACTTTTATATATTTAACTCATTGTTTTGAATCTAATGTTATCATTTATTATATATAAAATGTCTTTTTTTAAAAAAAAAATAACTTGTGCATCAATAAAAAGAGGCAAAACATGAACTAAATAATACAACAGACCACAATTATTCTCAACAGTTGCACAAACAACTGGAATGCTTTCCTCCAATAGATGACAAATCTGTCGAAACAGATGGATAATCTGTTGAAACCCAACAGATGGCCAATCGGTTCTAACACATGGTCCATCTATTGAAAGAACTCAAAAGCCAAAATTACTACTGCTACTGGATTCGACATTGCCTCCTACCGTCGACATGTTAACATGTATTAGATTAGAAGAAATAGACAGAATGAAAATTGAATAAGAATTAAAATGCCAAAGTCTGACTAAAAGTAAATTTTTCATTAAACGAAAAATAAAATACATTAGGTATAGATCCGATATAGGAAAATTAAAATACATACGCTAAAACAAAAAACACATTCTAATTAGTATTATCTTCATCATTATCATTAATGACCGCCGGCCAATCAACTCGCAGCAGCAGGGCTCTCATCATCCTCTGCACTCTTTGAACATTTTCGCTTTCACAACGACCAACTGGCTCTGCAGGTCATTAACCTGCCTTTGAAGTTTCCGCACTGTATCACGTAGAATAGCAATATCCGAAAAAGGATCAATCATATCTAGAACACGCATGAATTGATAAATGTAAAGAAAAAAGTCCAAAATGTAATACAACGTATACGACCAATTGGTAAATTTACACTAGAAATAAACTTACCTCAACGAGAAAGGAATATACTCTTTGAAGAGAAGTGGTTGAAGATGTCACACGAAAGGAAAAAATGCAAGAAATAAATAGAGTTGAATGAAGATTAAGGAGGGACCTATTTATAGAGGATTGAATCTGGACGTGTCAGGCCAAAAGGCAAGACTATTCAGCTCCATTGTTTTAATTACATTCAAACTAGTGGCATTTTGTTTTTTATGAAAATTCGTGACTTTTTATTTTACATTAATTACTTCTCACCTTTTCATAGCAGTTTGAGACTCGATAAAAACCGTTATTATTGAGCTGTTGCAACAGATCTTCCAGCATTTTTGACAGATTTAGCATCTGTTGCAACAGATGGATTGAATGTACAATAGACGGCTGTCAAAATAGATTTACCATCTGTTGCAATAGATGGTTTGTATATGCAACAGATAAGACATCTGATGCAACTTATATATTATCTGTTGCGACAGATGGACATTATACGTTGGAGGAGATGTTTTGATATCTTCTAACAACTAATTCATCAGTTTTAATTTCAACAGATGGAGTATTCAGTTCATTAGCAGTTTTGAATGTGTTAGATAAAAAGTCGCGACTCTTCACCTCTTTTTAATAGTCCCTCCGTTTCGTATTAGTTGGGCCTTATGGGCTTGGTATACCAATTAATAAAAATATAAATTAGGTGATTATTTTACCTAATTGGCCTTATTAATTATGATTTGAAAGTATAAATGTGAATAATATACTTTATGTAGTGATTTACTAATAAAGGTAATCATGGAAGAATATAATAAAATTCTCTTGACTTTATAAATAGGAAAACTAAATTGAAACAAACATTTTTAGCAAGAAGTAATCACATGTGTGTAGATGAATAAAAAAAAAGTCTGGTCTATCGCAACAGATTTGCCATCTGTTGCAACATATGGATTATCTGTTGTGATAGATGGACCATATATTAAAGGAGATATTTTGATTTCTTCCAACAGCTGATTCGTCAGTTGCAACAGATGGAGATTTTGATTCATCAACAGTTTTGAATGTATTAAGATAAAAAATCACGACTCTTCACACCTCCATTTTAATAGCCATACCATTCGTGCAGATGAATAAACAACACTGTCTGATATGTCCTGATGGAGTAGAAAGAATAAGATGCGTGCAATGGATCCCATTTTCATGCATGCAAGTTATGTATATTATTGATCAGGCTACCAAGAAGACACATATAAAGTGCTATAATTTTGTGAATGCAGTTTTTTACCGATTAGACACAGATCCTTCAAACAAGATCCTGCATTGTACAGTTTAGTTTGATAGGTGTGAAATGATAAATCCGAAAGGTTCTAAGACGGTGGTGTTGATACCCCATTACAATCATGCTCGTGTTTTTGTGTCAAGTTTGGGGAAGGGTTCAGATTTTTGGCGGTAGTGTAAATATCCAATAGTGATTGGACCAGTTTTAATAGCACAATGGACTTCTTGAAAGGCCTCCAAAGCCTCGCAATGCAGCAAACAACGATAAAACCAATAGACATTCTCCTCGTCCAAATTTATATGGATGGATTGGTGAAGGAGACTTTTTTACAGCAAAAGGTGCTTGGGAGAATACCTGTGTACGTAGGGGGAGGTGGAGAAGGCCATATATTATTTCAGACCTTGTTTAAGAGAAAACATAGGGTAGGAAGGAAAGTGTAGCGAAATTGACCAATGAAATCTCATGAGAAACGAAAAACTGCATGAGCTTCAAATGTGGAAGTGTATCAAAATATAAAAATCCATCAGTCGAAGAAAAAAAAGAAGAATGGTCAATAGGACTGTAGATAGACACTTTGCTTGAGAATGAAACTAGCGAGCGTGGCCTCAATGAAGACTCTCACAAAGTGCAGGACAAGAACTCCAAGGAAAAAGCTTCGCGAGTACGGAAGGTGGTAAGATTATCGGTCAAAATTGAAACCTACATATCAATTCAGACCGACAATCTTACCACCTTTCATTCTCGCAAAGCTGCTTCCTTAGAGTTCTAGTCCTGTATTTTATGGGTCTTCGTTGAGGCCGCGCTCTCTAGTTGCAGTCTCTAGCAAAGTGACCAGCTCAATTCCTCTTGACCATTTTTCTTTTTCTTCAACGACTGATGGATTTTCATTTTTGGATACACTTTCACATTCGCATCTCATCCAGTTTTTTCATTTTTCATGTCAATTTCATAAGCTAATTTTGCTATACTTTCCTTCCGACCCTGTGTATCCTCTTAAACAAAGACTGAGATGATATATGGCCTTCTCAACCTCCCTCTTCCCACACAGGTTTTCTCCCAAACACCTTCTGCTGTATAATAGTCTCCTCCAACAACCTATCCATATAAATTTAGACCAGGGAAATTTCTATTAGATCCCTTGTTGTTTGTTGCAGTGCGAGGCTTCGAAGGCCTTTCAACAAGTTCATTGCACCAATAAAACCGGTCCAATCACTATTGGATATTTACACTGCTGCTAAAAAGTTGAACCCTTCCCCAAACTTGACATAAGAATATGAGCATAAATCATCGTTAAATTGTAATGGGACATCGACACCACCGTCTTGGTCCCTCAGCCTTACCAGTTCGAACCTAACAATCTTAACTGTAAAATGCCATATCTTATTTGAAGGATTAATTCCTAATAGGTCAAGAACAAACATTCATAAAATCAGTGTACTGGATGTGTGTTTTCATGATAGGTTGATCAGTAATACATACCTCCCATATATGAAGTGGTTCCATCTGCAAGCAACTTATTCCTCTAAACCCATCTTTACTTTAGCCTTTAATTCTGGCTTGGCAAAAGTGGATCCAATTTCACTTTCTTTTGTCTGCAAATAAGAGAAATACATTTGATGTCAAACAAGTGAAGAGCAAAAAGAACATTACAAAAGGGTAACACAAAATTGAGTGAATCAACAGATGACCAATTTGATACAATAGATTACCCATCTGTTCAATAGATGAGGCATCGTTGGAAAGGATGGATGACATGTTACAACAAATAGGTCATCTGTTGGAATAAATCAAACCATCCTTGCTACTGGTTTGATTTTTTCAAACAGTTGCTCCGTCTGTTCCAACAGCTGATTCATCAGTTGCAACTATTGATGAAACTGTTGCAACACCACCACCACCAACATCAACAATAAAGAAATAAACAAAACAACACCATATGTTCTAACACCATCAACAACACAAATATCATATGTTCCAACACAACCACCACCCCCAATAACAAAACCACCAAATTACCAAACAAAAGACATAAAAAAAACTATACTGACAGCAAAGCTTTTTATGTTTTCCCAACAGATGACTTTTTTTTGCATATTTTAATAAAAACAACGGTTCATTCATTCAAGACTTAAAAGTCACCTTTTCTTTAATTTTCTCAATAAATAGGAAACTAGTAATGGGTAAATCATTAATAGCAACAGCTGTAAATATCTAATTTAAATGACATACAAAGAAGAATACGGGATGAAAAGAGCAACAGTGAACCATACCCGCAATGTCAAAAAAGCAAATAGATCAGAACATCCAGTTAAGTCGAGAAAATATATTAATTGGTTGAGATCCTAAAGGTTCCTCATCCGAAAGAAGAGAGAAAAGAGAGGAAAAAAATAAATAACAAAGATAATTGAGAATAAAGAAGAGTGATGAGTTGAGTCTAGACTACTTTATGGCTGAAGGAGAGAGAGTTCTAGATATGGTGGGTTTTAAATATTCATTAATAACTTTTGAGGGGCACGAGGAGATGGTGACATTAAAAAAACCAGATAAGACTACTCACTCAGGAGATTTTTGAGTTATCCAAGTAGTATTGAGTAATATTTTTTACCGCCTTAGTATTTTAACTATTTTATCTCAGACAGAAAATACCTAAGTTGCTTTATAAAAAAAGGATCTAAAAATATTTAAGTGCAACAGATGACTTAATCTGTTTGATAGTTTACAATAGATTCGTGATCTGTCGTAACAAATGACGTAATCTGTTTGACAGTTTACAACAAATGCGTAATATATTGCAACAGATTACCTAATCTGTTTGATTTGATCCAACAAAAAAGACATCTGTTGCAACAGGTTGAACATTTGTTTATATATAATTTTAATAGATTTATATGTTAGACAAATACCTTAATTGAATGTGAATTCTTATAGGGTCAATTACAACTTTAATTGAGTCTTTTGACAATTGGATGATGAGACTGTATTGTGTTTCTCTCGACCAGAGTCGTCGATCGATCACTCTAAGCCAAACTGATTCTTACTACCTCATATATTAGACTAATACCTTGATTGATTAATCTAGGAGTAGGGTACTAATACCTTAATTGAATAATCTGGGACTAGGGGTGAGTTCTCATAGGGTCAACTACAACTTCAATTAAGTCTTTTGGCAATTGCATGATGATTTGGTACTGCGTTCCTCTCGACAAGAGTCATCGATCTATCACCTTTAGCCGAACCGATTCTTACTACCTCATATGTTCAACTAATACCTTAATTGATTAATCTAGGACTAAGGGTGAGTTATCATAATGTCAACTACAATTGATGACAATACTATTTGATAATTTACAACAGATGGGTAATCTGTTGCAATATATGACTTAATCTATTTGATAACTTACAACAGATGGGTAATCTATCGCAACAGATGACGGGTAATCTATCGCAACAGATGACTTAATCTGTTTGATAGTTTACAATAGATTCGTGATCTGTCACAACAAATAACGTAGTCTATTTGATAGTTTGCAACAAATGCATAATATATTGCAACAGATTACCTAATCTGTTTGATTTGATCCAACAAAAAAGACATCTGTTGCAACAGGTTGAACATTTGTTTATATATAATTTTAATAGAGTTTATATGTTAGACAAATACCTTAATTGAATGTGAATTCTTATAGGGTCAATTACAACTTCAATTGAGTCTTTTGACAATTGCATGATGAGATGGTACTGCGTTCCTCTCGACCAAAGTCGTTGATCGATAACTCTGAGCTGAACTGATTCTTACTACCTCATATGTTAGATTAATACCTTAATTGATTAATCTAGGACTAGGGTACTAATACCCTAATTGAATAATTTGAGACTCGGGGTGAGTTCTTATAGGATCAACTACAACTTCAATTGAGTCTTTTGGCAATTGCATGATGAGACGGTACTGCGTTTCTCCCGACAAGAGTTGTCGATCGATCACTCTGAGCCGAACCGATTCTTACTACCTCATATGTTCAACGAATACCTTAATTGATTAATCTAGGACTAGGGGTGAGTTCTCATAATGTCAAATACAATAGATGACAACGCCTATTTGATAATTTATAATAGATGGGTAATCTATTGCAACATATGACTTAATCCATTTAATAATTTACAATAGATGGGTAATCTGTCGTAATAGATGACTTAATCTATTTGATAGTTTACAACAGTTTCATGATCTGTCATAACAAATTACATAATTTGTTTGATAGTTTACAACAGATACGTAATATGTTACAACAGATAACATAATCTGTTTGATTTGATATAATAAAAAATACATCTGTTACAGCAGGTTGAACATTTTCTTATATATAATTCAATTGAGTTCATATGTTAGACTAATACCTTAATCGAATATGAGTTCTCATAGGGTCAACTACAACTTTAATTGAGTCTTTTAGCAATTGCATGATGAGACGGTACTGCGTTCCTCCTGAACAGAGTAGTCGATCGATAACTCTGAGCCAAACTGATTCTTACTACCTCATATGTTAGACTAATACCTTAATTGACTAATCTAGGACTAGGGTACTAATACCTTGATTGAATAATCTGGGACTAGGGGTGAGTTCTCATAGGGTAAACTATCGATTACTCTAGGACTAGGGGTGAGTTCTCATAGGGTGATCCACAACAGATGGCAGTGCCTATTTGATAATTTACAATATATGGGTAAATTATTGCGACATATGACAATCCATTTAATAATTTACAATAGATGGGTAATCTATCACAATAGATGACTTAATCTGTTTGATAATTTACAATAGATTCGTAATCTGTTGTTACCTAATCTGATTGATAATTTACAACAGATGAGAAATCTGACGCAACATGTTGAACATTTATTTTTTACAATTTCAATTGAGATCATATGTTAGACTAATAGTACCTAAATTGATTAATCTAGGACCAACAGTGAGTTTTCACAGGGTCAACTAGAGTACTCGATCAACTACAACTTTAATTGTTTTATACAATTTCAATTGAATTACCCTTTTGGCAATTACATGATAAGAGGGTTAAAAATTACACACATATTTTATGATTTTAAAAATAATTAAGATCAATTTAGACCAAATTAACATTTTCAAAACTACTTGTCATTCTTTTTCAAAATACAAATCAACCTATACAAAATGTTTCATCATTTCAAATCTCGAGGTCTCACTCTTTTTCTCTCATTCTCACTCAACAATACAGTACAGACAATAACTACTCAACAAATTTGCTCAACCCTCCACAACAGATCATTTTTCTTCTCATTTCCAAGCATATAGGTGTTATTTTTGACTTTATTTTTGCTTGTATCAGTCGTTTTCTTTTTCTTCGTAGGCAACAAAGTTCGATAAGAGCTCTATATTTGTTATTTTTTTTTAAAAAATAAGGACTTTTAAGTTAATGATGAAAAATAAAAGTTTTAGTTGTATAATCTTCAAGAATGGATTTGCACTTTTGAGTTTTGATGGTAAAATCATAGAAAGAACTCGAGAAATCCCTAGTTTCCATCGCTGTGTTTCATTGACTGTCGTGGTATTATTGGATAGTATTTGTGGTGTTGGTGGTGGTGATGGTGGTGGTGATGGTGTTTGTGGTCGTTGTGGTGGCACTGGTGGTGGCATTAATAGGTGGTTTTTGTGGTTGTTGTCGGTGGTGTCAGTATTCATGGTGTTTATTTGTTTGTTGGCATTGGTTGGTGGTGTTTGTGGTGGTGGCTGTTAGTGTGTCGGTATTTGTGATATTTGTAATATATTTTTTAAAATCTATGCATACATCAATTGTAATGTAATTTTTGTTTTTCTTTGTCTGTAGGTAAAACATGTCTTCCAAAAGAAAAGAAAGTAAAAGTGGATCAACGTCTGGCCACTAAAAAAAAGGCTACAGTACAGAGGGATTAAGAGGAGCTTCCCGAACAATCTCAGTCAGAGAAAAGTGAAGCTGAGGAGAAATGTGAAAACAATGTTGACGAAGGTGGACAAGGGTCCGTAGATGGTGATGAAGAAAATGAAAGTGAGAAATAGGAGGAATTGGAGAGTGAGAAAGAGAAAAAGGACGATCATCAACATGATGATGATGGATCACCGATGGTGTGTGAATTAATATCAACATCCCACCATGATCCTGTCAAAACTTTATATATGGACAGGTTTCAAGTTGCGATGCCGATAAATGACCCAGAAGGAAAACAAATAACTGGTCAAATTGTACTTAAATGTCAGATGGGGAAAATTTTTGAACATTTTATGAAAATTATGAAGCACGAAAACATAGGCGAACTTCTTAAGAAGAGCTGCTTTGGATGCTTTATTGAGCTGCATGAGGACCCCTCTACCTGTATCCGTTTTCCGATAATGATGGTATATGGTCTTCTCAAGTGCAGGATCAAGTACGCGGGGGATGATAAGGATTCAGAGGAGGAGGCAAAAAGAAGATGGATGAAATTTGGATCAATTACTGTGGCATGCCCATTTGTTTTGGCTTGCAAAAGTTTGGCATAGTGACGAGCTTGAGATGCCATTGTCCAAAAGGACCACCACCCCGCAAAAGATCCAAGTCAAGAAAATGCAAGGAAAAAATAGATGGGTTGTTTGACATTGCTCGACGTGGCTACGAAGCATCAGATTTGTTGATAGATCTCGAGGATAAAACCATATCAGAGCAGTACAGGGAGCGATTCTGCTTAGTTTGGTTTGCCCATTCGGTTATATTGGCAAGAGACGTCAACAAGGTCATAAAAGATGATTTGTTGGCGCATGCTGAGGATTTTGATAAATTCAACAATTATCCTTGGGGATATGACAACTTCTACTTGACTGTCCAATATTTACTGAGAAAGCTATCCTCAGGGACGACCACATTATACGGCTTTTCTTGGGCTTTCATGGTAAAATTAATCACTAATTTTTCTCATCCATCAATTTATATTTAATATAGTTATTATGACTTTTTTTTGGCTTTCTTCCTGTTTACATTTCTTAAGCTTGGGAATTTGAAGTCATTCTTCCCCTTCGAAAGCAGTTAATGGATTATCCGGATGAGGTTTCTCATCCAAGGATATTTAGGTGGTTGGCTGCAAAGAACAACACTAATATTAAGGAGGTTGATTTCTTTAACCCTTCGAATGATGCAGTACATCTTCTTCAAGTAAAATAATTCTATTCAAAGATAAGAAAGATATTGAACAGATGTTATAATTGGTGCAACAGATGTTATATCTGATGCACCAGATGGGACATCTATTGCGACAGGGTATATCTTGCATCAGATTACCCGTCTGTTGCTTTGGTTCTCTGAACCCGACTCCTAAAAGATTAACCATCTACTACAATTATGCAACAGATGTGTAATCTTATATCATATTGTTCATGTATTGCGACGTACAAATCATCTGTTGCATAACAGATTACCCATCTTGTGCAACTGTTGCAATAGATGATTGATATTTTGCATCAGATTATCCATGTGTTACTCTGTTTCTCTGAGCCAAACTCAAATGAATTTTAACCATATATTGCAAACTATGCAACAGATGGATCTCTTTTTAAAAATGTAGCCCAACTGTGAAAATTATTATATTATATGATTTAAATGAATCTGTCTTTTTTTTCTTTTTTATAGGTTGTGCATCCATGGATCGTGCCTACTGAGGAGAAGTCGGTTATGACTTCTTATATTACTCTAGGTCATGTTGATACTATAGAAGACCCAACAATGGAGTTAATAAAGAAGGAATTGGCTGGAGCAACAGCCATAAGAAGAGCAGTTAGGCAAGGTTAGCATAATGTTGAGGCTCTTCAGGACAAACCTATTACTAAGGCAGATTCAGGTACTTCTTCTGGTGGAGTTGTTGGTGTTGGTGGAAGGCATGCTGATGCTGCTACCACTCGTGATGATTAGCATATTGATGCTCAAGAAAGTATAAATATGTTTGAAAATACCCTTTTTTCCCTTACACAGGTCCCTCTCACCCATCTTCACCCTCGTGTTCTCGTTACGAATTCGAAGAGTGCAAGGACAGACAGGATAAACTCTTTGAAAAAATAGAGGCTATCTTTAAAGATATCGAGGAATTCAAATCCAAGAGGTGTGTCATACCATCCAAGAAGGTGAGAAAGCAACACACTCCTACAGTATTGGTTAGGAGAAAGAAAAGACCAATTAGAGACGTACTCTCCGATCGAAAATTAAAAGAAATTGCAATTCTTCCCTCTCCAAAAGCTGTTGAAGTTCAGGGTCCAGTAAGGTGGACATATACGAGGAACTTGACGCCAAAGATAAGTGAGATCTATGACAGACCAAGAATGCCAAGCCAGGCATACCAGATTACCCCAGGCCTCCCTTTTACCCCCAAGACTTTCAGACTATGACTGATATGATTATGCCGTATGAGGATAAGGCAAATTTACTTTTCCTAACCTAGACCTTCTAATTTACCCCATAAAGAAGAAGCTACGGAACATATTTTACATTTGTTGCAACAGTTGGGTATACTGGTGCAACTGGTAGTGGTTCTGTTGCAACTTACTATCCATCTGTTGCATAAGTTGGTTTGATTGACCCTATAAAACAGATGGACCATCCGTTGCATTTCTACTATTACTAACCTATTTAAAAATTGACTTCTTATCTCACAGCATGTTGACATAATTCTCTGCCTCATGAGGAAAAGACAATTAACGTACCAGGAAGCTTATAACGTTGTGGATAGGATAGTGGACCTCGACTTTCGTAAGAAGCTCAAGAATAGATTCGATCAACTCAATGGGGAGGTGTTAACCCTTAGCGTGAGACTTGATTTTCTAGTTTCTACGTTGGTCTTAGATGAAGAAGAAATGATAAAATATGTTAGAGAGGACAGGCCAAATCCACACGACAAGAGCTGGATCGAGGCAAAAAGGACTCTTGCAGTCATTAGCGTGAACGCCATGCATTATCGGGATATTGAGATACTACTCGAGGAGGGAAAGATCAATGTTTATGATTCTTACGTACCTCTCGTCAATGATTTTGATCTTTTTCTCCTCGTGGAGACACTGATGGTGTTGTTGTCTTTCTTGTTGAGGTAGAGTAAACTGATAAATCATTTGCCAAAGGAAGTGTTGATAAAGACATCATGAGATTTCGAAGGTCGAAACAAGGGAATGATCCTTCCAAAAGATGATATCTCTAAAGCGAGCGACTCGGACGCTCTTGCATACATTGAATATTTTTTGACCGACACAGAAATGGCCGAGCCAACGACTTTTCTATGCGACAACGCTATGGAAAACCTGTAAGAGATCTGGACTTATGGGGTACTAACTGGACGCTTGAAACCTGTGTATATAGAAGAGCCTGTGAAATAGAAAATTTTAATTTAAAGTCACCCTTCACTTTATTACATGTACATGTAGTGGCAATAATTTTTTTCTGATGAAAGTTGAGTTTTTTATAATGCAATAGATTAGATTGTCAATTTGTTGTAAAATATATTTAATCCATTCTGGCAGATAGTTTATCTGTTGCAATAGGTTGGTCATCTATTGCATTACGCCGATGTTATTTTTATAAATAATCTAATAATCTAAGCCTAATCTGTTGCAACAATGGGAAGACTTGTTTGATAATTTCAAACACATGACCTAAATTTTACAACATATGCCTAAATCTTTTTGATATTTTCCAACAGTTACGCTTGAATATCCATGTGCTCGACAACACCAAACCAGTAGCAAAAACACACACCACCATAAAAATTTCAGCAATTAAGCTTGAATATCCATGTGCCCAACAACACCAAACCAGTAGCAATAACGACAACAATGTAGTATCCTTGCTCGATTTTATTTCTCTTCAAAAGCCTTGACTTTGTTCAACAAACCCCAGATTACACGATTTCCATGTGAAGTGTGTCGTTCTTCAAACTAATCAAAGTAATCGCATTCACCCAATTTCTATAAAAAAGAAAACACAAATTATAAAACAATTACAAGTCAATAATTAATAAACTAATTAAATATAAAAAATATTACCTTTGAAATCTTACAAGTAAAAAACCTACGACCCAGATTTTTTTGAGTCCAAGAAGTCTTTAACAGAGCTTCATGACTGCACTTACAATATCAAAAATCTTTATCACAAAAAATAGTGGAAGATGCGCTCGACATTGTCAAGCTCAGTTGGAAAAAATAAAAGAAATAATTTGAAGAATTTTGATAGATAAAAGAAGATGATAATGAAGAAGGATATTTGGAAATTTAGGATTAAATTTTAGGAGAAAGATGAATATATAAGACAATGGGGGAAAAAAATGACCTTGAGGGCCAAGTGAGGGCAAGTCAGCGAAATGTGCCAGACTGACACATTTGATGCCTATTTTATTTTACGTGTTTAAAATGAACACTGTCTACTTGATGCCTATATTATTTTAGGTGTTTGAACTGAACACCGTCGATGGGTTGCACCTTTTTTATTTCAATTCAATTCACTTTAACCTTTTTACACGTAGTGGCAATTTTTTATGTCCAACGAAAGTTGAATTTTTATAATGCAATAGATTCTCCATCCGTTGTAACAGTTATTCTACCTGTTCTGACATATAGTTTATCTGTTGCAATATGTTGGTTATCTGTTGCATTATCTCGATGTTTTTATCTAAGTCCATCTGTTGCAACAGTGAAAAGACCTGTTTGTTAAATTTCAATAAATCACCTACCTGTTGCAACATATGTCTAAATCTATTTGTTTTTTCTAATAGATGTGTCATCTGTTGCAAAAGATACATTATCTGTTGTAATATTTGAATCAAGTATTTCTTTTCAAGTAATAAGTTCAAATCTAAGGAATAAATAAAATTTGTAGACAAAATAAAATAAATTGAAGCCTTCATAAATTAGCTGAAATAAGTCAACGAATAAATGAAATGTAAAAAAGTTGTTATGGATACAGATCTCAACAAATCCATCAACAACAATTTAAGTATACTTCCAAGGATTGCTTTGGCAGGCTCAAGCTATAAAGATCTACTCAATATGGACAAGTTGTTCTTCATCTGGTGCTATGGAATTCGGCTTTGCTCGTCGTGGATCATTATTTTTGATAATGTACGGTTTCTGTGCTTTCTGTTCTCCGTATTTCCATAAAAAGAGTAGCATATTGTCAATGCTGTTCAACAGTAGCTTCTTCTACATCCACCTAGAAAGCCAGAATTAGTCAATGCTAATCACAGAGATACAACAAAACGGAAAAGGATAACTCATCTCTTCTAGCAAATCAAACAGGTCTTTCTCCCATTTTATATTATCCCAAACAGATTATATTTCTATTGCAATAATGAATCACTGTTGGGACAAATTTCTCCATGAGGAAGACCCTGTATGATAATTTCCAATAGATGAACCATCCGTTGTAACATATGAATCATCTGTTGCAGCAGATAGGTCGTCTGTTGGTACAAATAAAAGCAGTACGAAGAGCTGTTTGATTTTCTAAAACAGACGAGATATATGTTTATCTAGTGCAACAGGTTCGTCAACTGTTGCAACACATATATATCTGTTTGATAATTTTCAGCAGATGTGTCATCTGTTGAAACAAATATGTATCTATTTATTTTGTCTGTTGGAAGACAAATAATATATTCACATTTTTCAGCTCGTGCTGCGCTCCTTTGTACATTGTATATTGCTCAGTGAAACACATAGACAGAGAAATTGCAATTTTGCCTTTTTGTATGCTTGATAATGCCCTGGAAATCACTTTCCTTCTCCTCTTAGCCCTAATCTCTAATGAAGCAGATGAAAATAAAATTCTCATTGATGAAATGAGACCCCTCTTAGATGTCAATTCCTTTGCAGAAGTAGTTAATGCATTAATAGCATTAATCACTACATCATGTTTCGACCTGCAGTCTTGACATTTGTATGCAAAACATTCGCTGGGAGAGGCAAGATCTATATAACCAGTATGATCATACTCATAATGGTTTTCTTTAAATACTATAAGAGGAACATCATTAGCACCAACAACAACACCACTACCACCACCAATAGCTCCATCACCACTAAGACCATCAACAACAAGCCCACCCTCTAAAATTATTTTTCTTATAATGGTTGTTGCTCCAAACAATTTTATTTTTATTCTGTCGATGACCTTAGGGTCCGATAAAGTTTGCACAGACCGTAAAGTAAGAAAAAATGATATCTTCAACTCTTGATTGGTCGGAACTAGCGACGGATGCACAATCTAACATAAATCATTACATATATTAGAATGATGATTAGATCATTCAAAAAAAATCATTAATTAAAATAAAAAAATAATTATAATTATACTTACTGTATCCTTCAGAGGGTTTAAGAGATCAAGAAATTTTATATTTTTATCAGTTTTGGCCGACAACCATCTTAAGATTCTTGGACCGGAAACTCCTTCCTGGTAGTTCACTTGTTGTCTTAAATAAGGAATGACTTTAAACGCCCAAACCTATAAAATAATGCCAATAAATCAAAACTATTATTGAGTGAAAAAAATAAATGATATCATAATAGAAGAAAGAAACATTTACCATGAAAGTCCATGGGAAGCCATATAAGTTGACTGTCTTTGGCGCTAACGGAGTCAACAAATATTTAACAGTCATTTTGAAGGTTTCATACCCCAAAGGATAGCTGTTAAATGCCTCAAGATCCTCAGAGAGCTTTATTAAATCGAGACTTATGTTGTTGTTAACGTCTCTCACCCAAAGAATATTATGTACAAACCAAACCAAGCACAATGACTACTTGTGCTTCTTTGAAAGCCCTTTACCTTTCAACGCTTCTATCAAATTTTTATTTTTGAAGCTTGGACCAACAATGGATACCAGGTCGTCACGATCACACGACCTGCCTTTGCCCTTTTTGGGCGTGCGGGGTGCTTTTTTGGGTTAGAATAGGTATAACTTGAGAAGGAGGATAACATTTAAGTCCAGTAACTATGACAAACTCCTTCCAACCAAAACAAACAGGCATAACACAGTAATTTATCCACACCTCATCTATTTTATCTTTGTTTTCATACATAAACCTACGCTTGAGAAGTTCATATACCATTTTCATTTGGAAACGAGCATTGTTATCCTCGGGAAAATTAAGATATTTCCCAAAGCAGCTGTCCCTAAAATAAGCATCCAATTTTTGTTCTCGAAGTATTTTTCTAAAGGCGTCGAAAGATGTTCCCATGGCTGACTTAACCACGAAATCACCCGTTAAATCTGTGGCACCATCGCACTGCATTCTCACAAGATAACGATCAATGCTAAAGGCTTTGACCAACTTTTTGGTGGAAGGGCTATTAGCATCTGCATCATCTCTTTTAAAATATTCCTCCTCCCCGTGTTCATCATATGCTGCTCCCGATTGAGATTACGCTTGTAAAGAAAGCTCATAGAGTGGTGGATGTAGCCTAGCTGCTTCACTTGTTCTTTTACTTGGACTTCATTCGGTTTCTGTTCTTTTGGTAACCATATTATCTAAAATTAACAGGACCATAAAATAATATATTATTATTGATTAATGCATCGCTAAAAAAGGATAACAGTAAATCAAACAAGCAAAACAGTAAAATAACAGTTGCAACAGATGCACCAGGTAGTATATCTGTTGCAGCATATAACCAAACTGTTGCAGCGGATGAGTAATCTGTTGTAACAATGCAATACATATCACTCATCTTTTATGACAGATAAATGGTCTGTGCAACAGATCACACAACTATTGTGACATCATCTGTTGTAATATATGAGTGATCTGTTGGAATAGTTAAATAATCCATAGCAACGACTGAGTAATTTTTTGAGATAATACAAAACATATCACTCATCTGTTGAGAAAGATGAATGGTTTGTGCGACAGATCACACATCTATTGCAATATATGAGTGATTTATCAGAGAAATTAACTAATCTGCAGCAACGACTGAGTAATCTATTTTGACAATACAAAAAATATCACTCATCTGTTAAGAAAGATAAATGGTCTGTGCAATAGGTCACACATCTGTTGCAACACATGAGTGATCTGTTGGAACAGTTATCAATGGTCAATATTATTTAGATTTCTTCCAACATAGGATCGTCTATCATGGCAGATGAATGATCAGTTAAAAAAATCAAGTCTTGGACATTTCCTGTAGGAAGAGTTGATAGGATTTTATCCAACAGGAGGTTCATCTGTTGCATCAAATCATTAATCTGATGGTTCTTCCATTACACTAGATGGTTAATTAGTTGCATCAGATTTTTTATCCGATGCTTAATCTGTTGCAACATATGATAAAGATGTTGCATAAGATAGTTAATCTGTTGCATCAGATTATTAATCTATTGCATCAGAATTGTAATCTGATGGTTCCTCTGGTGAATCGGATGGTTGATCTGTTGCATCATATGATAAATCTGTTGCATCATATAGTTAATATGTTGCACCAGATAGGTAATCTGTCGGAGGAAATAGAAAATAGTAGCACGATTTTGTTCAACACAAAAACAGCAATTTCACCATTTTTACCAAGAACAAGAACAGAACAAATCAACCCAAATTATCGTTTTATTTTTATAAACACAAACAACAAAAATCAAACTTCAAAAAAATGAACAAACAACAAAGTATCATAATTCACTTCGAAAAGAGAAGAGAAGAAATACCAGAAATTAGGGTTTTATTCAGACCGCATTTCAAATTAATGCAGCAAATATTGAAATTGTTAACTAATACTATAAGAGAAGTTGGCTCAAGTTCCTCGTTTTCTTCAAAACTAAAAAGGCCATAAATTTCTTTGAAACAAGAAAAGGAACGATGAAGAATTCAAAGCTATTGTGGCCGAAGAGCAAGACTGTCACGCCAATTGAAGGTTGAAGTCTAAAAGGAAGTCGAAGCCTAACTATTTGTAGTCGGATGTTGAAGTCGTCGAGGATTGAAATGAGAAATTTGCAGAACAGTTGGTTGGGAGAGAGTTGAGAGATGTTGTCGAGAGAGGGATGAGAGACAGGTTGATTTGAATTGAAGAGGGGAACTCGAAGCCCAACTATTTCTCGCTGGAGGTAGAAGTCGCCGGGGGTTGAAGGGAGAAAAGAGGGAAACTCGAAGCCCAACTATTTGTCACCGGAGGTAGAATTCGTCGGGGGTTGAAGGGAGAAATTTTGCAGAACTATTGGTTGGGAGAGAGTTGAGAGAAACTATCGAGAGAGAGGAGAGGGTGGTTGATTTGGATTGAAGAGGGGTGTGGGTTCGGTTGATTTATATTTTTGAAAAGATTAGAAAGTTTTAAAATATTAATCAAGTCCACAATTAACTTAATCAAGTTTCCTAATGAGGTTTGATCCTACCTGTTGATCAATGTCACCAATCCTTCATTCAAGACTTAAAAGACACCTTTCCTTCAATTTTCTCAAGTGACATGCTAATTAAAAGTTAAATATTAATATTATAATCGTTATGTATTATTCAAAATTTATACTACTTCCCTCTTCTCAAAAGAGCTGGCATGTTTACGTGCGAAAGCAAGCCTGAACATTACGGTTATCAAAAGAAAATAATTGACATTTTTACTAAAAATATTTGTCTCAAAATAATTGTCAGTTTAAAAGATCAGAAAATAATTAACTATTTTTTGTCAACTCTACCTTATCATTAACTATTCTAAAATTAATGAAGGTCAAAAAATTAATAAGCAATATATCAATCAAATCACATTTTAATTAATTATTCTTTTAAAATTATGCACTCTTAATTCTGCTAATTATTTTAGAAAGGAGGAAAAAATGTATAACAATTAATCAACTTTATGTCTTTATCCATTTGTTAAAATATTTTTTGTTTTACAATAAACATAACATATATTGTTTTTACTCATACAGATTTAGTTAGAGGTGAGGAAAGGGGAGGGTATTAACAACCTAATATTTTTTGGTTGTGGTGCTATAATAAAGTGAAATATGAAACTTAAATTTTTTTGCAATTACATAATTATTTTTTTCGTATAATTTAGTTGGGGGTTTGGTTTGGGGGGGGGGGGGGGGGGGGCGGGGTGTGTGTGTGTTAGAATTTTTATCTTATCTTTTAGTTTTAAAAATTAAGATTAGAGTGGGGATGGAGGTGGAGGTGGGGGTATAATATTTTTTTTTTTTTCAAATTTCATTTAAAAATAATATGATAGTTAAATTTTTTTAAATAATGCGAGTAATATGATTTAATATGGCCGAATGAGATATTTTAATATTATCCGCGCATCGCACGGGTACATATACTAATTAAGTATACATAAAAGACCTATTTACTTTCAAGAAAATATTTTTTGCGTACCAAAGACATCCTACATGTACAATGTTTTTGAACTTCTATAAAATTATCTTTATGAAAATTTGATTCCACCATTAATGAAATATGTTATGCACCAATTTTTTTTTTTTAGAAAAGGATGGTTGCAATAATGTAAAACATGGAGTCCTATTTTTTTATATTTTTCACCCGATATTTGATATTTACGTTGGAATTCGAATAAAGTGTACTACTTTCATGTGATATATCATTTTACACGTCAGTGTGAGAAATGGGTAATAAACTTGTGAAGGAGAAAGAAAGAAACAGAAATACTCCCCAAAACAACTATAATATGATGTGAAAGGTAGCTTTAGAATCATATGCGGTGGGCTATACTACTTTATTTTCTTTCCTTTTCCACCATCTTGACAATTTTCTTACATCTTCCTCCTATTTTGTTTTCTAAAAGTAATTTTATACAAAACTCATTCATCCACGTTTTCTAAATTCTGTACACAAAAAATGTAATTAAGACAAAATAGTGGAAAAGATTTGAGTGCAAAGTCTGTAATTGTGGACCACTACAATTGTCTTTGAAATTTATGTAAAAAAATTAGGAGATTTTTACTGTGCGACGTCTCTAACGAAAGGTGGGTTGATGAGGACGGGTTAATCATGATTGATAGGTATTTAGGCAAATAAATTTTTAAAATTGAAGTGTACGTAAGTTGATCTAATAAGACATCTTAGCCCCCTAAACGTCCTAGTCCCGCTTATTCTGTTAAGAAATCATCCTATCGCATCTCGTACTGTTAAAAATGTCCAATCTTGTTACACAGTATTAGATATACATGATATCTTAGAAGAGAGTGAAGAGCTTCACAAAACATAATTTTTGTTTAATTTATGTTAGCCTTATTGGGAGGCTCTTGTTACATCACTCCAAAAGGATAAGACACAATTCTATTTGGACGGTGGATGTGTTCCTCAGCTATTGACTTGTTCCATGATATCTTAGATGAGGCACATAGCTTACTTTTATTTTTTCATCATCATGCAATGGACAATTCAAAAAATAAATTCATGGATGTCTAAGTCCAACGTAAATAATAAGTTTCATGGATTGAAATCACGATATATTATATTATTCATAAGTAATTTGAAAATGATATACAAGAGATATATCACTAGATTATTTTCTTTTATCAAATTACAAGTAATTGCGTGAACAATTTTGTCTTTATTTTTCATTAAAAATAAGGGTAAGTAAATGAGGAGATAAACTACCTCATTAGAAGAAAAAGATACACCCAGTAGAAGCAGACAAAATAAATCTCACAAAATAATATTTCATATTAATTATGTGTTCCTCCACTTTTCAACATACATCATCTACACCCCAATGCCACAGCCTCCATCACCACACATGTACCAATCACGTCATCTCTACCTCCTATAGTATTTATTTGAATTATATGCAAATATATTTAAGATAATATTTATTGCTTACATGAAGATATAGAGACAAAATCTGCATATATTTACTTTTTCCGGACCTCATTTTGAAGGGTTAAGTTTGAGACGTTATTACCCCTTGTTATACATTAGAAAATAAGTACAACTCCAACCTATTTTATAAAGAGAAAATACATTTTTCCTCTTAACTTGTAGTCAAAATTTATTTTAGCATTTAAACTTAACTTATAATTATTGACCCCCCTTAACAACTTTCAACTGAATTTTTTACCAGCTTAATTGCTGACGTGACAAATTTTTTAAAAATCAACTCGTAAATAGCTTAAAAACGTGAAAAAGTGGAGTCGACCTTTTAAATTTTATAAATTTTCTTTCTTCATATATATATATATATATATATATAAATAATAGTAATAATAAGAAAACATCTTCTTCATCTTCTTCAACTCCGCCCATCATTCCCCTCACCCCCACCCCCACCCCCAACACATCGTTATAACATTGAATTTAATTTTTTCTTCTTTCCAACAATGAATCAAAATATTTGTCAATTCCTTATTAATTTTGATTGTTAAAAACGTTGAGGGAGTTAGAATTGAAGGTTGAAATAATATTTTAATGAAGGAAAAATCTTAAATTGATTTGAGATTTTGTGTATTGATATGTTTTTGTGATCATGTACTTGTATTTAGTCCATTGTTGGATTTACTCAAGTTAATTCAAATCAATTTTTCATTTGATGAAGAAACAAAATTCATTGAAAAGCTTGCAATAATGGAGAAAGAAAGAGGAACGGAAAAAAGGGTATGCTGAAGAATAAGAATAAGGAGTCTGGGTGAGGTGGGAGCTGTGAAGAAGAAGGAAGGAGGAGCGGTCTGCTGGAGAAAAAAAAAGAAGGAATTGGGGTGGGGGTGGGGGTGGGCGTGGGGTGGGGCGCTGTGAAGAAGAAGGAACGGGTGGGTGGGTGGGGGTCTATATATATAGAGAGAGAGACAAATATTATATATATATATATATATATATATATATATATATATATATATATATATATATATATATATATATATATATATATATATATTTTTTTTTTTAAATATATAAAAAGTATGTGTATGGTATTACTTTTTATTTTTTAAATTATAATTTCTAACATGACAATGATATGACATTGATGTGGCAATGACTAGACGCGTGTGTAGTGCACTCTTCATTGTGAAAGTAAGATTTTGATTTTGAGGTTGAAATTAATTCACTTAAAAGTTGTTAAGAGAGGTAAATAATTACCCAATTAATTTAGGATCTAAAATAAATTTTGCTCATAAGTTTAGGGGGATTTGATGTATTTTTTCTTTTATAAAAGAGAACAACTTTCATGAAAAATGAAGAATAAAATTAGGCATAAAGTTCCAAACATCCTTTGCTAGTGTTTATCTGTCTTGGGATGTGACAAGTTAGTTAAAAGTTCTGAAGAAAATACCATAACATAGGCTGCTGCATAAGAACTGACTCAGAAAATTTGTAGCCGATAAAAATTATGGGTAATAACAAAAAATGACACTTTAAATTAAATTATTTTTATAAAAATAACTATAAAATTTAAATTTTACTTTCTAGTCATTTTAATTTATTGACTTGTTTTATACCGTCTAGTCATTTCAATTTACTGTTTTGTTCTATACTGTTTCTACACTTCTTCTATACAGTTTCTATACAAATTTTATACATAAAAATATTCTATACAAAAGTTATACAGTTTTGATATACAATTTATATAATAACTGTATATTTTTTTTACACGTTTTATACAATAATTATATAATTTTCATGCACTTTATATCTATATATATATTATATTTTTTATACATATGCATATTTGATAGAACTATACAATTTCTATACATATATCTTATAGAGATACATATTCTATTTAACAATTATATCATTTTTATATAATTTAATTATTATTTCTAAACAATAAAAAAAAGCAAAATATTTGATCAGTTAAAAAGTTTATAGCAAAAAAAATTAAAATATTTTTAAAAGGACCGAATTGCCCAATTTGAATATTGTACGTATTGTCTATAGACTGTAGTATTGTATATGAACTGTATATGAATTACGTGGGCCAAAATGACCCAAATTGGAAAAGAATAGGAAATGACCATAAAGTGACATTTTTTTACCCGACTAGACATTAAATGTCTATATGCCCAAACTTAAGCTATTATTTTTTAAAAAGGCTACACAATGTTCTTTTTCCTAAAAATTTCTCATTCTTTTCTAATTATGAAATATCTTTAAAAAATAGACTATTTTAAAACAATGACAAAGTTATTAGGAGAAAATAACTAGTACTTTTACAGAGTAACACAAATTTTTAAGAAAATTAGCTTTTTCAGAAAGTATTTTTTTAGAAATTAACTTTTCAAAAGATATTCATTTTTTTTTTTTAATTCAAAGTGAAAAAAGATATTCATAGAAACACTAGTTACTGCTTAAAATACTTTTAAAATTTATTGATCAGATACAAATTATTTTTCACAGAAATACTTTGATTAGGTGTAGAAGCATAATTTCACGTGTTACAACAATTGCAATTTCATGTGTGTGTTTGAGCGAGAGGATAGAAAATGAAACAGTGTTAAATGGATGGACAAGAAAAGTTGGACAAGATTTTGTATAATCTAGAAGATTTGGTGAAAATGATAAAAATGACCCCTTACCATTGAGGGTAGATTTAAGTAATTTTCTAGAAGAGAATAGCGAAGCAGTATAAGGAGTGAAAGAAGGATTTGCATATGATGTTCATCGATTTCGAGAAGGTTTAGGACAAAGTACCTAGAGAAATTTTGTGGAGGTGCTTGGAGATTAGAGGTGAGCCCGTAGCGTACACTAGATCAATTCAGGACATGTATGATGGAGCGAAGAAACGTGTGGGGATGGTCGGAGGAGATTTAGAGCACTTTGATGTTTTCATAGGATCGCATCAGGGGTCGATTCTTAATTCGTTTTTATTTCTCTTGGTAATGAATGCATTGACGTGACGTATTCAAGGAAAGGTGCCTTAGTGTATGTTATTTGCTGATGATATAGTGCTAATTGACGAGACTCGGGGAGAAATTAATGATAAGTTAGAGGTTTGGAGACAAATCCTTGAGCAGGACCAAGAAAGAGTACTTGAAATGTAAGTTTAGCGATTTGATGTATGAGGCGGGCGTGGTAGTGAAGTTGGACTCTCAGGCCCTTTGGAAGAGATAGTTTCAACTATCTTAGGCCTATGATTTAGGGGAATGAGGAGATTGACGAGGACGTCATGCACCCTATTGGTGTAGGGTGGTTGAAATGGAGGATCGCTTCAGAAGTCTTGTGTGATAAAAAGGTGTCTCTTAAACTTAAAGGTAAGTTCTACAGAGTAACAGTCCGACCGGCTATGTTGTATGGAACAGAGTGCTGACCGGTTAAGAACTCGCACATTCAAAAGTTGAAGGTGGAGGAGATAAAGATATCGCAATGGATATATGAACATACAGAGTGACAGTCCAACTAGCTATGTTGTATGGAGCGGAGTGTTGACCGGTTAAGAACTTTCACATCCAAAAGTTGAAGGTGGCAGAGATAAGAATATTGCGATTGATGTATAGACCTATAGAGTGGCGATTCGACCGGCTACGTTGTGGAATGGAGTATTGTCCGGTTAAAAACTCCCACATCTACTAGTTTAAGGTGGCGAAGATACGGATGTTGCGATGGATGCATAGACTTACTAGAAGAGATAGGGCTAGAAATGAGATTATTCGAGAGAAGATGAGAGCAATTTTGACAGAAGACAAGATGCGAAAAGTTAGGTTGAGATGGTTTTGGGATGTGATGATGAGGTACCCGGATGCTTCAGTACGGAGCTGTGAGAGACTGACTGGCTATGGATGTTTCATGCGGGGTAGAGATAGACTAAAAAAATATTAGAGGGAGGTGATTAGGCATGACATGAAACTATTGCAGCTTATAGAGGACATGACCCTTGATAGTAAAGTGTGAAGGATGCGGATTAGGAGAGAGGGTAAGTGGATAAAAGTGTGTCCTTACTAATAGGGTGAAGTTTTTTTTGTAGTTGTGCCTATAGTCAAAGTATTACACATGTGTCTTATATTTTCTTGTTTGTAGTGTTTTGGTGTTGTTGGTAATTCCGGATAGATAGTTTATAATATTAATCTATGGGTGACTTATTTCTTGTTGTTATAATGTATTTGCATTACAGTCAATGTCTATCAAGATCTAGTTGATATCTATCAGGATTTGAAGTATCTGTCTTTCAGTCAGAAACTAGGAGTATTTTTCTCTATTAATAGACGGGTTTGGTTTATTGTATTCTCAATCTGATGATATCTCATCCTTCAAGATAAATAAAAAAGCCTCCCTTTTTCTCTCTCTATTTATTGTTGTTCTTAATTATACTTCATAACACGTTATGAGAACGAGACTCTGTCAAACAGATGAAATTATTAATCTAAAGGTAATTTCAAGGTTAGTAATTCCTTATGTTATCTGTCTTTTGTTACTAATAATATAATTATTGTTAGATTTGAGAAAAAATAATTTGTTTGGAACCATTTATGTTTTAAATTTATTCCTTAAGAACAATATTATCAAAAAAGATGATAATATGTTGGGTTTAAGTCGCATCAATTTATGCCTAAGACACCTTTATATGGTTAAGACGTTGAGTTTGAATCTCAATGCACCATATTAATGATATTATGATGGATAAGGCAAAATAATGTATTTTTAATGAAAAGACATGAAATATGTCCCATTAAATATTCTTCATTCCATGAAGTGAATGTGGTAGCAATATATGATAAATATGAAATAGGACAACTTACTTTATTCTTGAAGTGTATGTAATAGCAGTGCATAATATGTCTGAAAAAAGACAAGTGATTGAATGCACGAATATTCACGTGGAGGGACAATATGATAATGATCATCAAAAGTGATGATATTTTCGCACACGTATTATGATCATAAGATATGTTAGAGAAAAATTCTTTACATCATATGTATGCCTCGATTTGCTCTTGAAGTAGCAAAATCTTTAAAGAGGTTATAAGCTATCATAATTTGATAGGCTTAAGGCACGATTGTATTTCATTCTTGGACAATGAGAAGCTTATTAATGAAAACGTGCACTTGATTATGATGGTATCATAACTCATCTCCGAAAGAGGCAAAATAGTTGAGAAGAGTTATTTTGAAATCTACTTCTGAAGTAGTAAATCTGAAATTAATTCATGTAATAGTAAATCTGAAATTTAATAAAGCAAAAAAATACATGTCATAGTAAACTTGTTATAGCAAAAAAATACATGTCATAGCAAAAAAATACATGTCATAGTAAATCTGAAATTTTCAAAATGTTATGTCACACTGTGAATCGATACGAAATGATATATCATCAGTATCTTTGATACAATATTGACGCAATATTGTGAAATATTACGAGGATCTAAATTCTATATTTATTTAAGTATGCTGACGTAGAAACATTTATCAAGTGACATGAAAGGGTGCATCTTGGTAAGTGAAAACTTATTTGATTTGCATTCCACACACTTGAAGATGTCACACATGAAATGTTGAATATTGTCACTTGACAAAATATATCTTACAAATACTACAAGGCCTGATATAGCCTTTTCAGTTAATTTGTTAAGCAAGGTACATTTCTGCTCATACGAGGAGACATCAAAATGAGATAAAATACATGAGTTTATTTTATTCTAAAGATTGCAGTCCCGATCTTATTGGTTATGCTGATGTTGGGTACTTATTTGACCCACATAAATCTCGTTCTCAAACATGCTATGTGTTCATACGTTGCCATATCTTGTAGATATACAAAGCAGTCTATCATAGCCACTTCATCGACTTATGCTGAGGTAATAACAATTCATGAAGCAAGCCGAGAATGTGTATGGTTGAGGTCGATGATACATCTCATTCGAGAAAAATATGATTTGAAATGCGGCAATGTACCCACAGTTTTATACAGAGATAATGTAGCATGCATATATAGTACATCTTAAGGGAGGATTCATAAAAGGAGAAAGAACGAAGCACACTTCATCAAATCGTTTCTATACATAAAATCCAAAAGAATGGTGATATTAACGTACAACAGATTCGTTCAAGTGGTAATGTGGCTGATGTATTCACCAAGTCTCCTTCAACTGCAACTTTCAAGAAGATGGTGCACAAGATCGGGATGCAAAGGTTCAAGGATGTTCTCATTAGGGAGAGTTGATATGTGTTGTCCTCTTTTTTCCTTACGAGATTTTGTCCCACTGGGTTTTCCTTGTAAAGTTTTTAATGAGACAACCTATATGTGTATTGTTAGAGATGTGTACTCTTTTTTCCTCACTAGATTTTTTTTTTCACTGGTTTTTTCTAGTACGGTTTTAACGAGATACATTATCTATCAATTAGACATTCAAGGGGGAGTGTTATAAATGTATTTACATTATAGTGAATGTCTATCAAGATCTAGTTGATATCTATCAGGATTTGAAGTATCTGTCTTTTAGTAAAAAACTAGGAGTATTTTTCCCTATACATAGAGGAATTTAGTTCATTGTATTCTCAATCTTATAATCTCTCATCCCTTAATAAAGAAGTCTCTTCTCCTTCTATTTATTCTTGTTGTTCTTACTTTATATTTCATAACACTTGTATCATTCTGTTATTTGTTTTTATGATTTTTGTTTGTTATATTGGTTTTTGTCCTGAGCTAGAGGTCTATCGAAAACAACTTCTCTACTTCATCTGGAGTAGTGGTATGAATTGCGTATACTTTATTCTCCCTAAATCTTCTGTTATGAAATTACACTAGATATGTTATTATTGTTGTTTTTACTTGAACAATTTCAATTTTACTTGATCAACAATTAATATATTTATGTATAGGCGGATATGGATTTTAGCTGAAGTATGATTATAGGTTGGGTTTTAATTTAAGTATAAATAACATAAAATCAACCCTTTTGGAAGTAATTACACTTTTTCTCACTTTTTAAATTACTTTACTCTCTCTCCCTATTAATATACATAGCATAACCGACATATACATAGCATTCTGTGTATATGTTGGGATTTTTATAATATGTTTAGGTAATTGGGATTTTTTATAATATTGGAAACATAAGTTGTGTATTTGTGTAATTTTTAGTTTTAATAAATTAGTTGATTTGAAATAGACCAACGAAAAATATCAGGGAATTAATAAATTTCTGAATATTAGTTTCAGGCATGTCGATTCAAAATATTAGATCATGAGAAACTTATTAGGAAGGGTTTAAATTTGGATCAACAAAATTAAGTCACGTAACAAATAACTATCTATTTATTTTATTTTAAGGAGACCGCTACAAATAGGATAAGTTTTAAGTTGAAAGGTTAACACTTTATCTGTTCGCTTTTACTTGTCGCTGTTTTTCTTTTTGAAGTCAACCTACATAAACTTTGTTTAAAATTTTATGATGTATAATTTAATAGTTAAATAAAATTTAGATGATCGAAAACTATACAAAAAATGTTAATAAGTTGCAATCTTTCTCATATTAATATGATGAAAAAATAATCTTAAAATATTTATCAAAGTTTATGCAGGTTGACCTAAAAAAGCAAAACAATGAAAAATAAAAGTGAAGGAACGAAGGATTTAAGACATTTTTGGCTTGAAAAATTAACGTTGACCCGAAAAATGAATGGAAGGTAATTATATTAAATATCATAATTTAAGAACATTTTAAACCCCTCTCCGTATCTTAAAATCAAAGTGAATATTGAAATAAATTTTATGGACAACCTTAGATGGTCACGGATAACTCAAATATAAAAAGATACTATTAGCTATACATTAGTACTAACTACCCTACATTTAGTGGAAAAAACTTTGAATCAATATGCTCTCAGCCTCCCCTTCACCAGAATCACCCTCGCTCCATCTTTGGGAACCGCCGGAACCACTTGAAATGATGTCAATCGAGCACCAGCCCCCCCATCCCTTCAACCAATCAGTTTCAAGGATAAACTCCTTAATAAAGAATGCTCGTTGAACAACTATTACAACTACAACTCTAGAGTGGGCAAAAGCCCCATTGGAGAAGAGGAAGCTAATGGTACTGTCGACTTATCGGAAGGAGACAAGGCTAACATACAATTACTTCAAATTGAAACTTCAAGATACGTGGAAGCCAACAGAACCCCTTATACTCATAGATCTGGGCAACGACTTCTACACTGCTAAATTCAGTAAACAAGAAAACATGGCAAGAGCACTACAAGGCGACCCTTGGTTTGTGACAGGCCATTTTCTATCAGTTAGGCAGTGGGAACCAAATTTTATTCCACAAGAAGCGATCCAAACCCACACCGCCATTTGGCTCCGACTATCCCAATTGCCAACATAATTCTATAATCAGTCCATTCTGGAATAGATCGGGTCAAAATTAGGCACCCTCCTCAAAATAGACACCTGCACATCCGCCACCCTTCGGGGTCAGTATGCTCGAATTTGCATCTAAGTCCCACTGGATACTCCACTAAAATCCCATGTAACCATTGGCACCCATCACCAAAAGGTTACCTACGAAGGGGAAGGTATCTTATGCACGGGTTGCGGAAGGCTGGGATATACAATTAGGAACTGTACCCACACCAGAGCCACTACGACGACGGAGTTAGAGGCCCCGACCACATCCACATCCACCACCAAAAGGCAGTCAAAGCCGAAGACTGGCAAGTGGTGTCTTTCCTTAGGAGGAGATCCTCACAGAAGCAGTACTCTCAGAATCACTACAACAAGAATTTACCAGGAGGAAAACACACTCAGGTAAGTGCCGCTATGGACGACTCAGGTATGCCCTTACCTCAACAACAACAACAACCCTTACCCCACGTCATTAATAACTCTAATACCGATTTGGAAAAGAATAAAAACATTTCTCATAAAATTGGGGAGCAAAAGCGAAAAGGGAAAATAGAATTGGGGCCCAGAAGCCAACAAGGCAACAAAACTGTTACCACTTACTCCAAGTGGGCCAACCCAATACCCATCAGCCCAAAACCCACCATTAAATACGTTGACCAGCCTCCATTTAATTTGGGCGGCTCTTGCCAGATCCCTCTCTTCTCTCTCACCAATGAGGCTTCAATGGAAGCCTCCGCCTCTACATCTTCTGCGGCGTTAACGATAGCCGAGACTAGAGCTAATGATCACCCTGAGAAGATTGATATGACAGACGTGGTCATGTCAATTAACTCCCTCTCAACTCCTTCTTTAACAACCCATTAATGCCATAATCACTCACTTACCAATCTAACGACTCCATTGAAGCCCCAAACCAAATGGCAAACCCAACGGCTTTATCCCCCCAACTCTCAAAGAACCAATGATCCTTGTGTCAGCACCTCATCCCCCCAACAGACTTCCAACGTCATGGGCGGAACTGACACTCATGGGGAAAACCATAACATATTGCATCATAGTGGGGGACCAACCAATTATTAGTGATCGAGGATACAACATGAATGTCCCAAATAATCAAGGAGAGAATGGACAAAATAGCCGAGGGACTGGATCAACAACTCTGGACTCAAACATGGCTACATGCGCAAATGCTAGGGTCCTTAAACAACATGAACTCCAACGAGTTCAACTCCCTAGCGAACCATATATTCAAAAGTCTACCATGCTACCCCAGCATTCCTTACCTCTGAGAACTGGAGACACTAACATTTGTCCCCTGGAACCCTCCAACTCCTTCAGTCTCAGCACCCCTGACCACTCTACATCCTGTGACCCCAACCATTCTGTCTCCCCCTCAGCCTCAAGTCGACAAAACAACAGTAGGCGTCCAAGAAGAAATAAAACCAACTATTCTAGCAGAACTTCAGCTAGCAAACCAGGAGATGGAGGAATTCTTGGCAACCTTCACGAAATCCAACGTCGACTACTTTATGCTCAAAAAACCCCTTTGGAAAGAATTCGTAGAGCACTGCAGCACAACTACTATAGTGCTCTGTCTACGGGTGATGAAAACTTTCAAGCTATATCCGAGGAGTATGTCGGAGGGAGTAAGTGCAGCAGTGCTCCTGAGCACTTATGTCACGTAGGGACAGACACAGAGAAAAGACAAGGGCAAGAGTCCAGTTCTCAACCACCCCCATCCTTGCTGAGACTGTGAATCTTATCATCTGGAATACGAGGTGTAAAAATAGCGCCAGTTTCAAATGCCAATGTGTTGCTCTAATCAAGACTCACAACCTTATCGTTTTAGTGCTACTTGAGACTAAAATGGTCGACCATAAGATTCTTGCTGAAATCTTCAAGTTTGATTCACATCTAGAGTCTAGTGCTGATGATATGAAAGGTGGTATTGTGGTAATATGGAAAGAGAATCTAGTCAAACTTCAAAACTTCTCCATCTCTCCTCAAGGATTCCACACCACTATTAAGGTAAATACCCATCCTAACACTTGTCTTTTCTCTGCTATTTATGCTAGCCCAGACCCTAGTATTCGAGCAACCCTGTGGGAGGAGTTGTGTCAAATCTCAACTACCTTCAAAGGGGATTGGCTGATAGGTGGTGACTTTAATGAAGTTCTCAGAGCTAATGAGAAATTAGGAGGGGCTCCTATCAATACCCGAAGGGTCAACTACCTCTGGGACTGCCTTAATAGATGAAATATGGTAGACCTTGGTTATAAAGGTTGCAAATACACTTGGACCAATAAAAGGCACCATAACAGGACTATCCTCATTCAGGAAAGACTGGATAGGTGTATGGCCAATACCTCCTGGATAAATTGCTTTCTAGAGGAAATAGTCACCCACCTATCCAGAACCAAATCTGACCACTGTTCTTTCCTTCTTACTCTAACTCCCAACAATCAAGGTTCCAACCCTAAGCCTTTCAGGTTTGAGCCTATGTGGTGTAACCACCATACCTTTCCAGACTTAGTCCATGAAAATTTCTCTCCTGACATCAGCCTCACCCAAGCCATCCACTCCTTCCAGACAAATGCTACCCTCTGGAACCACACTGTCTTTGGCAATCTCTTTAAAAAGCTTAGAACCATTACTGCTAGACTGGATGGACTGCAAAAGTCCAATCATTACCACTCTAGCACCTTCCTTCATAAATCAGAGAATTACCTTCTCTATGAGTATGAAGCCCTTCTGAAATGTGAAGAAGTCTTCTGGAAAACTAAATCCAGAATCAGTTGGCTCACTGATGGTGATGCTAACACTGATTTCTACTATGCAAGCATCATGCAAAGAAGGAGAAAGAACAAAATCACTGAACTTTTTGATGATGTCAGCCAAGTGGTCAGGTGGGAAGAACCCCTCACAAATCTCATTATACACTACTTCACCAAACTCTTCACCACTAGCCACAATCAGAGTGCCAATACCCACTTCAGTCCCAGCCATGCTAATAATGTTATTCAAGCTGAAGCCTACCAAATTATGGATGCTCCACTCAGAGAATCTGAAATCCACTTAGCCATCCAGGGTTTCAAGCCTCTCAAAGCACCTGGACCTGATGTGCTCCACCCTCTCTTCTACCAAAAGTTCTGGAATGAGGTGGGTCCCAAAGTCATCTCCTTTTGTAGGAATGTCTTCTCTACTTTTGAGATCCCTGCTATCCATAATACCACCCTCTTATACCTCATACCTAAATGTAGGAATGCCTCTAATCTAAGAAATTACAGACCCATTGGACTCTGTAATACTTCTTATAAAATCATCACCAAGATTATTGTTAACAGAATTAAGCCAATCCTCAAGGATATCATTAGTCCCTCCCAGGATAGCTTTCTTCCCAATAGAAGGGAAGCTGACCAGTCCATCATTATCCATGAATACATCACTCACTTTTATAAGATAAAGGGCAAACAAGCAAATATGATCCTAAAGATTGACCTGGAAAAAGCCTTTGATAAGCTCGAATGGTCCTTCATTAAAGATACTCTCATATTCTTTGGCTTCCCTCCTAACCTAAGCATGCTTATTATGTCCTGCATTAGATCATCTACCATGGCTATCCTTGTGAATGGTAGAAGAACTCTTTTCTTTAGCCCCACTAGAGGTAAAAGACAACGGGACCCGATTTTCCCTTACATCTTCATTATGTGTATGAAGAGGCTTTCTAGGGGCATAGAATCTGTTGTTAGGGATAGTCACTGGGATCCTATTAGTATTTCCACCAGTGGCCTAAAGCTGTCTCATCTCTTCTTTGCAAATGACCTAATCCTCCTAGACAAAGCTAGCACTAAAAGCTGCCATGCCATTACCAATATCCTGGCTACTTTCAGTCTTTTATCTGGTCAAACCATCAACCACGGCAAATCCAAAGTCATTTTCTCAAATAACTACCCCTCCTCCCACGCTAACTTATGCTCACACATTCTCAATATCCACCCCAACACTAACTTTGAAAAATGTCTGGGTTTCCCAATCTTTTACAGTAAACCCAAGAACTGTGACTTCCAATACCTCATTGACTTCATGAATGTCAAATTAGCTGGTTGGAAGACCAAATTCCTAAACATGACTGGTCAAGTTGTTTTATCCAAGGCCACTCTCAATGCCATTCCCACCCATACCATGGAATACATCAGACTACCCCACAAAATTACTGAATCCATCAACAAAACCCAAAGAGATTTTATTTGGGGCACTAGTGCTGGCCATAAAAAGCTTCACTTACTGAAGTGGGAAACCATCACGACCCATAAAAAAATGGAGGCCTTGGACTCTATGGAAGTGAACTCAGGAATAGAACAATGCATGCTAGCCTTTCCTGGAGGTTATTTCACAATCCTACTTCCCTTTGGAGTCAGGTACTTCTTCATAAGTACTACGACAATCAACATACCTCTCACCAAAAGAAGTTAACTTCTAGAACCTAGAACTGCATTAAAAGAGGTTGGCAGGACTGTTCCTTAAACATTAGATGGAGAGTTGGCAAAGACGACAAAATAAGCTTCTGGGGAGACACCTGGATTCCTTATCTACCTAGTCTCAGAAACATCATCCATGGTCCAGTGGCCTAGCACACCATAGACATTACTGTAAAAGATGTCTACAACAATGGCAACTGGGATTTCACCCAAATTCCCTTCTAATTCCCAACATCACTCTACAGAGCATCACCAGCATGGCCATGAGTAATGCTGCAAATACCTCTGACACTGCCATATAGAACTACACTCCTGATGCCAGATTTAACGCTCAGAGCATGTACTTTTTTCTCTCCAACCAGAATTATAAGGGGGACCTCCTTGGTACCCACGATTCCATATTTTCTAAAATCTAAAAAGCAAGCACTCTTAACAAGATTAAAACCTTCTTATAGCTACTAATCTATAAAAGGCTGCCCACTAGGAGTTACCTCAACCACATAGGCATTGAGGTTCCCACACAATGCTAGTTTTGTAACTTCAATATAAAAGACCTTTCCCATATATTCTTTAATTGTACCAATGCCACAAACTTTTGGGATGAAATCCTAGCAAAAAACAGCTACCAACCCTTTATAGGTTGGCAAAATATGGACAATTAGGAGGACACTTGGGCTCTTATATGCGGAAATCCTTTCAACAGCTAGCTAACCTGGGGCACACTCCTACCATATTATCTTTGGTCCATCTGGATGACTAAAAACAATAATAATTTCAATAGCAAGCATAGTTACACCAAAGTTAAGGAGGGCATTTCCATAGCCACTCAATATACTATGGCTTGCACAACTAATCATCAAGATAGGCTCCACTCGAATGTTGCTATCACCCTCAAATGGAATTCTCCAATCAGTAGGGAACGTAACCTCAATACTGATGGCTCTGCTATGGCCAACACAGGGCCTGGTGGACTGGGAGGAACCTTTAGGAATACGAATGGAGATTGGGTCCTTGGCTACTACCAGTACGTTCCGCACACCACCCCGGCTATGGCAGAACTTTTAGCCATCAGAGCAGGCGTGTTAATTGCAAAAGAGCATAACCTTCGTGCTTTTGAAATAGAAATAGACTCATGTGTAGTTATTACCATCTTAACCAATAACCATTCACCATATGCTAACATTGTTACTGAGTGCAGGTCATTAATGGAGAAGCAGAAAGCAGTGATACCAGCACAGATATACAGGGAGTAAAAATCAGCGGCAGATTACTTGGCGAAGGAGGGATCTAAGAAGGAGTACCAATCAAGGCCTACTTTATTACATTTTGCATCTATTTTTACGGCCGAAGTTGTAAATGATAACTATACTGGCAAATCCTTCACTCATTTTGTTAAACATTTAAACTTTAGCCCACAAGGCCGGGATGTGGTCTTGAACAATTGTATGCCTCCCACACCTGATGGGAGCTCCAACCCCCCGACCCTTCGTAATGATAAATTAATGAAATCACCTCTTCTTTACAAAAAAAAAACTACCCTACATTTGATTGACCAAAAGTAGCCCTTGTTTTTTCTTTACGGCTCCTTAAATCACTCTTCCAATCATAAATATAAAATTTAATCTGCCGGCCCTAAGATTAATTATGAACCTAAAATATAGGGAAAAATTGATAATTATGCTAATCAACACTTTTAACTTCTAGAGACTCATTCATCCAAAATAAAATTACAATAAAAAAAATAATCCAGTGCATTAAAGTTTCCGCTATGCACAAAGTTTCAAAAGGGTCTCACTACAATGGTGTATTGTACGCAATTTTACTTATACTTTAGTGCAATACAGACATCCCTTATTTCTGTTCTACTGCAACACTTTACCTTATTTTAGATGTGTCAAAATGAGCAAATTGAGTTGAATTCACAATAAAAAAGAAAAAAAACAAGAATTAGTAAACCGTACAAAGCACCTTGGTTCAGAGGCGCGTTGCAATTCTTTCTTCTTTTCGTTATAGTAATGCAATGCAAGAGCTCAAAATCCTGATTGTTTTTAATGATGAAAAGAGCTTTTAGTTTATGTGAAATTTATGATAGTCTCATGTGAGATTTTGAATGAGAGAAAAAAGTGAGTCCTCTTTCGGACATCCACCCTCTCAGTTGTTTTTATCCAATTGTCACTAATACTATTTGGCAACAGTATCAATTTTGCTATGAAGTTCGTAGCTAGTATTATTTTTTTGTATTGATTTAAACAAGGCAAAATTAGTTAGAATGGGCTGAATTAATTCGTACAAAGGATACTTAAACTGATATTGACTGAACTACAATGGGATAAACAATTGATCAATAACTCAAACCTTTTATTTCTTTCTTTTTTTCTTATAAAAAAACTAAGAAAATTTATGGATATTTTTAGAATCCTGTGATTTGAATAAATTCATACACATGCAAAGACAAAATGGGAGAAAGCTGAAGAAAGGATTTTTGTTCTGCAGTTTTCTTCTTTTAGCTCAATTGAGCATTTTGTTTTCTATATTACACCAACACTAGTGGTTTGCAATTTATATATAAGTAATTCCAACTCTCTTTTGAAATTATGTGATTAGCACATGATTTGTAACTAACTTCTAACAACTCAATAAATGCAGCAGTACATTTAACTACTTAAGCGTGTGCTGGCATCACTTGCCTACTTGATCTTCTTCTTCTTAATTCTTCTTCAATCTTTCTAACGTAAAACTCCCCCTCAAACTGGTGGGTGAAAGATGTCCAGAACCCCCAGTTTGGAAAGTAACTGATGATGATGTCCTGCTCCTAGTCTCTTTGTAAGAATATCTGCCAGTTGCAATGCAGAACTCAAGTACTGAGGTTCTCTAAAACCTGACTTTACCTTCTCTATGATAAAATGACAGTCTATATCAATATGTTTCGTTCTCTCATAAAAAATGGGATTACCAGCTATCTGAATAGCTGTATTTCTATCTAAAAATACCTTGACAGGTTCAGTAATATTAATATTTAGTTCTTTCAACAAACCAGTTAACCACATTAATTTTACAACCACTGCAGCCATACTCCTATACTCAGCTTATGCAGAACTTCTACTGATTGTTTATTACTTTTTGGACTTCCAAGATATCAAACAATCTCCTAACTAAACAACATAGCCTGTGACAGACCTCCTCGTATTAGGACAGGATACCCACTCAGAGTCACAAAAACCTGTTAGTTCAGTAATAGGTCCTTTTCTCAGGAAACCACCAAGACCAGGTGATCCTTTTATGTATCTTATCACTCTTAGGGCAGCTTCCCAATGTGACATCTTCGGTTGTTGCATAAATTGGCTCAAAATTTGTACACTGAAGCATATATGTAGCCTTGTGATGGTCAAGTAGATCAACTTACCAACTAACCTTTGATATGCTGCCTTATCAACTAGTTCAGGATCAGATGTATTACTCAAGTGTTGGTCATATTCCACACTAGTCAGCTTCTGTTGAAATTTTAGTGGGGTACTTACAGGCCTAGCTCCACTCAAGCCTGTGTTTGATAGCAACTGTAAAACATATTTTATTTGATTTAGTAGAATCCTATCTTTAGACTTCAACACTTCTATTCCCAAAAAATATCTCAGATCACCAAGGTCTTTCATACAACATTTATCAATTCTAAACTATTCCTAGTCAAGAGTAAATTATCAATATATACAAGAATGATTACCATATTGTCACGCCCCAAACTCCCATCGGGCCAGACTGGCACCCGAAGCCGAGAAGGCCCGAGAGAACCCGTTCAAATACCTGTACTTTCACTTACATGTCACCAAAAATTTGAACAACACTTCATTGCATATAGAAGGGTCTAATTACCTGTATCAGTACAACACGCACAAATATATATATATATATAATACTTGGCCGTCGGGGCCACCACATATACAAATATAACATCACCATATAAACTCCCATGACTTTACCCTTTCTTATGTCTACAAAGCCTTTAGGATATACATGACATAACTAGGGTCGGGACAAACCCCCGCCCACACATGACTCCTGTACAATAACAAAACATAAGTAACCGACTCGGAAAGCTCCGAAGCAAATTGGAGCTCACCAACAATAGCTGTATGACCTGGCTCTTATCTATGCTGTGAATGAGCTGAAGCACCTGTGCCTGCAACATGAAATGCAGGTCCCTCGTGAGGGACGTCAGTACGAAATATGTACTGAGTATGTAAAGCTGTAAATAATCATATGTGATATAGGGGATCAAGAAAATTAGACGCAAGTGAATAAATCATAATAGAAGTGAACCACACTTCATAAACACTTTTAGGATCATGTACATTATTATTAATCTGAATTGGGTTCTTGAATTCAAACACATTTGTGGAACGGTATACATTCGTTCATTTCATTCTTTACAATTATCGTTCGCCATTACCTCCTCCTCCCGAACCTCCAACCACCTAACAATAATCAATACTGTATCGTACTATGACCATTAGGCTGCCCCCGGTACATATCAACTGGGATCGACCCATGCTAGGCTTATGCCCCTGGGATACCACCCATAAACACATAAATAGGGATCGACCCATGCTAGGCTTATGCCCCTGGGATACCACCCACATATATATCAAGTAACACACATAAGAGATCTTTTCCATAACTTAGTTCAAAAGCTTTTGAGATTATTACATTAGTGTTCATGCCAATATAGTACCTTTGGAACAATGATACATCAATAGGAATCAAGTAATAGACCTTCTATACAATAACGATGTAATAAAGACTCATTGGTACATCAACAATGTGTTTCAGAATCATCAATATCACAACAATGAAATAAGAGCCTTTTGGTATATCAATGAAACATTTTGACACTTTATAGAATGGAAACAACTTCGTTGGTAATGTAGAACAATACATGTTTTTGGACAACCTCGAAATCTTACTTGATGGAACATTGGTGTTTTCATGCCAAAGAACATCGTTAGAGTATGCTTTACATACCTCGTTGTAGATTCGGATACCAATTCAACACAACTTCCCGCCTTCACAAATCACTTATCTACAATGAAATGTTTGGCATCTAGTATTAGCAACCCAACACCACAATTCTCTTCCATAATTCCATACAACCAATATTTGCAAAACATTCCAAAAACCAACTTGAACAATAGGTTTATGTGTATATATATATATATATATCATCATCATTTCAATACCACATCATCAATACCACATCATCACACCAAATCCCTTCACAATTCAACATAATCCAACATCATTTCCCAATCATCTTTCAACAACAATCACATAACATACTTCTTATGCTCACATGCATATATATATATATATATACATATCCATATAAATAACACCAACATAATTTACATCCTTACCATAAAATGGCCCTTTTGATTTCGAAGTCCTTTTGGCACAAATAAGGGGTGCTTCTCGAAGCCCTCGAGACGATGAACACAACTACGGAATCAATTTGGATTTTCTACGGTTGAATCACAAGATAATTGGAGTTAAACTTAGGCTAGGGTTTCTTATTTCTCAATGATTTGGATGATAAATGATGGGTATGAGGCTAAGTATATGTATATAATGACCAATTTTCGTCCATGAGGTGATGGAAAATGACCATATTGCCCTTAAAAGTTTAAGTAAATCCGAATCTGTCCATGGTGGACTGTTTTGACAGGTTAAAGTAAATCGGTCATAACTCTTTGCTCCGATATCGGATTTAGGTGAAATTGATATAGTTGGATAGATAATTCAAAGGGATTTCATTTTATATAAAGTAGGCCACCCAGTTCGTCCTGTACAAGGAGTTATGATCGTTTGATGTTGACCCTAAAAATCTGTTTTGAGAGGCTGAAGTAAAACGAGTATAACTCCTTACTCAGATGTTGGATTTGGATGAAACCAATTGCATTGGAAAGAGGACTCAAAGATATTACTTTTGATAGGTCGAAGCTCTCCCAGTTCATTATATTGATGGAGTTATGATCGTTCAAATTTGACCCAAAAAACTGGCAGGCCTCAGTAGTTTGTGTGCAGGAAATTTTCCTGCACATTTACTGTTCACAACATCCCGGCCACCGTTTTATAGTTTCGAACGTGCTCGATTATATTCGAAACTTATCCTTTTTTGGAAATCTTTATATCGTTGGAAAGATTATTCAATAACCTTCGTATGGAACCATCGACGAGCAAATTCCGGTATAAATAAAATAAAAAATTAATTCCATATAAATAAGACCAATACACGTACTTGAATACGCCAATACATGTACTTGAATACGGGGTGTTACACATATCTGTTCCATCCTTTTTGATAAAGAGAGAGTGATCATGTGTTCTTTGAGCATACCAAGCTAGTAAGAGTGCATCAGTGAGCTTGATATTCCATTGCCTTGAGGATTGTTTCAAGACATATAGTATTTTTGGAGTTTACAGACCTTATTTTCCCCCTACCTTTGTACCCCAAAGGCAACTCCATATAAATATTTTAATTTAAATCACCATAGAGAAAAGCATTGTTGACATCCATTTGATGAAGATCCTAACCATATGAAGCAGCAACAAAGATAATTGTTCTCATAGTGACCATTTTTGCCACAAGAGAAAAAGTTTCATGATAATCTAGTCCTTCCCTTTGTGTATACCCTTTAGCAACTAGCCTAGCTTTATATTTGTCCACCTCACCATTGGAGTTGTATTTAATCTTGTATACCCACTTAGATCCAACGTCTTTCATTCCTGGAGGTAAATTAAATATACACCAAGTGTTATTCTTTTCTAGTGCCTTGATCTTATCTTGCGTAGCAGAGATCTATCTGGAATCTTGAGAGGCCTTTTTGAAAGACTGAGGATCTATGATAGATGATAAAGCTCCAATATAGGATTGGTTAGAAAGAGATAAATGATCATAACACCGGTGATCAGTGAGTGAATAAAGACTAGTCTTCTTGGGAGCCACATAGTCCTTAATCCATATTGGTGGCTTGGAAGCTCTAGCTGTTTTTCTAGTAGTGCTGGGTACAACATTGGTGTCTCCGAAGATAGTGTCTTCTGATGCTTCAAACACATGATCTGTAGGACTGGAGTGCATGTTCTACCATTGCATCACCAGTAAATTGAATAGGGATAACTTCTTCTGCAACTTGAGGAGGAACAAGTAGAACTACTTCAGTAAAATCAATTGCAGGTAAGGATGCTGCAGGATCCACAAGAGGAGAATCATCATGATGAGTGTTTTCAACTGATGTAGGAACAATATTCTCTTGTTTAATTAGCACAGGACCTGCATCATTCACAAAAGGTGAGATCAAGGGCATAGGTATATCCTCCAGATTCTGCCTGAGCTTGAAGGGAAATATCTGCTCCCTGAATACCACATCCCTACTTATCAAAAGGGATTTATCATTAAGATTATACAATTTATAGCCCTTTTGTGTGGAAGAAAAAACAACCAAAATAGTTTTTCTTGCCCTGGCTGCAAATTTATCACCTCTTGGTTGAGTACTAGCAAAACATAAGCAGCCAAAAACTCTAATATGATCTAATTTGGGGCTTGGACCAAATAACATCTCAAAAGGTGTCTTACCTTAGAGTACTGCAGAGTGTAATCTATTGATTAGGTACACAGCTGTAGTAATGCAGTCTCCCCAAAATCTACTGGGGATATGAGATTGTAATTTTAAGGCTCTTCCCTTTTCTAAGATATCTCTATTCTTTCTTTCTACCACACCATTCTGTTGTGGTGTGTATGGACAACTACTCTGATGTATAATACCTGAATTAGACAATAAATCATGCATCTGACTAAATTTTTTAATACCACTACAATGCATCTGATGTATAATACCTGAAAAACTCAGTGCCATTATCAAATCTCAACATTTTAATTCCAACTCCAAATTGATTAGAAATTGTAGTAATAAAGTTTTTCAATACCACTACAACTTCCATTTTTGAATTCAACAAAGTTACCCAAGTGAATCTACTATAGTCATCTACACTGGTAAGAAAATAATGTTTCCTATCATGTGTAGGATGACTATGTGGACCTCAAACATCTAGATGAATTAACTGGAAAAGATTGGTAGATGCTGAATAGTTTGTGGGAAATTAAAGTCTGCATTGTTTTGCCAATGGACATATCATGCATTCTTCTGATATTGTTGATTTATCTTCCTTATGCTTTATCATTGGAAGTTGTTGCATAGTAGTGACTGATGGTTGGCCCAACCTCAAATGCCAAAGAGTACGATCTTCTTTACTTTTACCTTTTATAACTACTGGACCAACTATGGGAATAACATAATGCTTTAGAATATAGAGTCTTTCAGTCTCTTTACCAATTCCAATTACCTTCCCACCGGAGAGAGCCTGCATTACACACAGGTCAGGATAAAAAAACATTACACATTGTAGATCCTTGGTTAATTTGGACACAGACAAGAGATTAAACTTAAAGTCTGGGACGTGTAGGACATTTTTCATGGGATATCTGCCTTGCACAACTGCATCACCAATGTTCTTTATTTGTATTTATTTCCTGTAGGCACCTGTACTCTATTATATTCATCAATTTTAAGTGATCTGCACTCATTCAATTGGTTCTCACAATATGTTATATGATGGGAAGCACCCAAGTCTATGATCCATTCACCATGCTCTTTATTATTCTGCATAGTATTCATACCTGCAACTGCACTTTCCTTACTAGTGTCGATTGATTTGGATGCAATCATCTGTACTACTTGATCATATTGCTCCCTTGAGAAGTAACCACCTGGAAAATACAATTGATCACCAGCTTGACTACCTTTAACTTGTCTTTCTGTTGTGTCCCTTTTATCTTCTGTGATAACATTGTTAGCAAAAGGCTTGAATCCATATCCAGTGCCCTTCTTTTTGCTTTTAAAATCAGCAGGGAATCCTACTATCCTATAACAATTCTCTTTAATATGTCCTTTGTACCCACAATGTTCACAAACTATCCCTGATCTTTTTGACTGATATGAACCTCTTCCATAACTGCCCTGATAATTTTGAGCTCCTAACAGGTTTTGAGTTTGATAGTGTCTCCCTTGATTACCTTGACTATGATAGCTGTGATTTCGACCAGCCAACATTATCAAAGGTTCACTGTTTTTGTCAATAAGACCTAACTGTCTCTGGCTTTCTTCTTGAATCACCATTGCATAAGCTTGATTGACAGTAAGAATTGTACTATTGAGAAGAATCACTACCAAAAAATCCCTATTTTCCGACTGAAAAAAGTAGTCGGAAATTTCCAACTACTTCAGTCGAAAAATATACTTTTTTATTTTTATTTTTTATAAAATATTATTCCGATAGTATTTGTGACTTCCACAGTCAAAATGTATGGCGAGAAATTGCGAAAAATATATATTTCGACTACTGTAGTCGGAAGTAAAAATAATAAAATAAATATATTACTAAATATATAATCATGTCCTTATATGAAAATTAAATAATTAACATATAAATTATTAAATATTCATTTTCGACCATTGTAGTCGGAAATATAAATAATTAAATAAATATATTAATAAATATATAATTAGATACTTATACAAAAATTAAATAAATATTTAAATAAATAATTAAATATGTATTTCCGACTACTGTAGTCGGAAATATAAACAAATAAGTAAGTAAATTACTAATATATACTTAGAATGTTTGGCGAGAAATGTATATTCCGACTACTGTAGTCGGAAATAAAAATAATACAATAAATATATTACTAAATATATAATCATTTCCTTATATGAAAATTAAATAATCAATTATATAAATTATTAAATATTCAATTCCGACCAATGTAGTCAGAAATAAAAATAATTAAATAAATATATTATTTAATATATGATCAGACCCTTATACCGAAATTAATTAACTATTTAAACAAATTATAAAATATTTATTTTTGACTATTGTAGTCGAAAATATAAATAATTAAATAAATATATTATTAAATATATAATTAGACCCTTATACAAAAATTAAATAGCTATTTAAATAAATTATTAAATATGAATTTTTGACTACTCTAGTCGGAAAAGTTAAATAATTAATTTTATTAAAATAGGGACCGACTGAAGTAGTCGAAAATGTTATTATATAGGATATAACCCATCTCTCTCTAAACCACTTTCCCAATTCTCTCTCACTCTCTAACCCTCTCCTCTCTCTAAGCTAGGGCGACCACAACGACAACGACGATGGCATTGGTTGAGTGGTAACGGAGATGACAACGAAGGACCTGGTGGAGTCTTAACGACGCCGGAGACCACATAATTTCTAAGTTGGAAGCAGCCTTGAAGTGTGATTTGCCTCTAAGACAGATTTGCTTCTATTTATGATTTTCATTTCTAAGACAGATTTGCTTATATTTTCTTTAGTTATTCTTTAGAGACCAAAGAATATTGTTGCTTTTAATCTCAACAGGTAAGCCTCGTTGTCATTCTTAGAAGTCTTGTTCTCTATTTTTAATTTCTATCCAATTTTCTATAAAAAACTAATATGGAATTCGTACACTGAATTTCTGTTTTCTGGTTTTTGGAATTTCGTGCACTGATTTTCTAGTTTCTGGAATTTGCACAATAAATTATTGTTCAAATCCCTGAAGGTCTTGACTGTATGTATTTGCGTAATAGACTTCTCAACAATTGAAGACAAACACTGTTTTACGTGTGAAGTTCCTTATCTGATCTTGTTTACTGCTTGCTGTTGTGTTGCCATGTTATTTTGGTATGAATAAATGCATCTAAACATAGTACTATATGTTTGGAAAATATTTTGAATGTTAACGGTTTAACCCGATAACAGAACCGATAACAATCAATAACTGATAAACTGATAACAGATAAGCCTATATCTCAATGGTTCTGAATGGTTTATCTTTATTATAGATCGATAATTAATATGTCAAACCGATAAACTTTAAAACCGAACCGACCGATATGCAGCCCTATCTTCACTAATTCGAGGTAAAAATTTGTTCCATTTTCTACGTGGTCTATTTTTAGTACCTTTGATTGATAAGCAAACCCTAGTCTTCATTATTGTGTCATTTGTGGTACAAGATTTTACGGACGTGGTCATAGTAAAACCTCTTCAGTGTTTTCAACATGCGCTTTCTTTTTATTTTTTTCTTTAAAATTTTGTACCTCACCTGCTTGTTTCCCTTTTTACTTATCTTTTATCTTGTTTGTGAAGCTATAACATGGATGAAAAAATTATTCTTTTAAGTAAAATATTCTATTGTTGTTGGGTGCTTTACAATGTTGTATTGAACCTCTTAGTTTTCCGCTTGTGTCAACTGCATAGTAGCATCTCTAAACAACCCTATTATTGTTTTGTTTCTCTTGTTATTATTTTTGTTTCTCTTCTCTATTATTATTGTTGTCGTTCTTGTGTAGATGGAAAATGAAGATCGTACATGGATGTATAATAGACTTTATCCTAATCGTGCGGGGTTAAGAGAGGAATATAAAGCTGGGGTAGCTGGATTTATTGCTAAAGCAATGACACTTAATGATTTTATTATTGACGGGACAATTAGGTGTCCTTGTTGGAATTGCAAGTGTTGTAAGTTATTGAGTCCAGATGATGTTACATTACATCTTTATAGGAAGGGTTTTATGTTGAATTATACTGTGTGGACAGCTCATGGAGAGAGTAGTGCTGCCAATAATTTTTCTTTTCAGAATTATGTTGAAAGTTTAATAAGAGAGAATAATGTTGAAAGTTCACGATATAGTGAGATGGTCAGGGATACTTTTGGGACACACTCAGGGGCTCGAAAATGAACCAAATAATGAGGCTAAGCACTTTTATGAACAGTTAAAGGAAGATAGTCATCCTTTGTATGAAGGAGTAGTGCATTCTAAGTTATCTATTGTCGTTCGGTTACAGAGTATTAAGTCAGATTATTTAATTTATCAAAAGGGCATGAACTCTATCATTGGACTTAAGAATGAACTTAACCCAAATAAACTTGACTTACCCAAAGATTTCTACACAACAAAGAAGTTGGTTTCTAAGTTAGGACTTTCGTTAGAGAGGATTCACTGTTGCGAGAAAGGTTACATGTTTTTCTACAAGGAAGATGCAAATTTAGAACATTGTAAATTTTGTAATCAGCCTCGTTACAAGGAAGTCATACATGCCAAAGGGAAGAAAGTTCCTGTGAAGTTGATGCATTACTTATCCCTTATACCACGGTTAAAGAAGTTGTATGCATCAAGGAGCTCTGCCCCTTATATGAGATGGCACTATGAAAATAAAAGACCACCAGGTATTTTATGTCATCCGTCTGCTGGAGAAGCGTGGAAGCATTTTGATTGTGTGTATTCGGATTTTGCTAGTGAACTAAGAAACGTTAGGTTGGGATTATCTACTGATGGATTCACTCCATTTTCTGTCTCAGCTACACCATATTCATGTTGGTCGGTGTTTGTGACTCCTCATAATCTCCCGCTTGAAATGTGTATGACGAGTCAGTATATGTTTCTAACTTGCATTATTCCAGGTCTTTGCAATCCAAAAGTTTTGATTGATGTATATTTGCAGCCATTGATTGATGAGTTGAACTTATTATGGCATGAAGGTGTGGAAGCATATGATGTATCAATGAAACAAAACTTTAGATTGCGTGCTACTTAAATGTTGACTATAAATGACTTTTCTGCTTATGGAATGATGTCTGGGTGGTCGACTGCGGGCAAGTTAGCTTGCCCTTGTTGTATGAAAGACACAAAAACATTCACTTTGAAACATGGGGTTAAAAACTCATGGTTTGACTGTCACCGTCGATTCTTTCCAATGCAACATGAGTTTAGGAGAAATACTAGTGATTTTATGAAGAATAAGACTGATTTTGAGGAGCCACCGCCAATTTTATCACGAGAAGAAATTTGGGATAGAGTGAGGAATCTGCCTAAGGTAATAGAATCTCCACCATCCAGGATACCTGGTTATGGTGTTACACATAACTGGACTAAACGAAGCATATTTTGGGAGTTAGATTACTGGCAGGATAATCTTCTGCCTCATAATCTGGATCCCATGCATATTGAGATAAACTTCTTCGAAAACTTATTTAATACTGTGATGGATGTAAGTTACAAAACAAAAGATAACTTGAAGGCCAGGATGGACTTAAAGGAGTATTGTCGGTTCAGTGAGTTGTACCTGACATACTTAAGCAATAAGATTCAGAAGCCCAAGGCCAGTTACACATTCACTTTGGAGGATAGAACAGTGATTTGTGATTGGGTTAACAATTTGAAAATGCCAGATGGATATGCGTCAAATCTATCTAGGTGTGTTGACATGAAGGAAGAAAAGTTGACCTCTATAAAGAGCCATGACTGTCACATTTTCATGAAGTCATTGATGTCGATTGCATTCTGTGCGTTGCCCGATAGAATTTGGAAGCCCCTAACAGAGATAAGCTTATTTTTCAAAGATTTATGTTCTAACACATTAAGGGAGGAGAACCTATCTTTGATGGATATCAACATTCGCTTAACCTTAAACAAGTTGGCAAAAAATTTTCCTCCTATTTTTTTTATGTTATGGAGTATCTTTTAATTCACTATGTGCGAGAGACACGACTTGGATGGCCTGTTCAGTGTCGATGGATGTATCCCTTTGAGAGGTATTTACTTTTAATATTTACCTTCATATGTTTTAATTGAATATTATTTCATCTAACAGATCATACTATACAGGACTATTGGCAAATGTAAGCGGACCATAAAAAATAGATCCCGAATTGAGGGATCAATATGTGAGGCTTATTTGGCTAAAGAGACCTCTTATTTTTGTTCATCTTATTTTGAACATGATGTACCATGTATGAGAAACCGACCTAATAGGCATGATGATTGAGACAATACAAATCCTTCAGCACCACCATTTTCAATATTCAATCAACCAGGTAAAGGAAGTCTGAAAAGTTGTCCACTTCGATATTTGAATGAGGCGGAGCTTAAGTCAGCTACAATACATGTATTATTAAATTGTCCTGAGGTCCTGCCTTTTTATAAGTGAGTATATTTATATTAAGGACAATCATTCAAGGTCTATCTAAGATTTAACTAATAAAAGTCATAACTTTGTCGGACAGCTACTTCGTGGCTTTATACGGAGATGCTGCTGTTTATCCTATGTTTTCAGTGTGGTTTAGAGAATATGTAAGTGTAACTTAAATATTTAACACGATTTACTAGCAATGTTCAATCTCATGTATATTTAAATTCTAATGTTTTTGAACTTTTTATAGGTTCATAATCTACTTAATTATGACCCAAATGGTCAATTTTTACGTGATATAGCTTGGGGACCTGATGCTAAAGTCAAAAAGTTTTCTAAGTACTCTGTCAATGGGTACAGATTTCATACAGAAGAGTTCTCTAAGGGCAAGAAAATCAACAATAGTGGGGTTTGGGAGAAAGGTGATAGCAGTGTTGATTATTATGGTATGCTTCTTGAGATTTTAGAACTCGATTATCATGTTGGTTGGCCAAAGAAAAAAATGGTTCTATTTCGGTGTAAGTTGTATGATCCTATGCCTAGGTTAGGTACAAAGGTGCACCCTCAGTACAAATAGTTAAAATTAAGCGTACAAGGAAGTATGGACTCTATGATCCATTTTTCATTGCACAAAATGTGAAACAAGTGTATTACGCTCCTTATCCTTTAAAAAAGAATAAATTTGCATGGCGGGTAGTTATAAAAACAAAGTTTGTGGGTAGAGTTGTAGTGGAGGATGCATTAGATGTAGCATATCAAAATGACATTTCAAGTGCTGAAGAAAGGGTGGATAATGAATTAGCAGGTGAGTTGCAGCATAACGAAGGCCTATATGAAGAATTTGATCCTTTTGAACTTAGATTGAATGTTCATGATTAGAGAGAAGGAACATCCGAGACAAATGAAGAGGAATATCCAATTGATGAAAATGAAAAAAATGAGGAAGAGTGACTTGATGAAAATGAAACAAGTGATGAGGAAGAATCAATGAATGAATATGAAACAAGTGATGAGGAAAAATTGATGAATGAATATGAAACAAGCGACGAGGATTGAGTTGTTATTAATAGTAGTAATGTGTTGTAACAAGGTCTTGAATTGTATTTTAGCTGTTGTATTTTGCTATTTTTCTTGACAATATAATGTCGTTTCTTTGTTAACATTTGTAGTGCCAGTAACTATGCAACATGATTTGCTTGTCTTGTTGCATTTTCTTATTACACTGCACTCATCTGTATGCTTCTTCTATCTATATCATATGGAATCAGACTGCTTCCTCCTTATGTACAAGGTGAAAATGACTTACTTGAAACTATTATTTGTGCTAGACTTTTTCTGTATTTGTAATATATCACTACAGTGGGATCCAAACCTGTCATTTTAAAGTTGAGAAGTCAAAGCAAGAAGTTACTTTTGCTAGTGTGTATTACATAATAAACATATTTGTTCTGCAATATGGACTGTTAAAGGTATTTATTCTATATCAGCAAGTTGAATTTGTTATCTTTTTATGTGAAGAGTCAATGGTTGAATTTGCTCTGTATAATCAGTCCTTATATACAGCTAATTATTTTATATTGTGGTTCTTTTTTCCAGGTGCTTAATAAAGATAATCAATGAAATCAAAAGGTCTTGGTAAAGGACGACATAAGAAAGGTAAGAAAGGAACTGATAATCTTCCCGCAGGTCAATATACACCACCACCACCACCACCACCTGTTACCATAACTCTTCAACAAGCTACTACAAATATTCTTCCTCCTCCAAGGGATATTTCACTACCAAATGCATTTTTCATGTCCCCACCGCCCCACCAGTTCTAGCCCTCTTCTCCCCACAATAATCTGCATAGTATCTCTTCATCTGTACCTTCAATATCATCCACATCTAGCCTTTTAGGATTGAGAATTGGAGGTGATAGCACATCAACATCGCCATCCATTGATAGTGCTACAACGTCTAATGCTACAACAACTGCTTCCCAGATTCCAAAATTTAAAGAGGTAGTAGAATATAACGGCAACGACAGACTAATTATTGCCCCTGATGGCAGTAATGGGTAAGTAAACCTTATGTTTTTCTATAGTTTTTGAAATTTTTGAAAGATAAGATAATTTAATATAATTTTATTGCAGGTTCATTCCCGCATCTAGCGACGGACATATGATTATAGAAGCAATTAAACCATTTTACACGGAGTAGTGGGGTAGTTGTAACGAGATTAAACTCGACGTCAGAGTTCTTATGCGAAACTAGTTTGTGTTATAATCAAAATCAAAGAATTTAATATTTTAGTATGCTATCAATGATGAATTTACCTTTGTATCCGTCAATTCATTTCATGACATCAGATTAAATTATTTTGCAGACAAAGTGTGCATGAAATTATTGTCATGAAAATGAAATACAACGTATTTTCAAGTTTAAAGAAGCTCTACGGATCGAAGAACACTTATATGAGGCTCGGAGGTACTTGAAAATACTTGGTTGGCTGAATGTTGATGTGTGGGTCCAGTTCTTGGAAAAATGAGATACTCCTGAATTTAGGGTGAGGAGGGAACGGGAAAAGACAAATAGAGCATCTCAAATGGGTGGCTCATTGCACACAGGAGGTTCGATGAGTTTCGCTACCCACCGATGAAGACTGGTAATATTAGCTTAAATTTTTTATTTGTTCGATTTAGTTCAATGTTTTAAACCGTGATATTGTGAAGCCATGTGGGGCTCTTTCGATTCACTATTGTTGTTATCTTCTTGTTGTTGTTCATCTTGAAGTCTAGTGAATCCGTGTGTGGCCTATTTCGATTCACTAGCATTGTTGTTGGCATCTTGTTGCTCTTGTTGTTGCTTGTTTCTTTTGTTGTGAACTTGATCTTGTATCACACTGCCTAATGGTTTTAGAAAGTAAGGACCTAATGGTGTTACTATAGTAGCAGATGATGCAACAACTGCTGTTGCTTTAGCCTCTACTGAGGACTGGGGGATCTTCTCTACGGCTGTTGAATGATATAAACCTCTTCTTCAAAAATATCATGCAAGAAGCATTTTTCACATGTAATTAACAAATGGGCTAATTTAAAGTAATAGCAATATACAGTATAATCTTATTATTGTAGCCTTTACTACATGGGAGAATATTTCTTCAAAATCAATACCCCCAACCTGTTAGTAACCTTTGGATATATTCTATCACAAGAGGTTACTTTGCCATTATTTAGACTGAAAGAAAGCTAGAGATTTCTAACTCATTTGGAGTGCAGTAACTCCACCTACACATTTATAGTATGACTGGCTGTTCAGGGCAGGCTTACCAAGGAGAGATAACTAGATGCTTCTTATTTGATATGCAGGTAGTGCAATTGAATCAACACTTGTTTGTGGACTGGACTTGGACTAAACTGGCAGGGATCCCATTATGCAATAGGCTGGAATTCAGGTACAAGCCGGAGAGGTGATAGCTGAATCTGGGGGGATAATCTATCATACATGGACAACTAGGAATTAGAAATTGTTTAATGGAGTCAATGTACATATTGAGGTTGTAGTTATAGAGTAAGAAGAGAAATTTAGAGAAGATAGATTTACCTAAACTGTCTAAGAGATGTACAAGTTTTTTGCAGCATCTACCGTGTAATTAGTGACTGTTCAAAATGGTGATAGCTAAAATCTGGGGGGATAATCTATCATAGATGGACAACTAGGAATTAGAAATTGTTTAGAGGAGTAAATGTACATATTGAGGTGGTAGTTACCGAGTAAGAAGAGAAATTTAGAAAGGATAGATTTACTTAAACTATCTAAGATATAGAAGTTTTTTGCAGCATATACAATGTAACTAGTTACTATTCTGAAGCCTAACTTGTGTATGTTATTGATCAAAATCTAGAATGTTTTATATCACCTTATTTTATTGCATCTAATATGAGTTCAAGGAAAAAAGAGTTTCAGCAATACAATATTGTTATGATCATCTAATCTTGACTCTGCACTATCAACACCACTCATAGGATGATCTAGACTTAGTTCAGCACCATCAACACTATTGTCATAATCATGATTAACACCATCTATTAATGCTTCCACTATAGGTGCAGAGTTTGTTAAGCACTCTTTGTTTCCTGCAGACACACAGTCACTCTTTGTTTCCTACATATAGAGTAATGTAAGTTCATCAGAGAACATGTCTTGATACAAAAACTTTCCTTGTCGATGGGTGGTAGCTTATATATATATATCCTTTATACAAACTGATATATCCAATAAACACGCATGTATATGACTTAGGAGAAAGTTTCTATTTCACTTTAAGATAAGGAAAGCAATAGGATCCTGAAAGAATGATCAAAGTACTACATCCCCTGGGTTGCTGCCCAGACTTGTCTTTATACTTGCATTATATTTTTTTCTAAAATTTTGTAGGAATATGAAAATTGGGGAAAAGAGCGCCCTTTTCTTGAGGTCTACGAAGAGACGCATAGAAAGAAATACAAGGACGGTACAAGAGGAGATTGGATCGAACCGCGTGCTATGATTGCATATGTAAGATAATAACTTTTACATACATTGTTTTATTATTACTCAACTTTGCTTGTTTACGTACTGACAAATAATTTGTCTTTCAGGAGGAATTTCAAAAAAGCATAGAAGCGTGGCGGAAAATCCAACCTACTTCAAAGGATGGTACCATGGTCCAACCATCACCTGCAGAGCTGAATAATATGTGGACAACTGTGGTAAGTGTTCCAAAGAATGATAGAACCTACGGGACAGGGGATCTTCAATCCTTGAGTAGTCCGTCGTTATTTCTCAGTTCCTCCTCTACTTTGCAAATAATGAAAGAAATAAAAGTGATGAAAAAATAAATTGTGGAATTGACGTAGAAATGTGCAACTAATGATGCTAAGTTTCCTAAATTTGATAAATTGGAGGAGCTGGTTAAGAAGCACATGCCCCAAGTATTTCAGGACGAGGAAGATAATGAATCTGATGATAATTAGATTGTAGTTATTGTTCTTGTTTTTAGTTATGGCATTTAGATGTTTAAACTATTTGATTTGATGTTTGTTTTGAATGGTTTAAAGTGGTTCTATTTATAAATTTTTATCGTGTTTGATCTTGTTGTGAAAAATACATTAGTTATGTCGTTTATAATCTGAAAGCAATGTAAGCGAATGCAATATAATAATTATTAAATAATTATTTATTAAATAATAATTATTATTAAATAATAATTTATTGAATTTTCGACTAAAGTAGTCAAAAAATTTATAATTATTAAATATTTATTTATTAAATTTTCGCCTACAGTAGTCAAAATAATTAAAATTATTGAATAATTATTTATTAAATTTTCGACTACGGTAGTCGAAATAATTAAGATTATTAAATAATTATTTATTAAATTTTCGACTACAGTAGTCAGAAATTTAATAATTATTAAATAAATATTTATTAAGTATCCGACTACAGTAGTCGGAAATTTAATTATGATTAAATAAATATTTATTAAATATCCGACTACTTTTTCGACTAAAGTAGTGGAAGATTTCCGACTACAATAGTCGGAAAAGTTTTTCCGACAAGCTATTTTCCGACTACCATCATGTAGTCGGAAATTAGTCGGAAATACATTAATTTTCGACCACATTTTGACTACATTGGCCGTCGGAAATTTAATATTTTCTAGTAGTGAATAGCACTTCTCACTTGAGCATAACTTTCATTTAATCCAACCAGAAATTAAAGTAATCGTTGTTGTTTAACATATTCAACATGAGGTCTAGATTCCTCACAATCACAAGAGGGAAGTGGAATCATTACATCAATTTCATCTCATAAATCACGCATTTTAGAGTAGTATGATGTAACTAAATCAGTTCCTTGAGTTAACATGCTAATTTCTCTCCAAATGTGAAAGATTCTCGTTAGATTAGATTTGTCAAACCTCTCCTTAAGTCATTCCAGATCTTCCTTGAGCTTGTAGCATAGATAATGCTAGTCAACAATTTTGGTGCTACTGCTGCACTAATCAACGATAGAACAACAACATCACACCTTTCCCATCTGATCGACAATGCTCCTTTATATGAGCTTTTCACACAAGTTCCATCTATGAAACCGATTTTATTTTTGACCAGTAACACCAGCCGCATCGATCTACTCCACACAGCATAGTTCTCAAACCCTGTAAGTTTCATCAGAACTAAAGCAACATCCGGAGTATCCGATGCTTGCAAATGCAAGGGATGATTCTGATCTGATTGCGGATCTATCATAGTTTCCTCTATACTCTGTGAAGGTTGATTTTCCGCCATTGTCGCAACTCAATTGCTTGATATTTGGTGCCTATGAGTAGATTTTCAACATACACAACTTCAATTTGAAACCTGAAACTCTGATACCATGTTAGAATCCTGTGATTTGAATCAATTCATACACATGCAAAGACAAAATGGCAGAAAGCTGAAGAAAGGATTTTTGTCCTGCACTTTTCTTATTAGCTCAGTTGAGCATTCTGTTTTCTATATTACACCAACACTAGTGGTTTGCAATTTATATAGAAGTAATTCCAACTCTCTTTTGAAATCACGTGATTAGCACATGATTTGTAACTAACTTTTAACAACTCAATAAATGCAGCAGTACATTTAACTACTTAAGCATGTTCTGGCACTACTTGCCCACTTGATCTTCTTCTTCTTAATTCTTCTTCAATCTTTCTAACGTAAAAGATATGTTTAGTTCGATCAATTAATTTAACAATATAACCAAGATATACACATAACTTATACATTGTATGTATATCATATGCATAAATATGATATTATATGTATAATATATGTATATTTAGCATAACGTTTCTATAACCTATACATTTTGAAAAAGGCCAAACACATTTCCAGGTATCCAAATTTGGCACGAATTTTTTACTTTGAAACCTAAAGTCAGCGTTGTTCATTTTAGGCACCTCAACTAGTATATCAGTGTGTTATTTTGGTACTTTTTACACAATAAATAAAAATATACAATGTGGTGTATTACACGTGCTGATAACTGTAAAGTGACGAATAATATGATGACATGTATCATTTTTCTCAAAAATAATTTTTAAATAATTAATTTAATTTTTTTTTGAAAAAGCTTAAATCAATAAATGACCCCCCAAACCACCCCAAGGTCATCTTCTCCAATACCTCACCGCCAAACTAATCGCTGCAATGTCCCCTCCCCCCCCTCCCCTTCATCCCAAAGATCATCTTCTCCAATACCTCCTCTCCCCAAAACAATTGTCTTCTTCAACCCCTCCCACAACCCAAATTATCTTTTCCAAATACCCCACACCCTCAAAATTATTATTGCTGCAATGCCAACCTCCCACCCCCAGCCCCACCCATCCCACCCTAAGATCAACTTCTCCAATATACCCCCAAAATTGTCTTCTCTAACCCATAAATCCCTAAAATCTCAGAGAAGTACGCCAACGATAGGCCTTTACCGAACATACACTCCTTGTTTCCTCCTCATTTTGATGATCCATGTGTAAAAAATAAATTTTTTAATCAAATTGGAGCAAAATTCAGTTGGAAAAATAAATTCTTTTAATCAAATTGAGAGACACCCATTTGAAATTGTACAAAATCCAGTTGGAAAGTGATATATTAGATCAAATTGAGAGACAGTGAATTGGAAATTGAACAAAACCCAATTGAGAAAATGAAATTTTCAATCAAATTGAGAGAATTCAGTTGGAAATTGAGCAAAATTGAATCACTGAAAATCAACACTAACTAGTATAAATTATTGGTGAACAAATAATTTTCCTCATTAAATAAGTTTAAGATTGACAAAGATAGTGGATAAAAATGAGACCGAAAAAGTAAAGTTAGGTGAATTTATGAAAGTTTTGGCAAAGGATATGTACTATAGAAGTCTAAAATGGCAGACCAATGGAGAATTCAAAGTTTTTTGTTTGTTTATATTTTCTTGGTTTAGTGATTATGAGTAGATGTTGAGTGTATTATTATTACTACTTAGGATAAGATTATGAATAGATACTGGTGAAAATTTAAGCTTAAGATTAATAAAATGATGGATAAAAATGAAGAAGGTATAAATTAATGAGAGTGAGTTAATATATTGTTTGTGGGTCAATTTGAACGTTGCATTAGTCGAAAAAGGCCTTTCATGTGCCTTCAAGTAAGTGAAATACACACACCATGTCAATAGTGCAAAAAGTGCCAAAATAACACACCAAGATGCTAGTTGAGGCGTCTGTCCATAAATTTGGCCTTTTGAAAACTAGTTGACCAAAATATTACCTAAAACTAAACCAGTAAATCAAATTAACAGTGATGAGGAAAAGAAAGGCGGGCTTTGATAGGAAAGATTGCAACACGAGAAAATAAAACAACAAACTAATAAAATTGAGTTCCTAATTCAAACATGAAGAGTAAAATATTCAACCTCCATTAATATAGTTCGAGCTTTTCATCCTCCGTTAATCGAGTTTAAGCTTGAAGAAGGCAGTGATTGGGTGAGGAAGATGTTGTGTTGGGGATTGGTTAAAGTAGTTCTTTTTTGTGGTTCTTTGATCAACAAATCATGTGTCATTAATTTATTGGGCACCTTGTCATGTGTTTTGATCTTTGTTTATTTTTTAAAAAAAATTGTGGGTGTATAAAATGATGTGGCGATTTAAAATAATATGACACAAATCAATTGACCGTTTAATCCCATGTTGGAAGCAATTGCAACTAATGCGTCATAGTTGATGTCGAAAGGTGCCAAAATGACACAAATGGTGGTTGATTTAGATGATTAAAATGAACAATGTCCATTTAAGATGTCAAAGTGAAAGATCGTGTCAAGTGAAAGTGTCTGTCGATATATTTATCAATAATAGTTTGAGGGGCTATTAATAATATTGATCTAATTATTCTAGATAACGCTCACATTCATTGTATTATCAAGACTGTTCGCACATAGTTAGCCGATGCTATTACATTTTATGACCAAATAATGTTTTAGAGTATTATTTTGCCGCTAAGTCAAGGCACAAAAATCACGTCGAAAGCATTTTGTGGATTTGAATATATGACTAAATAACTGATAATTAAGTTTCCTTAAGTGGATGCTTATACTTTTTGTATTATTCTCAAAACCCACTACTTGTTGTCTGCCAATATATCTCTCATTAACTTTGAATAATTACAATAGTCAAACAACACATTTAAGAAATGGTTTCTAAAATCTAAAAATTACACAAATACACAACTTATATTTTCAATATTACAAAAAATCCTAACTCCCTAAACATATTACAAAAATCTCAACATATACACAGAATGCTATGTATATATTGTCTATATTATGTATATTAATAGGGAAAGACCAAAGTAATTAAAAAAGTGAGAGAGAGTGTAATTACTTCCAAAAGGGTTGGTTTTATGTTAATTATACTTCTAAAATTGCAACTTGGAATAGTGCCTATTGGCATCCACTAAAATATTGTGATATTATCTTTGTAAGAGATTTAACTTTGACATGTTAAAATTGGGGCATGTGAATTCATATTTTTTTATAACTAGATATTTTATGCATATATTTTTAAAATTGATATTTTCTTCGTTTAATATTAATTGGTATCTTACTAAAAATAGTTGTTACCTTTGAAAAGACGAGGGATATTAGTTGGTCACTTTACTAAATCAAAAAATCATTAATTAAAACTTTTTCTTATTACTTTTGTAATTGATTCTATTTTAAAGTGTTCACACTTGTTTGTAAATCTTTTAAGGAGTGAATAAGTAAAATTATCTTCTTATTTATTATTTCTTAATATGTTGTATGTAAAAAAAAATAACCAACTGATATAGAATAAAGGGAGTAAAATATTATTGGTTGGCACTTATGGTTCAAGAAGACTAAATAATGGTGCACAGTTAGATCTTGAGTTGTTGACCTAGAGGACTAGATATCAATTAATGGTGCACAGTTAGATCTTGAGTTGTTGACCTAGAGGACTAGATATCAATTCTTGCTTAATTCATTTTTTTTTCTTTCTTTTAAAATTGAAACTTGATTAAATACAAATATATACCAAAGAATCTCATATTTAAGTGTAAAACAGTCTCTAACAAAGACGGTCATGTATCCGATGAGATTCGATTTCCGAGAACTCTCATTAAAAAGGTGAAAAGACATTAAAAAAAATAAAAAGAATACAACGATAACAAGAAAAGCTTTATGTTTTTTTTTGGTAAGTTTGGGATTCTCTATTTTCCTTCTCTTCCAGTTATGGTTTCAAATTAAGCCTGTCAAACGGGCCGGGTCAAATCTGGCTTGGTCAAATTAAGCCGATTAATTTTTTTGGTTGGGACCAGTTAACCCAGCCCAAACTAAGCCCGGTTCGAACTCGCCGGTTAACCGGCCCGGAACCGACTCGTTTTTTTTTTTTTTTTAAAAAAAGTGGGTTGTTGGGCCCAAAGTCCAAACTAGCCGTTGGCCCAACGATTATATAGCCGTTTTTGGGTCCAAACGGCTAGTTTGTGATTTTTTATTAAGAAAAAAACTTTTTTTACTTTTAAAAATATATTTTAAACCCAAAAAAATTTCTATAAATACCATACACTTTCAAATCATTTTCCACACAATTTTTTATTCTCTCAATTCTCATTCTCTCTCAAATCTCAATTCTCAATTCTCAAACATTCTATATATTTAATTTCCTGAAGTGCTCACTTTAATTTTTTAATTTTGCGATTACAAAGTACGAGTGGAAGTTTCTAAAGTCACAACCTTCGGGTACTTTCAAAATTTGGTATTGTCGTTCCGTCTCTTACGTTTAATTTTTATTTAGTGTATTAATTGTTGAATATTTAATTTTATTATATTTGTGTATTTTGAATTTTTTTAGTTTAATTTATATTATGGATAAATTAAGAAACTTCGCTACTAAAGGTGTTAAAATTTTTTATCCCGAAAGCGGTAGTGGTAGTAAAAGATGAATTACTAGCAGTAGAGGTACTTCAAGTAGTAGATATACCCGTGTGCCTCCGGCATGGCTTAGTCAACCTTTTGAGGAAGAAGTAGGCATAACTTTAGGTGTAGGTGCCCACGATACGGATTATGTAGAAGCTCAGGAAAATTACTATATAGAAGAAGAAAATGAAGTATATGCGGTTAATTTAGATGAAGATGATGAAAATATTGGTGAGACACCCGCAGTAGGAAATGCTAACGTTAGATCTGAATCGGTTAATCTCCCTCCCCGTCCTCCCTGTGCCCCAAGAGCTCGTAAAACAACTAGTATAGCATGACAATTTTTTGAACGTATATCAGATACTGAGGTGCAATGCAATATTTGTCAACAAATATATAAGCATAAAAGTGGAGGCGAGCAAGGGGGTACGGGTACGTTAATGAGACATATAGGTGATGCTCACGAAAGAGAGTTAAATATTACACAAGGTGGTGCGGATGTTGGTGGGCCAACGCAAACTAGAATGGACCCAGCAACCGGTCAGGTAATGAAGAAGTATAATAAATTGAGGGACTGGAAAGAAATTGGTAAAATGGTACCTGTGGGTTGTTTGCCTTTTAGTTTTTCTTCTTCTGATGTCTTTATTCATTATATTCAAGCAATTTAGCAATTTATAATCCTATATTTAATGGTATTCCTAGAAGTACTTGTCGGTCTAATATTTTTAGACTTTATTTACAATATTATTTTTATTTATCTACATTGTTACAAAATATTCAATGTAGATTGTCCCTAACTTCTGATCTTGGTCGTGCTGTAAATAAAAATGATTATTTAACCGTTACTTGTCACTGGATGGATAGTAATTTTGTGATGCAAAAACCTATTCTTACTTTTTTATATGATTTAGATCGTAAACATACTGGAGATTTTATTGCTGATTCGATTGTTAAAGTTGCAGAATTTTATCTCCGCCATTACCTAAAATTTTTCATATTAAGTGTGCATGTCATATATATAATTTAATTGTAAAAGTTGGTCTTGAGTTTTTTGACCTTTATATTGAAAAAATCCATCTTGTTGTTGGTTTTATTCAAGGAAATAATCGAAGAAAAAGAATTAGAGAATTTAAAGTTAAATGTCAAGAAAATGGACTTGCACCGATATTGATGCCTGAGGAAATTGATATTAGATGGAATTCTACGTATGATTTTTTAAAAACTTGTTATAAATATAGAGTTGCTATTACACTAGCTTTTAACCAACATTGTGGTTCATTTGTTGATTCTGCTGATTGCATGCTACATGATTCTGATTGAGTTGTAATTAATGATCTTGTTAAGTTTTTAGAAAAATTTTATATAGCTACGGTTGAATTTTTTTGTGCTTATTACCCTATTGTTTATAATATTTTAACTTATATAGCCGATATTTTTGGTTTGCTCAAAGAATATAAAAATAAAGAAGGTTATAAAGAAGCTGTTGGTGCCATGTTTACTAAATTAAAAAAATATTTTTTCCCAATTCCCCCTATTTACTTGGTTGGTGCTGTGCTAAATTTGTGCATGAAATATAATACTATGTGCCACTTTAGTACTATTATTTATTCTAACTTAAAAATAAATATTAACAATGATTCTGAACAAATACAACCTAATTTGTGGACGATTATGGGTGATGCGAATGAATACATAGAAAATTATATAATCACTATGCTGATTTAGTTGATTTAGCCGTACCTACAAATATCACTCCAACGGTCGCTCCTCATCCTCCCGAGGAGCAATCATCTTCTGAAAGGCCGGTACATAGTGGTTTTTCTGATTCCTTTTATGATTTACCTTGTTGGAACAGTGTTGATGAGAGAGTTTACACATCAACTTATCGAGAAGAGCTTAAATATTATCTTCGATCACCGCCAGAGGATCGCAAATGACGGATCAACACGTTGGATTAGTGGAGGAGTAATGAAACACAATATTCTGTGCTTCCAAGATTAGCTAGAGATATCTTGAATGTTTCAATGTCAACCATTGCTCAGAGAACGCTTTAAGTCAGGGACGACAGCAACTTGGAGACAACCGACACTCATTGGGAAACAATGCAATGAATGTTCTAGTTTGCCTCAGATATTGGATTAGAGAGGAAAGAAGAAATCAAGGAATGAAATCGGAGCCGAACGATGAGCAGAAAGTTGAAGAAATTATGTCTTCACGGGAGAACTCAGCAGAATCAAGTCCAATGCATGGTTTTGCCCCCGTTGACTTTGACTATCCTATGCAAGTTCCCGTTAATATTAACATGAATGAGTTGGGAAAAATAATGCATAATTTGTAGATTTTTCATTCATGTAAATTATAAATTTTGGATCATTTCCCAATCAATAAAATTCAACATTCATTCACTCCTTAGTCCTTACTTTGTAATTTTTTTCATTTAATGATTTAAATTGAATTTCTAGTTTAAATTAATACTTACTTTTAATATATTATTAATTTACTATCAAGTATTATTAATTTATTATATTAAGTAGCATATGTTTTGTATATTTGTGCATATATCTTCTATAGATGTGTATATTTAATGTATACATGTATATATGTTTTATAAATAGTATATATATTGTAGTATGTATATATATATATATACACGTCTATAGAAGATATATACACATATATACGCACCATTCAATATATATGTACTACTTTAAACAAAATATACTACAATATATATACATTGTAATATATATATATATATATATATATATATATATATATATATATATATATATATATATATATATATATATATATACATTGTAAAATATACATTCAATATATATGTACTACTTTAAATAAAATATACTACAATATATATATATATACATTGTAATATATATATATATATATATATATATATATATATATATATATATATATATATATATATATATATACTAATTTATAAAACATATACACATATATACTTTAAATATATACGTCTAAAGAAGATATATACACATAGATACACACCATTCAATATATATGTAATACGCAATGTATATATATTGTAGTATATTTTATTTAAAGTAATACATATATATTGAATGGTGCGTATATATGTGTATATATCTTCTATAGACCTATATATTTAACGTATACATGTGTATATGTTTTATAAATTAGTAATTAGTATATAACTATATATATAATTATGTATTGTAGTATATATATATTGTAGTATATGTTTTATTTAAAGTAGTATGTATAGTCGTATATATTGAATGTTACGTATATATGTGTAATTGTGTCTGTGTATATATTTTTAAAATTCTAATGTAGTTTATACTACATATATTGTGTATATATATTGTTTAACGTATTTAAAATGTATATAGGTGGGTATATATAGTGTATATTGAAAAAACTTTTTATTTTTATTTTTGACCTAATTTTTAACCAGGTTTGATCGGGTTTAGGTGGGTTTGACCGGGTTGGGTTAAGTGGGCTGGGTTAGGGTTATTTTTTAAAATTTTACTGTTGAACCTGAATCTGGCCCGGCCCACTTAACCACAACCCGGACCCGGCTCGACCCACAACCCGACTGAATTTAATAGGTTGGTTTTGGATTGACCCGGCCCGGCCCACTTAACACCCTTATTTCAAATGTTCCTAATTTTGGAAAGGTAAGGTGAAGTGCGTATAATAATTGTGAAGGGGAAACATATAGTATTATATTCCCTGTTTGATATAGCTATTGTTTATCCATAGATTTTAAAATTAAAATTTAAGAATTTGAGTTCTTAAACTTGCATTTTATTTGAAATAAATTTGAAGTTTCATGAGTAGAAGTCCCGAAAATTCAAAAACTAGTCTGAATCAATTTATGGAAAATAAAAAGGAAATTGAAAATTAGGTTTTCAAGGCCAGACATATATTAAAGATAATTTTTCAAATTTTAGTTTTAAAATCTATGATGAAAATTGAAAACTCTAGCATGGTCTAAGAAGCTTGGGGCATTTAGTTAAAAGTGACAAAAAACTTGAAAATGAGGTGCAGGAGACTAAAGTCTTAATAAATGAGTAGGGGTGACAATTACTTTATTATAAATTAAGAAAGTTGGAGAAGTTTGAAAATAGCCCACAAGTTGGAAAAAAAAGGCGTGTTTCTCTATCTTCTCATTCATTCACTACTAAAAAAAAAAATCCGACCACATGTGGTTGGGTTTATGCATTTACGATCAAAAAACCGACCAAAACGCGTGGTAACTTTTTTAAAACCGACCACGTGTGGTCTTTTTTAAAATATATATATATATATATATAATTTTATATTATTTAAAAAATAATTTTAAACAAAAATAAATTTTCAAAAGAACCGACCACAAGTGGTCGATTTTGTATTTAAATTAATTCTAATAAAAGCGATCACATGTGGTCGCTATTGTGTAAATTAATTAATCAATTTATAAAAAAACCGACCACATGTGGTCGATTTTGTATATAAATTAATTAGTTAATTAATTAATTAATTTAAACAATGGCAACCACATGTGCTCGCTTTTGTTAAAATTAATTAATTAATTAAAATTCAAAATCGACCATTTGTGGTCAATTTTTTTATTTAATGATTTATTTAATAAAATAATTTTTAATTAATTATAGTTAACCGACCACGTGTGGTTGGTTTTTAAAAAATTACCAGAAAAACCGACCGCATGCGGTTGGTTTTTTGGATTTTTTTTTTAAATAACAGCATATAGCTATGCTACATTCCATCAACCAACATAACAATACAAACAACCAGCATAACAATACAAACATTTAAAATCATGTTATTTACAAAATTTATCAAGGTTCCAAATTCAAACTACGAAACATACAAAAGTCTAAAAACTACAACTCATTATCCTCATCGTTATCCGCATCCTCAGCCTCACCTAAAGGATATGATTCCTCCTCTGTGGTGTAATTATTATCTAGTGGGCCTAGACCTTTTGCAGCCTGAACTGCATCACCAGGACAAGGGGGAAGAATCCCTACAGATCGAATAAAAGAGTTGATCTGCTCCTGCATCATTCTGATTTGTGATGTTGTTTCCTCCTCTGTATGCTTCGCCTTCCCAATCTGTGAAAAAGCTCTTTAGTGAGTTGAGAAATCGTATTTTTTAGAAAATCAACGGTTTCTCTATCAGCAGATGAGCGATGGAATGTATCGCCGGACGAAGACCTAACATTCTGGCTAAACTATTTTCTGTGGTACCCGTAGTATTGACCTCTAACTGGAGAACCCACAGTTTGTTTTCAGTACTCCCCCTCTACATCTTCAGGTATTGTTTCACCCTGACTTTCAGGAGGCTGAGTACTACGGTACTCATTAATGAACTGGATATATTTGTCCTATATTCAAAGTAAAGTTAAAATTAAACGGTAAAACAATATTAAACTACTCGTACTTGAATAATATAAACTTTGAGAAAAAGATTAATAAATACAAAATTTGTTTCTTACATGGGTAGCTTTTGCCCGAGGCTCAACCCATAAATCTTCATCAGTTAGGTTATTTTTCTTCCTTACATGGGTCGCCTCGAATACCTCATGTTGTTGTATCTTCCTACCCAATTTTTTTCCTGCATATGATAAAATTATTGATCTTCAAATAATTAAAAATTTAAATAAAAACAAACAATTAAACCTGTAAAAGTTACATACCATTTTTTGCTCCACAGTAATCTGACTAACTGCTTCCACAGTATGTAGAGAGCCACCCTTGGATGATGCCCTGGCTTTCTTTCCTTTGTCACTCACTACTTGATATTCGTCGCTACTCCAATAGCGAAGATAATCTTTCCACATGGGTTCGAGTATAAAACTTGGTCGTACTCTCTTCGTTCTGGCATAATCCAACAGATCATTCATTCTGAGTCTTGCTCTTCTATAAAAATTCTTCCGTATAGCAAAGTCATTTGTTGAATCCGACCAGAAATATTTCTACAACAAAAACAAAAGTTTAATATTCAATTTTTTGTTCTAACAATGTATTAAGTAGTCAATAAGTTAATTCTTTACCCGAAATTCTTTAAACATTTCATTTCTATCAAATTTTGGAACCTTTTGCCAACTGGTTCAGTAGCCGTTGAAGTGCCCACAAATGCATTTAGTTGTAATTTTTTTAATTTCATCATTAGGCAAAATCCAACAACACAAGATCAAACATTAATTTCATAAAGCATAATAATATAGTTTATGAGAAATGAATAATGTTGTTATATTAGAAATGTTAGCCTACTCCATATGGAATAATATACCGCCTCCGATGAGCATCTTTGTCTCCGGACTAAGGAACAAGTGCTGGTGGATGCACTGGCGTAGGTAGATCTGAAGCACCGGATGGTGTGCCTCCAAGATGAAGATTTTTCAACCCAATAGATCCAGTAGAATCACTGTGAGAGCGTGGGTGACTACTAGTAGAGGGTACCACAGACAATGGTAGATGATTGTATGTGCCAACGATCGTCTAATAGTGCTATGAAGGTGGTGGCATATCGATGGGAGAAGAATGAGTCGCTTTAGAGCCATAAAGTGAACCCACGTGCGTAGGTGCAGGAATTGAATGATGCGACGACCTAGAATAAGAGGGTCTTGCTGGCACGTCATCAAACCGACCCTCAGATATATGAATACTTGACGGTCGTCTATAAGGCGGAGGTTATTTTTTCTTTTTTGTCTTTGTAAGATCAACCTTTTGCTTACCTTTATCACCTTTACCTCTCATCTGAATTATATAAAGTTAACAAGTAGTTAGTCCTTACAAAATGAATATAAGAAAACACCAGTGTTAAAACATTCCAAGTAACTAATTTCAAGTTACTAATTCACATTTCAAATCACTAAATCAATATTAAAACACTAGTGAAATAGTTACATAACCGAGATAAACAAGAATATTTCTATTACTAAATAAAATATGAAAAAGTGACAACAACAATCTTACACAGTATATTACATATCAATCTTAAACAAGAAACATAAAGGTAAATGGTACAAAGCATAAAGACATCAATACATAACAAATACAACCTACACAAACTAATCCTCCTCCTTCGAAGATTCTCCACTAAACCATGCACCCTCTTCGTACATTTCCTCATCTCCTACCAACTCAGCATCTTCTTCTACAATATTAACTTCTTCAAATATATTTTCTGGGTGTTTCAAACTATCCACTAAATCAATGTCCACTAACTGGTGATTAATCTGCATTTTATTTTACTACGCAGTCTCTAACACATTCTCAACTTCCACCCATCCTATAGGCTTTGTTTTGATTACAGACCACCAATCAGACTTATCGTTGCGCAATGGATAAGGATCATAATACACTTGTTTAGCATTTTGTGTGAGAACAAAGGGATCGTAAATAAGATACGTCCTATTGTGTTTCACTTCAATGATGTTATGCTCCTTATGTACTCTTGCGCCTCTTGTGCTTGGATCAAGCCACTTACATCGAAAGAGGACAATTTTTTTATTGGCAAACCAGAATACTCCATTTCTAAGATCTCTTGTATGATGCCAAAGTAATCAACATCATCATCACCCTTAACCCAAACACCACTATTGTTTGTTTTCCTTGTTCTAGAGTATTCTTCGATAGAAAATTTTAATTCATTTACTATGTAATGGTACATTGTACAAGCTTCAACTGGTCCCAAAGAAATATCTCTCAAGAACTGATCGTATGCGGCCACATTTGGTGAATGTTATACCTAAAAATATTATATATATATATATATATATATTGAAGAATGTGTAAATATTTAAAATTTGTAGAAATATAAATCATGTTGCAAAAGATGCATACACTTGATTTTTGTGAAATTGAGTCTTAAATGAACTAAAGATCCAACACACGAAACACAATTAGATTTTTTAAGTGAATGAGTAAATAAATATGATATGTTAATATTTAATATCCATACTTTTGAGATGGCTCAACTTTCAGGCAATTCAGCAAGACATACAAAGTTGCTGATTTGTGCTCCATGATAGTGAGCTGACGAAATATGGTATTTTTAGCCTTACTACCAGATTGATTGAAAATTGATATTGGTTGCAAATGAGGCTCATTCTCACCGTCCTGATGACAGTTTGATCTGTTTCTTAAACATACAACCTTATCACCAAAGTAGTATGAACAAAATTGAGACGTTTCTCTTGCATGATATGCCTCAACTATAGAGGCTTCCACCCTATATTTATTTTTGGGACCCTTTTTAAAATTTTTAATTATCCTACATAATCTTAAGATTAGATGTTTACTATATAAAAATAGATATGTATGAATTTAAATATGTTTCAATTGCTTACCGTTCACCTGGATCCATCCACCTAGTTTGAACTGGACCGCCTAGCCGGGCTTTATGGACAAGGTGAATGGGAAGATGTTCCATCACATCGAAGAACCCAGGAGGAAAAATCTTCTCCAACTTGTTGGTGATAACAACAATATTACTTTCCATGCGAGCCAGATTTTCTTCTTTAAATATAGTGGAACATGAGTCTTTGAAGAACAAACTAATCTCTGCTATCGGTTTTCATATTTTTTCAGGCAAACCAATAAAAGCAATTGGAAGTAACTGTTCCATGAAAACATGACAATCATGGTTTTTAATTCCATGTAAGATTCCTTGTGCCATAGCGACCCTCTTTTCCAAATTTGAGGCATATCCATCGTTCATCTTTAGACTTTGAACTCACTCACATATTTTCTCTTTTGGTCCAACTTGAATGTATAACTAGCCTTGGGCTTAAGAACATTGTCATTGGGCCCCTCCTGTAAGTGTAATTCTCTACACCTGTAATATTTTGGTAAATTAAGTCTGTCCTTAGGATTATCCTTTGTTTTTTTGATAACATCTGTAACTGTGTTGAACAAGTTGTCAAAATAGTTCTTCTCAGTATGCATGACATCAATATTATGTCTAAGTAAATTATCTGGCCAATATTCTAACTCTTAAAATATACTTTTCTTAGTCCAATTATGTGAAACCCCACATCCATCAAGCCTATACAATGGTTCCTCGCTAACTTTTGGCAAATCCTGAGCTATCTCCAGATGTCACGACCAGATAACCTTTGAGGTAGACCATTATGTTCAGTTCTATTCTTTCTGAATGCATTCTTGAGTCGCCTAAACTCATGATTATGTGGCAAGAAACAACGATGATAATCAAACCATAAATTTTTCCTACCATGTCTCAATGTGAAAGATTTTGGTTTTTTCATGCAGTATGGACAAGCCAACTTTCCAGCTATCATCCACCTAGACAACATTCCATAAGAAGAAAAATCATTAATAGTCCACATTAGATAAGCACACAGATTAAAATTTTGTTTAAGTGAAATGTCCCAAGTTTCAACCCCCACATGCCATAAAATTTGAAGTTCATCAATGAAAGGTTGCAAATAGACATCTATTTCGCTTTTCAGATTTCGCGGGCCAAGAACAACACAATTCAGAAATATATATGTTCTATTCATCAACATTTCAGGAGGAAGATTATACGGGGTGATAAATACAGGCCAACATGAATATGGCGTAGCACCAACAGAAAAGGGTGAGAAACCATCCGCTCATAATTCCAAACGAATATTTCGTGGCTCAGCTGCAAAATCTGGATAAGTTGCATCAAAATGCTTCCAAGCCTCTCCATCAGATGGATGACACATAACACCAGTGGACCTTATATTTTCACTGTGCCATCTTATATGAGGAACTGAGTTGTTTGAAGCATACAACCTCTTCAACATTAGTATTAGAGGTAAATAATGCATCGCCTTAATAGCAATTTTATTTCCATGACAACCATGCTTATATTGAGGGTGTTGACAAAACTTACAACACTCTAGGTTAGTATCTTCCTTAAAGTATAATATGCAACCATTTTCACAATAATCAATTCTAACTGAGGAGAGACTTAACTTTAATACCATTCTTTTTGCCTTATAGAAAGAATCAGGAACCTCTAAAGTAGGGTCAACTAACTCTTTAATAAGGTCTATCATTGAGTCCATTCCTCCTTCAACAATATTCCAATCAGATTTAATACGTAATAATCTAACAGCAACAGACAAACGAGAAAGCGAGCACCTGTCAAACAAAGAATGACTAGCAACATGCAATTGTTCATAAAAATGGTGCGCTTTTCTATTGGAAACACCTTCGACATTTTCCCGAAAGTCGCCCCCATGTTGCATCCCAAAAGCATCATGCACCATTTCTGTAATTCTAGTATCTTGATAGTTATTATACCCTGCAGACTTACTACTTTCACAACAACAAAGTTATTTTGCTCAACATCACCATGAATAGTATGGAATCTTAAAAATTCCTCGTGAAACCCTTTTCTATAAAGATGATCCTTCACAACTTCTTCTTTTAAAATACTTGTACCATCACATTTAACGCAAGGACAACAAATCTCCTGAAAACATGACCAATCGTCAAGTGTTTTGGCATGTTCAATAAATCGATTGACACTTTCAACAAATTTCACCCTAAGACCCATTCTAGTATCATTATTCCGTTGATAAATTCAGCTATAATCAGGTTCCATCTACGCAATTAATCACATTCATGTAGTTAGTTCAATTCACAGAAGTTCACATTTCAAGTACCTAAATTCAAAACAAAATGAAAAATGAAAAATTCACATTTCAAGTACCTACACTTAATCACTTTCAAGTCATTAAGTCACCTCCCAAGTTACTAAAATAAACTACATTCAAAATAAAAATTCATATGTCAAGTAACTGCACTTCAACATTTTCAAGTCACTAAGTCAACTCACAAGTTACCAAGCTTAATAAAATACAAAAATGAAAAATTAACATTTCAAGTATCTAAACTTAATCACTTTCAAGTCACTAAGTCACCTCCCAAGTTACCAAACTAAACTACGTTCAATACAAAAATTCACATTTCAAGTAACTACACTTAATCACTTTCAAGTCGATAAGTCACCTCCCAAGTTACCAAACTAACCTACATTCAAAATGAAAAATTCACAGTTTCATCACTTTCAAGTCATGAAGTCACCTCCCAAGTTACCAAAGTAAACTACTTTCAAAGCAAAAACTCACATTTCAAGTACCTACACTTCAACATTTTCAAGTCACTAAATCACCTCCCAAGTTACCAAACTAAACTACATTCAAAATAATAAATTTATATTTTCAATACTTTCAACTCACTAAGTGTAACACCCCGTATTTCTCAAGCATAATCTAAGTCCCAATACATGAGTATTCGTATAATAAATTTTTGAAACACCCATTGTTGACACCTAATTTTTGCCCTCCACAATTCAATTTAATTTCGAGTTTTTTCAATTTTAAAATGAAATCAAAATTTATCTTATCTGAATAAAGGATTTTAAAAATATTTCCTGTGTCATTTTTAAGTAGCGATTGTATATTATTGTATTTAGTCATACGAAATTATACAATTTTGATACTTAAATATTGGTTTTACAAAGTATCGAATCGTAATCAAGGCTTATCTTGAAATAAGTTTATAATGATTTAAATCTTGATTTATTTATAATTTATCCTAAAAATAAATAAATAATAATAATAATAATAATTTATTCGGAGAGATAATTATTTGATTTTATTGAATCAAAAAGCTCGAAATTAAAAGAAGGGTTAATTCGTTTCAGATGTTGGTTCAATTTAGTCAATTTATTAAATTTGACCTTAATTGAAATCAAATCGGCCGTAATTGCGATCCAATAGGCCAATTGATTTTCAATTTGGCCAAAATTTAAATGAATTGGCCAAATCTCTAATTACATAATGCACCGAATACCCAATTAATCCAATTTCGTCCTATTTTCTAAACTACAAGCAGTGGCCCATTTCTTTAATTCTCATTACCAATCTTCTATCCTATTAGCCCATACAAAACAATCCCCCACCAACCCAAACCTTTTAAACCCGATACAACCCATATACTCTCTCTCCTCTCAACTCTAAATCAAAAGGCAAACCACAACATCCTCCGTTAATTCCCAATACCCCTAAACTGCCACCGTCCCGACCTCAACAAGAACCTACCCGTATCTCAACAAACCCGACTCAGTGAATCCACCATCAACCCAACCCGAAATCGATCCTAAACCGTTCTTTTTCCCTCTTTCACGCATATCACACGACAGTAGGACAAGGACGACCCTCGAGCCTTCTAGAAGATGAGCCAGGTGTCATCCCCCAACATCTATATTTCGTAAATCTTAGGATGCCGTTACAATTTAGTACATATTTGGATGATTTTAATTGGCCTCAAGGGGGATGGTTTTTCTTTCTCCATTTCTATTGGTTAGCTTCGGGGTTTGGGAGCAAAAAAGGGTACGTCTGCTGATTCAAGCCAGGTTGTGGAGGGACTCTGAAGGAATTTGCAAGGGATTCTATTTTTTCCTTGAGAATCCCTAATTCGGCTTCTATATAAAGGCCCCTAGGGTCATTAATGAGGAGGTTTTTTTTAGGAGGAGGATTAGAAAATTCAGGGTTCAAAAATTGTGTTAGAAATCTTTGGGAGTTCGAATTCTGTTTCTGAGAATTTTTTTTTATTTTCTCAAAATCTCTAGGGGTGGAAAATTTGTTAAAAGTTCTAGCATTTGAGAAATTTTCTCTTAGTTTTGAAAAGAGGGGGATTTTTCTCTTTTCTTCTCTTTTGGGGTTCGAAGGTTCTAGAAAAGAAAGATACAGTGTTCTGTTTCAGTGACTTCTAATTTAGCTGGTAATTTAGCTTTAGTTTTGATGTTCTCTTTTTGTCATTGATCCGTTAGTAGCTCCGGTATCTATAGAGAATGCTTGGGAATTATCTGCTGCGAGCCTTGAAGGCTTTAGAAATTTTGTGACCTTGACTGTTTACTCAAAAGTTCGTGACTTTATCTCGATTTTGCTTACAAGAGATTTGCTATGTTGATCTTAGTATCGTTATTGATCATTTTTGAGTTTCAAGATTTTCAATGTCAACTCGTCACGCTGCCTTGGGTCTTCTTTAGCTTGAATGCCATCTGCTTTACTGTGCGTCGTACCAATTGAGTATGCATTAACCCTAACTTTATTGATGAATGCTTTGTCTTATAAAAAAAAGAACTCTCTTAATCGCTACCTCTTGAATTTAACTGCCCCAACTGAGGTTTCGTTCATTGAATTTGTTGGATAGAATTACCTTGGGTGGGCTCCTAGTTAATCTGCCCTGTTTACCTATCGTACTCAAAATTTATAAGGCTTCTCTAGTTGTTATTTTAAGTAAAATATTGTCCAAATTCTTCGGTGAATGTTGGACCCACAATTCTTCTTGACTTGCCAAAGAAGAGGAAGATGGTGGTCTAAAGAGCCTTCACTTGAGCATTCATTACTTGTTGTTCTTTGAAATCTAGATTATTTGCCTGATTGATTCAAAATTGCACTCCCAGACTCCATCTAACGTTACTTGGGGATGGTTGTTGTCATTTGGGTTGTCTTCTGCGTGGGAATATTGTCCAAATCTATGTGAATTAGGAAGTATTCTTGTTGGTTGGTCCTACCCCCTAGTTTCCCCATTTTCTGTTTCCTTCCCCTGTAGTATTTATCCTCTTTATTTTCTCTAAGCCTCTCTCTGTAGGCCCATGAAAACACAAATAGTGCGAGTTCAATGAAATCTGTTATTTGTTTGTTTTGCACAAGAAGACTGTATATATTTGTTTCGTTGTTTGGCGATAGGACTTGGTCTATAAAATTATTCTTTCCCAGCTAAAAACGCGTGATTTGAAGCTCAAGATGAGTGATTGTTTGTACCCCAGTTAGCTTAAAAATTCAAGTTTTCCCCAAAAAGTGATTTGATGCTATGTTGCTCTCCTTTTGGTTGGGTCCCTTAGTTGAATCGAGACTAATCATTAATAAAAAATTAGAAATTGTCTGATGATTTTGTCTGTATACTAAGTTAGTGTTTCGGGTGTTGAACAGCTTCTCATCCTTCTCTCTTTTTTCATATGCACGTAATCTACTTGGAGTCCACAAGGGATTCCTTACCGTTGCATTTTCTAAGAGGCCAATTAGGCCTGTATCGTCAAAACCAAAGTCGATTGTATGACGTATCAATGAAGAAGAATGTGTTACAATTTCGTCCTTGAAGCGGCAAAAAAGGGGACATGAAAGTCCCATTTTTAATTTACTTATTCATTGTTGCTCTTATTTACTTATTTATTTATATCTATGTTTAGTCATTTTTTTTATTCATTTGGGCCTAGAAGCCAAAGTTGTACTTAATATAGGTGAAGTGAAAACTCAAGCCAAAGGGCTCAGAAACATAGAAATAGGACTGAAAGGAGAAATGGGTTGAAAACCCAACTAGACTAGGACAGGTTTTGTTGGTTTAGGCAAATGGCCTGAATCCTTTACTTCCTCCCCTTCCCCCTATTCCTTATGTTTTTATGTGCTTTGGGAACCTAGTTAAATCCTTAGTTTAGTCGCTAAAAAACTAGTTTTGCATAAAAACCAAAATATTTTCAAAATCGCTTTCTTTCAAAAAAAAATCAATCACTTTTCGAGAAAAATTAATCTTTTTGAAGTTAATCAAAAGATGATTTTCAAACAGTCCGGATAACCGCAAGTTAGCGGACGTTTTAGGTGCCTAACACCTTCCTAAAACGTTAATAAGAACCACCTACTCAGAATCTTCAAAACTTAAAGAATTGTTTTAAGTAACTCTCTAAAGGTTTCTTAATTCCTTTTCAAAATTAAGTGGCGACTCTCTTTCAAAAGTTAAAATTTCTCGCCGAAACACCCATTATTTTTTGTTTAGAGCTTGTCATTGCGTAGGAAATTCAATTAACTTTCCAACGATATAAAATTAGCCCAAATTCAATAACCGGGTAAGAAGTTATGGTGATTTTAAGTTTCAGTCGCTAAACCCCATCATTTTAACCTTTAGCGCATCGCGGAGTCGACCAATCTCCCATTTAGAAAATTCCAGTGAGGGTCCTCGATCCTGGCGCATCGCATCGTAGGTCAATTTGACGTTAGTCAATTTTCAGTGGGCCTCCGCAATCCTGACGCGTCACGGAGATGGCCAAATTGGCATCCATAGGCTTACCGCTATGGTGGCACGTCACGGCGTTTTTCCAAGTACCAGTTTTCCCTTTTTTAGTGTCTTGGTGCGATAGTGGCGCATCACGCCAAGGCCAAAAATCGGGATTTCAATTTCCAGTTTGTGTTTTTAAATTTGTCTAAGGGTGTTTGGGTGTTTTTTCTAAGCCCTAAACTCACCCTAACACAAAATTTAACCCCTAATTGACCTAAATACTCATCATTATTCACTTTCTCGCAAATTAAAAATCCCCTCTTTCAAGAACAAGAAACCCTAGCTCTCAAGAATCAAGGTCAAATCTCAAGGACTCTCCATCAATCCTTCTAAATTTATCATCCCAGGTATGTTAGATATTCATCCATAGATTTCTTTCATCCATGGAGTCCAGGTATCCATTTTAATTACAAATCTATCATCTTTTCAAGATTTATGATATTAAATTGTGATTTAAAACTATGAATCTCCATGAATTTCCATGAATATTGATTTTATACAATGCTTTAATGGAATTATCGTTGTTATCAAATCCTCCATGTTTTAATATTGTCATTCTTCGAATTAGATCATGATTTAGTGTTATAAATGTTGAAGTCATGCTATTATTTCAAGTTTTATACTATTCCCATGAATTAACTAAACTATAAAGTACAAGTGTTTGATAAAATGCCTATAAGAGTGATTTATTTAATAAGAGCCTTCATGTTCTGGCCTTCAAGCTTTAGTGTCTTTTCAGTATTGTTGTTTTGAGTCCTGGGGGCATAGAATACCCGAAAACCATATCTGTTTATTTAGTCTAGTCTTACTACATTACAGTATAGTCTTCAAATTTTATTATGAGCATTATCAGAATAGTCAGATATCAGTTATTCAACGCAGAATAGTCTAGTAACTCAATGTCTTTCAATTGGGAGTAGGATTTAGCACCGAGTGAGCATAGGGATGACGGCTTTCCTTTTAGATAGGCAGAATCGTTAGTGGCAGTCCCTATACTCCAAAACTACATACCAGCATAGGATATGAGTAGTCACCCGTCGGATTAGGCTTCGCTATCTCGCAGGGGTCACCTGTCAGTTCAAGCTTGACACCCTTAGTCCTTTGGATATTATATTAGTTTAGTGGATCCACACAGCCATTGTTAGTACCCGTGGCATGATATTAACACCCTTCCAGCTGGGGTTACAGGTTAGACCCCGATTAGCTCAAATTGGGGAATATCGATTAGATGATACCTCCCACCGTCTCAGATATAGTCTCAATTACAGTCCCAGCTCAGTTATTCAGTCTTAGTTTTGTTTGACCAAGCATACAGATTTCAGTTATCTCAGTATATTAGTTTATAGATTTTACTCAGTTCATGTTATATGCTTGGTCATGCATCCACAGTAGTTACAAATTTTTCTGCATTTTCAGTATCTACAGATTTCATGCTCTTTTTATTCAGTACTCCATGCTTTACATATATGTCCAGTTAATTATTATCATTCCTATTCACGAGACCATGCATATCAGCCTACCTCATTTAGCTTACCAGTACATTCAAAGTACTGATCGTATACCTTTTCTTTTGCGCTATGATGTCTCATATCATAGGTGCTGACTCTTAGTTCCCGGATCGCACCTAGACTCTCAGATTATCAGTAGTATAGTAGCAGTGGTGAGTGCTCATTATCCGAGGACAGATTATGTTACTTGATGTGTTTATCTCAGTAGTTAGTAGAGTTAGTTGGGGTTGTCCCATCAACTGACAGTATCCAGTTTAGAGGCTTTTCAGACACTACAGTTAGCTATTCAGACTATTCAGATTTCAGTATTTTTATCAGATTCATAATTCAGTAGTTATTTCATTATTAAAACCTTATGGCATCTCAGTTATTCTTTCACATTTATGATTATATGATTTAATCCTCACAGCAGGTACCAGCTCATGGGTTAGCTTGTGGTCTTTCGGGATCGTAAGCATCGTGTAACGACTAGGAGGTAGTCTCGGGTCATTACACTAAGTCACCTCCTAAATTACCAAACTAAAATACATTCAAAAAAAAATCTACATTTCAAGTACCTACACTTCAACATTTTCAAGTCACTAAGTTACCTCACAAGTTACCAAGCTTAACAAAATTCAAAATGAAAAATTTACCTCACAAGTACCTACACTTCAATATTTTCAAGTCATTAAGTCACCTCACAAGTTACTAAACTAAACTACATTCAAAACAAAAATTCATATTTCAAGTACCTACACTTCAATATTTTTAAGTCACTAAGTCACCTTACAAGTTACCAAGCTTAATAAAATTCAAAATGAAAAATTCACCTCACAAGTTCCTACACTTCAATAATTGCAAGTCACTAAGTCACCTCACAAGTTTCCAAACTAAACTACATACAAAATGAAAAATTTACATTTCAAGTAACTACACTTAATCACTTCCAAGTCATTAAGTCACCTCCCAAGTTACCAAACTAAACTACATTCAATACATAAATGAAAAAAATCACATTTCAAGTACCTACACTTAATCACTTTCAAGTCACTAAGTCACCTCCCAAGTTACCAAACTAAACTACATTGAAAATGAAAAATTCACATTTTCAACACTTTCAAGTCACTAAGTCACCCCCAAGTTATCAACCTAAACTACATTCAATACAAAATGAAAAATTTACATTTCAAGTACCTACTACACTTAATCACTTTCAAGTCACTAAGTCACCTCCTAAGTTACCAAACTTAACAAAATTCAAAATAAAAAAATCACATTTCAAGAACCTATCTTTAATCACTTTCAAGTCACTAAGTCACTTTACAAGTTACCAAGCTTAACAAAATTCAAAATGAAAAGCACTAATTCATAATTCAAGTAACTACACTTAATCACTTTCAAATAAGTAGAGGTGTCGCATGTCCCTCTCACACCATATAATCATCACAAAATTTTTGTGGATTTCAAACCCTTCTACAACAAACAACCCCACCTTAACACTACTTTTAAAGACTTCATTATAAGAAAATATAGAGAAATCAACTTACCTTTGCTTGGCCTAAATTGAAGAGAAAGAGCGAAGCGGTTAACTGATTGTCTTGAAAAGCAAGAACACTAAGCTTCTTTAAAACACCAAGACGACTAAATCACCTAATCGAGGCATTGTGAAATGATATCAATAACTAACAACAACTTATTAGCATCCAAGCAGTATTACTAGCATAAACAACTGATAGCAATATTTTTCCTACAATAAAAGTTTCCAAAATAATATTTGAACAAAAAGATTCAATCTTTGTAAGAAAATAATCAAATTTAAAATTAACAAGTTGAATTTGAAACGTTCAACTTACTGAACTGTTGTCAATTTTCTCATGAAAAAGTTACCTTTTTTTTGTTCAATATACAATAGGTGATTGATTATTAAACTTAAATTTATCAATATGTCGTGATAAAGTTAATCAATGGATATAAAATCGAAGTACTCTTTTTAGTTGGTGCTAACTTGTTGTACTAGACTAGTACCTATTCGATTTTAGCCTTACAATCTTTAAATGAAAAAAATAATCTATCCAACTTATTGAACTGTTGTCGCTGGAGTTGTTGTCATCGCAGAGCTTCTGTGTCACCGGAGCTGCTATCATCGTAGAGCTGCTGAGTCGCCGGAGCAGCTATCGTCGCCGGAGCTGTTGTCGCCACGGTGCTTCTGTTAATCCCTAAATGTACTTTGGGTATTGTGAGGTGTATGCGGGTATTGTGGTATTGTGGGTACTATCGGGTATTATGTAGCCCTAAACCCAATCACTTATGCTTGTCTTTTATTAAAAAATAAAATTTTTAATAAATTATATAATATTTACAATAACGTACTATATACATCATACACACGATTTTATTACCCCATGATAATATACAAAGGAAAAAAGATAATTAAGATTGGGTTGGGTCAGGTCATTAACGGGTATTACCAAAATAAGTGGTTGATTTATTTTTTAAAAAATTATCATTAGAAATAACACTTGTGGTTGATTTTTATAAAAAAATTAAAATTTTAATAAATTGTATAATATTTATAACAACATCCAAATAATTTAATGCAATGCGTATATATATAAATCAGATAATTAGTTATTTTATCATCACATTAGCACGAGTAGTATATTTCCTCAATTGTATAGTAATATCAATGAATTTTGCAAATTACGATAATTTTTTGGTTAATTATCTTTTAAATACGATATTATATATATACCTCGTAATACAGCGTGTTAATCAAATAAATTATCGATTAATAGCCTTACCTTATTACAACTTCAACAATATATGTGTGTCTACATTGAAACAATTAGTATATCTATTTCCTCAATAGTATGATATCAACGTATTATTCAAAATATTTTGATATATAGATTTAGTTATCTAGCTTTCAATTACTGCATACGTCACTACACGAGATATACGTATATAGACATATATTCAATTGGCTATCATCTTACAAATACGTACTATATACATCACATACACAATTTTACTACCCCATAATAATATACAACATATTTCACATATACTCAGATGAATTATCGGTTAGTTTATCTTATGTTATTATACCTTCACTACATAATATGTATATACTATATATATATACCTATACATACACACATATATACACACTATCGACTATATCAAGTTTTAAATACATACTATATACATCACATAACGTACACGAGTATATTATCCCATAATATAATGTGACGTATTTCATATACATACTTTGATGAGTTATTAATTTGATTAGGTTACATTAATATAACTTCAACATACAGTATATTCTTACTTCTATCGTTTCGAATCAAGGTATTCAATATGTTTGGATAGATTCTAATAGTTTTTGACTACATCGTTCATTGATCGATCACTACATCATATATATATATATACCTCATAATAGAACACATTCATTATATTCTGATAAATTATCAGTTATATATGTACGTTACATTATTATAACTGCAATGTAGCATAATATCATTACCTCAACTAGGGTGGCAAATGGGCGGATCGGATCGGATCGAATTTGGATGGATTGAGCTTAAATGGATTGGATGCAATCCACCCATATATTATATGGATAAATATGGATTGGGTAAAAATGCTTGCTACCCACTTTAACTCTTAAAGACAAAAACTTAGAACTTCTATATGTATATCAACTTGACTTTTTTAACCATTACCCCTCCCTCCCACCCCCCTCCACCCCTCCTCCCCATACCTCCCTCCTAAAATATATATATATATTTTTTAAGAATTTAACCCCTCCTTTCCAAAGCATCCTCAAACCCCCTACCCCCAACTCCCCACCCTAAAAAACACTGGTTTCAGCAAAATAAAAGTGTTTTTAGCGTATCTTTCAAAATTACAATTCATAACTTCTTTTTTTATTTTTTTCTCCGTTTCTTTTCTCTTTTTACCTTTATATATTCATTTTTCTCTCTCCTCTATCTCTAGCCTCTATTTCTCTTTTTTTTTCTTCATTTTTTTCCTCTCTTCTATCTCTAGCCTCTACTTTTCTTTCTTTTTACCTATTTTTTTCTTTTTCTTTTCTTTTGCATTTTCTTAATTATTTTTGTTTTTACTTTTTTTCTCTTTTGGTTGTATTTTATATTTTTTATTTTTTATATTTTGAAGAACACGGCTAAGTCAAGTACAAATCGTGAATGACGACGGAAATATCATAATCGCTCATTGTATTTGTATTCACCATTATTTTTTTCTTTTTTCTTTTCTCATTTTTTCTTTCTTTTTTTATTTTATTTTTGTTTTCTTTGTTTTCTTCAATTCTTTCTTTACGCTTTTTCATCTCTGTTCTATCTCTAACTTCTACTTCTCTTTCTTCTTTTTTGATTTTTTTTTTGTCTATTTTCATTTTTTTTTCATTTTTAATTTTTTAATGATAACGGAAGTACCATAATCTCATATTGATTTATATTTTCCCAACATTTATAATTTTGTATTCGTTAATATGATTGTATTTGTATTTATTTTTTATACTTCAAACATGTATTTATATTTTATAGTTTGACCATCATATATATTTTATTTAATTCGCACTTGTATTTTAAAGAACTGTTTTGTAGTTGTAATTTATCGTTGACTGAACATTATATTTGTATTTTGTTCTTTTATTTTGCTTGTATTGGTATTTGTATTCTATTTGCATTGATGAGCTTGTATTTTTAAAGAACTATTTTATATTTGTCTTTGTAAGTTGACCGTATATTGTATTTGTATTTATAATTGCATTTATTTTATTTGTTTGTATTTGCATTCGTAGTTGACAGTATCATTTGTATTTTTAAACAATTGAAAAGGAATAGTTTTTTTTTCTTTCTACGAAAACTTGTATTTTTATATACTGATACAAATTGTATTTTATTGATAAAAATTGAATAATACAAATTAAAATGATAAATTATACAAATACATATTTATACAACTTGAACCATACGCATGCAATTGATACTTGTTTATATACAAATATAAATGATAAATTTGATATACAAATGCTAATGATACATTTGCATTGAATGACACATTATATATTTATATATTTTAGTCTCAAACAAATATAATTAATTCATATACTTGTTTGTATATAAATAGAAATGATAAATTGTATATATTCACGACTAAATTATTCAAATATAAATAATAAATTTGTTTGAAATATATCGTATGATATAAATAAATATAAATTATAAAAAATATATAAAATATAAAATGCAATGACAACAGAATAGATGAAAAACAATACAAAAATAATAATAATAATAATAAAAATGACGAAACAAGAAGAAAGGGGGAAAACAAAAATACAAGAAAAAAAAAAGAATGCAAAGAAAAAATAAATAAAAACGAAAAATAAAAAATTAGATGAAAAAATGAGAAAGAAAAAAAGAGAAAATATAAGAAACGAGTAAAAAACAAAAAGGAAAAAAATAATAAGGAAAGGATGAAAAAGAAAAAAAATATTAGAGGAAAAAAAAGAAAGAAAAAAAAAAGAAAAGAAAAGAAAAGAAAAAAAATTGAAAAGAGAAATAAAAGAGAGAAAAAAAGAAGAGAGACTATGGATTGTATTTAATTGGTAAGAGATGCTATGAATTATAATTAATTAAAATTTAGGCTAAATGAGATAATTAGAGGCTTATATTTGCTAACTCAGGTAGGTCTCACGCAAATATAATTGATCCATATACTTATTTATATATAAATACAAATGATAAATTGTATAAATTCATGATTAAACTATTCAAATATAAATAATAAATTTATTTAAAATATATAGTATGATACAAATAAATACAAAGTATAAAAATATAGAAAATATAAAATACAATGATAACAAAAACGATGAAAAAAACAAAAAAAAAAAGAAAAATGACAAAACAAGAATGAAAAGGGGAAAAACAAAAAAAAGAATGCAAAGAAAAAAGAAATAAAAACAAAAAAAGGAAAAAATAGATGAACAAAATGAGAAAACAACAACAACAAACCCCGTATATTCCGCTAGACCCCCAGCTCAAGATATAAGACAGTATAAAAGGCAGTATACAAAAACATCAAAAACATAGAGCATGATAAAATAACATAGATACGACATCCCCAAAAAAGTACATTGCCAAACAAAGGACACCACAATTCCCCTACCTACTGACTACAACTCAACCACACCCTTAGCCCTCTATCCTAATGTTTTTCCTCCATATCTTCCTATCCAGGGTCATGTCTTCAATCAGCTGTAATTGCTCCATGTCACGTCTAATCATTTCTCTCCAGTATTTCTTTGGTCTACCCCTACCCCGCTTGAAACCTTCCAAGGCCAATGTCATACCTCAAATCCCATTGGAGCGGACTGGCACCCGTAGCCGAGGAGGCCCGGGAGAACCCGTTCATAACCTATACTTTCACATTTACATTACTTATGAAAATTAAAATTTGGGCAGCACTTCGTTGTAAATAGAAGAAAACAGTACCTGTATCAGCCCAGCAGACACGCATAAATATATATATGAACAGTAATTGACCGTCAGAGCCATCACGTCTATCAACCAAACACTCCTATGGCTGTACAATATGTCTACAAAAGCCTCTACATAGATACACAACTGAGTTGGGGTCGGGACAAACTCCCGCCCACAAAAGACTTTTATACAAATACCAAAAGTACATATAGAGACGACTTGGGATGCTACGAAACAACTGGAGCTCACCACTAACAACAGAATGTCCTGGCTCTTACTGCGGAGGTGTACGACCTGAAGTACCTGTTCCTGCAGGCATGAATACAGGTCCCCCGTGAGGGACGTCAGTACGAAAATATGTATTGAGTATGTAAGGCAGTGAGTATCAAGATGAGATACAAAAGGTCAACAGAACCCAGATACCAGTGAATAAACAGTATGAGTAGACCACACTTAAAAGAACTAATGGGATACCTGCACATTACTTTCATATCATTACTTCCCGTAATCCTTATCAATACATAACATATGTCATACAATGGGCAACTGATCAGTGGTACTAATACAATACGTCAGGGACCACCCCTGGAATAGCATATATACATAATCTTTATAATACAATGGCCAACTGATCAGTGGTACTAATACAATACATCATATCATCAATTTAAAATACAGACATTCCATTTCTTAATTCAATTAATCTTTAAGATTGGTTACTTTGTGGTCACACTTTATGGAACTTGAAACCATGATACCTCAATAGGAAAAACATGTAAATAGGTAATCAATATCATGAAAATGAAGTAGAGAATCATGGATACCTCATTAAACCATTCCGGAGTCAACAATAGTATATGGACATTTTTTTTGACTAGCCGGACATCTTAAAAGTGAAAACAAGTTCAATTGGTAGTGTCGAAGATCATATGATGTTATTATGTGTCATGAGTCGAAGGACAATGTTGGAAGCTTACTTGAGAGTGCCATGGGTCATTATTCATGCCAAAGGTTAGATAGAGTATGTCTTACATACCTTGATATAACCACTTCAATACAAGTCCAACTTGACTTCCCGTACTCTTCGAACACTTATCTACAATAAGTCATTTGTGGCAAACTAGCATTAGCACCCAAACCTTACCATTTAGGTATTAACTTCACCAAATAATGTCTAGGAAGTAATCCTTTAACTCATCAATAAGAGTGCTACATACATCCTCTTATACTCTTGTTACATTCACATATCATGCATTTTCATGAAATATCCCTCAACATCACTCTTAGCCTTTATTTCCCTTCTTAGTCACCATCCAATACCAACATGATCACTAGGCATACATAACCACTAATATAATGATATATCACCACAATTCATCCTCCATAATCCAATACAACAACTTCCATAATTTACTACTAACAATTTATACACAACAATTCATAACTATGTTTCTAGTTATCTTCCAACATCAAGACAATACTCATAATCCTTTATCAATACTTATTCATGGATAAGAATCAAGAATAAACAATATACATACCTTAACAATGAACTCTTGTATTTAGAATCCTCCTTACATAATCAAGGGGTGCTTCTCGAAGCTTTCGAGATGGTGAACACAACTACGGAACCAATTCGAATTTTCTACGGTTGAATCACAAAATATTTGAAGTTGAAATTAGGCTAGGGTTTCACCTTCTCTTAATAATTGGATGATATATGATATATATGAGGCTAAGTGCAGGTTTATAAGGACCAATTTTCGTCCAAGAGGTAATAGAAAATGACCATTTTGCCCTAAAGATTTAAATAAATCCCGAATCTGTCCCCAGTGGACAGTTTTGACAGGCTGAAGTAAATCGATCATAACTCTTTGCTCCGGTATCGTATTTGGGTGAAACCAATTTCATTGGAAATATAATTCAAAGGACTTTCATTTTCATATAAAGTATACCACCCAGTTCTTCCTTTACAAGGAGTTATGGTCGTTTAAATGTGACCCAAAAATCTGTCCCACAATTCTGTTTTTTTTTTTATAGGCTGTAGTAAAACGGGTATAGCTCCTTACGTAGACATTGGATTTGGATGAAACCAATTTCATCGGAAATATGACTCTCGGAGATTTTCGTCGATATATAGCAGCTCACACAGTTCTTTTTGTACAAGGAGTTATGATCGTCTAAAGTTGGATTGCCTAGCTGCAGTAATTTTCCTGCAGAATTACTGTTCACAGGCTTCCCGGCCACCGATTTGAAATTTCGAATGTGCTCGCTTATATGAAATACTCCTCTGTTTTGGGCAAAGTTTATATCGTTGGAAAGCTTATTCCAATACCTACACATACAACTATTGACGGAATACTTTCAAACACCATACACTTAATTTAACCCATACGCAAGCCTTTAGGACTCCATATAATCGCGATAAGTGTACGAAAAAATTTACGGGGTGTTACATTATCCCCCCCTTAAGAACATTCGTCCTCGAATGTTAGCATAGTTACTCAATTAAGACATGTCCAAGATTACAATTAACATATTCATCATCATAACATACTTGCATAAAAATAAACACTTACTTGTTATTGTTCTTTTTTCCATCTCATGAACTTGCTCCTCATCGTTGAATAGGTAAGGGTACTTAATCTTCATCGCTTCCTCGGCTTCCCATGTGATCTCCTCAACTTGTTGATTCCTCCAAAGTACTTTTACCGATGCTATCTCTTTATTCCTTATCTTTTTAATTTGGCGATCAAGAATAGCAATAGGCATTTCTTCAAAAGTGAGATCTTCTGTAACTTGTACATCTTCCGTAGTAGTGATGTGCGATGGATCTCCGATGTACTTGCGAAGCATCGAAACATGAAATACGGGATGAACTGCTGAGAGCTCTTGAGGTAACTCTAACTCATAAGCAACTTGTCCAAATCTTTGAATGATCTTATACGGACCTATGTATCGTGGACTTAACTTTCCTTTCTTACCAAACCTCATCACTCCTTTCATTGGTGATACTTTCAAGAATACCCAATCGTCGATAGAAAACTCAAGTCCTCTTCTTCTAACATCCGCATAAGATTTGTGTCGACTTTGAGCTGTTGCAAGCCGTTGATTGATCACTTTAACCTTCTCCATTGCTTGATAAACAAGATCCGGTCCAAACAAGACCGCATCACCTGCTTCAAACCATTCTATTGGCGATCTACACTTTCTTCCATACAATGCTTCATATGGTGCCATTTTGATACTTGAATGATAGCTATTATTGTAGGCAAACTCGATAAGAGGTAGGTGATCATCCCAGTTGCCTTTGAAATCTAATACACATGCTCGTAGCATATCTTCAAGTGTCTGGATGGTACGTTCCGCTTGTCTGTCCATTTGAGGATGAAAAGCCGTACTTAGATTTACTTGTGTCCCCAAACTCCTTTGAAAAGACTTCCAGAAATTCGCGGTAAATTGGGCTCCTCGATCGGATATAATGGAAATTGGAACTCCATGTAACCGAACGATCTCCTTAATATACAACTTCGCATACTCTTCCGCCGTATAAGTTGTCTTAACTGGTAAGAAGTGCGCAGATTTGGTAATCCTATCAATGATCACCCATATGGAATCAAACTTCCGATATGTACGAGGCAAAACCGTGATGAAATCCATATTGATCTTGTCCCACTTCCAGACTGGAAAATCTATACATTGCATGTAACCACCGGGTTTCTGGTGTTCTACTTTGACTCTTTGACAATTCGGACATTCGGCTACAAATTCGGTAATATTCTTCTTCATGTCATTCCACCAATATATTGCTTTCAAATCTTGATACATCTTAGTCGACCCTGGATGGATGTAATACCTTGAACAGTGTGCTTCTGTCATAATTCTCTTTCTTAGCTCAACTACATCAGGCACACATAAACGATTCTGACACTGAAGCACTCCTTCTCGCGTAAGCTCAAATGCCTTTGTCGCGCCACTCTGCACATCCTCCTTAAGCTGCAATAAAATTGGATCTGCATACTGCTTCTCTTTCACTTCAGCTATCAATGAAGATTTCACTGCATTACGTACAATAACCTCTTCATCTGGAGTTTCGAGAAGTCGAACTCCCAAATTAGCTAGTTGGTGAAGATCCTTAATCATCCCCTGCTTTTCTATAGATGCCATTTTAGACTTACGACTCAGTGTGTCCGCTACCACATTCGCTTTCCCTGGATGATACAAGATATCAACATCATAATCTTTCAACAATTCAAGCCATCTCCGCTGCCTCAAGTTTAGATCTTTCTGACTGAAGATATATTGCAGGCTCTTATGATCGGTATATATGTCAACATGAACCCCATATAAGTAGTGGCGCCATATCTTCAAAGCAAATACAACTGCAGCTAGCTCAAGATCATGCGTGGGATAATTCCTCTCATGTGGTCGCAACTGTCTAGAGCCATAGGCTATTACTCTACCATGTTGCATTAGTACGCATCCTAAGCCAATTCTCAAAGCATCACAGTACACTGCATACCCTTCTGTGCCTTCAGGAAGTACCAATACCGGTGTAGAAGTCAACTTGCTCTTCAGATCCTGGAAACTCTTTTCATAGGCATCATTCCATTGAAACTTGTAGGCTTTATGCGTCAACTTAGTCAAGGGTGCAGAAATAGAAGAAAAACCTTCAACAAACCTTCTATAATAACCTGCCAACCCGAGGAAACTACGAATCTCCGTAGGCATCGTGGGTCTTGGCCAACTCTTCACAGCCTCAATCTTCTAAGTGTCAACTTTTATGCCTTCACTGGATACAATATGGCCCAAAAATGCCACTGACTTGAGCCAAAACTCACATTTAGAAAACTTCGCATACAGCTTACGATCACGAAGAATCTACAACGCCTGCCTGAAGTGATTAACATGGTCCTCTTCGGATCTATAGTAGACCAGAATATCATCTATGAAAACTATCACGAACACATCTAGAAACGGCTTAAACAACCTATTCATCAGATCCATAAAAACTGCGGGTGCATTTGTCAGCCCGAATGACATAACCAGGAATTCATAATGACCATACCGTGTTCGGAAAGCTGTCTTGGGTATATCTTTATCCTTGACTCTCACTTGATGATAGCCTAATCTCAAGTCAATCTTGGAAAAACACTGGGCACCCTGCAACTGGTCAAATAAATCATCAATTCTGGGAAGAGGGTATTTATTCTTGATAGTCACCTTATTCAATTGTCGATAGTCAATACACATCCTCAGCGAACCATCTTTCTTATGCACAAACAATACTGGTGCTCCCCAAGGGGACATACTAGGCCTGATGAATCCCTTCTCTAGCAAGTCTTTCAGTTGCTCTTTCAATTCTCGCAACTCTGCTGGTGCCATTCTATAAGGAGGAATTGAGATTGGCTGTGTGTCTGGCAATATATCAATACCAAACTCCACTTCTCGTTCAGGAGGTAAACCTGGTAGTTCTTCAGGAAATACATCAGGAAATTCATTCACAACCGGAACGGTCTGAAAAGTTGGCGGCTCTGCCTCTGTATCCCTTACTCTAACCAGATGGTATATGTACCCCTTGGAAATCATTTTTCTTGCCTTAAAGTAAGAAATAAATCTACCTCTCGGCGCGCCAACATTACCCTTCCATTCAAGGACTGCCTCATTTGGGAAATGGAAATATACCTTCTTAGAACGGCAATCTACTATAGCATAACAAGACGCTAACCAATCCATGCCCATAATAACATCAAAATCTACCATTTCTAACTCAACAAGATCGGCCATCGTATCACGACCACAAATATTCACAACACAATTTTGATAAACATTCCTAGCTATAAGATATTCCCCCACTGGCGTTGATACTTCAAATGGCTTGGCTAATAATTCGGGTGTTCTTCCGAACATTCCCGCAACCAAAGGAGTAGCATACGATAATGTAGAACCAGGATCAATTAAGGCATACACATCAAATGCAAAGATGGACAATGTACCTGTAACCACGTCTGGAGAAGCCTCTAAATTCTGCCGATCTGCTAGGGCATACACACGGTTCTGAGCTCCTCTAGCACTAGTTGCTCCTCTATCACCTCTACCGTGACCCAAAGGTTGTGCACCCCTACTCAAAGGAGGCACCGAAGATGACGCAACAGCTGATCCGGTAGGTCGTGTTATACCACCTGTGGTCCTGCGTGGGCAATCTCTAGCCATATGCCCCGGCTTACCGCACCAAAAGCAATTGTTCATCCCAAGCCGACATTCGCCAAAGTGAAATTTTCTACATATGGGGCACGGGTGTCGTGGTGGTCTCAATTGACTCATACTCCCTTGCCCTTGATACCCCACTATTCACGAACTCTGATTTTCACTGCTTTGCCCAAACTGATTACCTCTAAACCTTTGAAATTGCGGTGGAGCACTAATTGCAGGATAAGAAGATAACAGGCTAGGCAATCTATGAGAGAACGAAGGCCTAAAACCTCCCTGAGATGCCATAAACTGCCCTATAGCTCTGGCTCGCTTAGAATATCCTTTTTCTGATTCCTGGGTTCTTCTTCTTTGACTCTGATCTTCCATCTTCTGAGCGAAAGGTTGTATCCTCGCTATATCCATGTCCTTATTCAAAGCAGCAATGGTACAATCTCTAACCAAGTATGGTTCCAATCTATACACATAGTGATGAACTCTGTCATCCATAGTAGCTACCACATTAGAAGCATATCGAGACAAGGAGTTAAATCGAAGACTATACTCCCTTACACTCATATTACCCTGACGAAGATTTAAGAATTGATCTGCACGGGCCTGACGAGTCTCAAATGGAAGATAATGATCAATAAATGCATCTTTGAACTCTCCCCACGTAGTTGGAGGTGCATCAATACCCCTAGATCATTTCCAATCCTCGTACCACAATATAGCCTCTCCTTTCAATCTATATGCTGCTATCTCAACCATCTCTTTACCGGATATGTGCATAACATCTAGAGCCCTTTGGGTTTGATCGACAAAGTCCTGCGGGTCTTCGTTAATATCTAATCCGGTAAAAGTAGGAGGATCCAGTTTCAGAAAATCCTGTGTCCAAAGGCTAGCTGCTCTATCCGTACCACTAGAACCCGTGGTAGGAATAGCTTGCCCTTGAACTTGATCGGCAACTATATGCGTCAGAAGTTGTACTACATCCCTCAAATCTCGATCAACAGCATTAATAGACGGCCCTTCCAGAGGAGAAGAAGCGCCTGATATATGCTCAGCTTAAGACTCACTTTGTTCAGCTTGTGCCGGTGGTGACTTACTAGTACCTTCTCCGGCCACTACATCTACTCGTTTCCACTTATTCTTTCTCCTTGTAACCGGCATCGTCACTATAATAAATAAAAAAGAAACAATTGGATTAAGCGATTGATTATGACTTTATCTCTAATATGGGGTCTATTGCACGATCTAAGAAATGGAGAGTGGAAACAATCCCTAAATGTCCAATAGCCTCCTGTTTATATATGTGGTGCACAACACACCGAAAAACGAGATTCTACGTAGACACGGCTTTGTAGACTCACTAGGACGAACTTCTCTGATACCACTTCTGTCAAACCCCAAATCCCATTGGAGTGGACTGGCACCCGTAGCCGAGGAGGCCCGGGAGAACCCGTTCATAACCTATACTTTCACATTTACATTACTTATGAAAATTAAAAATTTGGGCAGCACTTCGTTGTAAATAGAAGAAAACAGTACCTGTATCAGCCCAGCAGACACGCATAAATATATATATGAACAGTAATTGGCCGTCAGAGCCATTACGTCTATCAACCAAACACTCCTATGGCTGTACAATATGTCTACAAAAGCCTCTACATAGATACACAACTGAGTTGGGGTCGGGACAAACTCCCGCCCACAAAAGACTTTTATACAAATACCAAAAGTACATATAGAGACGACTTGGGATGCTACGAAACAACTGGAGCTCACCACTAACAACAGAATGTCCTGGCTCTTACTGCGGAGGTGTACGACCTGAAGTACCTGTTCCTGCAGGCATGAATACAGGTCCCCCGTGAGGGACGTCAGTACGGAAATATGTATTGAGTATGTAAGGCAGTGAGTATCAAGATGAGATACAAAAGGTCAACAGAACCCAGATACCAGTGAATAAACAGTATGAGTAGACCACACTTAAAAGAACTGATGGGATACCTGCACATTACTTTCATATCATTACTTCCCGTAATCCTTATCAATACATAACATATGTCATACAATGGGCAACTGATCAGTGGTACTAATACAATACGTCAGGGACCACCCCTGGAATAGCATATATACATAATCTTTATAATACAATGGCCAACTGATCAGTGGTACTAATACAATACATCATATCATCAATTTAAAATACAGACATTCCATTTCTTAATTCAATTAATCTTTAAGATTGGTTACTTTGTGGTCATACTTTATGGAACTTGAAACCATGATACCTCAATAGGAAAAACATGTAAATAGGTAATCAATATCATGAAAATGAAGTAGAGAATCATGGATACCTCATTAAACCATTCCGGAGTCAACAATAGTATATGGACATTTTTTTTGACTAGCCGGACATCTTAAAAGTGAAAACAAGTTCAATTGGTAGTGTCGAAGATCATATGATGTTATTATGTGTCATGAGTCGAAGGACAATGTTGGAAGCTTACTTGAGAGTGCCATGGGTCATTATTCATGCCAAAGGTTAGATAGAGTATGTCTTACATACCTTGATATAACCACTTCAATACAAGTCCAACTTGACTTCCCGTACTCTTCGAACACTTATCTACAATAAGTCATTTGTGGCAAACTAGCATTAGCACCCAAACCTTACCATTTAGGTATTAACTTCACCAAATAATGTCTAGGAAGTAATCCTTTAACTCATCAATAAGAGTGCTACATACATCCTCTTATACTCTTGTTACATTCACATATCATGCATTTTCATGAAATATCCCTCAACATCACTCTTAGCCTTTATTTCCCTTCTTAGTCACCATCCAATACCAACATGATCACTAGGCATACATAACCACTAATATAATGATATATCACCACAATTCATCCTCCATAATCCAATACAACAACTTCCATAATTTACTACTAACAATTTATACACAACAATTCATAACTATGTTTCTAGTTATCTTCCAACATCAAGACAATACTCATAATCCTTTATCAATACTTATTCATGGATAAGAATCAAGAATAAACAATATACATACCTTAACAATGAACTCTTGTATTTAGAATCCTCCTTACATAATCAAGGGGTGCTTCTCGAAGCTTTCGAGATGGTGAACACGACTACGGAACCAATTCGAATTTCCTACGGTTGAATCACAAAATATTTGAAGCTGAAATTAGGCTAGGGTTTCACCTTCTCTTAATAATTGGATGATATATGATATATATGAGTCTAAGTGCAGGTTTATAAAGACCAATTTTCGTCCAAGAGGTAATAGAAAATGACCATTTTGCCCTAAAGATTTAAATAAATCCCGAATCTGTCCCCAGTGGACAGTTTTGACAGGCTGAAGTAAATCGATCATAACTCTTTGCTCCGGTATCGTATTTGGGTGAAACCAATTTCATTGGAAATATAATTCAAAGGACTTTCATTTTCATATAAAGTATACCACCCAGTTCTTCCTTTACAAGGAGTTATGGTCGTTTAAATGTGACCCAAAAATCTGTCCCACAATTCTGTTTTTTTTTTATAGGCTGTAGTAAAACGGGTATAGCTCCTTATGTAGACATTGGATTTGGATGAAACCAATTTCATCGGAAATATGACTCTCGGAGATTTTCGTCGATATATAGCAGCTCACACAGTTCTTTTTGTACAAGGAGTTATGATCGTCTAAAGTTGGATTGCCTAGCTGCAGTAATTTTCCTGCAGAATTACTGTTCACAGGCTTCCCGGCCACCGATTTGAAATTTCGAATGTGCTCGCTTATATGAAATACTCCTTTGTTTTGGGCAAAGTTTATATCGTTGGAAAGCTTATTCCAATACCTACACATACAACTATTGACGGAATACTTCCAAACACCATACACTTAATTTAACCCATACGCAAGCCTTTAGGACTCCATAAAATCGCGATAAGTGTACGAAACAATTTATGGGGTGTTACAGCCAACCTCTCACACCTACGAACTGGGGCATCTGTGCCCCTCCTCATCACATAACCAAACCATCTCAACCTCACTTCCTGCATTTTATCGTCCACTGAAACCACTCCCACCTTCTCCCAAATAATTTCATTCCTAACCTTGTCCGTCCTTGTGAATCCACACATCCAATGCAACATTCTCATTTATGCCACCTTCGACTTTTAGATATGAGAATTCTTAACCGGCCAACACTCCGCTCCATATAACATAGCAGGACGAACGACAACTCTATAGAATTTTCCTTTAAGCTTGGGGGATACCTTCTTATCGCATAAGATTCCCGAAGCGAGCGTCCATTTCATCCATCCTGGCCCAATACGTTGAGAGACATTCTCATCTATCTTTCCATTCCCCTGAATAGTAGACCCAATATACTTAAAACTATCCCTCTTGCAAACCATCTGAGAATCCAACTTTACTGCCACCTCCTCCTTATGTCTCGAGTCATTAAACTTGCACTCCAAGTACTCTGTCTTGGTCCTTCTTAATCGGAAACCGTTAGACTCCAGGGTTTATCTCCAAATCTCCATCTTATCATTAACCCCTTATCGAGATTCATCAATCAAAACTATATCATCCGTAAAAAGCATACACCAAGGTACCTCGCCTTGTATATTCCGCGCCAGCACATCCATCACCAAAGCGAATAAAAATGGACTAAGAGTTGATCCCTAGTGCAACCCTGTCAAGACTGGGAAGTGCTCAGAATCTCCTCCCACTATCCTTACCTGAGTCTTTGCCCCCTCATATATGTCTTTAATCGCTCTGATGTACGCCAATGAAACCCCGCTGGCCTCCAGGCATCTCCAAAAAACCTCCCTAGGGACCTTGTCATACGCCTTTTCCAGGTCTATAAACACTATGTGAAAATCCCTCTTCCTCTCTCTATACTGCTCTACTAGTCTCCTTACAAGATGAATTGCCTCAATCGTTGAGCGACCAGGCATAAAACCAAATTGGTTCTCCGAAATAGACAAAATCATTCTCAACCTCCGCTCCACTACCCTCTCTCAAATCTTCATTGTGTAACTCAACAACTAAATACCCCGGTAGTTGTTGCAACTCTGAATGTCACCCTTGTTCTTATATAGAGGAATCATTGTGCTCCATCTCCACTCCTCGAGCATCTTTGTTGACTCGAAAATATTATTAAATAAGTTGGTCAGCCACCTCAACCCTGACCCGCCAAAAAACTTCCAAAAATCCACCGGAATCTCGTCGGGCCCCATCGCATCTTATGAATAGCCTCACTGACCTCCTCTACCCTAAATCACTGACAAAAGCCAAAATCGTGACACTCCCCGGAATGCTCCAACTCTCCTAACACAACACCTCTGTCCCCCTCACCATTCAAGAGCCTATGGAAATATGACTGCCATCATTTCTTAATGAGGGCATCTTCAACCAAAACTCAGCCATCCTCCCCCTTAATGCACTTTACCTAATCCAGATCACGACCCTTTCGCTCCCTAACCTTGGCAAGCCTAAACAACCTCTTCTCCCCGTCTTTCTTCTCTAACTCCTTATACAAACTCTCAAAAGTTGTTGTCTTAGCAGCTGTAACAGATAACTTAGCCTCATTTTTAGCTACTTTGTACTCCTCCCTGCTTACCTGCTTCTCTTCTTCATCCTTACTCTTCACCAACTTAGCGTAAGCCACCTTCTTTGACTCCACCTTTTTCTTAACATCTTCATTCCACCACCAATCCCTCGATACCGGCCAAACCAGCCCCTTAAAATACCCAATACCTCTCTAGCCGACTCCCTGATGCAACCAGCGGCCTTATCCCATACACTATCCGCGTCTCCTCTGCACTCCTGCACCCTCATTCCCTCCAACTTATACCCTATCTCCAAAGCACTAAACAGAGTTAGACTGCCTCACCTAACACTAGGTCTATCCTTCCTACCCCGATGCAGCTTACCCTTCTTGATAATTAAGTTCATCACCAGGAGTCTATGCTGAGTCCCAAGATTCCCACTCGGAATTACCTTACAATCCTTACACAGAGCTCTATCCCCCTTCCTAAGCAACAAAAAGTCAATCTGGGTCTTGGTTATCCTACTACGGAAAGTAACCAGGTGCTCTTCCTTCTTCGCACAGCTAGAATTCACTACCACCAACCCAAATGCCCTCGCAAAATCCAAAAGCGCAGCTCCCTCATCATTTCTAACCCCGAACCCAAAGCCCCCATGCACATCATCGTACCCTAACGGTGAAGACCCAATGTACTCGTTGAAATCCCCTCCTATGAAAAGCTTCTCCGAACTAGGCACACCTCTAACCACCTCGTCCAACACCTAACAAAATCTCTTCTTCTCCTCCTCGTCTAGGCCCACCTATGGTGCATATGCACTACAGAAGTTCAAAGTAGACCCCCCCAAGACCAGCATAATAATCAAAACCCTATCAGTAATCTTTTTAAACTCCACTACCTGCTCTCTAAGCTCCTCGTCTACTAAGATACCTACGTCATTCCTACGCTTTTCACTACCTGAATACCACAACTGTAATGGAAAAAAACAAAAAAATGAGAAAAAACAAAAAGAAAATATAAGAAACGGGTAAAAAATAAAAAGGAAAAAAAATAAAAAAAATTAAAGTAAAGAAAAAAATAAAAAAAATGGAAAAGAAGAAAAAACTGAAATTTTAAGCATATGTGGGTGATCTCTGTGTTTAAATGAATACCCATATTTTATCCATTTTGTCCAGATTTGTATTAGCTTTTAAAATGAGTCGATGTCCATATTTACCTATTTTAAATATGAGTGATCCAACTCAATAAATATAGGTTAAATAGACTTCTTTCACAAATATGGGCTGAAATTGCCACCTCTAACCTCAACTGTATGATATAGACATATTCATTATACAAATATTTTGCATGTATAACGTCATTTAACGTATATACAAAGGAAAATATTTATTTTATATATTGAAACATAAGTAAAAGATAAAGATTATGTTTAACGTAATTTATTTATTTTATTTGATATATTTCTTAGTATAATTTTTTCACAAAATCAAAGATTGATTGATTTTTATTATTATTATTATATTGGTTATCGACTACGTGTGATCAGTGTAATTTCAAAAAATAATATATTTGATTTTACATATCATTATTTTTTAATAAAAAAACGATCACAAGTGGTCTCTTTTTCGAAATATTTTATTTTTTAACATAAAAGCGGCCACAAGTGGTCGGTTTCCTAAATAATCTTTTTTTTATATTTTTCAATTCCAAAACCGACAACTTGTGGTCGATTTTATAAAATATTTTAAATTTAATTTTTAAAATAAAACTGACCACAAGTGGTCGCTTTTTAAAAATAATTTTTAATTATACTATTTTAAATAAAACCAACCACAAGTGTTCGATTTTTTAAAATTATTTTCCCTTTTATATTTTTTTAATTTCAAAATCGACCATTTGAGGTCGCTTTTGTAAGATATTTTAAATTTAATTTTTAAACTAAAATCGACCACAAGTGGTCGAATTTTAAAAATACTTTTAATTATATTTTTTAAATAAAACAGACCACAAGTGGCCGATTTTTTTAAATTATTTTCTTTTTTGTTGTATTTTAATTCCAAAACCGACCACTTCTGCTCGTTTTTATAAAATATTTTATATTTAATTTTTAGAATAAAACCGACCACACGTGGTCACTTGATAAAAATGAATTTTAATAATATTTTTTAAATAAAATGTGGTGTCGATTTTTTAAAATTATTTTTTTTATTTTCAAAACCGACCACAAATGGTATCTATTTTTATTTATTATTTTTTTAAAAAAATAATTAATAGAAAAATTATTAAAATGATTATTTTAGAATTTTAAAATATAAAAGTGACCACACGTGATCGGTTTTTTTGAAAAAAATATTTAAATAAAATAAAAAAAAAACGAACACATGTGGTCGATTTTTTTGCGACTACAAGCTGTGGTCCAGTTTTTGTGGACGGAGAAACTATTTTTTTTAGTAGGGATTGTTGTTTTCTCTCTTTGAAATTTTTTTATACATTGTTGTTGTTGCTTTATTCATCATCTTCTGCTTCATTATCATTATCTTATTCTAGTCGACCATTGTTGTTATTTTTACCACTACTGCTGCTACTTGAATAATTTTTTAGGTTAAATTGTGTTTCATATATCACTTTGGCATTACTTCATAGGTGACTTTGGTAAGTAAGATTATTTTTAGTTGACTTTTTCATCTGGGTACACTGATACTGCTGTTTTTCAACAATTGATAAAACTCGTTCATGAATCCAATATAAAAATCATCTGTTTAAACAGATCACTCATCTATTGAGACAGATGAGTCATCGATCTGTTGTAATGGAAGACTCATAGATTAGATTCGTGTTTATGGTTCTATATAGTGCCCATAATATGAATCAAATAAATGGGTCATCTGTTGCAATAGATGGGTCATCTGTTGCAACAAATGAGTTATCTGTTTCAACAGACGAGTTATCTATTGCAACAAACTAGCTATCTGTTGCATCAGGTGAGTTATTTGTTGCAATAGACGTGTTATCTATTGCAACAAAGGAGTAATCTGTTGTAACAGATGAGTAATCTATTTGGAACAACACAAAACAACTCCTACCACAAACCCAATAAATAACCAATATGTTTAAACAAATGGTTCATCTGTTGAAAGAACTCAACTCTTGCTATTTCTACTGAGATTATAATTTTTTTCTTACGTTCAATCGTCGACATGTTTTTTGAGAATGAGAAATAGAGAGAAAAGTAATTTGTTTCATTAAACAAAATACATTAGGTAGGTACATAGAAAAAGCATAACCTAATTATTATTATTATTATTATTATTATTATTATTATTATTATTATTATTATCATCATCATCATCATCATCATCATTATTATTTCCAGCCAGCCAATCGCCAACCGGCAGCAGCAGGGCCCTCCTTAGATTGCAAATCTCTCGGAGCATCCTTGCTCTCACGGCTCCCACCTCCCACTGCAAGTCATTAACCTACCTCTGAAGTTCCCGCACGGTGTCGCGCAAAATAGCAATGTCACAAATAGGATTAGACATATCTAGAACACACATGAATTGACAAAAAATATAAAAACACGAGTAAAGGAAAAAGTCCAAATGTAATACAACGCATACTACCAATTGGGTAGATTTAAATAAAAAGAAAGAAAAAAACTTATCTAAGTCGGAGAAAAGGTAACTTATCTTTGAAGAGAAAGTGGTTGAAGATGTAATATGAAAGACAAGATACAAGAAATAAATAGAGTGTAGTATAATGAACTAGTAAGGAGGGACCTATTTATAGAGGATTGAATTTGAATGAGTTAGCAAAAAGACGCGACTGTTCACCTCCATTTTATTAATTACATTCAAACTGATGACTTTTTTATTACTGTGAAAAGTTATGACTTAATTAATCAAGCAACTGACTTTTGATTATTTTGATAAGTCATGACTTTTCAGCTTATTATTATAAATTAGTTCTTAAATAAATAACTTTTTCTCAATTAAAAATTAAAGACTTCTCACCTTTTCAATAACTGTTTTTTTAATAATAACCGTTTTGATTGAGTTGTGGCAACAAATTATATATTTGTTGCATCAGATAGCCCACCAGTGACAACACATATACCATCTGTTGCAACAATTTGACCATCTGTTGCAACATATAATCTATCTTTTTTAGTAATCATCATATACTTTCATCAATTCAAATTAGTGACTTTTTATTATATAAATTTAAAAAACAGATTTAAAAACAAAAAAGGTGAAAAGTCGGCACTTGTCGCCTAATTTAATATTAACATCAATTATTCAAATTAAATAACCATTTTTTGCGGTTATAAATTGTGTTTATCATTTATATTCTTATTATTTTTTGTGAATAAAATGACTTAATTAAATCAAGCTGGTGAGCTTTTTATTATTGTGACAAGTAATGACTTTTCAGTTTATTATTATTAATTAGTTTTTAAATTTAAATAACCTTTTACTCAATTAAATAATCAAAGACATCTAACATTTTCAATAACTGTTTCTTTTAATAAAATAATAACTGTTTTTATTGAGTTATGACAACAGATTGTATATCTGTTGCATCAGATAACCCATATGTGGCAACAGATATACCATCTGTTGTAATAAATCGACCATCTGTTGAAGGAGTTTTTTTTGTTTCTTCTAACAGCCAAATCAACAGTTGCAATAGAAGGGGAATTTGATTCATCAGCTGTTTTAAATGTATTAGACAAAAAGTCACGACTGTTCGCCTCTTTTTTAACAATCATCATATACCTTAATTAATCTAAAATTGTAACATTTTTATTATATAATAAATAAATTAAAAAAATATATTTAAAAATAAAAATGATGAAAAATCATGACTTGTCGCCTATTTAATATTAACATCAGTTATTAAAATTAAATAACTATTTTTTACGGTTATAAATTGTGTTTATCATTTATTTTCTTATTATTTTTTTACGAACCATTTTTTATATTAAATAATCAAAAATTCATGACCTTTCACTTTCACCCTCTCAATAACAATAACCCTTTTTTTACCTCCAACCGTCGATATTCTAAGAATAACGAATAGACAAAATAAAAATTAATTATTAAATCAGAATTAAAAATTTAAAGTCGACCAAACATAGATTTTTGAATCCATTATATATAAATATACAATAAAAAACAAAATATACATTACGTTCCTCTCTTAGGTAGATCTGATATAATAAAAGAAAATACATATGCTAAAAGAAAAAACATAACCTAATTATTATTATTACTATTATTATTATTATTATTATTAATATTATTGTCAATCGCCATCTAGCAGCTGCAGGCCCCTCAGCCTTTCTCTCATGTCGCCCAACTCCCACCGGAGTTCATGAATCTGCCTTTCAATTTTTCGCAAGGATTTGCCCAGAATCACCTTGTCCAAATCCGAATCTGACATATCTAGAAGTGGAGTAGACTGAACGAGTAAGAAGCGACCTATTTATAAAGGATTGAATTTGAATGAGTTAGTCAAAAATCCACGAATGTTCACCTCTTTTTTAATAATTACATCCCATAATTAAATAAAACTAGTGATTTTTCGAATATGTAAATTAAAAAAAAGGGATCCAAATACAACATTTTATCTTTATTATATTTCGAAAAGAAAAAAAATTACTTTAAAATAAATCTAATAGATGGGTAATCTGTAGCAAAATATATTCTACCTGTTTGATAATTTACAACATATTGATAATCTGTTGCAACAAATATATATATATATATATATTTGATTATTTCTAAATGATAAGTCATATGTTACAACAGATTGATCATCTGTCGTAACAGATATCTATAATTATTTGATAATTTTAACAGATGTGTCATCTATTGCAACATATTAGTCATCGGTTTATTCAAATAGGATTGAATTTGAATGGGTTAGTCGAAAAGCCACGACTGTTCACCTCTTTTTTAATAATTACATCCCTTAATTAAATAAAACTGGTGACTTTTAGAATATGTAAATTTAAAAAATAGATCTAAATACAATATTTTATCTTTATTGTATTTCAAAAAAAAAATTGCTTTAAGATAAATCTAACAGATGGGTAATCTGTTGCAAAATATATTCTACCTGTTTGATAATTTACAACATATTGACAACCTGTTGTAACAGATGCATATATCTGTTTGATTATTTTCAATAGATAAGTCATACGTTGCAACAGATTGATCATCTGTCGTAACAGATGTTTCATCTGATGCAACATGTTAGTCATCTGTTTATTCAAATTAAGTGATAGATGGGATAGGAAGAATAAGGTGTGTGCAGATGGATGGATCCACTTTCATGTGTGGGAGTTATGTATTACTGATAAGGTCATCGGGACAACACACATAAAGTACAATAATTTTGTGAATGTAGTTGTACTCCGACAATATTGGGAAATATCTTGATTTGTCGGACAACAATAAAATTGGATGCTTATTTCATGAAATTTACATTGCACTAGTGTTTTTCTATGCTTAGCTGTTAATATGTCAAAAGCACTGGTGCAATTTATATTTCCATCCATTTGATAATTTTCAAGAGCTCTGGCAACTGCACGGATTCACATACTACAACAAACATTTGATTTTCCTCAAAATATGTTGAAACATGGTAAGGCTAGAAAACACAATCAATTACATTCATATTGCTAAGAAAGTAATTATACTTAATCTGTCTTTCAATCTTGTTTGTGGTTTCGATCAAGTTAATAATAGTGGACCTAATCAAAACCACAAATAAGAAGGAATGGGACGCAATTTAAAATTCAGAAATTGCCGTCTTCGCTTGATTCCTTATTTTAACTTTAGAAGTTCTTGGGGAAAATTTTCATGATTTACTGTACATTATTTCAATGCTCGGTGCCTACAAAGTTATTTTCTTAGTGTTCTGTTATTTTCTATGTAGGTGATCATTCCAACCACGCTAGCTAGCTAGCCGTAGCTCCCTACCAAAGTGCCCAGTTGCACTATTTTTCTTTCAGCGAGACGATAGACGAATTTTCATTATTGGATACACTTTCACATTTGTACTTGATTCAGATTTCTCATGTTTTAAGTCAATTTCAGAGTCCAGATTCGCTACACGTTCCTTGCTTGTTACCCTATGTTTCCTCTTTAATTAGGTCTTAGGTGATATAATCTTCATCATCTCCTTTTTCTCTTGCAGTTATTCTCCTACCGCACCTTCTGGCATATAATCATCAACCAGAGCAACCCTACCATATAATTTTGGTCTAAGGCAATAACTATATTGATTTTCGTTCTTGGTTGCAGTAGTAGGAGGCTTCGAAGGCCTTCTCAGAGTCCAATGCACCCTTAAAGCTAGTCCAATCACTATTGAATCTTTTTACAATGCCGCTAAAACTCGATTTCTTCACAAAAGTTGACACATAAACATGAGCAACAACCGTCATTAAATTCCAATAGGGTATCAGAATCATATTTCTGGTTCCTCATCCTTATCAGTTCGCACCTATAAAACTTAACTATGAAATTGAAAATATTTTGTTTGAATGACCAATGCCTAATCGGTAAAAACCAACATTCATAAAATCAGTGTACTCTATGTGTGTTTTCACGATAACATGATTAGGAATACATACCTCCCATATATGAAGTGGTTCTATCTGTAAGCAGCTTATTCCTCCGAACCCATCTTTTCTATGCCATTTGTGTTGGTCAGATAAAAGTTGATCAACTTACACTACTTTATATCTACAAACAAGATAAAAATAATTTATGTCAAACAAGAGAAAAACAAAAAGAACATTATAATTGATGTATGCATAAGTTTAAAAAAATGTAACACAAAATTGAATAACTACAACACATTTCAACATCTGTTCAATAGCTTCCCCAACAGTGAGAGATTCCCCATCTATTGCAATAGATGTATAGCATGTTATAATAAATTGTCTATATGTTGTAACATATTACCCATCTGTTGCAACAGATTCCACATTTGTTGCAGCAGACTCAATATCTATTGCAACAGATTCCCCATTTGTTCAACAGAAAGGCAATCTGATGTAACAGGCTACACATCTGTTGCAATAGATAGATGACATGTTGCAATATATGGGTCATCTATTGGAATAAATCAAACCAACCTTGCTAGTGGTTCGATTTGTTCCATCAGCTGCTCCGTCTGTTGCAACACTAACAACAACATCAACAACAGAGAAACAATAAAGAAATAACACCATTTGTTCCAACAACACCAACACCACACATTCCAACAACACCAACCACACCACTAACATCAATAACACCATCAACATTAAAGAAAGAAATAAAATACATACCAAAAAAATTATACTGCCAATAAGGCTTTTAAAGTTTTCCCAACAGATGACTTTTTTCGCATATTTTAAAAAAATGATGGTTCGTTCATTCAAGACTTAAAAGTCACCCTTCCTTTAATTTTTTCAATAAATAGGATATGGGTAATGGATAATTAAATAAAATAAATAGATGTAAATAACTAATTAAATAACTTGCAAAAAAGAAGACGAGAATGAAAGAGCAATAGTGAATCATACCTGCAATGTCAGAAGCAAGGAGATCAAAACAGTAATTTCAGTCGAGAAAAGATATAGATCAGTTGAGATCCGAAAGGATCCTCATGATAAAGAGGAGATAAAAGAGAGAAAAAAAGGACACGGATATGATAATCCTAAAGAAGAGATAAAGAAAAAAAAGGGATGAATTAATTTATGGCTGAAGGAGAGATAATTCTAGAGATGAGTTTAAATATTCATTAATAACTTTGAGGAGCACGAGGAGACAGGTGACATTGAAAAAAACAAGATATGAAAATTCAAGGAGGAGATTTTTAAGTTATTCAAGAAATATTTTTTACTGCCTTACTATTTTATTTTTTTATTTTGGACAGTAAATTGCTTTAAAATAAAAAATATGAATTTCAAACAGATATGGCATCTGTTGCAGCAAATATCAATATCTAGAGCTAGGAATGAGTTCATAGGGTCAACTACAATTTCAATTGAGTCTATTCAATTGCATGATGTTGGTGTTGCATTTTTCCTGACCTAAGTTAAAATGATTCATATTACCTCGTTATCAAGTATATACCTAAATTGATTTAGTTAGAACTAGGGATGAGTTCATAAGGTCAACTACAACTTCAATTGAGTCTTTGCAATTACGTGATGTTGGTATTGCATTCCTTTCAACTTGAGTCATCAATCGGTCAATCTGAGTTAAACATTTCATATTAACTTATTATCAATATAATACCTAAATTGATTTATCTAGAACTAAGAATGAGTTTATAGGGTCAACTACAACGTCAATTGAGTCTTTGCAATTGGGTGATGTTGGTATTGCGTTTCTCCCGACCTGAGTCGTTAATCGATCAATCTGAGTTGAAATGATTCATATTAACTTATTATAAAGCTAATACCTAAACTGATATAGTTAGAACTAGGTATGAGTACACAAGGCCAACTATAATATCAATTGAGTCTTTGCAATTGCGTAGTATTAGTATTGTGTTCCTCCCGACCCGAGTCGTCAATCGATCAACCTGAGTTGAAACGATTCATATTTAACTTATTATCAAGCTAATACCTAAATTGATTTAGCTAGAACTAGGGATGAGTACATAGGGTCAACTACAATTTCAATTGAGTCTTTGCAATTGTGTGATGTTGGTATTGTATACCTCCTAACCTGAGTCATCAATCGATTAATCTGAGTTGAAATGATTCATATTAACTTATTATCAAGATAATACCTAAATTGATTTAGCTAGAACTAGGGATAAGTACATATGGTCAACTACAATTTTAATTGAGTCTTTGTAATTTCATGATGTTGGTATTGCGTTTCTCCTAACCTAAGTCGTCAATCGATCAACCTGAGTTGAAATGATTCATATTAACTTATTATCAAGCTAGTACCTAAATTGATTTAGCTAGAACTAGATATGAGTACATAGGGTCAACTATAATTTCAATTAAGTCTTTGCTATTGCGTGTTGTTAGTATTGTGTTCCTCCTGACCTGAGTTGAAATAGTTCATATTAACTTATTATTAATATAACACCTAAATTGATTTATCTAGAACAAGGGATGTGTTCATAGGGTCAACTACAATTTTAATTGAGTCTTTGCAACTACATGATGTTAGTATTGCGTTCCTCCTGACCTGAGTTGAAACGGTTCATATTAACTTATTATAAAGCTAATACCTAAATTGATTTAGCTAGAACTAGGGATGATTTTATAGGGTCAACTATAATTTTCATTGAGTCTTTGCAATTGCGTGATATTGGTATTGTGTTCCTCCCGACTGAGTCGTCAATCGATCAATCTGAGTTAAAACGATTCATAGTAACTTATTATTAAGCTAATACCTAAATTCATCAGTGTTCTAATTGAATTTAATACATTGTATTATGTTGAAACGGTTAAAATTTATCCCTTTTTAAAAAATAATTAAGATCAATTCAGATAAAATTAACAATTTCAAAACTTGTCATTCTTTTTCAAAATACAAATCAACCCATACATATTATCCATTTGCGGAAAAAATATTTCATCATTTCAAATCTCGAGTTCTTGTTCTTTTCTTTCTCTCTCAATAATACAGACAATAACTACTCAACATATTGCTCAACCCTTCAAAACAGATCAATTTTATTCCTATTTTCGATCACATAGTTGTTATTTTCGACTTCATTCTTGCTAGTATCCATCGTTTTCTCTGTCTTCACAGGTAACGTAGTTCAAGAAGAGTTCTAAATTTGTTCTTAATTCTAAAAAATAAGGCTTTTTAGTTAATAATGAAAAAGAAGACTTTTAGTTGTATTATCTTCGAGAATTGGTTAACAATTTTGAGGTTTGATATTTAAAACGTAGGAAGAACCCGAGAAAATTCTAGTTTTTATTGTGGTGTTTTATTGACTGTCGTGATGTTGTTAGATGGTGTTTGTGGTGCTGTTTATGGTTGTTGTTGGTGGTGTCGGTATTGGTGGTCTTGGGGGTGGTGTTAATGGTCTTGGTGTGGGTATTGGTGGCATTGGTGGTGGTGGTGGTGGTGGTCTTGGTGTGGGTATTGGTGGAATTGGTGATCGTGTTAGTGGTCTTGGTGGTGATGTTGGTATTGGTGGATTGATGGTGGTGTTGGTGTTGGTCTTGGTGGTTTTGGTAGCATTGGTGATGCTGTTGGTGGTCTTGGTGACATTGGTGGTGGTCTTGGTGGTCTTGGTACTCCATCTATTACAACAGGTGGAACATCTGTTGGGAGATATAAAATTAGTCTTCAAACAGATTCCCCATCTGTTCCAACTGATGGGTTATTCGTTGGAATAATTTTTTTGTAATGTGGCGTATAAAAATTAATTGAAATTTGTTTTACCTTTTTTAAAAAATTATGAAGATATCAAATGTAATATATTTTTTGTTTTCCTGTTGTTTGTAGTTAAAAGATGTCTCCCAAAAGAAAAAAAAGTGAAAGTGGATCAACTTCTGACCACCTAACAAAAAAGGCTCGAGTACAGATGAATTCGGAGGAACTTCCTGAACAATCTTAGTCAGGTAAAAGTGAACCTGAGGAAAGTTATGAAAGTGATGTTGAAGGAGGTGGTGAAGGGTATATGGAGGCTGATGAGGAAAATAAAAGTGAGAAGGAAGAAGAAGATAAACAAGAAGAGGAAAAAGTAGAAAATAAGAAAGAGGATGTTGATCAACATGATGATAAACAGGAGGAAGAATAAGTAGAAAGTGAGAAATCGGATGATGATCAACGTGATGATAATTCATCGCCAATGGGACGTGAATTAAGATCAAAATCCCAGCATGATTCTGTCAAAACTATTAGTATTGACAGGTTTCAAGTTGCGATGCCGATAGATAACCCAGTAGAACTAACTGGTGATCTTGTACTTAAATGTCAGTTGGGGAAACCTTTTTATGAATTTAGGAATACTATGAAGAATAAAAATATAGGCGAACTTTTTAAGAAGAGCTGCTTTGGATGCTTTCTTAAGCTGCCTGAGGACCACACACTCATTTTCAAATGAGCATGGTACATGGTCTTCTCAAGCACAGGATCAAGTACGTGGGGGATGATAAAGATTCTACGGAGGGGGAAAAAAGATGGATGAAATCTGGATCAACTACTGTGGCATACCAGTTTGTTTCGGCGTGAAAAAGTTTGCCATAGTGACAGGCTTAAGTTGCGATCGTCCAAAAGAACCTCTCATTAAGGAAACACCTCACAAAAGTCCAAGGCAAGCAGGACAGCCAAACCACCACCAAAAAATAAAGGGAAGGCATTGTCCAAGCGACCACCCACCAAAACCAACAAACACAATGAAAAAATATATGGGTTGCTTCACATTGCTGGACGTAGCTACAAAGCCACGACGTTGATACAAGATCTCAAGGATAAAACTATACCAAAGAAGTACAGGGAGCAATTGTGCTTAGTTTGGTTTGCCCATTCCGTTATATTGGCAAGAGAAGTCAACAAAGTCATAGAAGATGATTTGTTGGTGCTTACTGAGGATTTTGAGAAATTCAACAATTATTCCTGGGGAAATGACAGCTACAACTTGACTGTCAAATATTTACTGACAAAGCTATACCCAAAGACGATCATATAATACGGCTTTTCTTGGGCTTTCATGGTACATTTAATCACTATTTGTTTACTCATCCATTAATTTATATTGAATAATTATTATGACTTTTTTTTAATTGCTTCCTATTTAAATTTTTTAGGCTTGGGCATTTGAACTCATTCCTTAGGTCAAGGATTACCCGAATGAGGTTTCTCATCCAAGGATCCTTAGGTGGTTGGCTGCAAAGTGCAATACAAGAATTAAGGAGGCTGATCTCTTTAACCCTCTGAATGATGCAGTACGTCTTCTTTCAAGCAAAATAATTTAACTCAAAGAAAGATATTGAAACAGATGTGCCATCTATTGCGATAGATGGGTCATCTGTTGCAACAAATAACCCATCTACTGCAACTGGTGTAACGGATGGGTAATCGGATGCAGCATATTATTAATCTGTTGTGACAAATAGATCAGCTATTGCGACAGATATATCATCTAATGCATAAGTTGTCTGTGTTAATATGTAACCTAACTGACTGCAAATTATTATATGATTTAAAATATCTGTCTTTTCATTTGTTGCATAAGTTGTCTGTGTTAATATGTAAACCAACTAACTGCAAATTATTATATGATTTAAATGTATCTGTTTTTTTATAGTTTGCGCATCCATGGATCGTGCCTACTGAGCAGATGTTGGGGATGACTTTATTTATTACTCTAGGTCTTGTTGATACAATAGCAGACCCAATACTGGAGTTAATAAAGAAAGAATTGGCTAGAGTAACAGTCATTAAAAGAGCAGTTAGGCAAGGTCAGCCTAATGTTGAGGCTCTTCATGACCAACCTACTATAACAGATTCGGGTGCTTCTTCTGGGGGTGTTACTGGTGTAGTTGTTGATGTTGGTAGCAGTCATGTTGATGCCTAATGTTAATGTTGATGCCAGTTAGGCAAGAAAAAATAAATATATTTGAAATCACCCCTTATACGGGTCCCTCTCATGCTTACATCAGTTCCTCTCATCCGTACAGTGGTCCCTCTCACCCCTCTTAACCCTCATGTTTTCATTGCAAATGCAAAGAGAGCAAAGACAGACAGGATAAACTCTTTGAAAAATTAGAGGTTATCACTGAAGTTGTCGAGGAATTTAAATCCCAGAGAGGTATCATACCATCAAAAAGGGTGAGGGATTCATACACTCCTACTATGGCGGTTAAGAGGAAGAAAAGAGCAATTAGCCAAATACTCTCTAATATAAAATCAAAAGAATTGCAACTCCTCCCTCCCAAAAGTTGTTGAAGTTCAGGGGCCATTGAAAAACATGGACAAATGTGCGACACTTGGCGCCAAAGAGAAGAAGGATCTGCGAAGGACCATGAATGCGAAGCAACCTGCAAAAGATTACACCATGCATACCTTTTACGCCCAAGACTTCAAGAATATGACAAATATGAGTAAGTGGTACGTGGAAAAGGTAAGTTTACTTTTCCTAACCTAGCCTTCTAATCTACTCAATGAAGAAGAAGATGCGCAATAGATGTGTCATCTATTGCAACAGTTGGGTATTCTGGTGCAGCTGGTGATGATTCTATTGTAACAGATTACCTATTTGTTGCATAAGTTGCATTATTTAGGTAATTTGTGAACAGATTCATAGATACCTCTGCAACAGATGGACCATACGGTGTATCTCTCCACTAGCCCAAAATTTGATTCGTTAGTTTCTAGGTTTCAATGGGAAGTAGATATGATTAACTATATTACAGGAAAGATGTCATATCCACACTACAAGAGTTGGACCAAGGCAAAGAGAATTATTGTAGCCATAAACGTAGACGTTATACATTTTCTGGCAGTTGAGATACTACTCGATGAGGGAAAGATTAAGAATTATGACTGCAACTTACCTGTCTTCGACTACGACATTTTTTTAACCCACATGCTGCCACTGTTGGAGTTGTTCCCCAACTTATTGAGGCAGAGTAAATTGATGGATCATTTGCCAGCGGAAGTATTGATGAATAAAACATAGGATTTTAAAGGTTGAAACAAGGACATGGACCTTCTAAAAAATAAAACCGTTGTGGCGTGCAGGTCGTACGCACTTGCACACATCGAATATTTGCTGGACGGCACAGAAATAGTCGAGCCAATGACCTCTCTGTACGATAATACTGTGGCAAACATGCAAGAGGTCTGGGCTTATGGGGTACTAACTGGACACTTGGAGCCTATGTATAAAGAAGATGTAGAAACACAAACACCATAATAATTTTTTATTTTAAGCCACCTCACTTTACATGTAGTGGCAATTTTTTATGTTTGATGAAAGTTGAATTTTTTATAATGCACTAGATTGTCTATCTGTTGTGACAGATAGTCTATCTATTATGATAATATTGATTATCTATTGCAATAGGTTGGTAATCTGTTGCATTAGCAGATGTTTCTAAGTCTACCTGTCGCAACAGATATAGAATTTGTTGCAACATATAGTCTATTTATTGCAATTGATAGGTAATCTATTGGAACAAAGCAAAACAGTACAAACACCTGTTTGATAATTACAAACAGATGACCTATATGTTGCAACATATGTCTAAATCTGTTTGATAATTTCTAATAGATATTTCTTCTGTGCAACAGATGAATTATCTTTTGCAACAGATGTATTATCTATTGTGATATTTGAATCTTGTATTTTATTTCAATTAATAATTTCAAATCTAAGGATAAATTAAATTCATAGACAACATAAAATAAATCAAAGTCTTCAGAAATTACATAAAATAACTCAACAAATAAATGAAATGTAAGACAATTATTATGGGTACAGATGATTTGTTCAATGTAGACAAGATGTTCTTCATCTGGTGCAATGCAATTAGGCTTTGATCATCGTGGATCTTTAATGTCGCTAGCGTACGCTTTCTGAGCTTTCGCTTTTTCGTATTTTCATAAGAGAGTAGCATATCTTTTACGGAGTAATACAGCATCATGTTCATTATTTGATACTTGTAATCCATCGCTCAAATACTCAGCGTAAGCAGCAACAAAAAGACCACAATCCCTGCGTTTGTAAAAATCAGATAATCCATATCTTGCAATTAATGTAAGCATTGTGAAATTTATGAAATGAAACTAAATCATGATACTAACGGGCTACCAATGGGTTGTTGAGAAATTCCTACAATATGTTCTACATCAAATGGATTATCCATTTTATTCCGATATGCTTCAATCGTCGACCAATCAGTACGAATATTTTGGTCCAAAGAGCCACTTATATCAAGGTAAGTAGACAATATTTTTGCCAGCTTTTGTATCTCAAATGATGGCCCGAAACGTCTCCTTCCCGACATCGAGTCATAAACTCGGATGTGCCTCTCTTTTAGAACGACGACAGCCAACACCCAATGAAATTCATCACCACAATTGATTGGGATGTATACTTTGTTGACCAAATGTCAAGGTAAGCCAGCTGGAATGTTAAAACCTTTGATGATGTTGATTAAGCATTCCTCAATTCGAAAAACTTCTGGTTGTTGTTGGTTATACCTATGTAAGCATTATTGATGTAAACTTTGTACAAATAATTTTTTATCATATATCTGTGTTGTTCTTATGTTTGTAACTTGGCCTTCTTTCTGAGGTAGTAAAAAATGACATCAATATATTGCACAAATTATCAAATATTTTAGATTACATGACAATAAAATTAATACACAGATGTAATTAAATAAGGTATTAATTAATAATAATATGTATGGTATTTAAACCTCATCATTCCAGCAAGTTTTGCACTGTGACATCAAATAGAACCAATCCTTCATTTTGAGATGTGCAATAACAAAGTCAAACATATCAAAACCAAGACCCGATTCGTTCACTTTGTAGTGTTCATCATTTTATTTTCTACATGATTTATATGTGTTAATGTCATGTTTTTACAACAAGAATTGTATAAATCAACATCTTTATAAATGATATTTATGTACACCTACCGGCATGATGTTTTAACAACCCATCGGCAATCCATTCTGAATAGTTGTTGATAAATTTGTTAGTTTTTTTGGAGCCTTGTCCGAGATGTTGAACCCTTTAAATGGGTAATTCTTTCGTTCTCCCGAACTGATATGCTCCATTTTTTCTTCTTCTTTGGAAGAATTTAATGGATTATCAACTGTGATATTATGTTTTTCAACAGTAGCTTCTACTATGACATCCACCTGAAAGCCAGAATTATCAATGCTAATCACAGATATACAACACATTATCTATCTGTTGCAATAGATGGATCATCTGTTGGGACAAATTCAAACAAGTAAAAAAGAGTTGTACGATAATTTCCAACAGATGGTCCATCTATTGCAACATATGACTCATCTGTTTGTATAAATTAAAACAGTACGAAGACCTATTTATTTGCTGAAACAGATGGACAACTGTTGCAACAGATAACACATCTGATTCAATAGGTTAGACAACTATTGCAACAGATGTATATATTTGGTTGATAATTTTCAGCGGATGTAACATCTGTTGAAACAGAAATGTGTCTATTTGTTTGTTGGAACAGATGATATATATTCACCTTCTTCAGCTCGTGTTGCTCTCCTATGGCCCTTGTACATTGATCAAAGGTGCAAGACAAAGATAGAGGAGTTACAACTTTGCTTTTTTTTATGCTTGATGATGCCTTGGAAATTTTTTTCCTACTCCTCTTAGCCACCTTAATCTCTAGTGGAGTGTATGGATATGAAATCTTCGTTAATGGAATGACACCCCTCTTAGATGTCAATTCTTTTACAGAAGCAATTAATGCATTTATAGTATTAACCATTCCATTATTTTTGCCTTGCAGTCTTGACATTTGCATGCAGAACATTCGCTAGAAGGGGCAAAATTTGTATAACCAGTATGATTATAATCATAATGGTTTGTTGTTTCAAAAACTGTAAGAGAGGCATCATTAGCCCCAACAGCAGCACCACTACCACTACCATCATCAACAACAACAAGCCCACCCTCCAGAATTATTTTTCTTGTGATGGTTGTTGCTCCAATTTCTTTTTTATTTTGTCAATGACCTTACGGTATGATAAAGTTTGCACAGATCGTAAAGTATGAAAAAATGGCATCTTCAACTCTCGATTGGTCGGAACAAGCGATGGATGAACAATCTAACATAAATCAGTACATATATTAGAATAATGATTAGATCATTCAAAAAATCATTTATTAAAATTAAAACATAATTAGAACTAGACTTACTGCATCCTTCGGAGGTTGAACAGATCAAGAAATTTTACATTTTTATCAGTTTTGGCAGACAACCATCTCAGGATTCTTAGACAGAAAACTTCTTCCTGGTAGTTCACTTGTTGTCTCAAATAAGGAATGGCTTCAAACGCCCAAGCCTATAAAATAATGTCAATAAATCAAAAGCATTATTGAATAAAAAATGAATCTTATCATAATAAAAGAAATATTTACCATGAAAGCTCATAGAAATCCATATAAGTTGACTGTCTTTGGCGTTAATGGAGTCAACAAATAGTTGACAGTCATTTTAAAGCTTTCATAACCCCAAAGATAGATGTTAAATACCTCAAGATCCTCGGAGAGCTTAATTAAACCAAGTGGTATATTTTTGTTAACGTCTCTTGTCCAAAGAATATTATGTACAAATCAAACCAAGCACAATGATTGCTTGTGATTCTTTGAAAGTATTTTACCTTTCAACGCTTTTATCAAATTTTTATTTTTGAAGCTTAGATCAACAAGGGACACCAAGTATTCACAATCACTTGACTTCCATTTGCCTTTTTGGGGTGTGTGATGTGCTTTTTTTTGTTAGAATAGGTATAACTTGAGAAGGAGAAAGAGGATAACATTTTAGTTCAGTAACTATGGCAAACTCCTTCCAATCAAAACAAATAGGCATGCCACAGTAATTTATCCACACCTCATCCATCTTACCTTTGTTTTCATAGATAAACCTACGCTTAAGAAGATCATAAACCATTTTCATTTGGAAATTAGCAGTGTTGTCCTCTGGCAAATCAAGATACTACCCAAAGCAGCTGTCCCTGAAATAAGCATCCAAATTTTATTTTTGGAGTATTTTTTTAAGGCATCGAAAGATTTTTCCATGACTGACTTAACCACGAAATCACTCGTTAAATTTGTGGCACTATCGCACTGCATTCTCACAGGATAATTATCAATGCTGAAGGTTTTGACCAACTCTTTGGTGTAGGGCTATTAGCATTTGGATCATCTCTTTTGAAACATTCCCCCTCCCCATGTTCATTATCTTCTGCTTCTGATTGAGAGAACGTTTGTAAAAAAAGCTCATAGAGTGGTGGATGTAGCCTAGCTGTTTCACTTGTTCCTTTACTTGGACTTGTTTCAATTTTTATTCTTTTGGGAGCCATATACTATAAAAATACAGGAACATAAAATAGATTATAATTGATTAATCCATCGTTAAAAAAGGATAACAGTATATCCAACATGTACAACAGTAAAATAACAGTTTCAACATATTACACATCTGTTGCACCAGGTAGATTATCTGTTGCAACATATAACCAACCTATTGCAACGGATAAGTAATCTATTGCAATAATAAAAATAGATCACTCACATGTTGAAACAAATGACTGGTATGTGCAATAGATTACACATCCGTTGCTATGAGTGATCTGTTGCAATACATAACTAACCTGTTGCAACGTATGAGTAATCTATTGCAACAATAAAAACAGATCACTCATCTGTTGAAATAAATGACTGGTCTGGGTAACAGATCACACAATTGTTGCAACATATGAGTGATCTATTGGAACTGTTATCAATGGTCAATATTGTTTAGATTTCTTCCAACATAAGGGTCGTCTATCGCGACAGATGAATGATCAGTTAGAAAAATCAAGTCTTGGACATGTCCTATTGGAATAGTTGGTAGAGTTTTATCTAACAGAAAGTTCATCTGTTGCATTAGATGATTAATCTATTTCATTAGATTTTTAATCTAATGATCCCTCTGTTACATCAAATTTTTAATCGGATGGGTCCTATGTTGCATTCGATGGTAAATTTGTTGCATCAGATATTAATCTGTTGCATCATGTGGTTAATATGTTGCATCAGATTTTTAATCCGATGGTAAATTTGTTGCATTAGATTTTTAATTTGATGTTCCCTCTGTTGCATCCGATGGTAAATATGTTGCATCAGATGGTTAATCTGTTGCATCAGATAGTAAATTTGTCCCATCAGATGGTTAATCTGTTGCATCAGAAGGTTAATTTGTTGCATAAGATGGTTAATCTGTTGCAAAAACAAAAACAATAGCATGATTTTGTTCAATAGAACAACAACAATATCACCATTTTTACCAAGAACAAAAACAAATCAACCCCGCAACGGGTGCATCACCAAAAACACCAATATCATTGTTTTGTTTTTACAAAACAAACAACAAAAATCAAACTTCCAAAAAGTCAACAAACAACAAAAAATCATATTTCACTCTGAAAAGAAAAAAAAAGAAATATCATAAATTAGGGTTTTATTCAGACCGCATTTCAAATTAAAGCAAGAAATATTGAAATTGTTAACCAATAGTGGAAGAGAAGTTGACTCAAGTTCCTTTTTTTCTTCAAAACTAAAACGGCCATAATTTTTTACATGTGAAAGAAGAAAAGGGACGATGAAGAACTCGAAGTTGTTGTGGCCGGAGAGCAATGTTGTCACGTCCATTGACGGTTGAAAGTCGAAAAGGAACTAAAAATCCAACTATTTGTCACCAGAGGTTGAAATTGCCGAGGAATGAAAGAAAAAATTTGCAAAACTGTTAGTTGAGACAAACTATCGAGAGAGGGGAGAGATGGTTAATTTGGAGAGGAGAGAGGTATGAGTTGATTTGTATTTTTGAAAAGATTAGAAAGTTTTGAAAATATTAATTAAATTCACAATTAACCAAATCAAGTTTCTTAATTATGTTTGATCCTTTAAGTTGATCAATGTCACCAATCCTTCATTCAAGACTTAAATGACATTTTTCCTTTAATTTTCTCAAGAATCTTTAACTTAAATCCTGTCACTTCTTGCTGCTTGTCAACGCAGTCCCAAAGGACTTTCGTTTTCTTAACATAAATTTTGATAGTTTAAATTTTAATTATAAAAAAATTTTGATATTTGCTTAATTATTGAATATTCTAGTTTTTTCCTCCTTTTGTCTCCATTATCTCTATCAACAAACAATTTGGAAACTAACACATTCTAAATCACTAATTTCATTCTTCAGACATATATACTCGAAATCCTTAGTTCACATTAATATCAATAATGCATACAATTTACAAGTCTATTTCCAGTTTCAAAGTCTTATTTGATACCACCATTTGAGCACGTATAATTATTAAAAATTGTACATAATGAACATTTAGCAATGGACAAGATAATTTAGCAATCACTTTGTTTGGTTCAAGAAAAAAATAAAACAAAATTCAAAGTCTATTTAGAGCAAAATCCAAACATCAAAACATTCTCCCAGTCTCTGCTAAGAACATTACTTTCATATGAAGATATCACAAATATCGAAGAAAGGAATGTAAGGAAGCACTACATGGGTACTTAAAAACTTCAAAAATGAACCGGCTCCATCACCAACATCTTTCTTTGGGTTCTTGCGCAAAAGCTTATTCTTCGTCCTCCTCATCACCATCACCGCCAGCAGCCTTCTTGGCAGCAGCCTTTTGGTTCTTTCGCTTCACTCTTCCTGGACGCCCGCCACCGAAAGGACTGGATAGAGAGAAGTCAATGTGCTTCTGAGAGTCCACTTTCACCATAAATGAAGGAACATTCACCACTTGCCTTCCAACCCTGCAATGCAGTTAATGTCATTCGGGTTAGCTTCATTGATGTGCAGCAGACAATTAAGCAAAGAACACAGTAGCTCATAGAGACAATAACTTTACTAAACGTAAAATGTGTAACTCCAATTTTTGGGATAACATGAAGAGGCTTTGAACTATGTATAAATTAAGAGGGAGAAAAAAACAAGAACCCCCATGCATGATACTACGGAACAAGAATCTACTATGTACAACTAAGAACACTGCTACCAAAAGCTTCCCAAGATCTTGGTTTTTTGAGAACTGGTACTGTGCAACCTTCCCAAGATCTTGTAACCACCACCAGCCCTATCTACCAATGCAAGAAAATCACGTGCCTACAATCTTTCTCTAAATTAACGAAGTTATACAATAGCGAAACAAACATTCGACTCCTAGAAACCTCGCAATTCAAAGCGCTAAAGTCCATCTGTATAGCCGAAGTAACATGATTACACATTCTTCAAAAAGTGACAATCTAGTTGCAATTACTGTTTTATACATCAACCAATGTCTAATTAATCTCTGAGAACAACTAAAACTAAAAAGAAACACCATGCAAATATTGCTCAACTTTGTAGGTTAATATGAATAAATCATATCTTGTTCTGCAATTTGTAATACTTATTGTTGAGGGATATATGCGGAAATAAAGATACCTTCTTAAACTGAAAACAGCTGATATCATTAACCAGATATGAGTGTTGAATTTCTTTCAACAAAACTTAAAAAAGCACAGAACTGAAGAAAAATGAGAAGTACTTCCCAACATTCCCCTTATTGCACTTAAAGGGGCAAATTTCAAGTCACATATTGTTGTATCTACTTAGATGATCTGTTATAAGGGATTCAGTTACAAATCCAGTCATCTATATCAGAAAATACCTACGAGAAGGGGTAAAGAAACAGCTTATCTATTTGCAGAATGTGACGAAAACATATTATTCTGTATTTACCTGATATGCCTTTGCCTGATGAGCACTCTTGCATGGTGGATTGACTTGGCCATGCCAGTCTTGAAAACAAGGGTTTGCAGACGGCGTTCAAGGAAGTTCTCCACAGTGAGTGCCAAGACATAATCGAGCTTGTTCTGGCTTTCATCCAACAACCCATACCTGTTCATCCTCCTCAAGAGAGCTTCACCTTCAAAAATACGACGTGGGTCTTTGTCGTCAAGGGTCAGAAGCATTCTTGCAGCATTCCTGATACGGCTCAAGGCATACTGAACTCTCCACAACTCCCTCTTGCACCTCAGTCCATACTCTCCAACGAGCTTCAACTCGGCATCCAATCTCTCCTTCTCATAGGGACGTCTAGGTTTCTTAAAGGTCTTCCCATCTGATTACAAACAAGAATTACAAATGAATATAGGCTTAAAACCCTTTAGAATTTTGTGACATGGTTAAGCCTGCTGCAATCCCGATCCCACCCCCACCCCCACCACACACACCCCAAAAGAAAAGAGGAACAGATGAGGTCAAAAATGTACTTCTCCAAATTTTCTCCCTATAAATCCCCAGCATATAGGATTTTCCCTACTAGGTTATCCGACATTGTCATCATAACAGAATTTTAGAACAGATCTTTCTAATGAAATAGACGATAATGCTGTTGCAGCTTAGAAACTGAGACTGCTGATCTGCTCTCACATTGTGATTAACGAAGTAATTCAACCAAACCAAAAGGCTAAAACTGACAGAACAACCTATATGAGCTTTTTCGGAAATTCTGCTAGATTAATTTTAACATAACCATTAGATTTCTTACTTTAATTTCATGTGAAAACTGTCACTCCAGTTGAAAATAACATCATAATGATTTTTTTTTTCCACTTTTTCAACACATTTAGCAATAAAATTCCGTAAACTTCCATTTCCTGAATTCAACTTTGGCATTTTCAAGAATTCAAAAATCTACAAAACGATGTTTTTACTTTTTTGACTCCAAATTACTCACAAAAATTCAAAAACATTTCCAATTTATACTCATTGCCAAACACAACTCCAATTTTCAAATATCATTTTTCACTTTCAAAACCAAAATCTACTTCAATTTTTTCTAATTTCACAATGAAACATAGCCAAACACCCACTTAGCAAGTTCGCATTATTCATAGCGGAGTAACTACTAAACGAATAATACCAAGAACTATCCAATTCTAAAAGAAAAGAATTCAATAGGAATTCCCTGGCCACACTACTATCATAATAGAACTTAGTTACTTTTATCCCGACTAATATCCTAAGTTGCGCAGACTCTTCATTTTTGATGTGTCAGATTCTCCAAAAAAAGAAACTACTTTTGGCGAATCCGACACGCACCCGCTGATATATTTGAAGAGCCCGACCAACATAGCTTATATCTACAACAACAACAACATATCCAATGTAGGTGCCAGCTCAGTTAACAACAGCAAGAACACACCCAGCAAAAAAACGTAACAATGACATTGAACACAAACATCATTTAAACATGCTAAGAACCTCAATAACAAACTACTTCAATCGAATCCGCCAAATGTACATACAATCTGATAGAAAATAGTTTAATTTCTTCAATTTCTCCACATTTTTCACTAATAACATAGGTAAACTAGTAAATCCCAGCAAATACTAAACATAATCACAGTAATTCAGGAGACTTACAGTTGCGGTAGAAGGAGACGTGCACCATTTTTATCGGTAGATGGCGGCGCCCTTAGATCGGCGGCCTACTTTACTGAATGAAGAAAGTGAATTAGGGTTTCATGAGGTTATGTTGTGCGGCTGCTTTATATATGGGAAGAAATCCATCAAAGCCCAACCTAAAATGTACTCAAAGATAGTTAGTTTGGGTTGAAATTTTTGGGCCCAAAAACCATTGACCCAAATCAGCCCGTCTCAAAATGGTTGACATGTATTCTACTCCATCCTTTTTATATTAGTTCGTCTTTTTCTTTGGGGGCAAGTAATATCAATTCTGATAATTTGGGTTTTAATTACAAAAAATTTTGACATTTTACAATATTACTAAAAATCTCAATTTTGAATTTTTTAAAATACGTAATTAGCTCTCATGCATTCAAGAACGATATATTTTCTCCTTTGTAAAAATACTTAATAAGCTCTGGATACATTTTTTTTTTTATTTTAAGGTTGTCGAGATACATAATATATTCAAAAAAATATAATTTTTTCTTGTTAATAGACTACATATATAATTATTAAATACATCTGGGTTATTCTGTAATTAGCTAGTCTTCAGTTCTTTATATATACAGCTGTAACCCCTTCAATATCAATAAGATCAATTATTATTAAATTATATCATGGTATCAAAGCTAGGGTTTCTTCTTCCGCCCAAACCCTAATCTCTCCTCTTTTCCGACGTGTGTGCGCCGCCGCCACCGTCTACACCACGCCGCACGGCCTCCCTCCTCCGCCGTAGGTCGGCGCCATGGACAAGGTTGTTGATCCTCTGTCAAATTTACCGTCTGGAGTAAAATTACTGCTCAGGAATCTCCACAATCTCATCCCCGAAAAATTATCTGACAACAACTACCCAGCCTGGGCACTTAACGTCCGCACCGCCCTCGCAGCCAACTTGCTGCTCGGATGGATTGACGGTGCGGAGAAGCCGCCGCCTGAGACAGCCGAGGAGGACGGCGTCATGCTCCCAAATCCCGACTACCTTCCGTGGATGATCGTAGACACTCAGATCCGAGCCTGTCTTCTCGCCGTTCTTAGCCCCTCTGTGCACAAACACGCCCGGGGTTTTCTAACATCGGCTTCACTTTGGGACGCACTAGCCACAAGGTACAACTCTGTGTCCACGGCTCATATTTTTCAGTTGCGTGACAGATTGCATACTCTTCGGAAGGGAACGAAGACGATGACTCAATACCTTGATGATGTGGCCTCTATTCTGTCTGACCTAGATGTTGTGAACGAGATTATTCCTGAACGAGACGTGGTGAATGCCGTGATACGTGGTCTTCCGTCTGGCTATTCCTCTCTCAAACAGCATATTCGCCTCTCACCTGTCGAAATCACTCTGAATCAACTGTTTGGATGGCTTCATGCAGAAGAATTGAATCTAAACATGGAACACAAATTACTGCTAGGATAAGCCAGTTCCACCCCTGGCGTATGGCTCTTTACTCGGCTGGCAGCGGAGGCTCGGCCAGGGGTCGCGGTGACGATCGCCGTACCCCAGGGCGGGGCAGCGGCGGCGGTGACCGTCGGAACGCCGGGCAGCAAGGCAGAGGCGGGCCTCCACCGAGGGACGGCTTCCAGTCAGGCCGCGGCCAGGGACGAGGAAACTAGCGGGGGCCCACACGAGATCTTCCGACGTGCCAAATTTGTGCTAAACGGGGCCATTCTGCGGCTAATTGCTGGTATCGTTATGATGACTCGCAGAATGTAAATCGCCAGTCCGGCGGATCAAGGGCGATGCATGCGTCCACAAACGCTCCATCTGGCGATTGGTATCTAGACACAGGTGCTAACACCCATGTGACGTCGGATTATTCACAACTTCAAGCTCCTCATCCGTATCATGGCTCAGAAACTATTACAGTAGGCAATGGTCAATCCCTTCCCATCACAAACACCGGCTCTGGGTATGCCCAAATGGTAAATTTCATCTCTCAACCCTTCACCACGTCCCTTCCCTCACATCCAATCTTTTATCTGTTTATCGCTTTACTAAAGAAAATAACTGCACCCTTATTTTTAATGACACCAATTTCCAGATAGTGGACAATACCACGAACCGGGTGCGGTACACGGGCCGCTGTGAGCATGGGCTATACACTCTTCCATCCAGGTCTCCGTCTGTTGTGAGTCAAGCCATTCTCTCGTCCACCTGGCATCGCCGGCTTGGGCATCCATCATCCGCCATCACCAAATCCATTTTATCTTCCTTAGGTTTTAATTTTTCAGGGAAATTACATTGCGAGTCCTGTTCAGTGTCTAAATCTTGTCGTTTACCTTTTTCACTGTCTGAACACAAGGCCACTGCGCCATTTCAATTAATTCATTCTGATGTTTGGGGTCCAACCTCAGTTCCTTCTGTTCAAGGTTTTCGTTATTATATCTGTTTTGTTGATAATTACAGTAAATTCACTTGGCTTTATCCTCTGAAATTTAAATTCGAAGCTTATACTGTTTTTGTCAACTTTGACCGAATGGTTCAAAATCAATTTAATGCCAAAATCAAAATTTTTCGAAGTGACAATGGCAAAGAATTTGTCAACAATACATTTGGTGTTTTTCTTCAAAGTCTAGGGGCTCTTCATCACACTTCATGTCCATATACCCCTGAACAAAATGGCGTTGCTGAGCGCAAACACCGTCACCTAATAGAAACAGTTGTTGCGCTCCTCCATGATTCCACCTTACCTGTTTCCTTTTGGGTTGATGCCCTTGCTACTGCCAACTACCTCATAAATCGCATGCCCACTCACACTCTCTCCAACTCCACTCCATATGCCCGTCTCTACAATCATCCACCCGACTACATCCATCTCCGCCCGTTTGGGTGTCTGGTTTATCCCTGGTTGCGTCCACACACTCACCATAAACTTCAACCTCGGTCCACCCCTTGTGTCTTTCTAGGCTATCATCCCACTATCAAAGGTTACAAATGTTTCGATCCTGTATCTCAGAAAACATATGTTTCCCGTCATGTTCGTTTTGTGGAGGAACAATTTCCTTACACAAGTCTTTCCTCTACTCCATACTCCCCCAATCCACTTGGCATTGTGCCATTATTTCCGTCTTTTTCACACGCTCATGCTCCGGCTCACTCGGCACCTAACCCGGTACCCCACTACGCCACTACCCACTCGAACCACCCACCCACCCACCCGAACCCCCTAACCCCCCACCTGAACACCCAGCCGACTGCCACACAACCCACCCCTTCCCTACATCATACTCCTAACACACCTACAGCCACCCCATCCACCGCTGCACATCCCAGCTCCCACGGCAGCCCCACCCAACCCCCGTCCACACATCATACAACTCCACCACCCCTTCCTAATCACCCTCCACTCAGCACTCACCCTATGACAACCCGAGCCAAGGCCGGTACCTTCAAACCCAAAGTCTACCACACTCAAATACCCTTTGATGCACATCCCATAACTGAGCCTACTACCTACACCCAAGCCTCCAAAAATAGTTTCTGGTACCAAGCTATGGATGAGGAATTTCAGGCTCTGAATGAACAACGTACATGGGATTTGGTATCTCTGCCTAGTAACCGAAAGTCTATTGGGTGCAAATGGGTGTTTCGCATCAAACGAAATTCAGATGGATCTCTTTCTCGCTATAAAGCACGTCTGGTTGCAAAAGGGTATCATCAGGAGTATGGTGTCGATTATAAGGAGACCTTCAGCCCTGTTGTTAAGCAACAGACTATTCGTCTGGTCTTGTCTCTTGCTCTTCACTATGATTGGCCGCTTCATCAGTTAGACGTCAGCAATGCCTTTCTTCATGGTCATCTTGAGGAAGACATCTATATGGTTCAGCCACCGGGATATGTTAATCCCAACCGTCCTCACTATGTTTGCAAGCTTCGCAAATCACTGTATGGCCTGAAACAGGCCCCACGTGCCTGGTACACACGTCTCTCTACTTTTCTGCAGGGTCTTGGTTTTCGCACCTACCATCATGACAACAGCCTCTTCACCCTTCACTGTTCTCGAGGGGCAGTCATCATTCTTATCTATGTGGATGATATTGTTATTACAGGCAGCTCGTCATCACTCATCACTGAAATTACTGAGGCTATGCATCGTGACTTCAAACTTAAGGACCTCGGTCCTCTGGAGTTCTTTCTTGGCCTCGAACTCATCCGCAAATCGGGAACCATATTGATGCATCAGACAAAATATACCCTTGAACTTCTAAATCGAGCTGGAATGACAGACTGCAAACCCGCGGTCACTCCCATGGCAGTCCGCCAATCCCCAGGGCCAAATACTCCCTTTGCCGATCCTACACTATATCGGAGCCTCGTCGGTGGACTTCATTATCTTGTTGTTACTCGTCCGGACATCCAATATGCAGTCAATTGAGTCTCCCAATCAATGCATGCTCCCACAGAACAACACTTTCAGGCCTTGAAACGCATTCTGCGCTATCTTAAAGGTACTCTTCAATGTGGAATTTTATTTCAAAAGGGCTCGTTTGATATATCTATTTTTTCTGATTCGGATTGGTCTAACGACAAAGATGATCGGAAGTCCACTACTGGATATATTGTTATGATGGGACCGAATCTGATTTCCTGGTGCACCAAGAAGCAAACGCGAGTGTCCCGTTCCTCCACAGAAGCAGAATATCGTGCCATGGCTGCGGGTGTTGCTGAAGCCATGTGGTTACGATACCTTACAGATGCACTTGGCATTCCCCCGACGAAACCACAGATTTATTGTGACAATCAGTCCACTATTTGTGTTACCAAAAATCCAGTCCTTCATGATCGTATGAAGCATGTTGGGTCCGACTGTCACTTTGTTCGCGATGAGGTACTTGCAGGAACGATGGCCACGCACTATGTCCCGTCTACTGACCAGCTTGCTGATATTCTCACCAAGCCTCTTCCGTTACAGCCTTTTCAGTATCTCTGCTCCAAGCTGCCCCTCGTTACCGCTGATCAGCTTGCGGGGGGATAATAGACTACATATATAATTATTAAATACATCTGGGTTATTCTGTAATTAGCTAGTCTTCAGTTCTTTATATATACAGCTGTAACCCCTTTAATATCAATAAGATCAATTATTATTAAATTATATCACTTGTAAAGATACATAATTAGCTCTCGATATTTTTTTCTTTTGAATTTGAGTCTATCGGAATACATAATTAGCTCCGCGATATATCAAACGAAGATACATAATTACTTGAGATTTTTGTAATTACTTTATAAGGGTGGAATTTGTGCAAATATGATAAGTTAAGTTGTATGTTTATGTTTTTTTTTTCACACATGTTAAGAAATAATAAATAAAAAGGTAGTAATTTTACTAATTTACATATGTTATGAAATAATATATAAAAAGGTAATTTTACTAATTCACCCCTTAAAAAGCTTCTTTGAAACAATACAAGTAAGTGTGAACACTTTCAAAAAAAAATAATTGCAAGGATAGTGTGAAAAATTTAATTAATATTTTTTTGATTTAGTAAGGTGACCAACTAAATATGGGACAAATACTTTTAGTAAAATAACCAACTAATATGTAACAGAGGGAGTAAAAAAAATTATCTCAAAATAATTGACATGTTTGAAAGATAAAGAGATAATTAATCAATTTTTCTGACTCTATCGTTAGTAATTTACTAAGTTATTTTAGAATCTGAAAAAACTAATTACAATACAAGTGTAAAAAAGAAAAGTCATATTAGTCAATTTGTATTCTTTATTAATTTTTGAAAAAAAGACACGGTGTAGCTCTTTTTTAAAAAAAATAGCTCAAGTTTGAGCATATGGACATTATGTGTCCGGTCGGCAAAACAATTGCCACTTTATGGCATTGGGCAATTTGGCCATTTTCAACTTTTCCAACTTGGGACATTCGGTCATTTACCAAAAACATTCTGCTTATTTTTGTTGTTTAAAAATAATAATTAAATATAATTATATTAAAAAAGAGTCATGTTAGCCAATTTGTATTCTTTATTATTTTTTGGAAAAAAGACACGGTGTAGCCCTTTTAAAAAAAAAAATAGCCCAAATTTGAGCATATGGACATTATGTGTCCCGTCGGCAAAACAATTGCCACTTTATGGCATTGGGCAATTTAGCCATTTTCAACTTTTTCAACTTGGGTCATTCGGTCCTTTACCAAAAATATTTTGCTTATTTTTGTTGTTTAAAAATAATAATTAAATATAATTGTATAAAAATGGTATAATTGTTATATAGAATATGTATCTATATAAAATATATGAAATTGTATAGTTCTATCCAATATGTATATGTATAAAAAATATCTAAAAAAATTGTATAGAATGTGTATAAAAATTATATAATTATTGTATAAATTATGTATCAAAACTATATAATTTTTGTGTAGAATATGTATATTTATAAGATAATGTATAGAATCTGTATGGAAGATGTGTAGAAACTGTATAGAACAAACCAGAAAATTGAAATAGTTAGAAAATAAAATTTAAATTCCATGGTCATTTTCGTGAAATTTGTTTGATCTGAAGTGTCATTTCTGTACTTTCTTTTTATTTTTCTGCAAGAGTGCGTATTTTTTCTCAAAGTACTTACTTTTAAAAAATGAGTTGTTTGACTAAGCTTTTGAAAGAAATAAATGCTTCTAGGAAGCGAAAAAAAAAATCTTCATTAGCTGAAAAAATAGTTTTTTCCTAAAAACACTTTTTTGCAAAATATGTTTGAGAAATATATACTTAAAACACACACTTTAAAAAAGCTTGGTGAAACAGTAATTATTGCTCAAAAAGTATTTTTTAAATTTATTGGTCAAACACAAATGGATTTTCACTAAAAGTTCTTTTTAAAAAAACACTTTTACATAAAATACTTCTCAAAATAAACTGATTAGAAACTTGGTCAAACAGGCTATAGCTTGATCCATGCATGGATGACCAAGGATAAAGCTAGTAAAACGTTTGTTTTACGTCTCCAAAATTTTGAGGTCTCAAAAATTTTAATTGTAAATTTTATAATTTCAACTTCACTTGAAATAATAATGAAGATTGTGAAATACGTCTAAAAGAATAATAAAGAAAGAAAAAGCTATCTAATCTTTACTAGAAATATTTTAAAATTTTGAATTAAACAACTCAAACTTTATATTAATAAATAAGGTTTTAATAACAACATCCAAATTAATGTAATGCAAATAAATGTCTAACATTTTATTCACTAGAATTAAATTTACTTTTACTAATAATCGTATTAATATGTGAAGTTAAATGTTATGTGTCATTTGAAAATACTGCATCAAAAATAACTAATATGCAAAAACCAAAAAAGACTTTAAATTATTATAATATTATATTTGTATATATGTGTATATATTTAAAGTCTTTTATTTAAATTTAATTTTAAACCATTAATTTTACTGAGACACTTCTTAATTCATATACAAAGGTTCTTCATTTTATTACTTCACCTTCTTTAACTCATCTTATAAACATAATATCTTCAACAATAAATTGTCATGGAATTCAAATGTATATCACAACCGTGATACATGCCCAAAATGTAATAACTAGCATGATTTTAACCTATGAAGATCAGATGAACATGGAAGCTAAAATATGATTTCAAACCAAACCACATAAGAAAAAAGCAAACATACAGAATAGGAGTCGAAATAAAGAAAATGATTGAGGAGATGATGTTAAATTGAATTTTATGGAAGATTTCCAAAGATGTAATGATAGAAAGGGTCAAATAAAATTTTGCTTGAAGTTAAATGGAACAAGTAAAGTGCACTCACCGAATGCACTTGTTCGCATTAGTAATAAGTCTAAATTTAATGAATTTTATCATTTACTCCATCTATCAAGTAATTTCCTATAAATTAAAAGTAGGACGGATATTTATAGATTTTGCATGAAAAAAATATAAAAATGACACTTCAGATTAAACAAATCTCATGAAAATGGCTATGAAAAATTCAATTTTCTAGCCATTTCAATTTGCTGACTTATTCTATACAGTTTCTATACATTATCTTATACATATACATATTTTATATATAAAAAGTATACAATTTTGGTACTCAATTTATATAATAATTATACAACTTTTTTAAGCATTTTATACAATAATCATATAATTTTTATACACATTTTATATAATTTTTTATATCTATTTTATACATATACATATTCTACATAACAATTATACCATTTTTATACAATTATATTTAATTATTTATTTTAAACAACCAGGAAAAAAAAGCAAAATATTTTTCAGTTAAAAAATTTGTAGCAAAAAAAAAATTAAAATATTTTTAGTAAAGAGTTGAATGACTTAAGTTGAAAAGGCTGAAAATGGCTAAATGGCCATAAAGTGGCAATTTGTTTTACCGATAGGACACATAATGTCTATATGTCCAAATTTGGACTATTTTTTTTTTTTAAGAGACTACACCGTATCTTTTTTCTAAAAAATAAACTTGATCAAACAGGATATCTAGATAAATTATAGTAACAAATTTTTTTGGTCAAGAAGGGGAATATCATAACTGATTTGATCAATGCTTTTGCGTGCTTAAACTTATAGACAAATTTGCGTGAGTCCTAAAATAAAATCCCCGATTCTTTTTTTTTAGGATTTAAAGGGGTCATTTGATATGTAGATTAAATTATCTTGGAATTATGGTCCTGGAATTATAATCTTCAGACAAATTTATTCTATATGGAAAGTGATATAAAATAATTCTGTGTTGAATGAAATAAGATGAGATATCTGAAGACTAATGGGTTGTTTGGTCGGGGAACATGCTATCCCGAGAGTAATTATCTCGAGATTAGTTATTTTGGGATAACTTATCTCATCATGTATATGGGATAATTTATCTCATCACTATGGTATAAATAATACCTAGACTAACTAATAAACCCAATCAGGATGATCTATTGTTGTAGTCTTCTTGACAAACGCAGGATAAAATAATTCTACATTTTTATTCTGAATTATTATACCTAATTATACCTTACACCAAACGGCTCCTAAGTTTGGTATTTGATTTCTGCCATGTTGAGTTGATGGTACCACTTAGTCCTCGGATAAATTATACTTTGAACCAAACCCGATATAAATTTAGCACCAGACTTAATCATGAGATATTCCACCTTATATTGCCTAGCAAACGACATCTAAAGGTTGATAGTTCACATGTTTGCTGGATTTAAGACTTCAAGCCGTTGATTTTATTTTATTTTTAATAATGCTATTTAGATTACTAATGTTTGAGATGTTTGAATTGTGACCAAATTTTGCCTAGTTAATTGATATTGAATGTTCTTGTTCATCCAAATAAATTATCAATGGTCATCGTTAGATAATGAGTTTTGTTTCAGATCATGTTAAAATTATTTTGTGATGATTTATCTTCTCTTTACTAGAATATATGATCGTGTATTGATATATGCTATGGTGTTTGTTCACCTATCATTTTAATTTTATGAGTACCTAGGAGCAATCCCATGAGTCATTAAACAAAAAGATGCGTAAATCTTGTCATTTATCTTCACCTTCTCTTTGTAAGTATATGTAGTAACTTGTTCTACCTTGGTGTTTAATTGAAATAGCATCTTAAAATCAAGTTTAATTGACCATTAATCTTAAAGTAATAATAAGATTTAGAATTCTCCGAAGTTTTATCAGCTTAGATTCCTTCTATATGGAAGATACGTTAAAGGAAAAACTAAAATTAAATACAATTAAAAGTATTTTTAAAAGATTTAAAATATCTTGGAATTCAAATATATTATTTACTCCTATTTGACAATATAGTAGTTATGTTTTGCTTTTCTAGATTCAATTTGACTAATTTCAATGTTACTAGTTTAATCGCACGTACCTCGCATGTGTAATCTTTAATTATTTAAAATTAAATAACTATTTTTTAGTTAATTTTAAAATTTTAAATATTAAAAAAATAACAAAAGACATTAATATGAGCATAATACTATAACAACTATTTGTAACAAATTAACAATAATGTAGTGGATAATAGTAATGCACAAGATGACAATGTAAGCGCCAAAATTTCTAAGCAAGTAAATTTTTAACCGAAAAAGATTAACAAATTCTAAACTAATGGGAAAGGAATTAATTTCAAAAGGAAAAATTACCTAATAAAACATTTCATGTAGCTTAGTGTCCATCATATGCATGACATACAAAGGCTTATCATATTTGCAATTGTCTTGGACCATTGGCAAATTCATAAATTACAAACCTATATGATTTCTGATGAGATGATTGGGATTTCTTGCCCTTTATAAAATATCTCAATTTTTTCAATTTCAATGCGTCAAAAAGGTTTTTTTTGCTTGATAGTAGCATTAATTAAAGAAAAGAAAACCTTTAAAATTAATTTGCATTCAAAGTTAGCAATTTTTTAAGAAAAACAAATAACTCTATTTTATTTTTAAACTTGGTATCAAATTTTAACTTGGAATCATCAAATATATATTACATTTGTTCTAAATCAAACCTAAATAACCTATATAAGTAACCAAAAGCAAATTTACATGAAAAGTTAAACAATGAATACAAAGCAAATTAATTTATGACAAATTAAAGTTCGATTTTAGGACCTTTAATATAAGATAACTATGATTTATGAAGCTCAATTGAAATCAGCATTAAAGTACTTTATGGTTTTAAAAATTCTACATAAATAACATTAATTTTGTAAAAAAATAATTCTTAAACCAACTTTAGTATTAAAAAAACTAATCCGTAACCAGCTTTGAAAATACATCTATAATTTATATCTATAATCCATATCTATATCTATATCTATAATATATAATCTATATCTATAAATTATTAAAAGTGTGATTAGAAAAGTGATTTGAACTTTTTACCCTTCATTAAAAGACTCATCTTTAGATAAAATTGTCTTTTCACTTTTTTTTAATTTATTATTTAATTATTTTTTATTATATTAATCAGACTTCCTAAAATATATTGGACTCCTAAAATATATGGTAAGAGAATTAATTAATATTTTTTTTTCTGCTACACTTCCTAAAATATATAGTAGGAGAATTAATTAATATTTTTCTTTCTATTGTTTAATTAGAAAAATACTCCTAAAATTGAACTTTATTAAGGAAATTTTTTTATAAATATTGAGATTAGTTGAACTAGAGAATAAACCATTCTTTTTATACATAATTCTATTTATTGACTTGAGACACACGTGACAAAATTAGTATATATATATATATATATATATATATATATATATATATATATATATATATATATATATATATATCCACACACGTATTTAACAATTAAGGTAACCTTAACAGCTTTAAAAATAAGTTAAATTATTATTTTAAAAAAACACACAATTTTTGAAACAAGTTAATTTTAAAAATCTGTCAATATAGGCTATTAACAAGCGTTTATTCATGATTTGGTTGAGATTAACGAAAGTAATATTTGAAGTTCCAACTTTTTTTTTTTTTTTTTTCTGAAAGTGATTTGCATTATATTAATATTTTTCTTTCTACTGTTTAATTAGAAAAATACTCCTAATATAAGACTCTATTAAGTCAATATTTCTATAAATATTGAGACGTACGTTAAATTAGAGAACAAATCGGTTTGCCTATTAGGAGAATAACTTGATTTGATTGCATATATAGATGGTGGATGCTTGATTTTCTAACCCTCAAATTTTTCACTGTTTTTATCAGCATAATAGAATTCAACATGTGTGTGTATATATATCTTCTTTGTTTTTATTCAAAATAATTCTTTAGGGTCAAAATTTTTGCTCAGACAAGAAATCGAAACTTTGTGATCACTATTATATTTTCTTTTATAGTTTACAGGTTGTAGATGAATGTCGGTTGACTTTAAAGAATTTCTTGTGGAAAGGTTAATTTTAATTGTATTATTTTGATATCTTTATTATCTTATTATTTTATTTTAATTTACAGATGCTAGATGAATGTGAATTGACTTTAAAAAAATTATAGGTAAAGGTTAGGTTTAATTGTATTATTGTAATATCTCTATTAGTTTGTTATTTTGTGGTAGTTTACAATTCGTAGATGAATCTCGATCGACTTTGAAAAATTTTTGTGTAAAATTTAAGTTTAATTGTATCATTTTGGTATCACTTTTATCTTATTATTTTGTTGCAGTTTACAGGTGATAGATAAATATTGGTCGGCCTTGAGAATTCTTTTATATAAAGGTTAGGTTTAGTTGTATTATTATGATATCTCTATTATCATATTATTTTGTTATTGCTTACAAGTGGTAGATGAGTGTCAGACGACTTTGAGAAAGTTTTTGTGTGTAAAGATTAGATTTCATTGTTATTGTTTACAAGTGGTAGATGAGTGTCAGACGACTTTGAGAAAGTTTTTGTGTGTAAAGATTAGATTTCATTGTATTATATTATGTCCCTGTCATTGTATTGTTTTGTTGCAATTTACAGATGGTAGATGAATGTCGATCGACTTTTAAAAATATTTTGATAAAGATTAGGTTTAATAAATAAATTCTCCATCTCTACATACTCAAAAGATATTAAATTTAATTATTATATTCATTTTTATTATTTAAACAAATATCCTCTAAACTCGTTAAAGTGAGGTACACGCGCAAGGCGCGTACACTTAAACTAGTTAAAGAAATAAAGAGAATCCTAAATCTATACAAAGAAAATTTGCATCACAAAAAATAGTACACGTATATTAATATGAGGAAAATTTTCAATGCTCAAATTTGAGTTGGTTTCAAAGTGTTTAGTATTAGGAGAATAATTAAGTAACTGTTATAATTGTATTTACATTATAGTGAATGCCTATCAAGAATATATATAAGATCTATGTTGATATCTATCAGGATTTGAAGTATCTCTCTTTCTCTACTCTTCTTCTTTATTTTTTGTTATTTTATATAACATGTTATCAACACGAGACTCTGCCAAACAAGGTGAGATTATAAATCTAGAAGTAATTTCAAGGTTAATAATTCGTTATATTATTTGTCTTTTACTACTAATGATATAATTATTGTTGGATTTGAGAAAAAATAATTGGTTTGGAACCGCTTATGTTTTAAATTTGTTCATGAAGAACAATATTGTTAAAATATATAATGATGAATTTAGGTCTCATCTCATTAAGAGGGTAAGACATTGAGTTAAAAGTTTCAATGCACCATGATGATAAGATGTTGGGTTCAAGTCCCATCGAGTTATATCTCGAAACGCCTTTATATGGATAAGATATTGAGTTTGAATCTCAATACACCATTTTGATGATATTATGATGGCTAAGGCAAAATAATGGGTGTTTGGTGAAAAGTCATGAAACATATCCCATTGATGTGCTCTATTCCATGAAGCGAATATGGTAGCAATATATGATGAATTCGAAAGTTGGCAACTTGCTTCATTCTTGGAAGGAATGTGGTAGTAGTGCATAATATGTCTAAAAGAAGACAAGTGATTAAATACATGAATATAAACGTAGAGGAATAATATAATAATAATAATCGCCAAAAGTGATAATATTTTCACACACTTATTATGACTATAAGATATGTTAGAGAAAAATTCTCTATATCATATGTATGTCTCGATTTGCTCCTGAAGTAGCAATATCTTGAAAGAGTTTTTAAGCTATCATAATTTAATATGCTTAAGACATGATTATATTTCATTCTTAGGGAATGAGAATTTTGATTATTATAAATACAGATCTAGACCCCGGGGGTAACTATGACTGTATACAAATTCGAGCGTGCTCGTGGTTGTAAGGAAATCACAATTCACCTACAAAAAGGCAAAATAATTGAGTAGAGTTATTTTGAAATCTACTTTTAAAGTAGTAAATCTAAAATTTATTCATATAATAATAGGATAGTGCTAAATAGCCATAAAAATTTGGCCATAATTATAAAAAGACTTCAATGACCTTTCTCTTTCAAAACAAATTAATTTTTTTTTCCTTTTTTATTAAAGAAAATTAAACTCTTTGTTATTTTATAAACTTAAAAGTCAATAACCACATTGAAAAATGATACTCAATAAATGACTATTCAATAAAAATAAGAAAATGTATTTGTTTATTTTAAATAAGTTTAATAAAATATATTTATTGTACAGGATCAAAATGTAGTGAAAATTAAATTCACTATATCAACCATGGGACGGGACAGAGGGAGTAAGTTGTAATAAAATGTATTTATTTATTTTAAATAAGTTGAAATTTAGGACGGATAATTTTGTTATTAAAATATTTTCAAATTACATTTAAAAAATTATTTAAATTATGTAATTTAAATTTTTAAAAAACATAATAATTTTTAAATAATATTTGTTATACCCTTTGCTTCAATTTATGTGGTATTGATACAATTTTGAGAGTGTACTAATTTTTTTTATATATTTTAAAAATATTTTAATTTATTAATTATTGTGATTTATAGTACTTGTTCTTTTGTCTCAATATATGTGTCAGTAATAAAATTTAGAGAGTCGTTTAAATTTTTTACGTCTTTTTAATTATTTTAAGTTGTTAATTATTATGATTTATAATACTTTTACGTAATTCTCAAATATATAATATATTAAAAAGTAAAGTTAAATAAACAAATATAAAATAAAATATCTAAGCAAGCAACACAAGCAAACATGTCGATCTGTTGTCTGTTTATCATTCTTTATAAGTGAGATAAACAAATCACAAATGCCCATTTAAGTGGTACAATGCTTAATTATTTTTAATTATTATGTTAAAATAAAATTAAATTATATATTTGAATAATTTATAAAAACAATATTTGAAATATTTCAATAACTACAAATTATCACACTTTAGAAGTGGTAAATGTTGACACATTATAAAAATTATTCATATAGTCATATGGGCCGAACCAAAGAGAGTGAGACATAAATGTTGATGGTACAAGTCTTTCGCCCCTATGTTGCGCCGGTTTGATAAATTGTGAATCATTACTTATATTTGTTACTAAATTGACCTCTAATTCTTTATTTTTTAAGTATATGGTTAAATAAAATTAATATATATATAATTTAATAATTCTCAGGCATAATTTGTAAGATATCGCAATAACGACAATTCAACATACCTTAAACCTGATAAACGTTGACACTTATAAAAATTATGCATATAGTTCACATCTGTCGAACAAAAGAGAATGAGATATAAGTGTTAATCATATAAGTCTTTCACCCCTATATTACGTCGATTTGATAAATTATGAATTATTATTTGTTACTAAAATGATCTCTAATGATTTTTTTTATTATTATTAAGCTTAAATAAAATTTATATATATATATATATATATCTATAATTTTCAGATATAATTTATAATATTGTGATAACAACAAATCAACACACTTTACCTTGATCAAGTGTTACGACAACGGTTTTTTTATTCGAGGATTCAAACCTCATCTATCTGAACAATGTTTTTATAGTCTAATACTAAATTATTATAAATATAGTTATAATTAGTTGAACCAAGGATTAATAATTGAACATAGCTATCACAAAAGTGTATATGTACACTAATTTATATCTAAATAAATAAGTGATTAAATTTTGCTATTTTTTAATCAACTTATTATAATAAATCTAAACAAATGAACTTTACTAAATTTTACTTTAGACTTGTTTCATCGAAATAATATTTTTATCAGTCCATTTTGATTAGTTTTGTCAATGATACGATTCAATTTTATAACTTGTAAGTTTCAAATATAATTTTTTTAGAAAATAAATATCTATATTAATGATTCTATTAACTTCAATTAACTAATTATAAAGAATTTAAACAAAACTTTTAATATGTTTCACTCAAGCTTCATCATGATCAAGTGTTTTAAGAATTTTAGAGGTGTTTATTATTCAGTTTAATTCAAATTTACAAGATCTTATTTATAAGTTTCAAATATAATTTGAATAAATAAATTATTATATATAATTATTTTATTAATTAATATACTTAATCTAATATTTTTTTTTTTATAAATTCTAGCTAATTATATGAAGATAGATATAAATTGTTTGTCGAGGATAAAATCACTTACTATATATATATATATATATATATATATATATATATATATATATATATATATATTGTAAAGTAAAATTTTCTTTATAACTATAGTCTACAACATAATAGATTTCATAGCAATAAGTATAAATTTTTAGTCATGGACCATATAAAATGTGTATATAAATTTCAGCCACATTTATTGCTACAAATGTTATGAAAAAAAATATTATGGTTAAATTATTTAGCAAAATAATTTTTTATATTTAACCACAACGTATTTTGTTAGTATATCTATCTATATACAAATATAAAATAAAAAAAATTAAAAATGCCAAAACATGTTATTATTAAAATTCTGAGTGAATTTGAGAATTTCTTTCAATATCACTTATATTTCATTTAGGACCACAATATTACTCAACTATTACTTTTTTCCTAAAAAATACTAAACACCTCAAAAATATTCTTTATCTTAGTTGACATGTCATGTCATTAAAATCACATTTTTAAATAATAAATCATTTAATTCATCAAACTCATTACTCAAAATTATAGTTTTATTCCTTTTTTAAAAAAATGCATTAGTTTAATTTTACTGTTTAGAAATTCTTTACCATACTTAATCTTTATCATATTATTTTAAATGTAAATTAAAATATCTAGATAACTTATGTAATTTAGTGATATTATTTTATTTAGAAAATAATGATCTTTGTAGGCAATTATATATAAAAACAGAATGATTATCTAGGAAATTAACTCTAGAAAAAAAGTATAAATACCTAAGTATGAGAATTTCTTCTTAATAAAATAATATATATTTTTAAAAAGATAAAACTATTATTTTTGTTAAATGAGTTTGTGAAGTTAATATATATATATATATATTTTTAAATGATGGCTTACTGACATGACATGCTAATTAGAAGAGGAGGAAACTTTCGAGATACTTAGTATTTTTTGAAAAAATATTAATAACTGAGTGATATTATTTTCTTCGCAAAAACAAAATGGAATTTTTATAAGCGACTCCAATAATATTTATAATAATCCAAAAAAATAACTTTAGAAAAAAATTGAAAGTTTAAGTAATGATAAAAGATTTCTAAGCATGGAAATTTTTTCTTAATAAATTAATATATTTTAAAGAAAAGAATAAGAATATAATTTTGACTAAATAAGTTTGATGATTTAAATAAGTCTCTTATTAAAAAAAAAATAATTTAATAACATGGTCCGCCAATTAGAAGAGAAAGAGACATATACGATACTTGTTTTTTTTTTTAGAATAATAGTGAAAGTTGAGTCATATTATTATCTCTAAAAAGATAAAAATATTTTTTGTAGGAAATTAAAAAATTATGAGTGGCCAATGACAAAAATAACCCTTGAAAAAATATATGTCAAGTTTTAGTAACGATAAAGTTTTTCTAAGTATAATTTCTTTTAATAAACTAATGCATTCTTTCAAAGGAAAAAAGAACTATAGTTTGATTGAATGAGTTAAATAGGTCTAGTCTTTTAAAAAAAAAAAAATTAGTGACATTCATGTCAACCAAGAGAGAAGAAGACTTTTGAGGTATTTACTATTTTTTGAGAAAAAAAGTGATAGTTGAGTGATATTGTGATCCTAAATAAAACATAAGTGATATTTGAAGAAAATTTTTAAAACTTAGCTGACTATTTCGGAAATTCACCGTTAAAACTCTATTTTCATACAATAGTTTTCATATTCATTAAAAAAATCATAAAATCGAACTAGATAAAAAATAAGTAAAATAATTTAATTAAATCTTTTAAAACATGTACAAAGTATAAACTATACTACATAATTAAAAGTTGAACAAAAATTAAACAACTACAAATGTAAAAAAGAAAAAATATAACTAACAATTAATAAATAAATTTGTACTAATTAATTTTTATTTTCTTAATAACATATTACTACATTTGATAATTTTTTAATTGTGTAATTTCCAACTAATAAAATTAAATAATTATAATTAAATAAATAAATTATTCATTCCCATGTATTGGGATAGTTTTCAATGTATTGAAAAATGGTATAATAAATAAAGTAATGTTAGAAATTTAAATTTAGGATGAAAAGGGTAAAAATGTCTTAAAATAAATTAGTTTATAATGTGAATAGCATTTATTACTATTATGGCCAAATTATGGCCAAATTTTATGGCCAAAAAGTTTTTTCCATAATAGTAAATCTAAAATTGACTAAAGAAAAAAGTACATGTCATGGTAAACTTGGAGTTTACTAGTATAAAAGTTTATAAATTGACTTGAACGATTGCGACATTCTAAAGATGTGCATATTAAGTATTAAGCAAATATTGAAGAATTAGAAAATTCTTCATGAACTTGTAATGTTGTGTGTTCTCATGATAAGTTGGTTGGACCAACTAATATAGGGATTTGATACCTCAAATTCTATAAAATTAAAAGGTGAATATGGGCCCGACTAGCCATGTGATCTATTAAGATGCATCAATATAAGATGATCACTTGTACATTTATTGTCAACCTGCATTTTGACATTCATAAAGTTACTTGATCAATAAAATTGAGTTAAGAACATATCTTTCAAATTGTGTAATCAATACAATTCATCTTGATGATGATGGTTTGAGATTAAATGTCTTCGATAAATAACTAAACCATTGCTAATAAAAATAAAGCTTCGTGTGTTTTTCTGAAATATGATATGTTGCATACAATAGAACTTGTATGCATTAGACCAATAAATTATGTTTATTTCTTCCCTCTCAATTGGTTCAAGGTCAGGAACCAACTATTCCATTTAATAGTTGATGTGCGGTATACGGTTATGAATATACCATGATGCACAAAGATGAATTCCTCAAAGAAGATGGAGGATGTATGTTAATTTTTCTAACATAAAGGGGATTATAAGTAGCTATGAAATATGTTAGGAATTATCATCGAATCCTCATTCAAAGGATAACTCAAGTCAAATACCGAAAGCATCTCATGTTTAAGCTGTAAGTGCTCCTATATTGTATCCTTAATGGAAAAAGTCTATGCATGGGTGAAGCATGGTAGATCAATCGGTTCCAAATGAAATAATTCTTGAAAAAATAAGGAGCAAATAATCATTATAAGAAAGCAATATGCTCTTGAAGAGTATACGACATAGCACTTCATGAAACCTTATGAAAGATTTAGGTGCCTAAAAATAATGAAGTGATGAGATCTCAAAATGTTATGTCACACCGTGAATCGATATGAAATGATATATCATTAATAGCTTTGATACAATATTGGCGCAATATTATAAACGATTACATGAATCTGAATTCTATGTTTATTTAAGCATGCTGACGTAGAAACATTTATCAAGTGACATGAAATGATGCATCTTGGTAAGCGTAAAACTTATTTGATTTGCATTCCAGACACTTGAAGATATCACACATGATATGTTGAATATTGTCACTTGACAAAATTTATATCAAAACTTTTTAAGGATTCAAAATGTTTGAAGCATATAAAAATTTCTGGAAAACTTATTTATAATCTTTATATTGTATAAGTTTATAGCTTAAAAATTATTGGAACTCTTGGAAAGTTTGAAAAACGATAGATTATTTGCTGAAATGAGAAGCATATCAAATTAGATCGGTCTTAAAGTAGCATATCTTAGTGCAATTGATGCACTAATGTATCTTGCAACTACTACAAGGCTTGATAGCGTTTTTTAGTTAATTTATTAGAGATATAGTTCTGCTCCTACTGAGACATTGAAATGAGATCAAACACATGATCTTATTTTATTCTAAAGATTGTAGTACCAATTTGGTTATGCTGATGTTGGGTATTTATTTAACCCGCATAAATCTCGATCTCAAACAAGCAATGTGTTTACATATGAGGATACTGTCATATCTTGGAGATATATGAAGCAGTCTATCATATCCACCCTTATCGAACCATACTGAGATAATAGCTATTCATGAAGCAAACCGAGAATGTGTGTGGTTGAGGTCCATGATACTTCTCATTTGAGAAAAATTTTATTTGAAATGTGACAAAGTACCCACAATTTTATACAGAAACAATGCAACATGCATAACACATCTTAATGGAGGATTCATAAAAGGAGATAGAATGAAGCACACTTCATCAAAGTTTTTCTATACACACGAGCTACAAAAGAATGATGATATTAACGTGCAGCAAATTCGTTCAAGTGACAATATGGCTGACTTATTCACCAAGTCTCCTCCAATTGTAACTTTAAAAAAAGATGGTGCACAAGATCGGGATGCAAAGGTCCAAGGATATTCTCATTAAGGTGAGTTAATACACGTACTCTTTTTTTCTTTATGAGGTTTTGTCCCACTGGATTTTTCTTGTAAGGTTTTTAATGAGACAACCTATATGCGTATTGTTAGAGATGTGTACTCTTTTTCCTTCACTAGATTTCTTTTCACTGAATTTTTTCTAGTAAGGTTTTAACGAGGCACAATATCTATCAATTAGACATTCAAGGGGGAGTGTTATAAATGTATTTACATTATAGTGAATGTCTATCAAGAATATATAAAAGATCTATCAAGATCTAAGCTAGTTGATATCTATCAGGATTTGAAGTATCTATCTTTTAAAGAGAAACTAGGAGTAAATTTTTTCTATAAATAGAAGGTTTCCTTCATTGTAAAAGACAACAAGAGAATCTCTCAAGAGAAATAACAATTACTCCCTCTTTTCTCTCTACTCTTCTTCTTTATTCTTTGTTATTTTATAACAGTAACAATTATTTGAGAAATATGTTATTTTTGGAACATAAATATATTTGAGATTCTTTATGTACGTCCTTAGCTTCTTAACAAGCGTAGTTAAGTGTTCAAGCATCTTTGGGGGCTTGACATTAATAAATAACTGAATTAATAAGGGCGTGATCCTGGAGTGTTTTTGAATCATCAATCTATGATCCATAACTCTAAAAAGACTACTCGTGTTTATTCTTCAACACTGAATCTCTGAAATTATCTCAAAAAATTCATACTATTTACAGTAATTATTTTTGTAGCGATGCCTTCGGGGCTAGTTGACACAACTATTTATTAGACACTAAATATTTATTTTAGAAGGAAAAAAACATAAAAATCCTCCTAAGCTTGTCGCCACAATTTACTTTAACATTTTTAATTTACACATATTTAAATATTTTCTTAAACAACTTTCATGTGAATTATATTATTCCTTAGTGACAAAAAAATTGAAGCGCATTTTTTTTAAAAAGGTGCTGGTGGGTCATACTAATTTGATTATATATAATAGGAAGTAAAACCCACCCGCACCCTTTTCATCTTCTTCAAACCCACCCCCTTTCCATCTTCTCCGAACCCCCCCTTCTTCTTCGAACCCCAGCCCCCTCCCTTCATCTTTTACAAACTTCCACCCCTTCTTTCTTCTTTGAATCCTCCCTTTTTTTTTTCAAACCCTTATCATCACTACAAGAAAAAGCTCCATCTTGCTTCAAAAAATCTTTATTATAATTTTCAAATATTCAATTTAGAATATTCATTTCTTTTTTTAAAAAATAAAGTGTTATGAGCAGAGAAATTAAAAGTAGCGAAAATTAGCGAAATGTTAATGGAGGGTAGAAAAAAGAGAGCTAATTAGTGAAAATTAAATTAATAATTAAGGATTAAGATGTATTAATGAATCTGAGAAGAAGAACAAATAAAGGGCGGGTAGCTGACGGGTTAGCTGGGGGTGCATTGGGGGGGGGGGTGAAGATTGTGACAAGGGGTGACTCTTTTGAAGAAGAAAGAAGGGGGGAGGGGGGTAGATATATGTTTTTAATCATATAAAATATATATTAGTGAAATTATTTTTTAAAATAATTTTTATGTAGGTCTAACGTGGCAACGATGTGACCCTGACATGACAATGATGCGGCGCGAGTGTAATACACTCTCCATTGTGAGAGTGATATTATATTTTAGGGTATTATTTAATATACCTGAAAGTTGTTTGGGGGATATTTAAACGTCTGTAAAGTTAAAGCGACAAAGTAAGTTGTGGCAACAAGTTTAAGAGGGTTTTTATGTTTTTTCCATTTTAGAAAAATACCATAGTCACATCCACACTTATCTACATCTACAATATATTAAAAGTATAAGGGAAAAGGCTCAAATATTCCATTGAACTATCAGAAATGACTCATTTATGCCATCAGTTAAAATTTTGGCTCATTCATACCATCGCCATTATAAAATTGGCTCATCCATGCCATTAATTTTTAACGGTAGTTTTCAAAAACAGCTTTACCACGTGGCCTTTTATTAAAGGTCCACGTCATTAATTAAAATAAGGAAAAAGGATCAAATATGCCATTGAACTATCAGAAATGACACATTTATGCCATCAGTTAAAAGTTCAGCTCATTCATACCATTGTCGTTATAAAATCAGCTCACCCATGTCATTACTTTTTAATGGTGGGTTTTCAAAAACTGTTTTCTATGTGGCCTTTATTAGAGGTCCGCGATATTAATTAAAATAAATAAATATTAATTTCAAATATCTTAGATCCATTAAAAACAATCGGTTCATTTAACATAACCCGACCTACACCTATTAAAGTATTTTTTTCTTACAACAACAACTATTTTTCTGATCAGAAGAAATAGTGATTAATGTATATCCTTTGGCTATTTCTAGTTGATTCTAAATCATTATAAATGTTATGCTTAACAGAAATCTCAAAAATTCTATCCTACATTTTAATTCCAATGACGCTAATATATACTTCAAAGTTGCAAGAAAATAAGCCAATGAACGATTATGGCAAACAAGAAAAAGAAAGAGGCGTATTAATAGAGTTTCTCCAATATTCTCCCATCACGAATTAGAGGAGCATACATTGTTGAAAAATTATTTCTAAATAATGGCTTAAAAGAAGTCTGTTATCCCAACTATCCCGCCATATATATGGGATAACTTCTCCCATCCCGAATTAGTGGAGCATACATTGTTGAAAAATTATTTTCAAATAACGGTTTAAAAGAAGTCTGCTATTCCAATTATCCCTCCAAGTATATGTGATAACTTTTCCCATCATTATGATATATATGCTAGAATAAATAATCTCGATACTAACTAATTTTAAATATTTTGAAATTAATATTGATTTCTTTTAATTAATGGCCTGGACTTAAAGACCACGTGGAAAAATTATTTTTAAAAACCCATCATTAAAAAGTAATGACATGGGTAGGTTGATTTTAAAACGATGATGGTATGAATAAGCCGAACTTTTAACTGATGGCATAAATGAGCCATTTTTGATAGTTCAATGGCATATTTGAGCCTTTTTGCTTATTTTAATTAATAACGTGGACCTCTAATAAAAGGCCATGTGACAAAGCTATTTTTGAAAACCACCATTAAAAAGTAATGGCATGGATGAATTGGTTTTGTAACGGCGATGGCATGCATGAGCTCAACTTTTAACTGATGGCATAAAGGAGCCATTTCTAATAGTTCAGTGACATATTTGAACCTTTTCCCAAAGTATAAAGACCCTTAGAAAAGTGATTTGAACTTTTTGCCCTTCATTAAAATACTCTGCAATAGATAAAATCGTATTTTCACCTTTTTTCTCCAATAATTCTTTGATTATTTATTTAATATTTAGGAATTTAAGATCAACTAAAACCGCTTATTAAAGTTTTCCTTATTAGAATTATGTTAAAAGTCCTAAAATACAAGAAAATTGTGCAACGAAAGAAAATATTTTGACGAAAACTTTGTTGTGCTTACAAAGAAAACAACGAGAGACTCTTTTGGTAATTTTTCTATTTTTCCAACTTTAATTTAGTTTTCTTTTCTTTTTAACTTAATTAATAAAACTACAAAACATTAAATCTATAATCTATATCTATAATCTATAATCTATATCTATAATCTATAATCTATCTATAATCTATATCTATATCGATAATATATTAAAAATGTGAAGACCCTTAGAAAAGTGATTCGAGCTTTTTGCTCTTCATTAAAAGTTTCTTCTTTAGATAAAATCGTCTTTTCATTATTTTCTTAAATTATTATTTAATTATATTTATAATATTGTCTCCTAAAATATATGGGATCAAGAGTTTAAAGTATATGGTAAAAATTTTCTTAATTAAAAATCTTAAAAGTTATGATAAAAGATAATTTTAATCAATCATAATATTGTTATAAAATAATAAAGAACAAGAAGAAGAGTAGAGAGAATAGAGAGAGTGATTCTTATTTCTTCTCTCGAGGGATGAGAGATCATAAGATTGTGAATATAATGAAAAACCCCCCTCTATTTATAGGGGAAATTTACTCCTAGTTTGAGTAAAAGTCAGTTGCTTCAAATCCTAATAGATATCAAAGTAGATCTTGATAGAGATTCACTATAATGTAAATACATTTATAACACTCCCTCTTGAATGTCTAGATAGATAATGTGCCTCGTTAAAACCTTACTAGAAAAAATCCAGTAGGAAAAAAAAATTTAGTGAAGGAAAAAGAGTACACATTTCTAACAATACGCATGTCGGTTGCCTCATTAAAAACCTTACAAGAAAAACCCAGTGGGACAAAACTTTGTGAGGGAAAAAGAGTACAACGCGTATTAACTCCCCCTAATGAGAACATCCTTGAACCTTTGCATCCCGATCTTGTACACCATATTCTTAAAAGTTGTAATTGGAGAAGACTTGATGAATAAATCAGTCACATTTTCACTTGAACGAATTTGTTGCACGTTGATATCACCATTCTTTTGTAGCTCATGTATGTAGAAAAGCTTTGAGGAAGTGTGCTTTATTCTATCTCCTTTTATGAATCCTCTATTAAGATGTGCTATGCATGATGCATTATCTCTGTATAAAATTGTGGGTAGATTGTCATATTTCACACCACATTTTTCTTGAATGAGATGTATCATGGACCTCAACCATACACATTCTCAACTTACTTCATGAATAGCTATTATCCCAGCATGATTTGATGAAGTGGCTACGATAGATTGCTTTGTATATCTCCAAGTTATGACAGTATCCCCACATGTGATCACATTGTATGTTTGAGACCGAGATTTATGCGGGTTAGATGAGTACCCAACATCAGCATGACCAGTAAGACCGGGACTGCAATCTTTAGAATAAAATAAACTCATGTATCTTATCTCATTTTGATTTACTATTACATGAATAAATTTCCGATTTACTACTTCAGAAGTAGATTTCAAAATTATTCAACCTCTTTCGGAGGTGAGTTGTGATACAATCACAATCAAGTGCCCGTTTGCATTAATAAGTTTCTCATTCCCCAGGAATGAAATATAGCAAATTGAGGCATACATATGATGTAGAGAATTGTTTTCTCTCTAGCATATCTTATAATAATATAAGCGTGTGAAAATATCATCACTTTTGATGATCATTATCATATTGTCCCTCCACGCGTATATTCGTGCATTCAATCACTTGTTTTCTTTCAGACATATTATGCACTACTACCACATACACCTCAAGAATGAAGTAGGTTGTCATATTTCAGACTTATAATATATTGCTACCATATTCACTTCATGGAATGGAGCATATTCAATGGGTCGAATTTCATGACTTTTCATCAAACACCCATTATTTTGCCTTAGCCATCACAATATCATCAATACATGCATTGAGATCCAATCTCAACATATTATCCATATAAAAGCGTCTTAGGCATAAATTGATGGGACTTGAACCCAACATATTATTATCCCTTTTGATAATATTGTTCTTGAGGAATAAATCTAAAATATAAATGGTTCCAAACCAATTATTTTTTCTCAAATTCAATAATAATTATATTAGTAGTAGCAAAAGAAAGATAATATAAAGAATTACTAACCTTGAAATCCTTCAGATTTATAATCTCACTTTGTTTGGCAGAGTCTCGTGCTGATAATGTAAATTAGTTAGAGACTCGAAAACTTGTGTAGCCACGTAAGAACAGATCTCAATTGGTAAGAGACTTCGTACAAATCTCAATTGGTAAGAGACTTCGTGCTGATAATGTGTTATAAAATACGAAAGAACAAGAAGAAGAGTAGAGAGAATAGAGAGAGTGATTCTTATTTATTCTATCGAGGAATGAGAAATCATAAGATTGTGAATACAATGAACAAAATTCCTCTATTTATAGGGAAAATTTACTCCTAGTCTGAGTAAAAGACAGATGCTTCAAATCCTAATAGATATCAAAGTAGATCTTGATAGACATTTACTATAATGTAAATACATTTATAACAAATATTACCTTAGATAAAAAATATATCTTATTAGAACTATACTCACTATCAAGATTAGCACTAATTTCAGAAGTAGAAATCTACTTGTTTTTTCTTTCACACGAGTAATAACTTTGAAGTAGTATCTTTACTATTATTATTATTATATTCATATTAAAGAAGAGACCTAATTAACTTAGATTTAAAAAAAAAAAGTATAAAACTTATTATAATAATATTTATATTAGAAAAGGCTTAAACTTTATTAATATCTTCTTTTTTGGTCCTTCATATAATTGATTGTTCTTAATCAAGTGAGTTCTTTAAGCTAGATTCATATTGTTTTATAGCACGTGATAATTTTTTCTTGGTTTAGTTTATTGTTTCTTTTGTTTGATTGAAGATATAAATTTTCTTGTGATTTGAGGTAAATTTTCTAAAATTTTAGTATATTCTTGAAATTTACAAAAAATAAATTATCATGTAATTTTATAAATATATAATTGTTAATTGAGAAGTGTTTTTGTAAAATCTTGATATATCTTATGATTGAAGAGATAAATTTACTTGTGTTTTGAGGTAAGTTTTTTAATTTTTTAATATATTCTTGATGATTAAAATCTTATTAGTATTTGTGATTAAAGAGATGGATTTGTTTGTGATTTGAGGTAAGTTTTCTAAAATTTTAGTATATTCTTGAAGTTTACAACAATAATCTATCATGTATTCTTGATCGACAATTGCTTTCTAAGAAGTTTTTTTTTTATGAAATATTGATGGTATTTATGATCGAAGAGACAAATTTGTTTGTGATTTGAGGTAAGCTCTGATTTTTTTTTGTATATTTTTTTATGTTTATAAAAATTTCATGTATATTTTATAGACAATTGTTAATTGAGAAGTTTTTTTTTGTGATTGTAATTGTAGTATGCTCTTGAAATTTAAAATAATAAATTATCATGTATTCTTGATAGATAATTGTTAATTGATTTTTTTTGTGTGATTTTTGTTAATACAATTAATAATTTGAAATTGACTTATTTATAAATTTGAACAAATTCTTTGAATCATTACATTCTGTCATAAGATATTGATTGGTCATTTTAATTCTATATGAATTTCATTTTAAAATTTAATTTATACAACTTTTCTCAATTGTGAATAAACAATGAGATCTGATATATGACCATTATTTTTAATAATAGCCTCTTTTGATTTATTGGTACAAGCCATATAGATATAATGAATTTTTTAATTGACAAGAGAGACAAGTACTAAGCACGTACACCACTTTTTGAAAAGTGATTCAAACTTTTGTCATTCATTAAGATTTTGAAATAAACAAAATTATTTTTTTCACCTTTTTATCTTAAATAATTATTATTACTTATTATATGAAATATTAAAGAATATGAAATTTAATTAAAGTTCTTGTTGAATTAGGTACACCTTGTATAGAAAATAATTTTTACAAACCAAATTAACTACAAATTTAGTTTAAAATTTGATATTTTACAAAATATATATATTAAAATAGGGATTCTATATAAATGACTATCAAAATTTGCCTAAATTGACTATATTTTAATACAAGTTAATTTGGCTTAATACTAAACACAATAAATTTAAGTTGCAAATTTACCGTAAATATGGTTAATAATTTACACTAGTTTTGTAAGTGAGTACTTAATAATATAAGGTATACACATGATTTATATATATATTGTTGATAAACGTAATACTCTCTTATGTCTTTTATATGATTTGTATGAATATGTTAGTTTATATTTAAGTATTTTTCGTATTAAATAAATAAATAAATTTATTTCTTAATTCAAGTATATTTTCTTTTAGAATATTGAAGTGATTTTGTTAAGTGAATTTCTTGAAATGAGGTACACACCCCGAGGCGCGTAAGATATGAAACGAGATACAAGGCAAGTTGAGTCCTCTTTGTACCCTAATTAAAATTAATTGATAATTATGATTTTAACCAACTTTACGTCATTTTCTATGATTCTAAACCAATTAAATTTTACCTTATATAAAAAAGAATTTCTACAATTCTTTTACAAGAAACATAAGTTTCTTCTGCACTATCTTCTTCTACTTTTTTTTTTTTTGTGTGTGTTTTGCTGCTACAATACCGTATTTTTTTAGTTAGTAAATTTAAAGATTATATGAATTATGCATAATCAATAATTGACTATGTATATTTTTTTTTAATAATTTCTCGTGTTTCTCTTTCAGGAGAAAATTTTAGATAGAAATTAAAGTGACTTTCTTTATTGAAGGTTGGTTTTGATTCTATATGTTTTTTTTTCTTTATAATTAGGTGTGTGATGTTCTTTCTGATCAGTTTCCTCCTTGTCGTAAGTTTTTCTTCTTATTTTAACTCTCAATAATTGATATAATTGTATTGTAGTTGATGCAGTCAAATATAATATTTGCAGTTATCATTGCTTCTTTATACCGTATGTTATATAGTGTGGGAGAGAAATATAATTTGTGCGATGTGCTTACAATAATTGTACTTATTTTTTCACCTTTTTTCTTTAATAATATTACATATATCCTACTGTTGTTTGCCTTATTTTTGTCGTGAAACATCAGAAGTACCAGTTGAAAAATGTTCTTTTAGAATCAAGGGATATGTAAATTAAACAAATTGATTTGAAAGACTATAACAACAACGAGAGTTAACAATTTTGTAGGTTCTTTTGCTTTCAAATTCATATGATTGATGTTTTTACAGAATTGCTTATTACAAAGTTCACTATATTTGAAGGATTAAAATTGAAGAAATACCCAATTACCCCTCTGAACTATACCCAAAAGGACTATGCCACATCTAAATTTAAAGGGGGTCCTATTACCTTCTTGAATTAATTAAAAGTGAATTTTTCATCCCTTAGTGTCTATGTGGCACATATGTGGCACACACGTGTGCCTACGTGGACGCTTTAGTGTGTTGTGCCACGTATGTAGCCCATAGACACTAAGGGGGTGAAAATTCTACTTTTAATTAGTTCAGGGGTAATAGGACCCCTTGTGTGACATAACCCTTTTGGGTATAGTTCAGGGGATAATTGGGTATTCTCTCATTAAAATTTAAAAAATTACTCCATCAATAATCTTAAGAGATAGAGAGAAAACTTCAAAAACAAAAAAAAAAAACTTGAGAAGGGAATAATTCGGTTACCAAGAAAATTAGTTCCAAGATTGGTTAGAGTATGACTGGAATTCAACTTTCCTTAATTTTAAGAGATAAACATCCAGTATCTCCATAAACATTCAGTATCTTTCCGAACTATGGTTAAAGTTGCTACGACACACTTCAATTTCAAAGGGGTCCTATTACCCCCTGAACTCAATTTTAACGTATTTTTGTCAACCTTTTTAGCTGACGTGGTATCTTTTGTCACCCTTTTGTGCAGATATGACACCTTTATGACATAAAATGGGGTTCATATCAAAGGTGTCACGTTAGCTAAAAAGATTGACAAAAGATACCACGTCAGCTAAAAAGAAATACGCTAAAATTTAGTTTAGGAAGTAATAGAATTCCCGTGAAGTTGGAGTGTGTCATAACAAATTTGGTCATAGTTCAAAAGGATATTACATGCTTTACTCTAATTTTAATGGATCTTCCATTAAGTAGTATCTCATTTTGAAAAAAAAGTAGACATATTTATTCAACAATCACGGATAAAAGTTTTGATGTTATCATAACTTAATATCATGAAGATAATTAGATAATAATTTAAAATAAATAATAAATTATTATTGATTAAACTTCTTATCCTTAACTATTTTGATCAGTCAAAGATAAAATTGTAATTATCCTTAAAATATTAAATTTCTAATTAATTAGTAATACTTGAAATGGGAAGTCAAATGTAAGTCTTTCATTCTATTCCTAATGATGCAATAGTTTGTTCACAACTTCACATAATAATTACGTACACATAATAAATGGTTATTTTACATGTATTTGTTATTAATTATCGTGATAAACATGTACATAGTAAATTAATATACCATACAACTAACACAACACTGTTGCCAAAGCTTTGGCCGAAATGGTTACACACATCAATCAGTCTTATTACATTGTTACACACAAAATCAGTAGCTTCTTAATTTTTTTACATAGTCAAAGTTTTTTCTATTTTTTTTAAACATGATTAGTACTAATATATATTAAAGCAGTATAGGGAGGTGCTTGAAGGCATTATTACAGACACAATCATTAAAAGTACTACGTGCAGGACTAGTCAAAGTTTATTAGTAGTGGCAAGGTGAGTAGCAGTAGCAAGCATATTTTGCCCAGTAATATTTGTGGCCCCATGGTTTGTACTTCTTACAAATACCATATTTAGCTCCATAAAAGTGCTTGCAATGGTGACTACATTTGTAAGAGTATTGACAAGGTCCATTCCACTTGTCACTTTTTTTCCAGCAGTATGTGCCTTCTGCCATTTGTATTTCTGCAAGAATATGAAAATTGGAAAGTCATGATATACATATATATATATATATATGTACTTGAGATAGCATATTTCTCATAATTTCCTTATAACGCTACCTTCGTTTTCATTTAGTTGGACATGTTTCACTTGACACAAAGTTAATAATAAATAAATATTTTTTTAAGAAAATTGTGATCTTAAGCAAGTCAGTATAAAATCATGTGATTAATTCGCGACTCACCAGCTGCAGCAACGAGGAAGATGCAAAAGAGGAGGGCGAGAATAGTTGTGTACTTTGCCATAGCTGTTATTTTTTTGGTGAGGAAACAAACATTTGAAATGATGGTATTTATAGTGTTGGAAACACATATTGTCAACTTAATTCATCTGATTTGTTCAAGGATTACGTTGGTTGTTTGCTTAATTAATTATAAGATGGATCATTAAAATAACGAGATAACGTTCTATTACACTCCCAAATTACAGTCAAAGTTGCTACGATACCTCAATTCTCTGTATTCTTGTCCATCTTTTATACTTACGCGGTCTAAAAAAACTTACAATGAAGATGTGTCATAAAAGGTGTCACGTAAGTACAAAGGTGGATAATAATACAATAAAATTAAGTTTAGAGGGGGGGGGGAGGGGAGTAGAACTCCAATAAAGTAAAGTCTTGTCGTAACAACTTTGGCTATAATTATGAGGTAATAATTTTATTTTATCTCTACAATAACACATCAAGTGCAGAGAATTTGTCCAACACAACTAGTGTTTCTTTAATTTAAATGAATTGGAATTGATCAAAGAGACATTTGAGTGATAAAGTCTTCTACCAATTGATCAATTCTGGATCTCCACTTGTTGCTTTTATAAGGTCGCCATCCCTTTGTGTTAGTACATGTTATTTTTCTTTTTTGATTTCTCATTCGGTGTTAGATATTTATATTGAAGCCCGACTAATTCAGATTGTGTCGGATAAGACTTATTCGGAAGTAGCGCTCCCTACTAAGGAGTACATGTTATTTAGCTATCACCTACTGTGTTGAAAAATCGAGTTTTTCAAATATAAAATAAGAAGTAAATTGCAAAATATGAGAACACAAGGAGTTTTATCCAGTGGAAAACTTCAAAGGAATAAGAAAACCACAACAAATCCTGGAAGGATGTACCTAAAACACCACCACCAAGTCAAGCTGCAAATATAATTCATTAAGTATATTATGTATGAAATGTCATATGAAAGAACGAAGGAATGCTACAAGTATGGAAAACATGAACGATACATGTTAAATGTCTTTCAACTAGTTCATTACTTCAAATGTATGGATAATAGGGAGAGATGAGAGTCATATAATCAAACAAGAGGGAAATGACCCGTGTTAATATTGTAAAAACTGAAATTAATAATGTATTTTTATCAAAATAATATTTTGAATAAATATAAATAAAATATACATCATTTATTTTGGTATAAATATATATACAGTTTATTGATGTTCTAAAGAAAATTTTAAATTCTCAATTATCTAGAGATATAATAAGCATCGAGGAAAGGTGCTTTTCAGTTTTATACTTCTAGAAATGTTACGAACCGAATTAACTGTACCGAATTAGTTATTAAGTTTCTTTAACTAAAATCATAAGTTCGGTAAATTTTTAGTTTTAAAAAAATAAATTCAAAAAATAACGTATTGATCGAATAAAATTATATGAGTACAATGTGTTTAATATATTAAATTTAACGTAACAAAACATTCAAATTTTAGTTTTGGGTTTGAGGTGATGAAAATGAATACAAGCCAATGGATAATTAACACTCAATATTTTGTATTTATTTTTTCTATTTTTATCAAGTATATTCAATAACTATAAAATAACATTATCATTATACAATTGCAACTCAATTCAGCAATTGAAATTTCAACATTTGTATAAGATGATATTAATTTGAAATATCATAATAAATATTTAATTGTAGGCTTATACAAATTATATGTATCGCGAGTTCTTCTTTTAAGAAAAAAAAATTATGTGCTTTTCCTAATATAGGAATTAAACAATATAAACCTGATAATATCTATTAAGGAAATGATAGAACTGTAATATATTTAAATATCATATTTTTTTTTTCTAAATGATAATGAATATCTAGAGTTAAAAAATTACCAAAAGATTATTTAAAGTTAAATACAAACGAATTCTTTTAAAGGAATAATAAAATTGCTATGTATAAATATCATGTTTTTCTGTAAGATTAAAAAAATTATATTTATAAACACTACATCTATTAAAAAATAAAATGGTTGGGTAAAGTGTGTGAAAATACTGCATTTAAAGAACCAGGAAGATTGAATACAAAATGGGTGCACAGTAAGAGATTCAATGGAAGTACTTATTCCATAACTTTGAAATTACTATTATACCATTAGTTGTCCTCCAACTAACTCTTTTATATATAATAATAATAAATATAAATATGCCTCTACTACGATGATAAAAAGAAGAGGCAATCCCACTATATAAACTTTAACATTTAAAGTTTGAGAAACGATATTCCCTCCACATATTGAAAGGGAATGATAACTCCCTTATGTAATATTATTTTAGTGAGAGTTTTCCTTATCTTCTATTTCAAAAACTGCAATAAGTGCTCATGTTTTCAGTTATCATTTTTAATAATTTCCTTGTGCTCTTCATGATCATCCAGTATGATAAACTATGATGGAGAATCAAATACATCTTGAACTTTTACAAAAGGACATTGATCCTTCTCTTCTTCAATGAACTCAACGACTTCATGTTAGAACTCTCGAATTACGGAGCAATCAAGAGAGAGGAATCAAGGGAGGAACAGATTTGTATCCATATCGTTTATCAATAAAAATTCTTGTTTCTTCATATTTTATTTGTGATTGCAATTTATTTATCACTGTTAAATTTGTTGAAAACAATGCTTTGTGAAACTCATATCGGATCCTCTTTAACTTGAGTTAAATTTTTTTTTTTTCCTTTTCAAAATGTTATAGTTCTTAATGTATGCTTAAGCTGGAGTGTATGGTCTACTTTACTTTCTTTTTAAACAAGCAAGATAAATGTCCAAGATTATTTTCAAGCTTATTATTGAAACATATTCTTGGTGAATTTGGATTAGGAATGTCATCTCCACCTACCCATATGACCTATATGTAGCATGTTAGGCTGTCTATGTAGCCCCTGAAGGGTGCAACCATTATCTAGACCTTGCGTAAATGCGGGATGATTAGTACATATATTGGGGTTGCCCTTGCTTGGAATATATCTATTATTACTCACCTTCAAAAATATATTTTGATAGATTATATAGATTTCCTAAACATCAAAGTCAAACACATACCAAGAACATATACAGCTAACTTCAAAAAATTTCCTCCAAATTAAATGCTTTATCGCCAAAAATATTCCTCGAAATTCAGTGTTTTAGCTCCAAAAAATTCCCTCGCTTTAGTATTTTTTAGCAATTGAGGTGATAAAAAAGAAAAATCTCACTCCATGTCGCTTTAATGTTTTAAGTATTTTTTTTAATATAAATAACATAAATCCCATCATTTTAAAACATAATTACCTCCTATCCTTTTTTTTCAATTAAAATTTCACCCTCCCAATTTTTATACATAAGTTGCGGACTATATACATTACTACTTACGTATTTGAATTAGTTAATTTAACTATTATTAAGGAAATAAATACCTGCTTTATATACATAACGCAATAACGTTATATTTATGAAATTGTGATTAATAGATCTCTAAAATTTAGTAACAACTTTTCAATTTCAAAATTTTGAAACACCAAATCAATTCCAACGATCAGGGTTAGAGATTGAGGAATCTCGGGTTGATTTCGACAATTGCATCCATCCCCTGTAATAATATACATTGCAAATCAATTAGTTTAATATGCAACAAAACTTAAACTAAAATCTTTACAACTTGAAACATAAAACAGTGCTTGATATTCATGCCTAATATTTTTTCATATACATAACAACGATATGTATATAGGCTGAAATAAACACACCTCACCTTGTCTAACAGAGCCATATACATAACTGTGTATCGTATAATACTGTTAGAGAATAACATATACATAACTCTGTAATGTATATGTTCTGAAAATATAGTAGTCCAACAGTGTGTTTTTCAACACATATACATAAAAGAATTATGCATATAGGGTGATATACATAACTATGCTATGTATAACACTGTTAATGCATAACATATACATAACTCTGTAAAATATATATATATATATATATCTATATATATATATATATATATTCTGAAATAAACAGTCATCAATGTTTGTTTCACCACATATACATAACAAATTTAAAGTATATAGGTTCATATTGTAGACACCTAATTTTGTCCCTCCCAGATAGCATTTTTACCATTTTACCTCCGTATTACTACGTGCCCTCATTCGTATAATTATATCCCAGAAAAATACAAAAATAACAACCCTTATCAAAATCTCTAACAAATTAAATTTCCTACCCACCTAACCTAACCCTCACCCCTATCCTATCACTAGTCCTACCATTTACACGTTTTTGGAGACCATAACAGAATTAGGGAGGGGAATTTCCATTTTGGATACACACAATGCAAAAAGGAGGGTACCACAGGGAACAATAGATGATATTTTTTTCCCCTTGGAAGAAAACAAAAAGAAGGGGGGGGGGGGGGGCACACTTACATATAGAGAACACCCACAGAATACACGGGAGAGGGAATAATTATCATCTTCTTCTGGGGAAACCTCACCCTATATACACGAGTTCATCTTTCATTAACGAGCACTATCCCACTCACGAGAACCACCATATACGCACACCCTTTCTGAATACACATTTCCATTCATAACCTACGCATACCACTCCACATTGAAGAGAAAACAGAGTACATATACTGCACACATAGGCAGCAGGGATATACTCTATTTTTGGGTCGATCAACAACAACACAGGCAACCACCTCCATTGAAATTCATACACTAAACACACCATCGAAATATATACCCACATGGGAAAGGGGAAATGATGAAGAAACAAGGATAAAATCAGTAAAAAATACATTGAAAAAATAAGAGAAAAAAGCAAGGAAACAGAGAAAAAAGAGTCATCCAGCTCAATATTCCGTTGGTAGACCACCTCCTGTGCCGACCAAGATATGGTTCCACCCGAAAATCATCGTGGCGTCCGTCATCTGAAACTAGTTAAGGCAATCCCATCGGATAAAATCAAATCGGCAACCAAAATTCATCGCGGCAGTACACGTACCTCTTGACGGTGCTCCGAGTTTGGTTCGGTTTAACGTCGATTATTAGTTCTAGTTGATAATTCGAGTTGGGCTCGGGTTGGTCATTGCTACTTTATTTGGGTCGAAAAAAATGGAATAAGAGGACACATTGAGTTGGTGGTTTGAGGCTTGAATCAAAGCTCCTCCGTTTGATTGAATAAAAGCGACATTACGGTCCATTCTTCATCCTTTTCTTAATTAATTTTTAGTTGTGTGATATTTGGTGATGAATAATTGCTTGATTGGTGGATTGGTAATTGAATTAATTTGATCATGTTGAGAATGGATTTGGAGGTTGGGAATTGAAAACGGATAAAAAAAAAGGAACTTGGAATTGGTTTTGTATTTTTGTTAGTGTCTTAGTTTGAAATAAATATCAACATCGCTCTTTTTTGTTAGTATCATGTTTAGGCCGAAATCGATAGGAAAAATTTAGGTTTTGGGTAGGCAACTCGTAGGATTCTAATCATCGAATGTGTAAATATTTGTGTTGAGTGATCTTCTTCATTTTTATTGCATTTGAAAATGTATTCATTTAAACGGGGAATGCCCCGAGACACACTGTGTTTATTCATCGGGGAATGCCCCGACGTACTATGTTGGAGGAAGATGTTCGTGGTGAAGGCCCGAGGAGTCGGGTAAAGCAGTGGAGTGCAGTATAGGATTATTCTAGGTTAGAATAGGATTTACGTTTTCACATTTTTATTTTGGACTGCATAATTGGACTGAAGTTAGGAAAAATATCTGAGGAAATAGGTAGAGAGCTGAGACATTTGGTGACAAGTTGAAGCTTTCTTTGAAAATTAAGGCACTTATTTTTATTATCACAAGAATAACTTGGTCATCAATTGAAAGATATGTCTCACTTAGGTCAAATAGTGGCTGCATGAACAGAACGAAAATCAGCTCCACAAAATCATGAGTCATTCAATGTAAGGAAAATGCAACAAAAGTGGAGTTGTATGCTAGAAAAGCGCAGAAGAAGTAGTGACGCACAGACTCAGTCAAAGTTAATGTTGTAAAATATGTCGCACATGATCTTCATCTTCAACTTTCAAATTGCATGTTATGTACTTGCATTTTCAAAGATTGATATGGCGAAGGCATTTCATTGTGTTATCCAAATATTGTGTCATCCTTTGTTTACCCCATTTGAGCCTTAGTTTTATTTTCTTTCATACACCTCTTTTGGAATCAATATAGAGTCAACAAAGCTAAAAAAAAAAGGTGTCAAGCAAAACAGTAGAGTCAGAAAAGTTTCAAAAAAAAAAGAAGAGAAAAATGTGTCCAAAAAGAGAAAAAGAAGGGCGTCGAGAAAAATAATGTCAGAAAAGTCCCAAAGAGAAAAAGAGTCAACAAAAGAAAAAAAATTATTAGAATCAAGTGAAAGAAAAAGCTGCTAGAACTACGCATGACCTGATTCTCCTCTCTCGAGGGTGAGATATGCAGGATTCCTTACTTAGGGCTAAGTCCAACCAAATAAAAATTTAGAATTGCCCAGTCAAAAACTGGGGTATGAGTTAATCCTCATTGTTTGAGTCGATCCCAAAGTCAAAAGAAACTGGGGCATGAGTTAATCCTCATTGTTTGAGTCAATTCCAAAAGTTGTAAGTCCTATCCTATTTTAAGTGTCGTTTGGGCCCCATGTCATCCTTAAATTCTAACCTTATCTAAAAGCCAAGTTATAACCAAAGAAAGACCTTCAGATCAATCTTTGAGAATGTTAAGGCTAAGCATGGAATGGATGAGATGATGCATATGGGAACTATTTGTCTTCCTCAGCATAAGAAATCAAAAGAGAAATAAAAAAGAGAGAGTCTTATTGGTGAAAACCCTCACAGGCACCATAAGACGATGGTAAGTTGAGAGAAATAAAAAATGAGAGAGTCTTATCGATGAAAATCCATACGGGCATCGTAAGACGACTGTGAGTTGAGATAGATGAAGATAAGAGAATCTCATTTGTGAAAACCCTCACGAACACCATGAGGTAATGTTGAGCTGAGAGAAAGAAAGATATTATTGGTGAAAATCCTTCAAGGCATCACTAGCCGAATGAGGTGTTTCAAGGTCATTAACTCAACAATAATTGGTAGAAAGTTTGGATGAAAAGATTAAGCTGCTTAATCCAAAATGCATGGCGTAATCATTAGAGTTGACTGTCATTTTTAGATGAATTTTTCATTTCTTTGTTTCGAATGGGGACATTCATTGTCTTTTCTTTTTTCTTTTTCTTTTTGTTTTATCTTTCTTGAGTCAGTTATCCGAATAAAAAAATTTTGTCATTCTTTTTTTTTCTTCTTTCTTGTCTTTGAGTCAAATCCGTGTCAAAATAAGTGAGAAAAGATTTCAAAACTGACTACCAGCTTCTTTAGTTGCACAAAGCAAGATAAAAGCTAGCACATGAAAGATACATGATTGTGAGCCGAAAAAAGGGACATGCAGAAAGTTTTGTCAATAGACAAGTTGAGAAACTCATGGAAATACCAAGGTTCAAAGGGTCTATCTGAGAAGCATGATAAATTAGAGATACTGTGTTTGTTTCAGCCACTCTTAATAATCTGAGTTTGGGTCAATGATTCAGCAATTCAATGATATATGTTAATTATTGGAAGAAAGGTTAAATATGACCAGGGCAAGAGCGATCGCCGTGAAAGCTAAAGCCACAAACCAGCCACCATGTTTTAAACTCACAAGTTTTCTTTGATGAAACAGGAAACATATTACCTTCAAAGCAGGAACTTTAGAGCATAAACATCAAGGGCTGTAATGCCTCACTTTTACAAATGCAGAAAGCAATATTGCTGCACAGGTTTGGTAATAAAATCATGGTAAAAATTCATCATCCTATGTCCCTCGGAGACACACTTGTCCAGGGATTTTAGTTTTTATTTGCTAGGTGATACACTTCTTAAATTGAACCTTCACTCCTAGGAGATGTACCTTCTAGTCGAGTCATTCCCCTTGACTCTTAGAAGATGTACCTTTTAGTCGAGTCATTTCCCTTTATTCCTATAAGACATACCTTTTAGTCGAGTCATCCCCCTTTGATTCCTATAAAACATACCTTTTAGTCGAGTCACTTTCCCTGATTCCTATAAGATGTACCTTTTAGTCGAGTCATTCCCCTTTGATTCCTATAAGACGTACCTTTTAGTGAGTCATTACCCTTGATTTCTATAAGACGTACCTTTTAGTCGAGTCATTTTCTTTGATTCCTATAAGATATATCTTTTAGTCGAGTCATCCTCCTTGATTCCTATAAGATGTACCTTTTAGTCGAGTAATTCCCCTTGATTCCTATAAGACATACCTTTTAGTCGAGTAATCCCTCTTGATTCCTATAAGACATACCTTTTAGTCAAGTCATTTTCTCTGATTCCTATAAGACGTATCTTTTAGTCGATTCATCCACCTTGATTCCTATAAGATGTGCCTTTTTAGTCGAGTCATTTTCTTGATTCCTATAAGACGTACCTTAAAGTCAAGTCATTCCGTTGATTCCTATAAGATGTACCTTTTAGTCGAGTCATCCCCCTTGATTCCTATAAGACGTAACTTTTAGTCGAGTTATTCCCCTTGACCCCTAGAAGACATACCTTTTAGTTGAGTCATTCCCTTTGACCCCTAGAAGACGTACCTCTTAGTTGAGTCATTCCCTTGATTCCTATAAGACGTACCTTTTATTCGAGTCATTCCCTTTGATTCCTATAATGATGTGACTTTCACAAAAGTTCTTTAATGATAAATTGAGGCAAAATTTAATTCTTGCATTTGGAACTTCATTTTCCTGGCATATGAATTCTCTTTATAATAATATTGGTCTAGGATAATTTTCTTTCAGTTTTGATGTGATTTCAGGAGCCCGCCTGAAGAACAGGGTGAATAAAATAAAAGTCAAGAAACAAAGTGAAGAAATTGAAAGACAACATATGGAAATAGTAAGTCAGGAGCCCTCCTGAAGAACAGGGTGATGAAATTGAAAATCAGGAGCCCGCCTGAAGAATAAAGTGATGAAATGGCAAGTCAGGAGCTCACCTGAAGAATAGGGTGATGAAATTTAAAGTCAAGTAATAAGGTTAAGAGATTGAAAGTCAAGCAATAAGCTGAAGAAGTTGAAAGCCAAGAAACAAGGTGAAGAAATTGAAAGTTAACAAATTGAAAAATAGCAAGTCAGGAGCCCAACTGGAGAATAGGGTGAAAAAATTTAAAGTCATGCAACAAGTTGAAGAAATTGCAAGTCAGGAGCCCGCCTGAAGAATAGGGTGATGAAGCTCAAGTCAAGAGTCCAAAAGAAGCTGCATAGATAAGATTTTTGTAGTTTCATTTATTTTTTAACTTGTAATTTTTATTTTTGATGTAATAACAGAGCTGCAGACCGGAACCTCGACAGAACCTCGCTCGACTCTCCAACTCAGTATAGTCCTTCTCTTTCCAATCCTTTAAAATACCCATAACTTGATTCACTCATAACTTGGGTAGGTAGGATGTCCTAAATCAAGACTTGTTCTCCCTCCTTCCTTCTGTTTCATTTTTGAATAATGCTCGGGACAAAATTCTGTTTCGTTGTCTACTTCTTTGTCTGAAAAACTTCGTGTTTACATTCAAAGGGAGCATGATGTAGACACCTAATTCTGTCCCTCCCCGATAGCATTTTTTTCCATTTTTACCTCCGTATTACTACGTGTCCTAATCCGTATAATTATATCCCACAAAAATATAAAAATAACAACCCTTAACAAAATCTCTAACAAATTAAATCTTCTACCCACCTAGCCTAACTCTCACCCCTCTCCTACCACTAGTCCCACCATTTATACGTTTTTGGAGACCATAACAGAATTGGGAAGGGGAATTTCCATTTTGGATACACACAATGCAAAAAGGAGGGGACCACAGGGAAATATAGACGATGTTTTTCTTTTTTTTCCCCTTGGAAGAAAACAAAAAGAAGGGGGGGGGGGGCAGGGGACCACACTTATATATAGAGAACACCCACAGAATACACGGGAGAGGGAATAATTATCATCTTCTTCGGGGGAAACCTCACCATATATACACGAGTTCATCTTCCATTAACGAGCACCATTCCACTTACGAGAACCGCCATATATGCACACCCTTTCTGAACACACATTTCCATTCATCACCTACGCATACCACTCCACATTGTTGAAGAAACAGTGCACGCACACTGCACGCATAGGCAGTAGGGACATACTCCATTTTTGGGTCGATCAACAACAACACAGGCAAGCACCTCCATTGAAATTCACACACCAAACACACCATCAAAATATATACCAACACAGGAAAGGGGAAACGATGAAGAAACAAGGATAAAATTAGTAGAAAACACAGAGAAAAAATAAGAGGAAAAAATAAGGAAATCGAGAAAAAAGAGTGCCGACCAAGATGTGATTCCACCGGAAAATCATCGTGCCGTCCGTCATCTGAAACCAGTTAAGGCAATCCCATTGGAGAAAATCAAATCGGCGACCAAAATCCATCGCGGCAGTACACGTACTTCTTGACGGTGCTTCGAGTTCGGTTCGGTTTAACGTCGATTATTAGTTCTAGTTGATGATTCGAGCTGGGCTCGGGTTGGTCATTGCTACTTTATTTGGGTCGAAAAAATTGAATAAAAGGACACATTGAGTTGGTGGTTTGAGGCTCGAATCGAAGCTCCTCTGTTTGATTGAATAAAAGCAACATTAAGGTCCATTCTTCATCCTTTTCTTAATTAATTTTTAGTTGTGTGATATTTAGTGATGAATAATTGCTTGATTGGTAGATTGGTAATTGAATTAATTTGATCATGTTGATAATGGATTTGGAGGTTGGGAATTGAAAACGGATAAAAAAAAAGGAACTTGGAATTGGTTTCGTATTTTTGTTAGTGGCTTAGTTTGAAATAAATGTCAACATAGCTCTTATTTGTTAGTATCATGTTTAGGCCGAAATCGATAGGCAAAATTTAGGTTTTGGGTAGGCAACTCGTAGGATTCGAATCATCGAATGTGTAAATATTTGTGTTGAGTGGTCTTCTTCATTTTTATTGCATTTGAAAATGTATTCATTTAAACGGGGAATGCCCCGAGACACACTGTGTTTATTCATCGGGGAATGCCCCAACGTACTATGTTGGCGGAAGATGTTCGTGGTGAAGGCCCGAGGAGTCGAGTGAAGCAGTGGAGTGCAGTATAGGATTAGTCTAGGTTAGAATAGGATTTACGTTTTCGCATTTTTATTTTGGACTGCATAATTGGACTGGACATTGTTTTGGATTTATTTTGTTTTATTTTGGATGGTTGTTTATGTGTTTTTGTATTGTTTATATATTTGTAATGTCAAAATTAGCCGATACTCTCCACCAAGCGACCGTGGTCGAACCACGGGATCGAGGGGCGCCTAACACTTTCTCCTCGGTCAACAAAATTCCTTAGCTGGAATCTCTGTTCGCAAATCAGTTTTAAAGAGTCAAAACCATTTTGAAAAAGGATATCCAAGTGTCAAGTGACAACTCTGAGTTAATTGTAAATAATCCTTTTCGAAACAAATTGTTATTTTGTCACTTTAATAATAAAAACCCTTTTGAAACATAAAATATAATCTTTTGGAGTTAAAAAGGGGGTGACACATATACATAATAATGTTATGTATATGGGATGAAGTAACAACAAATTCCATACATATGTACATGATGTGACAAAAAACTCTCGACAATGTCAAATTCATACATATACATATCTTTCAAGAGTGAGAAAAAGGTACTGAGTGAGACCGAAGAAGGAAATTGCCACGAGAAATAATAGCAATATGAATCAGGTTCTTTGCCAAAATGGAAGATCAAGTTCCGATTCCATCCCGATACGACCGACAACTTGACTCAATGTCAACGACGGTGCTGATTTCCTTCTAGTAAGTGTATTATGTTGTTGATTTTGCCCGGAAGGATCCACGATTAAGCACTTTACGGATGCCCGGTGGAGCTCCGACGATTGGTTGGGAGAGGGGGGGAGGGAGGGGGAGGTTCAAGTAGGGTTTAAGGTTATTTTTTATAGGGTTTTTATGAATTAGAAATAGGAATTAATTAGAACAGAAAATTCAAAATTTGAAAATTTGAGGTTCCTTGATTGTAGGCACCCTCTAAGAAAATAAAAAGGGGAAGGTAAAGTTATTTATATGGATTATAGAGAGAGAGAGATTGTAAATATGAGATATTTATAATTAGTTTGGAGATTTGGGATATTGTGTCGTAAAAGAAAGTGAAGTTGTAATTTTTTGTAATTTTTTCTTTTGCTTTGTTTTGGGGGTGGGGTGGGGTAGGGGGAGGTTAAATGAGGTATTACATGAAAACAACAGTAGATAATTTATGCATACTTGTTTAGGATACATGCGTTGCGCATGTATATATCATTAATATTATTAATTTGAATACTATAATAAATATTTAAAAAATCCTAAATATTGTTGTATGCCTTTTGTAATATTTTATGAAAATTATTATAGTTTCGTTGATTTCATTCTGAAGAAAAATGATTATATTTTGTTTAAATACGTAAATACAGAAAACTATATTTCATTAAATATTTTTTGAAATATACTATCACAATTCTTTAAATAAATTATAAAATAATATGAATTAAAAAAATTGGAACTTAGATTTTTTTAATATAAGAATTAAATAATATGAATTAAAAAAATTGGAACTTAGATTTTTTTAATATAAGAATTAAAAGGTTCGTCTTCAATTTCTTCTTCTTAATCTTCTCCCAAACCTCACAAATAGTAGTTGGAAGAAACACTAACATAGTATTTGGTCGGGACGGAAAAAAGTAAAAAGTAAATTATGCCATACAGCTAACACAACACTATATTACCAACACAATTGTTCATCAAACAAAGCTTGGCCGAACTGGTTACACACGTAAATCAGCGTTATTACATTGTTACACACAAAATCGATAGCTTCTTATTAGTTTATTAGTAGTGGCAAGGTGAGTAGCAGTAGCAAGCATATTTTGCCCAGTAATATTTGTGGCCCCATGGTTTGTACTTCTTACAAATACCATATTTAGCTCCATAAAAGTGCTTGCAATGGTGACTACATTTGTAAGAGTATTGACAAGGTCCATTCCACTTGTCACTTTTTTTCCAGCAGTATGTGCCTTCTGCCATTTGTATTTCTGCAAGAATATGAAAATTGGAAAGTCATGATATACACATGTATATATATATATATATATATATATATATGTATGTACTTGAGATAGCATATTTTTCATAATTTCCTTATAACGCTACCTTCGTTTTCATTTAGTTGGACATGTTTCACTTGACACAAAGTTAATAATAAATAAATATTTTTTTAAGAAAATTGTGATCTTAAGCAAGTCAGTATAAAATCATGTGATTAATTTGTGACTCACCAGTTGCAGCAACGAGGAAGATGCAAAAGAGGAGGGCGAGAACAGTTGTGTACTTTGCCATAGCTGTTATTTTTTTGGTGAGGAAACAAGCATTTGAAATGATTGTATTTATAGTGTTGGAAACTCATATTGTCAACTTAATTCCATTTGATTTGTTCAAGGATTACGTTGGTTGTTTGCTTAATTAATTATAAGATGGATAATTAAAATAACGAGATAGTGTTCTATTACGAACTATAGTCAAAGTTGCTACGACACACCTTAACTTCACGAGGATTCTATTACCCCTCCCCCTCCCCCAAACTCAATTTTACTGTATTATTGTCTACCTTTTATAGTTACTTGGTAAAAAAAAACTTGCAATAAAGGCGTGTTGTAATAGGTGCCACGTAAGCACAAAAGGTGGCTAATAATATACAATAAAATTAAGTTTAGGGGGTGGGGGTGGGGGTGATAGAACCCCAATAACATTAAGGTGTATCGTAACAACTTTGGCTATAGTTCGAAGATAATAGTTTTTTTATCTCTAGAATTTTTTATCTCTAGAATAACACATCAAGTGCAAAGAATTTGTCCAACACAACTAATTTTTGTTTAATTTAAATGAATTTGAATTGATCAAAGAGATATTTGAGTGATAATTAAGTCTTCTACCAGTTGATCAATTCCATGTCTCGACTTGTTGCTTTTATAAGGTCGTCAACCCTTTGTGTTAGTACATATTTAGCTATAACCTAATGTATTGAAAAATCTAGTTTTTCAAATATAAAATAAAAAGTAAATTGCAAAATATGAGAACACAAGAAATTGGAGGAGAGGAGGAAATGATGGTTAGTGTTGGTGAAACGTTATCGAGATTTGTGTTTGGTGGTGCTCCGTCTCTTCAGGAAGCTACTGAAGCTACCTCTGATCTCAAACACACTCTCGAAAAATACGTGATTTACTGTGCTATTGCAATTTACAGTACTTTATGTATCTTTTTTGTAGATAATATCTACATTTTATGTATACAATAGTGAATTAATTAAATTCAATTTAGGTTAGAAGACTAGTCAGATTGTTTCTCGTTAAACAAAATGTGATAAATGAACGGATGAAGTAGCATTATATCTAACTTTTGCAATTTAGTTTGTTAGTGCAACTTATACATTAAATATGATATTTTTATATTTGAAATAGTGAATTAATTTAATTCAGTTTAGTTTTGAAGATTGGTTAAATTGATTCTCGTGAAATGAAACGTGACAAGTAAAATAGAGTGGAGGGAGTAGTATCTGTTGTTATTGTTGATTTTGAAGTATTGCTTTTGGTGTGTCTATGTTTTATAATCATAGAAATTAAAGTCTTTTGTAAAACTTAATGGTGTTTGAGTGATTACTTAGTTGATTGATTCGATCGACTAATAAAGTTACAATTTTTAATGAACACGCCTCTCAATTGTTTGCTCAATCAATTTTTGTTCAGTAGAGTTAAATGGGACATGTTGCAACAAACTTTACAATGTTCAATTTAGTTTCAAAGATCAGTTAAATTTACTCTAGTGAAATGGAACTTACTAAGTAAATGTGAAGAGTGAACACTTAGTTGATTGATTTGATTGATGAATAAAGTTACAATTTTAATGAACATGCTTTCTCAATTATCTTTCCAAGAAAATTTTTGCTAATTAGGATAATAAGGGATGTGTTGTACTTGCAAACTTACAATGTTTGATTTGATGTTGCCCCAGTTTAATGTAACTTGGATTAGCCCAATATGAACTGAACTTTTAAAAAGGAGCCACCTCTTAAAACTCACAGCAAATAAGCATCGTGGGAGTTCATATATATTAATCACAAGGAGTTGAGGCGTTTTTGTTGTTAAGGGCTATTGGATTAATTCAAAAAATGGGTATTTTTAACTTATTGTGTCATAAAATATCATTCTAATTATTATTATAGTTGGGAGACATTGTGAGAGTCCAAATGCATTTTTTATGTGATAGTGTTAGTGAAGATAGAAACTTAAGTTTTGAACTTGCAATAGATGACAGAGATAATGAAAATGTTCTTGTCTATTTGGTTGTTGTTCTGTTCTTAATATTGGAATGTTTAGTCTTTTCGTAATAATTTCATCAATATTTATCCTTTACCCCCAGTAGGCTTACGTCTGGGATTCAAAAGGCTATTGGACGTTGGTTGAGGTATATACTTCTCAATGTTACTCTGCGTACAGATGTTTATCTGTTCTAATAGATGATGTGACTACTCATATAGTGTCAATTCTAAACTCTTCTTAAATTTACAGGGTATATTTGTCTGGATCTGCTAATGAAGATGGTGGATTTTGTGTATCCGGCTCGAGCTCATCACCCTACTCCAAAGCTTGTGTTGTCAACGAGACTGTAGTCACAAAGTCTGTGCCAAAACATGCTATGCAGGCATTAGGTTTCTAAATGAAACTCGTGCCGTTCAGGTTTTCTCCTTTGTCATTTATGTTTACATGTTCTCTTAGTTTTCATATTCTATCTAGTGTTGTATGTTTATGTATTTGAAACTGGATATAACAATTTTTTCTTTTAATCCTTTAGTATAAACCCTTACAGGGGTGAGGAATGGATATGAATATGTTCAATTTGAACAAGTGAGAAGATACAGTTAACAAAAACTGAACTAAATATTACAGTTGCAACATAAAAACTAGAATTACTCTATAATAAGTTGTCCTCTAATCCACTTGTGGCATCTCCTCAAACAAAGACTATTTTTTTGAAATTGTGAGTGATTGTGAAAATTTAGAACTCTTCTTCCTTGTGAGTTTGCAGCGTGGTTTGTCTCATTTGATTTTTCTTTAGGTACCGCTTTCTAGATGTTGACATCTGTAGAGGAGGTATATCTGAGTTGAGTCCAATACTGATCTAGCTACGAGCAATTTCATCATCGTTAGAGACAAGGCCATCACATCCTACATATTTGTTTATGGAGTATAATCAAGACCATCACGTAACCGCAATATATAAAGGTGTTACCGGTATCTATAATAAAGTTATAAGGGATCACAATCTCATAGGTTACATGAAAACCATCAGCTAGCCTACATCATACAAGATTGCATCCAAAGCTGGAAATAAACTTCAAGTGATTCTGTAACCACATGATAACTCTCAATAGTCTAAAATCTTGAGAAAAAAACAATGTAAACAACCACGACGAGCCATGATGTTCGGTAACCTGAAGGTCATGGGTTTAAGACATGAAAACGTACTCTTGTTCGGAACTCTGCACTTTGAGTACTTTGTCATGGGGCAAGCGCTTAAGTAATAAAACAAGAGTTTAAGTTCTACATACGGCACGATGCAAAAAATGTTTACACAATGGCGTGGGGCTCGATTTACTTCGCCTTACGATCTTAGAGACACACACATACAAAAAGAACGGTAACTGGGGGCTTTGTGGGTGGCACACAGTGAATTTCGGAAATTGACCGTGGATCATGGTGACGAGCTACATGGAACTAGTTCATGGGGAAGATGTTGGGTGTGTGAACAAATTCCCGTGTTGGTAGTTGAAAAAACTAGAAAGCTACGTATAAAGTGTAGGATCTCTTAATGATGTGAGTCATTTTGAGGAAGAACGTGCAGATTTTGCCCGAAACGGACTATATCACACCATGTTAAGAGTATCTTTGGGCTAATGGTGAAATATTTATGTTAAAACATGGCTAATAGCCTACTATCACATGTTTAACTTAACTCTACTGATAAACACAAAAATCAGCAGTTTTCCTATTTAAGTTTTGACAAGGAAAGCAGATTACCTTGAATCTCATAAAGCTCCTCTTCAGACCTGCACTGGAAATACATACCAAGAATCCTCATCAAACAACACAACTTCCAAAAAATAAAATTATTCATAACAACAACAATAACATCCCTAGCGTAATCCCACAAATGGAGTCTAGGAAGAATAGTGTGTACACAGACCTTAGGTAGAGAAACTCTTTCCATTTCCGATATACTCTCAGCTCAAGAAAAAGATTATTCATAACAACAACATATCATAAAAATATTTATGCAGACATTACATCTGCCTTGGAAGGTATATCCGATATTCAGTCAGCTCAAGGAAAAAAATATTCATAGAAAGCAAACAAATTAAAGGCAGACCCACCAATATATAGTGGAATCAGTAGACTCAGGAAGAACATCCATGTAATACTTCCACTTAGAATCATCTCTCCATCTCTCTCTCAACAAAAAAAGATCAAAAGAAATCCAAGGCTACAATCCACTACACACATTCCCAATATCGCTTTCTGCAACTGCATCTGGATTAATCCAGAACCTTCTAGACACTTCAAGAACTGTCTCACCTTTAGCTATATCTCTCTTAGCAACTAATCCTAAACCTTCTGCTACTATTCCTGTCTTTACAGGTGTCTTTGCTGATACAACCCCTTCATCACATAGCCAGTTCCAGAATGTTTGAACTTGTTGTGGGATTTTTGGGTCAAGTTGTTTGAACTCAAGTGAATTTATCAAGAATGGTTTTTGGGAAGTGTGTAAAGATTGAAAGTTTGGTCTGAACTTTGTTGTTTTGAGTGGAGATAGGAAAGTTGAAGTGTGTATAGAGAAAACAGAAGCCATTTTTCTAGCTTTTGTGTCTCTTGGCTAGTTTGAGTTAACTAGATTTTCAGATGAGGTTGTTATACAGTTAAGAAGGGACCTTTTCTTTCTTTTTTTATTTCTTTTGGGAATATTTTGTCATCGAAGGGGAGTATTGGAGTAACTGATAAAGTTGTTGTCATGTGACTAGGAGGTAACATGTTCAAGACTTGAAAACGGTCTCCGACAAAAATGCAAGGTAAGGCTACATCCTTGTGCTGGGGCCCTTCTCCAGACCCTGCACATAGCAAGAACTTTAGTGCACCGGACTGCCCTTTATATTTTGCTTTAGAAAATAAGGTGGAATTTGATGTGTAGTCGTTTGTATTACATTCACACTATCATTAGAAAATAAGGTGGAATTTGATGTGTGGTCGTTTGTATTACATTCACACTTATCGGATCAAAAAAGGGTTTAAATAGTTGAGGTGCATTTGATTGGAGTTTTTCTGTTAACTGAACGATATGAATGAAAACTTTCTTATCAACCGGGACAAATTTAGCCCGAGAGTATGACGAAAGGTAAATCTAGCCAACTTTTTAAAATAAAGGGGTAAATTTTACCCTTTTTCTTTTATAATACTAATGGCATATATGAACCCCTAGTATAACATTAATTGCATATATGGACTGATAATATAGTGAAGGAGAATATTGAACTTTTTCAATAGCAAAAGGGCAAATATGACCCTTTTGCTTTTAAGAAAAAGAGACAAATATTCCATTTTAACTACAACCCTCTTTTTTCCTATTAGTTTAACCAATCTTTTTGAATTTTCAACTGATGTCTTTTGGATCCAAATGACCTTCAGTGGTTAAAACAATACAGAAGCTAAGAATATCGGAAGGCCGCTTACAAGATCCTTGTGGTTCGGTTCTTCCTTCGATCACACAGAGTAAGCGTTAGCACTCGGATGACCTTTTTTTACAAGCTTAGAATATCACAGCACAATGTTTATGAAGTCAGATCTTTACATTTGTTACAAACATAATAAAAACTTTATCATAAATCCAATGGCAGACTGTGAAGCAACAAAGTTTTATAAAAAGAAAAGGAAAAGATGACAATTCATCGTTTCCTAGACATAATTTATCCTTTTTTTCCCCAAGTGTTCTCCCACATTGGTGATACACATAGTTATTTGCCTCTTTATTAGCACTAGAGAACACACCTCATATTGCTGAGCTTAGTAACATGGGCTTGTAACCCAAGTGGGGGCATTAATGTGGTGGAATGCGTAGGCCTGTCCAAAGGGTAGGGCTTGTGTTGCAATTCTCTGGCCTGCCCTCTCCAAGCCCAGAGTTGGGTCACGTGGTCCAGGCGAAGGCTTGGGCTACTTGGCTCCTAAAGGTGGGTGGATTGCGTGAGGCTGGTTGCACAGAGCAGCGAACAGCTTCCGCTTTGGGCAGTGGAAGGATTACAGGCCGGTGTTGCACAAGTCCAAGGAATGCCTGATGGGCTGCCTAACTAGACCACCACTTTTTTTCCTTGGTTTGCTAAGATGATCACTGGCTGGTGTCACACAAGTCCAAGGAAGGAATGCCTGATGGGCTGCCTAACTAGACCACCACCTTTTTTGCTTGGTCCACTAAGATGACGGGCCAGTGTCATTCAACTGATGGGCTGCCTAACTAGACCACCACCTTTTTTGCTTGGTCCACTAAGATGACGGGCCAGTGTCATTCAAGTCCAATGAATACAAGGTTCACTCTACTTTTGTAAGTTTGAACTTTTTTCGAAAGAGAGCTTTGAAATAACATGTAAAGTTACTGTTATGTAATTGGAGGTCATCACATGTTCCTGTGGACATAGCCTCTTGCAAAAATGGTGCAACAGACTTTTGTGGTCCTGTCTCCAAATCCTGAAATATGTCATCCTTTGATTATGTTGTCGAAATCCTAAGGAGGCCTGTTGGAATGTACAGACCTAGGTTAGCGTCTCGTCATACAAATGATAGCCTTTTAAAAGCCGCCCACAGATGAGATCCCGATAGATAATTGAATAGATAATATATCAGAATAATTCTTTGCAATTTCGTTCTATAGTCTCTAACTTTCTCCGAATTATTTCATAACATTATAGTCCAACAACAACCTATGTTGTAAAAACTGAAATTAATAATGTATTTTTATCAAAATAATATTTTGAATAAATATAAATAAAATATACATCATTTATTTTGGTATAAATATATATACAGTTTATTGATGTTCTAAAGAAAATTTTAAATTCTCAATTATCTAGAGATATAATAAGCATCGAGGAAAGGTGCTTTTCAGTTTTATATTTCTAGAAATGTTACGAACCGAATTAACTGTACCGAATTAGTTATTAAGTTTCTTTAACTAGAATCATAAGTTCGGTAAATTTTTAGTTTTAAAAAAATAAATTCAAAAAATAACGTATTGATCGAATAAAATTATATGAGTACAATGTGTTTAATATATTAAATTTAACGTAACAAAACATTCAAATTTTAGTTTTGGGTTTGAGGTGATGAAAATGAATACAAGCCAACGGATAATTAACACTCAATATTTTGTATTTATTTTTTCTATTTTTATCAAGTATATTCAATAACTATAAAATAACATTATCATTATACAATTGCAACTCAATTCAGCAATTGAAATTTCAACATTTGTATAAGATGATATTAATTTGAAATATCATAATAAATATTTAATTGTAGGCTTATACAAATTATATGTATCGCGAGTTCTTATTTTAAGAAAAAAAAATTATGTGCTTTTCCTAATATAGGAATTAAACAATATAAACGTGATAATATCTATTAAGGAAATGATAGAACTGTAATATATTTAAATATCATATTTTTTTTTTATAAATGATAATGAATATCTAGAGTTAAAAAATTACCAAAAGATTATTTACAGTTAAATACAAACGAATTCTTTTAAAGGAATAATAAAATTGCTATGTATAAATATCATATTTTTTCTGTAAGATTAAAAAAAAATTATATTTATAAACACTACATCTATTAAAAAATAAATTGATTGGGTAAAGTGTGTGAAAATACTGCATTTAAAGAACCAGGAAGATTGAATACAAAATGGGTGCACAGTAAGAGATTCAATGGAAGTAATTATTCCATAACTTTGAAATTACTATTATACCATTAGTTGTCCTCCAACTAACTCTTTTATATATAATAATAATAAATATAAATATAAAATAATAAAATAAAATATCAAATTATCAGATGCAGTGCAACACTATTTCTATGTGGAAAAAAATTCACTTCCCTAATGTTGAAGCATCATCACAACGTATGCCTCTACTACGATGATAAAAAGAAGAGGCAATCCCACTATATAAACTTTAACATTTAAAGTTTGAGAAAGGATATTCCCTCCACATATTGAAAGAGAATGATAACTCCCTTATGTAATATGTGCTCATGTTTTCAGTTATCATTTTTAAACAAGCAAGATAAATGTCCAAGATTATTTTCAAGCTTATTATTGAAACATATTCTTGGTGAATTTGGATTAGGAATGTCATCTCCACCTACCCATATGACGTATATGTAGCATGTTAGGCTGTCTATGTAGCCCCTGAAGGGTGCAACCATTATCTAGACCTTGCGTAAATGCGGAATGATTAGTACATATATTGGGGTTGCCCTTGCTTGGAATATATCTATTATTACTCACCTTCAAAAATATATTTTGATAGATTATATAGATTTCCTAAACATCAAAGTCAAATACATACCAAGAACATATACAGCTAACTTCAAAAAATTTCCTCCAAATTAAATGCTTTATCGCCAAAAATATTCCTCGAAATTCAGTGTTTTAGCTCCAAAAAATTCCCTCGCTTTAGTATTTTTTAGCAATTGAGGTGATAAAAAAGAAAAATCTCACTCCATGTCGCTTTAATGTTTTAAGTATTTTTTTTAATATAAATAACATAAATCCCATCATTTTAAAACATAATTACCTCCTATCCTTTTTTTTCAAATAAAATTTCACCCTCCCAATTTTTATACATAGGTTGCGGACTATATACATTATTACTTACGTATTTGAATTAGTTAATTTAACTATTATTAAGGAAATAAATATCTGCTTTAAATACATAACGCAATAACGTTATATTTATGAAATTGTGATTAATAGATCTCTTAAATTTAGTAACAACTTTTCAATTTCAAAATTTTGAAACACCAAATCAATACCAACGATCAGGGTTAGAGATTGAGGAATCTCGGGTTGATTTCGACAATTGCATCCATCCCCTGTAATAATATACATTGCAAATCAGTATTAGTTTAATATGCAACAAAACTTAAACTAAACTCTTTACAACTTGAAACATAAAACAGTGCTTGATATTCATGCCTAATATTTTTTCATATACATAACAACGATATGTATATAGGCTGAAATAAACACACCTCACCTTGTCTAACAGAGCCATATACATAACTGTGTATCGTATAATACTGTTAGAGAATAACATATACATAACTCTGTAATGTATATGTTCTGAAAATATAGTAGTCCAACAGTGTGTTTTTCAACACATATACATAAAAGAATTATGCATATAGGGTGATATACATAACTCTGCTATGTATAACACTGTTAATGCATAACATATACATAACTCTGTAAAATATATATATATATATATATATATATATATATATATATATATATATATATATATATATATATATATATATATATATATTCAGAAATAAATAGTCATCAATGTTTGTTCACCACATATACATAACAAATTTAAAGTATATGGGTTGATATTGTAGACACCTAATTTTGTCCCTCCCAGATAGCATTTTTACCATTTTACCTCCGTATTACTACGTGCCGTTATCCGTATAATTATATCCCATAAAAATACAAAAATAACAACCTTTATCAAAATCTTTAACAAATTAAATCTCCTACCCACCTAACTTAACCCTCACCCCTATCCTATCACTAGTCCTACCATTTACACGCTTTTGGAGACCATAACAGAATTAGGGAGGGGAATTTCCATTTTGGATACACACAACGCAAAAAGGAGGGTACCACAGGGAACAATAGATGATATTTTTTCCCTTGGAAGAAAAAAAAAAGAAGGGGAGGGGGGCACACTTACATATAGAGAACACCCACAGAATACACGGGAGAGGGAATAATTATCATCTTCTTCTGGGGAAACCTCACCCTATATACACGAGTTCATGTTTCATTAACGAGCACTATCCCACTCACGAGAACCACCATATACGCAAACCCTTTCTGAATACACATTTCCATTCATCACCTACGCATACCACTCCACATTGAAGAGGAAACAGAGTACATATACTGCACGCATAGGCAGTAGGGATATACTCTATTTTTGGGTCGATCAACAACAACACAGGCAACCACCTTCATTGAAATTCATACACTAAACACACCATCGAAATATATACCCACATGGGAAAGGGGAAATGATGAAGAAACAAGGATAAAATCAGTAAAAAATACATTGAAAAAATAAGAGGAAAAAGCAAGGAAACAGAGAAAAAAGAGTCATCCAGCTCAATATTCCGTTGGTAAACCACCCCCTGTGCCGACCAAGATATGGTTCCACCCGAAACTCATCGTGTCGTTCGTCATCTGAAACTAGTTAAGGAAATCCCATCGGATAAAATCAAATCGGCAAACAAAATTTATCGCGTCAGTACACGTACCTCTTGATGGTGCTCTGAGTTTGGTTCGGTTTAACGTCGATTATTAGTTCTAGTTGATAATTCGAGTTGGGCTCGGGTTGGTCATTGCTACTTTATTTGGGTCGAAAAAAATGGAATAAGAGGACACATTGAGTTGGTGGTTTGAGGCTCGAATCAAAGATCCTCCATTTGATTAATTAAAGCGACATTAAGGTCCATTCTTCATCCTTTTCTTACTTAATTTTTAGTTGTGTGATATTTGGTGATGAATAATTGCTTGATTGGTGGATTGGTAATTGAATTAATTTGATCATGTTGAGAATGGATTTGGAGGTTGGGAATTGAAAACGGATAAGAAAAAGGAACTTGGAATTGGTTTTGTATTTTTGTTAGTGTCTTAGTTTGAAATAAATATCAACATCGCTCTTATTTGTTAGTATCATGTTTAGGCCGAAATCGATAGGAAAAATTTAGGTTTTGGGTAGGCAACTCGTAGGATTCTAATCATCGAATCTGTAAATATTTGTGTTGAGTGATCTTCTTCATTTTTATTGCATTTGAAAATGTATTCATTTAAACGGGGAATGCCCCGAGACACACTGTGTTTATTCATCGGGGAATGCCCCAACGTACTATGTTGGAGGAAGATGTTCGTGGTGAAGGCCCGAGGAGTCGGGTGAAGCAGTGGAGTGCAGTATAGGATTAGTCTAGGTTAGAATAGGATTTACGGTTTCGCATTTTTATTTTGGATTGCATAATTGGACTGAACATTGTTTTGGATTTATTTTGTTTTGTTTTGGATGGTTGTTTATGTGTTTTTGTATTGTTTATATATTTGTAATGTCAAAATTAGCCGATACTCTCCACCAAGCGATCGTGGTTGAACCATGGAATCGAGGGGTGCCTAACACCTTTCCCTTGATCAACAGAATTTCTTAGCTGGAATCTCTGTTTGCAAACCATTTTTAAATAGTCAAAACCGTTTTGAAAAAGGATATCCAAGGGTGACTTGGCACACTCGATTTATGCCAAGTGGTGACTCTGAGTTAATTGTAAATAATCCTTTTCGAAACAAATTTTTATTTTGTCACTTTAATAATAAAAACCCTTTCGAAACATAAAATATAATCTTTTCGAGTTAAAAAGGGGTGTGACAGCTCTTGCGATTCTGCTGGGGATCTTTTTTAGAATTCGAGCTTATTTTTTGGAGTTGTATTGGCTTAGTTTGACATTATGGGTGTATAAACATTTGATTTGTGTTAGTGTTATCATCGTTGAGTGTTTACTTGCTACGTGTTTATAGTTTTTCCTCCTATGTGTTATCGCTTTATATCTGACATCATTTGCATAGCCCGAGTCAATTCTTTCTGCAACAAGTCCCGGAGTGCATGTCGTACACACGAACTCTAGTTGAGTCACCCTTATTTTAGTAGGGGGAGCCGTCGGATGTATGGAGTAGGTGGAAAGCAAAGTAGCCACTATCAACCATGTGTTCCCCCGAATGGTCTTGTTAGTGAACCCTAATGTAGGTCAGCCTTTAGGTCATGCTTATGTGTATCATATTGAGACCTAGTGGGGCACACTTGGTCCTTTGTAGGAGACTCTCCTCTAAAGCATCCCTACATGCTAATTGTTGTATTTTTTAGGGTAATAGGGTCATTTGATGGACTAATTTGGGGAAAGCATGTGCTAGAATTAAAGAAAGGTGAGTAGGCATGGAAAAATAAAAAAAAAAGGGAAAAAAGAGAAAAGGTGAATCAAAAAAGAGTTTCGTAGTTTTTAGGTTCTTTATGACTTTTGTTTTCCACGATTCAAAAATTAAAAAAAAAAGATTTTTTTTACTTTTTGCAATCATTTTTCAAAAATAAAAAATTAAAAAAAACATCAAAAAGATTTTCCTTTTGTTTCCTTTAGTAAACATTCACAATTCAAAAACTCCAAAAAGTTTTTTTTGGGAGCTTTTTATAAAAGAAAAATTCAAAAAAAGGGTGGTAGAAGTTTTGTACATTTCATATAACGAAAATACCAAAAAGATTTTCTTTCATAGCTGTTGGTGTCATTTTTTATGTGAAGTGTCGAATTGAAAATTCAAAAAAAGATTTTTGTTATGTTGTTCATCGTGTGTCTTTGGTCGTGTCTCAAGTCAGGGTGCAATCTGTTATTTAATCGTTGATTGTCCAATCTGGACAAACTACGCATCCCTGATTCTCCTCTTTCGGAATGTGAGATACGTAGGCAGCCTATTATAGGTTCGGGGATCTTATTTAAAAAAAATTCAAAAAGATTTTCTTCACTCTTCATTTAGAGTAGGTGTTTCATACATGTCTTGAAAAGAAAAATACAAAAAAAAAAAGATTTTCCTCAATAGTCGTAGGTTTCATGTTTGGTTGATCTTATTTCAAAAATCCAAAAATATTTTTTTTTCACTCTTCATTTAGAGTAGGTGTCATATGCATCAATAAAAGAAAACTTCAAAAAGATTTTCCTTTAATAGGTTCAGGTTTCATTTTAATATGAAATTTAAAACTGAAAACCCAAAAAAAAAAAATTCTTTGGTAATCATAGATTTCACTTTGTATAGGGATGTTAAAGCTGAAAATTTCAAAAAAACATTTTCATCAATTATTTTGACAAATTGTTATTTTATTTTCTTCATAAAGTTTCGAGAAAAAGAAAAAAAAGAAAGAAAACAAAGAGTTCAATTGGCCATTTTGGCAAGACTTCATGAACTACGCACACCTGATTCTTCTCTCTTGGGAGTGACATACGTAGGCGCCCCTCTTGGGTTCGGTGACCTTTTCAAAAAGAAAAAAAAGGGTTTTAAAAATAAAGTGTTGAATTCTAACGCATTTGCTATCTCTTGTTCAGTTAGTTTAAGGTGGCTAGTTTGTGGCATTTTGGATGGTCCTCCATATTGCACCAAGTCACAGAGAAAGTTATGGCCAATAAGGATATCCATTTTGTTGTCACTAATTAGATAGGGAGTTCGAGCAATGAGAATTTAGGAGCTAATGAAGAGATTCAAAAATTAAGGCAACAAATGATAGAAATGCATCTAGCTTGGGCTAATGAGTTGCCACCTCCTCCATTTTCCACTGATAATATGGATATCTTTCTAGTTTGCCTCCAGTGTCACATGCACACTTTCCTATTTTTGTTAAAACACCATAACATGCATCAGAACCTGCTCCGGGGCAACACTATCCAAATACTTCCAATATTCATGTCCTCACTCCTCAATACAAAGCTACCACATGCTCGGCTCCACCCGCTGTTCATCTTTTTGCAGCACCACCCCCACCCGAAGCTCCTACTTTTGAGGTTTATCCACAAGTTGTGTCTCCGCACTCTGTGAGAGAGCCTATATTGAATATTTTTGCTGATCAACATTATGCTATTGAGCCCACATTTAAGTCGACTAATCCTTATGGCTATACTCACCCATCTGAATTTCCTCTTAACACTGAAAAGTCTATTATAATAGAAGAACAAGAGGAAATGACCAGAAAATTGAGAAGTTTGGAACTGGCTATGAAAGACCTCCAGGGACTTGGGGGTACAAAAGTGTCTCATATAAAGATCTGTGTATGTTTCCAGGGGTTTATCTTCATTTTGGTTTTAAAATGCTGAAGTTTGAGAAGTATGATGGACATGGCGATCCTGTAGCACATTTGAGACGTTATTGCAACCAACTAAGGGGTGCTGGGGGGAAGTAAGAATTATTCATGGCATATTTCGGTGAGAGTCTTTCAGGCCTAGCTTCAGAATGGTTTGTTGACCAAGACATCGACAAGTGAATTAGTTGGGATGACCTAGCTAATGAATTTGTGCAACAATTCCAATACAATGTGGAGTTGATTCTTGATGAGAAATCCCTAACTAATATGAAGAAAAAGAGTACTGAGACTTTCAGAGAGTATGCGATTAGATGGCGTGAACAAGCTGCTAGGGTGAAACCGTCAATGAAAGAAAGTAAGTTAATGGAGGTATTTATTCAAGCGTAGTATGAAACATATTATCAAAACATGTTACCTACATTAGGCAAGCCATTTATTGAGGTCCTCAAAATGGGGGAGATGATAGAAGAGGGAATTAAGACTGGTCGCATTATGAGTTTTGCAACATTGAAAACGACAGCTCAAGTAATTCAAAAGGGTTCAGGAAGTGTTGGGGAGACAAAGAATGAGAAATTTACATCTTCTATTGTAGTTGGACAGCGGGAACAGTCAAGAAGACCCCGTCGTCATCACTCTCAGGCACAAACCCAAGTTCATGCCCAAGCGCCACATAATCACTCCTAAAAGCCATTATATTCTGCTTCTCCACTTCCATATCCAGTATATAACACACAACCTCATATTTAACACCCATCTTACCCACAGTGGAACACGCCAACTCCTCAGAGTCATTCTCTAACTTCACAAACATACCAAAACCCTTCTAATCCTGATTTTCGATCCAAGTCAAACGATGAAATGAGAAAAAAGTCATGAGATAGCTTCACACCAATTGGAGAGTCGTATTCCAGTTTATTTCAGGGATTGGTACAATGGGACATGATCACTCCTCTCCTTGGGTTCACTCTTAATCGGCGTTCAAGAAATTTTGATCCTAATATACGATGTGCGTATCATTCTGATGCTCAGGGTCATAGTATTGAAGATTGTTGAGATTTGAAAAGAGAAATTGAAAAGATGATTCAAGATGGATCAATTATGGTGCAGAACGTTGACAGTGAGGGAATTTCTAGTCATGCTAATATACAAACCAGTGGCTAAGTCGTTAGACGGAGCAATTGAGAAGTCACCCCTCTTCTTACTAGGAAGAGGTATGGTAGTTTGTTTTGTCTTCTTTTCTATTTTTTGAATTATTTCAGGGTTGTAGTTCGGGATCTATTTCTTTTGTCCCTTTGTCATTTATGTTCAAACCTTTCTATCTTTTATTTCAACTGAATGAATTATCCATTTTCCTTTGTGTTTAAATATGTGTCGTTTGTTTGTTTTCTTTATACAATATATTTTATGTTGATTCTAGTGATATGACATACTAGCAGAATTTTCAGCTAGATCTTAAAATCCAACTTAACCATGAAACATTTAATTAGAGGGCTAAAGTTAGGAAAAATATCTGAGGAAATAGGTAGAGTGCTGAGACATTTGGTGACAAGTTGAAGCCTTCTTTGAAAATTAAGGCACTTATTTTTATTATCACAAGAATAACTTGGTCATCAATTGAAAGACATGTCTCGATTAGGTCAAATAGTGGCTGCGTGAACAGAACGAAAATCAGCTCCACAAAATCATGAGTCATTCAATGTAAGGAAAATGCAACAAAAGTGGAGTTGTATGCTAGAAAAACGCAGAAGAAGTAGTAATGCACAGACTCAGTCAAAGTTAATGTTGTAAAATATGTCGCACATGATCTTCATCTTCAACTTTCAAATTGCATGTTATGTACTTGCATTTTCAAAGATTGATATGGCGAAAGCATTTCATTTTGTTATCCAAATATTGTGCCATCCTTTGTTTACCCCATTTGAGCCTTAGTTTTATTTTCTTTCATACACCTCTTTTGGAATCAATATAGAGTCAACAAAGCTAAAAAAAAGGTGTCAAGTAAAACAGTAGAGTCAGAAAAGTTTCAAAAAAGAAGAAGAGAAAAATGTGTCCAAAAAGAGAAAAAGAAGGGCGTCGAGAAAAATAATGTCAGAAAAGTCCCAAAGAGAAAAAGAGTCAACAAAAGAAAAAAATTATTCGAATCAAGTGAAAGAACAAGCTGCTAGAACTACGCATGACCTGATTCTCCTCTCTCGAGGGTGAGATATGCAGGATTCCTTACTCAGGGCTCGATCCAACCAAATAAAAATTTAGAATTGCCCAGTCAAAAACTGGGGTATGAGTTAATCCTCATTGTTTGAGTCGATCCCAAAGTCAAAAGAAACTGGGGCATGAGTTAATCCTCATTGTTTGAGTAGATTCCAAAAGTTGTAAGTCCTATCCTATTTTAAGTGTCGTTTGGGCCCCATGTCATCCTTTCTTTCTAGCCCTATCTAAAAGCCAAGTTATAACCAAAGAAAGACCTTCAGATCAATCTTTGAGAATGTTAAGTCTAAGCATGGAATGGATGGGATGATGCATATGGGAACTATTTGTCTTCCTCAACATAAGAAATCAAAGGAGAAATAAAAAAGAGAGAGTCTTATTGGTGAAAACCCTCACAGGCACCATAAGACGATGGTAATTTGAGAGAAATAAAAAATGAGAGAGTCTTATCGATTAAAATCCATACGGGCATCGTAAGACGACTGTGAGTTGAGATAGATGAAGATAAGAGAATCTCATTTGTGAAAACCCTCACGAACACCATGAGGTAATGTTGAGCTGAGAGAAAGAAAGATATTATTGGTGAAAATCCTTTAAGGCACCACTAGCCGAATGAGGTGTTTCAAGGTCATTAACTCAACAATAATTGGTAGAAAGTTTGGATGAAAAGATTAAGCTGCTTAATCCAAAATGCATGGCATAATCATTAGAGTTGACTGTCATTTTTAGATGAATTTTTCATTTCTTTGTTTCGAATGGGGACATTCATTGTCTTTTCTTTTTTCTTTTTCTTTTTGTTTTATCTTTCTTGAGTCAGTTATCCGAATAAAAAAATTTTGTCATTCTTTTTTTTTCTTCTTTCTTGTCTTTGAGTCAAATCCGTGTCAAAATAAGTGAGAAAAGATTTCAAAACTGACTACCAGCTTCTTTAGTTGTACAAAGCAAGATAAAAGCTAGCACATGAAAGATACATGATTGTGAGCCGAAAAAAGGGGCATGCAGAATGTTTTGTCAACAGACAAGTCGAGAAACACATGGAAATACCAAGGTTCAAAGGGTCTATTTGAGAAGCATGGCAAATTAGAGATACTGTGTTTGTTTCAGCCACTCTTAATAATCTGAGTTCGGGTCAATGATTCAGCAAGTCAATGATATATGTTAATGATTGGAAGCAAGGTTAAATATGAAGAGGGCAAGAGCGATCGCCGTGAAAGCTAAAGCCACAAACCAGCCACCATGTTTTAAACTCACAAGTTTTCTTTGATGAAACAGGAAATATATTACCTTCAAAGCAGGAACTTTAGAGCATAAACATCAAGGACTGTAATGCCTCACTTTTACAAATGCAGAAAGCAATATTGTTGTACAGGTTTGATAATAAAATCATGGTAAAAATTCATCATCCTATGTCCCTCGGAGACACACTTGTCCAGGGATTTTAGTTTTTATTTGCTAGGTGATACACTTCTTAAATTGAACCTTCACTCCTAGGAGATGTACCTTCTAGTCGAGTCATTCCCCTTGACTCTTAGAAGATGTACCTTTTAGTCGAGTCATTTCCCTTTATTCCTATAAGACATACCTTTTAGTCGAGTCATCCCCCTTTGATTCCTATAAAACATACCTTTTAGTCGAGTCACTTTCCCTGATTCCTATAAGATGTACCTTTTAGTCGAGTCATTCCCCTTTGATTCCTATAAGACGTACCTTTTAGTGAGTCATCCCCCTTGATTTCTATAAGACGTACCTTTTAGTCGAGTCATTTTCTTTGATTCCTATAAGATGTACCTTTTAGTCGAGTCATCCTCCTTGATTCCTATAAGATGTACCTTTTTAGTCGAGTCATTTCCTTGATTCCTATAAGACGTACCTTAAAGTCAAGTCATTCCCTTGATTCCTATAGGATGCACCTTTTAGTCGAGTCATCCCCCTTGATTCCTATAAGACGTATCTTTTAGTCGAGTTATTCCCCTTGACCCCTAGAAGACATACCTTTTAGTCGAGTCATTCCCCTTGACCCCTAGAAGACGTACCTTTTAGTCGAGTCATTCCCTTGATTCCTATAAGACGTACCTTTTATTCGAGTCATTCCCTTTGATTCCTATAATGATGTGACTTTCACAAAAGTTCTTTAATGATAAATTGGGGCAAAATTTAATTCTTGCATTTGGAACTTCATTTTCCTGGCATATGAATTCTCTTTATAATAATATTGGTCTAGGATAATTTTCTTTTTGTTTTGATGTGATTTCAGGAGCCCGCCTGAAGAACAGGGTGAATAAAATAAAAGTCAAGAAACAAAGTGAAGAAATTGAAAGACAACATATGGAAATAGTAAGTCAGGAGCCCGCCTGAAGAACAGGGTGATGAAATTGAAAATTAGGAGCCCGCCTGAAGAATAAAGTGATGAAATGGCAATTCAGGAGCCCGCCTGAAGAATAGGGTGATGAAATTTAAAGTCAAGTAACAAGGTTAAGAGATTGAAAGTCAAGCAATAAGGTGAAGAAGTTGAAAGCCATGAAACAAGGTGAAGAAATTGAAAATTAACAAATTGAAAAATAGCAAGTCAGGAGCCCAACTGGAGAATAGGGTGAAAAAATTTAAAGTCATGCAACAAGTTGAAGAAATTGCAAGTCAGGAGCCCGCCTGAAGAATAGGGTGATGAAACTAAAGTCAAGAGTCCAAAATAAGCTGCATAGATAGGATTTTTGTAGTTTCATTTATTTTTTAACTTGTAATTTTTATTTTTGATGTAATAACAGAGCTGCAGACCGGAACCTCGACAGAACCTCGCTCGACTCTCCAACTCAGTATAGTCCTTCTCTTTCCAATCCTTTAAAATACCCATAACTTGATTCGCTCATAACTTGGGTAGGTAGGATATCCTAAATCAAGACTTGGTCTCCCTCCTTCCTTCTGTTTCATTTTTGAATAATGCTAGGGAAAAAATTCTGTTTCGTTGTCTACTTCTTTGTCTGAAAAACTTCGTGTTTACATTCAAAGGGGGCATGATGTAGACACCTAATTTTGTCCCTCCCCGATAGCATTTTTACCATTTTTACCTACGTATCACTACGTGTCCTCATCTGTATAATTATATCCCACAAAAATATAAAAATAACAACCCTTAACAAAATCTCTAACAAATTAAATCTTCTACCCACCTAGCCTAACTCTCACCCCTCTCCTACCACTAGTCCCACCATTTACACGTTTTTGGAGACCATAACAGAATTGGGAAGGGGAGTTTCCATTTTGGATACACACAATGCAAAAAGGAGGGGACCACAGGGAACAATAGACGATATTTTTCTTTTTTTTCCCCTTGGAAGAAAATAAAAAGAAGGGGGGGGGGGGGGACCACACATATATATAGAGAACACCCACAGATTACACGGGAGAGGGAATAATTATCATCTTCTTCGGGGGAAACCTCACCATATATACACGAGTTCATCTTCCATTAACAAGCACCATCCGACTTACGAGAACCACCATATATGCACACCCTTTCTGAACACACATTTCCATTCATCACCTACGCATACCACTCCACATTGTTGAAGAAACAGAGCACGCACACTGCACGCATAGGCAGTAGGGACATACTCCATTTTTGGGTCGATCAACAACAACACAAGCAACCACCTCTATTGAAATTCATACACCAAACACACCATCAAAATATATACCAACATGGGAAAGGGGAAACGATGAAGAAACAAGGATAAAATCAGTAGAAAACACATAGAAAAAATAAGAGGAAAAAAATAAGGAAATCGAGAAAAAAGAGTCATCCAGCTCAATATTCCGTTGGTAAACCAACCCTAGTGCCGACCAAGATGTGATTCCACCGGAAAATCATCGTGTCGTCCGTCATCTAAAACCAATTAAGGTAATCCCATTGGAGAAAATCAAATCGGTGACCAAAATCCATCGCGGCAGTACACGTACCTCTTGACGGTGCTCCGAGTTCGGTTCGGTTTAGCGTCGATTATTAGTTCTAGTTGATAATTCGAGTTGGGCTCGGGTTGGTCATTGCTACTTTATTTGGGTCAAAAAAAATGGAATAAAAGGACACATTAGGTTGGTGGTTTGAGGCTCGAATCGAAGCTCCTCTGTTTGATTGAATAAAAGCAACATTAAGGTCCATTCTTCATCATTTTCTTAATTAATTTTTAGTTGTGTGATATTTAGTGATGAATAATTGCTTGATTGGTGGATTGGTAATTGAATTAATTTGATCATGTTGATAATGGATTTGGAGGTTGGGAATTGAAAACGGATAAAAAAAAAGGAACTTGGAATTGGTTTCGTATTTTTGTTAGTGGCTTAGTTTGAAATAAATGTCAACATCGCTCTTATTTGTTAGTATCATGTTTAGGCCGAAATCGATAGGCAAAATTTAGGTTTTGGATAGGCAACTCGTAGGATTCTAATCATCGAATGTGTAAATATTTGTGTTGAGTGATCTTCTTCATTTTTATTGCATTTGAAAATGTATTCATTTAAACGGGGAATGCCCCGAGACACACTGTGTTTATTCATCGGGGAATGCCCCAACGTACTATGTTGGCGGAAGTTGTTCGTGGTGAAGGCCCGAGGAGTCGGGTGAAGCAGTGGAGTGCAGTATAGGATTAGTCTAGGTTAGAATAGGATTTACGTTTTTGCATTTTTATTTTGGACTGCATAATTGGACTGGACATTGTTTTGGATTTATTTTGTTTTATTTTGGATGGTTGTTTATGTGTTTTTGTATGGTTTATATATTTGTAATGTCAAAATTAGCCAATACTCTCCACCAAGCGACCGTGGTCGAACCACGGGATCGAGGGGCGCCTAACACCTTCTCCTCGGTCAACAAAATTCCTTAGCTGAAATCTCTGTTCACAAATCAGTTTTAAAGAGTCAAAACCATTTCGAAAAAGGATATCCAAGGGTGACTTGGCACACCCGATTTATGCCAAGTGGCAACTCTGAGTTAATTGTAAATAATCCTTTTCGAAACAAATTGTTATTTTGTCACTTTAATAATAAAAACCCTTTTGAAACATAAAATATAATCTTTTGGAGTTAAAAAGGGGGTGACACATATACATAATAATGTTATGTATATGGGATGAAGTAACAACAAATTCCATACATATGTACATGATGTGACAAAAAACTCTCGACAATGTCAAATTCATACATATACATATCTTTCAAGAGTGAGAAAAAGGTACTGAGTGAGACCGAAGAATGAAATTGCCACGAGAAATAATAGCAATATGAATCAGGTTCTTTGCCAAAATGGAAGATCAAGTTCCGATTCCATCCCGATACGACAACTTGATTCAATGTCAACGACGGTGCTGATTTCCTTCTAGTAAGTGTATTATGTTGTTGATTTTGCCCGGAAGGAGCCACGATTAAGCTCTTTACGGATGCCCGGTGGAGCTCCGACGATTGGTTGGGAGAGGGGGGGTGGGGAGGGGAGGGGGAGGTTCAAGTAGGGTTTAAGGTTATTTTTTATAGGGTTTTTATGAATTAGAAATAGGAATTAATTAGAACAGAAAATTCAAAATTTGAAAATTTGAGGTTCCTTGATTGTAGGCACCCTCTAAGAAAATAAAAAGGGAAGGTAAAGTTATTTATATGGATTATATATAGAGAGAGCTTGTAAATATGAGATATTTATAATTAGTTTGGAAATTTGGGATATTGTGTCGTAAAAGAAAGTGAAGTTGTAATTTTTTGTAATTTTTTCTTTTGCTTTGTTTTGGGGGTGGGGTAGGGGGAGGTTAAATGAGGTATTACATGAAAACAATAGTAGATAATTTATGCATACTTGTTTAGGATACATGCGGTGCGCATGTATATATCATCAATATTATTAATTTGAATACTATAATAAATATTTAAAAATCTGAAATATTGTTGTATGCCTTCTGTAATATTTTATGAAAATTATTATAGTTTCGTTGATTTCATTCTGAAGCAAAATGATTATATTTTGTTTAAATACTTAAATACAGAAAACTATATTTCATTAAATATTTTTTTGAAATATACTACCACAATTCTTTAAATAAATTATAAAATAATATGAATTAAAAAAATTGGCACTTAGATTTTTTTAATATAAGAATTAAAAGGTTCGTCTTTCAATTTCTTCTTCTTAATCTTCTCCCAAACCTCACAAATAGTAGTTGGAAGAAACACTAACATAGTATTTGGTCAGGACGGAAAAAAGTAAAAAGACAATTTTATTAGAACACTTGACTAGTATAGTAAATTATACCATACAGCTAACACAACACTATATTACCAACACAATTGTTCATCAAACAAAGCTTGGCCGAACTGGTTACACACGTAAATCAGCGTTATTACATTGTTACACACAAAATCGATAGCTTCTTATTAGTTTATTAGTAGTGGCAAGGTGAGTAGCAGTAGCAAGCATATTTTGCCCAGTAATATTTGTGGCCCCATGGTTTGTACTTCTTACAAATACCATATTTAGCTCCATAAAAGTGCTTGCAATGGTGACTACATTTGTAAGAGTATTGACAAGGTCCATTCCACTTGTCACTTTTTTTCCAGCAGTATGTGCCTTCTGCCATTTGTATTTCTGCAAGAATATGAAAATTGGAAAGTCATGATATATATATATATATATATATATATATATATATATATATATATATATATATATATATATATATATATATATATATATATGTACTTGAGATAACATATTTCTCATAATTTCCTTATAACGCTACCTTCGTTTTCATTTAGTTGGACATGTTTCACTTGACACAAAGTTAATAATAAATAAATATTTTTTTAAGAAAATTGTGATCTTAAGCAAGTCAGTATAAAATCATGTGATTATTTCGTGACTCACCAGTTGCAGCAACGAGGAAGATGCAAAAGAGGAGGGCGAGAACAGTTGTGTACTTTGCCATAGCTGTTATTTTTTGGGTGAGGAAACAAGCATTTGAAATGATTGTATATATAGTGTTGGAAACTCATATTGTCAACTTAATTCCATTTGATTTGTTCAAGGATTACGTTGGTTGTTTGCTTAATTAATTATAAGATGGATAATTAAAATAACGAGATAATGTTCTATTACGAACTATAGTCAAAGTTGCTACGGCACACCTTAACTTCACGAGGATTCTATTACCCCTCCCCCCAAACCCAAACTCAATTTTACTGTATTATTGTCTACCTTTTATAGTTACTTGGTAAAAAAAAACTTGCAATAAAGGCGTGTTGTAATAGGTGCCACGTAAGCACAAAAGGTGGATAGTAATATACAATAAAATTAAGTTTAGGGGGTGGGGGTGATAGAACCCCAATAACATTAAGGTGTATCGTAACAACTTTGGCTATAGTTCGAAGATAATAGTTTTTTTATCTCTAGAATTTTTTTATCTCTAGAATAACACATCAAGTGCAAAGAATTTGTCCAACACAACTAATTTTTGTTTAATTTAAATGAATTTGAATTGATCAAAGAGATATTTGAGTGATAATTAAGTCTTCTACCAGTTGATCAATTCCATGTCTCGACTTGTTGCTTTTATAAGGTCGTCAACCCTTTGTGTTAGTACATATTTAGCTATAACCTAATGTATTGAAAAATCTAGTTTTTCAAATATAAAATAAAAAGTAAATAGCAAAATATGAGAACACAAGAAATTTTATCATGAAAAATTTCAAGAGAGTAAGAAAACCACAACATATCGTTGAAGGATATACCTAAAACATCACCAAGTCAAGCAGCAGATATAATTCATTAAGTATATTATGTATGAAAGTACGAAAGAATGCTACACGTATGGAAAACATGAACAATACATGTTAAATGCCTTTCAACTGGTTCATTACTTCCAATGTATGAATAACAAGGAGAGATGAGAGTCATATAATCAAACTAGAGGGAAATGACCCAATATCGTAAAAACTGAAATTAATAATATATTTTTATCCAAATTCTAAAACGTAAAAAAAAAATTAATCACAAAAAATCATGGGTGGTGGATGAGCATTCAGAGCAGCGGAGTCACCGTCGCAAACAGCGGATTCCGTTCCGTTATAGCGGAGCATCCAATTTACACCGCCGCATGTAACATCATCCGTCCGGTGTCCGTTTCCACTATATCGTTGTCATCGGAAGATGTGAAGTCCGGCATTGTCACAGCGGTTAACGGCGGAGGCAGGAGCGGATTATCCGATGTATCGCCGATGCAAAAAGTGGTGGCGGAGTTTGATGACTGGGAGATGGCTGGTGGAGAGGAGGAAATGATGGTTAGTGTTGGTGAAACGTTATCGAGATTTGTGTTTGGTGGTGCTCCGTCTCTTCAGGAAGCTACTGAAGCTACCTCTGATCTCAAACACGCTCTCGAAAAATACGTGATTTACTGTGCGATTGCAATTTACAGTACTTTATGTATCTTTTTTGTAGATAATATCTACATTTTATGTATACAATAGTGAATTAATTAAATTCAATTTAGGTTAGAAGACTAGTCAGATTGTTTCTCGTTAAACAAAATGTGATAAATGAACGGATGAAGTAGCATTATATCTAACTTTTGCAATTTAGTTTGTTAGTGCAACTTATACATTAAATATGATAATTTTATATTTGAAATAGTGAATTAATTTAATTCAGTTTAGTTTTGAAGATTGGTTAAATTGATTCTCGTGAAATGAAAACGTGACAAGTAAAATAGAGTGGAGGGAGTAGTATCTGTTGTTATTGTTGATTTTGAAGTATTGCTTTTGGTGTGTCTATGTTTTCTAATCATAGAAATTAAAGTCTTTTGTAAAACTTAATGGTGTTTGAGTGATTACTTAGTTGATTGATTCGATCGACTAATAAAGTTACAATTTTTAATGAACACGCCTCTCAATTGTTTGCTCAATCAATTTTTGTTCAGTAGAGTTAAATGGGACATGTTGCAACAAACTTTACAATGTTCAATTTAGTTTCAAAGATCAGTTAAATTTACTCTAGTGAAATGGAACTTACTAAGTAAATGTGAAGAGTGAACACTTAGTTGATTGATTTGATTGATGAATAAAGTTACAATTTTAATGAACATGCTTTCTCAATTATCTTTCCAAGAAAATTTTTGCTAATTAGGATAATAAGGGATGTGTTGTACTTGCAAACTTACAATGTTTGATTTGATGTTGCCCCAGTTTAATGTAACTTGGATTAGCCCAATATGAACTGAACTTTTAAAAAGGAGCTACCTCTTAAAACTCACAGCAAATAAGCATCGTGGGAGTTCATATATATTAATCACAAGGAGTTGAGGCGTTTTTGTTGTTAAGGGCTATTGGATTAATTCAAAAAATGGGTATTTTTTACTTATTGTGTCATAAAATATCATTCTAATTATTATTATAGTTGGGAGACATTGTCAGAGTCCAAATGCATTTTTTATGTGATAGTGTTAGTGAAGATAGAAACTTAAGTTTTGAACTTGCAATAGATGATGGAGATAATGAAAATGTTCTTGTCTATTTGGTTGTTGTTCTGTTCTTAATATTGGAATGTTTAGTCTTTTCGTAATAATTTCATCAACATTTAACCTTTACCCCCAGTAGGCTTACGTCTGGGATTCAAAAGGCTATTGGACGTTGGTTGAGGTATATACTTCTCAATGTTACTCTGCGTACAGATGTTTATCTGTTCTAATAGATGATGTGACTACTCATATAGTTTCAATTCTAAACTCTTCTTAGATTTACAGGGTATATTTGTCTGGATCTGCTAATGAAGATGGTGGATTTTGTGTATCCGGCTCGAGCTCATCACCCTACTCCAAAGCTTGTGTTGTCAACGAGACTGTAGTCACAAAGTCTGTGCCAAAACATGCTATGCAGGCATTAGGTTTCTAAATGAAACTCGTGCCGTTCAGGTTTTCTCCTTTGTCATTTATGTTTACATGTTCTCTTAGTTTTCATATTCTATCTAGTGTTGTATGTTTATGTATTTGAAACTGGATATAACAATTTTTTCTTTTAATCCTTTAGTATAAACCCTTACAGGGGTGAGGAATGGATATGAATATGTTCAATTTGAACAAGTGAGAAGATACAGTTAACAAAAACTGAACTAAATATTACAGTTGCAACATAAAAACTAGAATTACTCTATAATAAGTTGTCCTCTAATCCACTTGTGGCATCTCCTCAAACAAAGACTATTTTTTTGAAATTGTGAGTGATTGTGAAAATTTAGAACTCTTCTTCCTTGTGAGTTTGCAGCGTGGTTTGTCTCATTTGATTTTTCTTTAGGTACCGCTTTCTAGATGTTGACATCTGTAGAGGAGGTATATCTGAGTTGAGTCCAATACTGATCTAGCTACGAGCAATTTCATCATCGTTAGAGACAAGGCCATCACATCCTACATATTTGTTTATGGAGTATAATCAAGACCATCACGTAACCGCAATATATAAAGGTGTTACCGGTATCTATAATAAAGTTATAAGGGATCACAATCTCATAGGTTACATGAAAACCATCAGCTAGCCTACATCATACAAGATTGCATCCAAAGCTGGAAATAAACTTCAAGTGATTCTGTAACCACATGATAACTCTCAATAGTCTAAAATCTTGAGAAAAAAACAATGTAAACAACCACGACGAGCCATGATGTTCGGTAACCTGAAGGTCATGGGTTTAAGGCATGAAAACGTACTCTTGTTCGGAACTCTGCACTTTGAGTACTTTGTCATGGGGCAAGCGCTTAAGTAATAAAACAAGAGTTTAAGTTCTACATACGGCACGATGCAAAAAATGTTTACACAATGGCGTGGGGCTCGATTTACTTCGCCTTACGATCTTAGAGACACACACATACAAAAAGAACGGTAACTGGGGGCTTTGTGGGTGGCACACAGTGAATTTCGGAAATTGACCGTGGATCATGGTGACGAGCTACATGGAACTAGTTCATGGGGAAGATGTTGGGTGTGTGAACAAATTCCCGTGTTGGTAGTTGAAAAAACTAGAAAGCTACGTATAAAGTGTAGGATCTCTTAATGATGTGAGTCATTTTGAGGAAGAACGTGCAGATTTTGCCCGAAACGGACTATATCACACCATGTTAAGAGTATCTTTGGGCTAATGGTGAAATATTTATGTTAAAACATGGCTAATAGCCTACTATCACATGTTTAACTTAACTCTACTGATAAACACAAAAATCAGCAGTTTTCCTATTTAAGTTTTGACAAGGAAAGCAGATTACCTTGAATCTCATAAAGCTCCTCTTCAGACCTGCACTGGAAATACATACCAAGAATCCTCATCAAACAACACAACTTCCAAAAAATAAAATTATTCATAACAACAACAATAACATCCCTAGCGTAATCCCACAAATGGAGTCTAGGAAGAATAGTGTGTACACAGACCTTAGGTAGAGAAACTCTTTCCATTTCCGATATACTCTCAGCTCAAGAAAAAGATTATTCATAACAACAACATATCATAAAAATATTTATGCAGACATTACATCTGCCTTGGAAGGTATATCCGATATTCAGTCAGCTCAAGGAAAAAAATATTCATAGAAAGCAAACAAATTAAAGGCAGACCCACCAATATATAGTGGAATCAGTAGACTCAGGAAGAACATCCATGTAATACTTCCACTTAGAATCATCTCTCCATCTCTCTCTCAACAAAAAAAGATCAAAAGAAATCCAAGGCTACAATCCACTACACACATTCCCAATATCGCTTTCTGCAACTGCATCTGGATTAATCCAGAACCTTCTAGACACTTCAAGAACTGTCTCACCTTTAGCTATATCTCTCTTAGCAACTAATCCTAAACCTTCTGCTACTATTCCTGTCTTTACAGGTGTCTTTGCTGATACAACCCCTTCATCACATAGCCAGTTCCAGAATGTTTGAACTTGTTGTGGGATTTTTGGGTCAAGTTGTTTGAACTCAAGTGAATTTATCAAGAATGGTTTTTGGGAAGTGTGTAAAGATTGAAAGTTTGGTCTGAACTTTGTTGTTTTGAGTGGAGATAGGAAAGTTGAAGTGTGTATAGAGAAAACAGAAGCCATTTTTCTAGCTTTTGTGTCTCTTGGCTAGTTTGAGTTAACTAGATTTTCAGATGAGGTTGTTATGCAGTTAAGAAGGGACCTTTTCTTTCTTTTTTTATTTCTTTTGGGAATATTTTGTCATCGAAGGGGAGTATTGGAGTAACTGATAAAGTTGTTGTCATGTGACTAGGAGGTAACATGTTCAAGACTTGAAAACGGTCTCCGACAAAAATGCAAGGTAAGGCTACATCCTTGTGCTGGGGCCCTTCTCCAGACCCTGCACATAGCAAGAACTTTAGTGCACCGGACCGCCCTTTATATTTTGCATTAGAAAATAAGGTGGAATTTGATGTGTAGTTGTTTGTATTACATTCACACTATCATTAGAAAATAAGGTGGAATTTGATGTGTGGTCGTTTGTATTAAATTCACACTTATCGGATCAAAAAAGGGTTTAAATAGTTGAGGTGCATTTGATTGGAGTTTTTCTGTTAACTGAACGATATGAATGAAAACTTTCTTATCAATCGGGACAAATTTAGCCCGAGAGTATGACGAAAGGTAAATCTAGCCAACTTTTCAAAATAAAGGGGTAAATTTTACCCTTTTTCTTTTATAATACTAATGGCATATATGAACCCCTAGTATAACATTAATTGCATATATGGACTGATAATATAGTGAAGGAGAATATTGAACTTTTTCAATAGCAAAAGGGCAAATATGACCCTTTTGCTTTTAAGAAAAAGAGACAAATATTCCATTTTAACAACAACCCTCTTTTTTCCTATTAGTTTAACCAATCTTTTTGAATTTTCAACTGATGTCTTTTGGATCCAAATGACCTTCAGTGGTTAAAACAATACAGAAGCTAAGAATATCGGAAGGCCGCTTACAAGATCCTTGTGGTTCGGTTCTTCCTCAGGTCACACAGAGTAAGCGTTAGCACTCGGATGACCTTTTTTTACAAGCTTAGAATATCACAGCACAATGTTTATGAAGTCAGATCTTTACATTTGTTACAAACATAATAAAAACTTTATCATAAATCCAATGGCAGACTATGAAGCGACAAAGTTTTATAAAAAGAAAAGGAAAAGATGACAATTTATCGTTTCCTAGACATAATTTATCCTTTTTTTCCCCAAGTGTTCTCCCACATTGCTGATACACATAGTTATTTGCCTCTTTATTAGCACTAGAGAACACACCTCATATTGCTGAGCTCAGTAACATGGGCTTGTAACCCAAGTGGGGGCATTAATGTGGTGGAATGCGTAGGCCTGTCCAAAGGGTAGGGCTTGTGTTGCAATTCTCTGGCCTGCCCTCTCCAAGCCCAGAGTTGGGTCACGTGGTCCAGGAGAAGGCTTGGGATACTTGGCTCCTAAAGTGGGGTGGATTGCGTGAGGCTGGTTGCACAGTGCAGCGAACAGCTTCCGCTTTGGGCAGTGGAAGGATTACAGGCCGGTGTTGCACAAGTCCAAGGAATGCCTGATGGGCTGCCTAACTAGACCACCACATTTTTTCCTTGGTTTGCTAAGATGATCACTGGACGGTGTCACACAAGTCCAAGGAAGGAATGCCTGATGGGCTGCCTAACTAGACCATCACCTTTTTTGCTTGGTCCACTAAGATGACGGGCCAGTGTCATTCAAGTCCAATGAATACAAGGTTCACTCTACTTTTGTAAGTTTGAACTTTTTTCGAAAGAGAGCTTTGAAATAACATGTAAAGTTACTGTTACGTAATTGGAGGTCATCACATGTTCTTGTGGACGTAGCCTCTTGTAAAAATGGTGCAACAGACTTTTGTGGTCCTGTCTCCAAATCCTGAAATATGTCATCCTTTGATTATGTTGTCGAAATCCTAAGGAGGCCTGTTGGAATGTACAGACCTAGGGTAGCGTCTCGTCATACAAATGATAGCCTTTTAAAAGCCGCCCACAGATGAGATCCCGGTAGATAATTGAATAGATAATATATCAGAATAATTCTTTGCAATTTCGTTCTACAGTTTCCAACTTTCTCCGAATTATTTCATAACATTATAGTCCAACAACAACCTAAGTTGTAAAAACTGAAATTAATAATGTATTTTGATCAAAATAATATTTTGAATAAATATAAATAAAATATACATCATTTATTTTGGTATAAATATATATATACAGTTTATTGATGTTCTAAAGAAAATTTTAAATTCTCAATTATCTAGAGATATAATAAGCATCGAGGAAAGGTGCTTTTCAGTTTTATACTTCTAGAAATGTTACGAACCGAATTAACTGTACCGAATTAGTTATTAAGTTTCTTTAACTAAAATCATAAGTTCGGTAAATTTTTAGTTTTAAAAAAATAAATTCAAAAAATAACGTATTGATCGAATAAAATTATATGAGTACAATGTGTTTAATATATTAAATTTAACGTAACAAAACATTCAAATTTTAGTTTTGGGTTTGAGGTGATGAAAATGAATACAAGCCAACGGATAATTAACACTCAATATTTTGTATTTATTTTTTCTATTTTTATCAAGTATATTCAATAACTATAAAATAACATTATCATTATACAATTGCAACTCAATTCAGCAATTGAAATTTCAACATTTGTATAAGATGATATTAATTTGAAATATTATAATAAATATTTAATTGTAGGCTTATACAAATTATATGTATCGCGAGTTCTTCTTTTAAGAAAAAAAAATTATGTGCTTTTCCTAATATAGGAACTAAACAATATAAACGTGATAATATCTACTAAGGAAATGATAGAACTGTAATATATTTAAATATCATATATTTTTTTTTTCTAAATGATAATGAATAATTAGAGTTAAAAAATTATCAAAAGATTATTTACAGTTAAACGGTCAATACAAACGAATTTTTTTAAGGGAATAATAAAATTGCTATGTATAAATATCATATTTTTCTGTAAGATTAAAAAAATTATATTTATAAACACTACATCTATTAAAAAATGAATTGGTTGGGTAAAGTGTGTGAAAATACTGCATTTAAAGAACCAGAAAGATTGAATACAAAATGGGTCCACAGTAAGAGATTCAATGGAAGTACTTATTCCATAACTTTGAAATTACTATTATACCATTAGTTGTCCTCCAACTAACTCTTTTATATATAATAATAATAAATATAAATATGCCTCTACTACGATGATAAAAAGAAGAGGCAATCCCACTATATAAACTTTAACATTTAAAGTTTAAGAAACGATATTCCCTCCACATATTGAAAGGGAATGATAACTCCCTTATGTAATATTATTTTAGTGAGAGTTTTCCTTATCTTCTATTTCAAAAACTGCAATAAGTGCTCATGTTTTCAGTTATCATTTTTAATAATTTCTTTGTGCTCTTCATGATCATCCAGTATGATAAACTATGATGGAGAATCAAATACATCTTGAACTTTTACAAAAGGACATTGATCCTTCTCTTCTTCAATGAACTCAACGACTTCATGTTAGAAAACTACTAAAGGGAATCGTTATCCATTTCGCACTATATAGGTGCAGGACAAGTCCTAATGAATGTATTTAGAGGATTTATCATAGTTATTTGTTTGGACTTGTGATCTCAAATTGAAGACTACTATACATCAACCCTAAATTATACCTATAGAAAAGGTGGTTTACTCTCTTGAAGAAATATCTTGAATATCTAATACATTCTCTTGTATTCGTAAAATGATTGGGATCTCGAATATCCAACAAAATCATGGGATATTCATACAGAGATCATCTTACGTTCGAGAAATTTTCTAGTAACGACCCTCGAATTACGAAGAAATCAAGAGAGAGATAACTACTCTCGAATTACGGAGCAATCAAGAGAGAGGAATCAAGGGAGGAACAAATTTGTATCCATATCGTTTATCAATAAAAATTCTTGTTTCTTCATATTTTATTTGTGATTGCAATTTATTTATCACTGTTAAATTTGTTGAAAACAATGCTTTGTGAAACTCATATCGGATCCTCTTTAACTTGAGTTAAATTTTTTTTTTTTCCTTTTCAAAATGTTATAGTTCTTAATGTATGCTTAAGCTGGAGTGTATGGTCTACTTTACTTTCTTTTTAAACAAGCAAGATAAATGTCCAAGATTATTTTCAAGCTTATTATTGAAACATATTCTTGGTGAATTTGGATTAGGAATGTCATCTCCACCTACCCATATGACCTATATGTAGCATGTTAGGCTGTCTATGTAGCCCCTGAAGGGTGCAACCATTATCTAGACCTTGCGTAAATGCGGGATGATTAGTACATATATTGGGGTTGCCCTTGCTTGGAATATATCTATTATTACTCACCTTCAAAAATATATTTTGATAGATTATATAGATTTCCTAAACATCAAAGTCAAATACATACCAAGAACATATACAGCTAACTTCAAAAAATTTCCTCCAAATTAAATGCTTTATCGCCAAAAATATTCCTCGAAATTCAGTGTTTTAGCTCCAAAAAATTCCCTCGCTTTAGTATTTTTTAGCAATTGAGGTGATAAAAAAGAAAAATCTCACTCCATGTCGCTTTAATGTTTTTAGTATTTTTTTTAATATAAATAACATAAATCCCATCATTTTAAAACATAATTACCTCCTATTTTTTTTTTTCAATTAAAATTTCACCCTCCCAATTTTTATACATAAGTTGCGGACTATATACATTACTACTTACGTATTTGAATTAGTTAATTTAACTATTATTAAGGAAATAAATATCTGCTTTAAATACATAACGCAATAACGTTATATTTATGAAATTGTGATTAATAGATCTCTTAAATTTAGTAACAACTTTTCAATTTCAAAATTTTGAAACACCAAATCAATTCCAACGATCAGGGTTAGAGATTGAGGAATCTCGGGTTGATTTCGACAATTGCATCCATCCCCTGTAATAATATACATTGCAAATCAATATTAGTTTAATATGCAACAAAACATAAACTAAACTCTTTACAACTTGAAACATAAAACAGTGCTTGATATTCATGCCTGATATTTTTTCATATACATAACAACGATATGTATATAGGCTGAAATAAACACACCTCACCTTGTCTAACAGAGCCATATACATAACTGTGTATCGTATAATACTGTTAGAGAATAACATATACTTAACTCTATAATGTATATGTTCTGAAAATAGAGTAGTCCAACAGTGTGTTTTTCAACACATATACATAAAAGAATTATGCATATAGGGTGATATACATAACTATGCTATGTATAACACTGTTAATGCATAACATATGCATATAGGGTGATATACATAACTATGCTATGTATAACACTGTTAATGCATAACATATACATAACTCTGTAAAATATATATATATATATATATATATATATATATATATATATATATATATATATATATATATATATATATATATATATATATTCTGAAATTAACAGTCATCAATGTTTGTTTCACCACATATACATAACAAATTTAAAGTATATGGGTCCAAATTGTAGACACCTAATTTTGTCCCTCCCAGATAGCATTTCTACCATTTTACCTCCGTATTACTACGTGCCCTCATCCGTATAATTATATCCCATAAAAATACAAAAATAACAACCCTTATCAAAATCTCTAACAAATTAAATCTCCTACCCACCTAGCCTAACCCTCACCCCTATCCTATCTCTAGTCCTATCATTTACACGTTTTTGGAGACCATAACAGAATTAGGGAGGGGAATTTCCATTTTGGATACACACAATGCAAAAAGGAGGGTACCATAGGGAACAATAGATGATATTTTTTTCCCCTTGGAAGAAAACAAAAAGAGGGGGGGGGGGCACACTTACATATAGAGAACACCCACAGAATACACGGGAGAGGGAATAATTATCATCTTCTTTTGGGGAAACCTCACCCTATATACACGAGTTCATCTTTCATTAACGAGCACTATCCCACTCACGAGAACCACCATATACGCACACCCTTTCTGAATACACATTTCCATTCATCACCTACGCATACCACTCCACATTGAAGAGGAAACAGAGTACATATACTGCACGCATAGGCAGCAGGGATATACTCTATTTTTGGGTCGATCAACAACAACACAGGCAACCACCTCCATTGAAATTCATACACTAAACACACCATCGAAATATATACCCACATGGGAAAGGGGAAAATATGAAGAAACAAGGATAAAATCAGTAAAAAATACGTTGAAAAAATAAGAGGAAAAAGCAAGGAAACAGAGAAAAAAGAGTCATCCAGCTCAATATTCCGTTGGTAAACCACCTCCTGTGCCGACCAAGATATGGTTCCACCCGAAAATCATCGTGTCGTCCGTCATCTGAAACTAGTTAAGGCAATCCCATCGGATAAAATCAAATACCAAAATTCATCGCGGCAGTACACGTACCTCTTGACGGTGCTCCGAGTTTGGTTCGGTTTAACGTCGATTATTAGTTCTAGTTGATAATTCGAGTTGGGCTCGGGTTGGTCATTGCTACTTTATTTGGGTCGAAAAAATGGAATAAGAGGACATATTGAGTTGGTGGTTTGAGGCTCGAATCAAAGCTCCTCCGTTTGATTGAATAAAAGCGACAAAAAGGTCCATTCTTCATCCTTTTCTTAATTAATTTTTAGTTGTGTGATATTTGGTGATGAATAATTGCTTGATTGGTAGATTGGTAATTGAATTAATTTGATCATGTTGAGAATGGATTTGGAGGTTGGGAATTGAAAACGATAAAAAAAAAAGAACTTGGAATTGGTTTCGTATTTTTGTTAGTGTCTTAGTTTGAAATAAATATCAACATCGCTCTTATTTGTTAGTATCATGTTTAGGCCGAAATCGATAGGAAAAATTTAGGTTTTGGGTAGGCAACTCGTAGGATTCTAATCATCGAATGTGTAAATATTTGTGTTGAGTGATCTTCTTCATTTTTATTGCATTTGAAAATGTATTCATTTAAACGGGGAATGCCCCGAGACACACTGTGTTTATTCATCGGGGAATGCCCCGACGTACTATGTTGGAGGAAGATGTTCGTGGTGAAGGCCCGAGGAGTCGGGTGAAGCAGTGGAGTGCAGTATAGGATTAGTCTAGGTTAGAATAGGATTTACCTTTTCACATTTTTATTTTGGACTGCATAATTGGACTAAATATTGTTTTGGATTTATTTTGTTTTGTTTTGGATGGTTGTTTATGTGTTTTTGTATTGTTTATATATTTGTAATGTAGAAATTAGTCGATACTCTCCACCAAGCGATCGTGGTTGAACCACGGGATCGAGGGGTGCCTAACACCTTTTCCTTGGTCAACAGAATTCCTTAACTGGAATCTCTGTTTGCAAACCATTTTTTAATAGTCAAAACCGTTTTGAAAAAGGATATCCAAGGGTGACTTGGCACACTCGATTTATGCCAAGTGGTGACTCTGAGTTAATTGTAAATAATCCTTTTCGAAACAATTTTTATTTTGTCACTTTAATAATAAGAATCCTTTCGAAACATAAAATATAATTTTTGGAGTTAAAAAGGGGTGTGACAGCTCTGGCGACTCTGCTGGGGATCTTTTTTAGAATTCGAGCTTATTTTTTGGAGTTGTATTGGCTTAGTTTGACATTATGAGTGTATAAACATTTGATTTGTGTTATTGTTATCATCGTTGAGTGTTTACTTGCTACGTGTTTATAGTTTTTCCTCCTATGTGTTATCGCTTTATATTTGGCATCATTTGCATAGCCTGAGTCAATTCTTTCTGCAACAAGTCCCGGAGTGCATGTCGTACGCACGAACTCTAGTTGAGTCACCCTTATTTTAGGAGGGGAAGCCGTCGGATGTATGGAGTAGGTGGAAAGCAAAGCAGCCACGATCGACCATATGCTCCCCCGAACGGTCTTGTTAGTGAACCCCAATGTAGGTCAGCCTTTAGGTCATGCTTATGTGTATCATATTGAGACCTAGTGGGGCACACTTGGTCCTTTGTAGGAGACTCTCCTCTAAAGCATCCCTACATGCTAATTGTTGCATTTTTTAGGGTAATAGGGTCATTTGATGGACTAATTGGGGAAACCATGTGCTAGAATTAAAGAAAGGTGAGTAGGCATGGAAAAATTAAAAAAAAGGGAAAAAAGAGAAAAGGTGAATTAAAAAAGAGTTTCGTAGTTTTTAGGTTCTTTATGACTTTTGTTTTCCACGATTCAAAAATTAAAGAAAAAAGATTTTTTTTACTTTTTGCACTCATTTTTCAAAAATTAAAAATTAAAAAAAACATCAAAAAGATTTTCCTTTTGTTTCCTTTAGTAAACATTCACAATTCAAAAACTCCAAAAAGATTTTTTTGGGAGCTTTTTATAAAAGAAAAATTCAAAAAAAGTGTGGTAGAAGTTTTGTACATTTCATATAACGAAAATACCAAAAAGATTTTCTTTCATAGCTGTTGGTGTCATTTTTTATGTGATGTGTCGAATTGAAAATTCAAAAAAAGATTTTTGTTATGTTGTTCATCGTGTGTCTTTGGTCGTGTCTCAAGTCAGGGTGCAATCTGTTATTTAATCGTTGATTGTCCAATCTGGACAAACTACGCACCCCTGATTCTCCTCTTTCGGGATGTGAGATACGTGGACAGCCTATTATAGGTTCGGGGATCTTATTTACAAAAATTCAAAAAGATTTTCTTTACTCTTCATTTAGAGTAGGTGTTTCATACATGTCTTGAAAAGAAAAATACAAAAAAAAAAGATTTTTCTCAATAGTCGTAGGTTTCATGTTTGGTTGATCTTATTTCAAAAATCCAAAAATATTTTTTTTCACTCTTCATTTAGAGTAGGTGTCATATGCATCAATTAAAGAAAACTGCAAAAAGATTTTCCTTTAATAGGTTCAGGTTTCATTTTAATATGAAATTTAAAACTGAAAACCCAAAAAAAAATAATTTCTTTGGTAATCATAGATTTCACTTTGTATAGGGATGTTAAAGCTGAAAATTTCAAAAAAATATTTTCATCAATTATTTTGACAAATTGTTATTTTATTTTCTTCTTAAAGTTTCGAGAAAAAGAAAAAAAAGAAAGAAAACAAAGAGTTCAATTGGCCATTTTGGCAAGACTTCATGAACTACGCACACCTGATTCTTCTCTCTTGGGAGTGAGATACGTAGGTTCCCCTCTTGGGTTCGGTGACCTTTTTAAAAAGAAAAAAAGAGTTTTGAAAATAAAGTGTTGAATTCTAACGCATTTGCTATCTCTTGTTCAGTTAGTTTAAGGTGGCTGGTTTGTGGCATTTTGGATGGTCCTCCATATTGCACCAAGTCACAGAGAAAGTTATGGCCAATAAGGATATCCATTTTGTTATCACTGATTAGATAGGGAGTTCGGGCAATGAGAATTTAGGAGCTAATGAAGAGATTCAAAAATTAAGGCAACAAATGATAGAAATGCATCGAGCTTGGGCTAATGAGTTGACACCTCCTCCATTTTCCACTGATAATATGGATATCTTTCTAGCTTGCCTCCAGTGTCACATGCACAGTTTCCTATTTTTCTTAAAGCACCATAAAATGCATCAGAACCTGCTCCGAGGCAACACTATCCAAATACTTCCAATATTCATGTCCTCACTCCTCAATACAAAGCTACCACATGCTCGGCTCCACCCGCTGTTCATCTTTTTGCAGCACCCCCCCACCCGAAGCTCCTACTTTTGAGGTTTATCCACAAGTTGTTCCTCCCCACTCTGTGAGAGAGCCTATATTGAATATTTTTGCTGATCAACATTATGCTATTGAGCCCACATTTAAGTCGACTAATCCTTATGGCTATACTCACCCATCTGAATTTCCTCTTAACACTAAAAAGTCTATTATAATAGAAGAACAAGAGGAAATGACCAGAAAATTGAGAAGTTTGGAACTGGCTATGAAAGACCTCCAGGGACTTGGGGGTACAAAAGTGTCTCATATAAAGATCTGTGCATGTTTCCAGGGGTTTATCTTTATTTTGGTTTTAAAATGCTGAAGTTTGAGAAGTATGATGGACATGGCAATCCTGTAGCACATTTGAGACGTTATTGCAACCAACTAAGGGGTGCTGGGGGGAAGTAAGAATTATTCATGGAATATTTCGGTGAGAGTCTTTCAGGCCTAGCTTCATAATGGTTTGTTGACCAAGACATCGACAAGTGAATTAGTTGGGATGACCTAGCTAATGAATTTGTGCAACAATTCCAATAAAATGTGGAGTTGATTCCTGATGAGAAATCCCTAACTAACATGAAGAAAAAGAGTACTGAGACTTTCAGAGAGTATGCGATTAGATGGCATGAACAAGCTGCTAGGGTGAAACCGTCAATGAAAGAAAGTAAGTTAATGGAGGTATTTATTCAAGCGTAGTATGAAACATATTATCAACACATGTTACCTACATTAGGCAAGCCATTTATTGAGGTCCTCAAAATGGGGGAGATGATAGAAGAGGGAATTAAGACTGGTCGCATTATGAGTTTTGCAACATTGAAAGCGACAGCTCAAGTAATTCAAAAGGGTTTAGGAAGTGTTGGGGAGACAAAGAATGAGAAAGTTGCATCTTCTATTGTAGTTGGACAGCGGGAACGGTCAAGAAGACCCCGTCTTCGTCACTCTCAGGCACAAACCCAAGTTCATGCCCAAGCGCCACATAATCACTCCTAAAAGCCATTATATTCTGCTTCTCCACTTCCATATCCAGTATATAATGCACAGCCTCATATTCAATGCCCATCTTACCCACAGTGGAACACACCAACTCCTCAGAGTCATTCTCTAACTTCACAAACATACGAAAACCCTTCTAAGCCTGATTTTCGATCCAAGTCAAACGATGAAATGAGGCAAAAGTCAAGAGATAGCTTCACACCAATTGGAGAGTCGTATTCCAGTTTATTTCAGAGATTGGTACAATGGGGCATGATCACTCCTCTCCTTGGGTGCACACTTAATCGGCGTTCAAGAAATTTTGATCCTAATATACGATGTGCGTATCATTCTGATGCTCAGGGTCATAGTATTGAAGATTGTTGAGATTTGAAAAGAGAAATTGAAAAGATGATTCAAGATGGATCAATTATGGTGCAGAACGTTGACAGTGAGGGAATTTCTAGTCATGCTAATATACAAACCAGTGGCTAAGTCGTTAGACTGAGCAATTGAGAAGTCACCTCTCTTCTTACTAGGAAGAGGTATGGTAGTTTGTTTTGTCTTGTTTTCTATTTTTTGAATTATTTCAGGGTTGTAGTTCGGGATCTATTTTCTTTTGTCCCTTTGTCATTTATGTTCAAACCTTTCTATTTTTTATTTCAACTGAATGAATTATCCATTTTCCTTTGTGTTTAAATATGTGTCGTTTGTTTGTTTTCTTTATACAATATATTTTATGTTGATTCTAGTGATATGACATACTAGCGGAATTTTCAGCTAGATCTTAAAATCCAACTTAACCATGAAACATTTAATTAGAGGGCTAAAGTTAGGAAAAATATCTGAGGAAATAGGTAGAGTGCTGAGACATTTGGTGATAAGTTGAAGCCTTCTTTGATAATTAAGGCACTTATTTTTATTATCACAAGAATAACTTGGTCATCAATTGAAAGACATGTCTCAATTAGGTCAAATAGTGGCTGCGTGAACAGAACGAAAATCAGCTCCACAAAATCATGAGTCATTCAATGTAAGGAAAATGCAACAAAAGTGGAGTTGTATGCTAGAAAAGCGCAGAAGAAGTAGTGACGTACAGACTCAGTCAAAGTTAATGTTGTAAAATATGTCGCACATGATCTTCATCTTCAACTTTCAAATTGCATGTTATGTACTTGCATTTTCAAAGATTGATATGGCGAAGGCATTTCATTCTGTTATCCAAATATTGTGTCATCCTTTGTTTACCCCATTTGAGCCTTAGTTTTATTTTCTTTCATACACCTCTTTTGGAATCAATATAGAGTCAACAAAGCTAAAAAAAAGGTGTCAAGCAAAACAGTAGAGTCAGAAAAGTTTCAAAAAAGAAGAAGAGAAAAATGTGTCCAAAAAGAGAAAAAGAAGGGCGTCGAGAAAAATAATGTCAGAAAAGTCCCAAAGAGAAAAAGAGTCAACAAAAGAAAAAAAAATATTAGAATCAAGTGAAAGAACAAGCTGCTAGAACTACGCATGACCTGATTCTCCTCTCTCGAGGGTGAGATATGCAGGATTCCTTACTCAGGGCTCGATCCAACCAAATAAAAATTTAGAATTGCCCAGTCAAAAACTGGGGTATGAGTTAATCCTCATTGTTTGAGTCGATCCCAAAGTCAAAAGAAACTGGGGCATGAGTTAATCCTCATTGTTTGAGTCGATTCCAAAAGTTGTAAGTCCTATCCTATTTTAAGTGTCATTTGGGCCCCATGTCATCCTTTCTTTCTAACCCTATCTAAAAGCCAAGTTATAACCAAAGAAAGACCTTCAGATCAATCTTTGAGAATGTTAAGGCTAAGCATGGAATGGATGGGATGATGCATATAGGAACTATTTGTCTTCCTCAGCATAAGAAATCAAAAGAGAAATAAAAAAGAGAGAGTCTTATTAGTGAAAACCCTCACAGGCACCATAAGACGATGGTAAGTTGAGAGAAATAAAAAATAAGAGAGTCTTATCGATGAAAATTCATACGGGCATCGTAAGACGACTGTGAGTTGAGATAGATGAAGATAAGAGAATCTCATTTGTGAAAATTCTCACGAACACCATGAGGTAATGTTGAGCTGAGAGAAAAAAAGATATTATTGGTGAAAATCCTTCAAGGCATCACTAGCCGAATGAGGTGTTTCAAGGTCATTAACTCAACAATAATTGGTAGAAAGTTTGGATGAAAAGATTAAGCTGCTTAATCCAAAATGCATGGCATAATCATTAGAGTTGACTGTCATTTTTAGATGAATTTTTCATTTCTTTGTTTCAAATGGGGACATTCATTGTCTTTTCTTTTTTCTTTTTCTTTTTGTTTTATCTTTCTTGAGTCAGTTATTCGAATAAAAAAATTTTGTCATTCTTTTTTTTCTTCTTTCTTGTCTTTGAGTCAAATCCGTGTCAAAATAAGTGAGAAAAGATTTCAAAACTGACTACCAGCTTCTTTAGTTGCACAAAGCAAGATAAAAGCTAGCACATGAAAGATACATGATTGTGAGCCGAAAAAAGGGGCATGTAGAAAGTTTTATCAATAGACAAGTCGAGAAACTCATGGAAATACCAAGGTTCAAAGGGTCTATCTGAGAAGCATGACAAATTAGAGATACTGTGTTTGTTTCAGCCACTCTTAATAATCTGAGTTCGGGTCAATGATTCAGCAAGTCAATGATATATGTTAATGATTGAAAGCAAGGTTAAATATGACGAGGGCAAGAGCGATCACCGTGAAAGCTAAAGCCACAAACCAGCCACCATGTTTTAAACTCACAAGTTTTCTTTGATGAAACAGGAAACATATTACCTTCAAAGCAGGAACTTTAGAGCATAAACATCAAGGACTGTAATGCCTCACTTTTACAAATGCAGAAAGCAATATTGCTGCATAGGTTTGATAATAAAATCATGGTAAAAATTCATCATCCTATGTCCTTCGGAGACATACTTGTCCAGGGATTTCATTTTTTATTTGCTAGGTGATACACTTCTTAAATTGAACCTTCACTCCTAGGAGATGTACCTTCTAGTCGAGTCATTCCCCCTGACTCTTAGAAGATGTACCTTTTAGTCGAGTCATTTCCCTTTATTCCTATAAGACATACCTTTTAGTCGAGTCATCCCCCTTTGATTCCTATAAAACATACCTTCTAGTCGAGTCACTTTCCCTAATTCCTATAAGATGTACCTTTTAGTCGAGTCATCACCCTTTGATTCCTATAAGACGTACCTTTTAGTGAGTCATCCCCCTTGGTTTCTATAAGACGTACCTTTTAGTCGAGTTATTTTCTTTGATTCCTATAAGACATACCTTTTAGTCGAGTAATCCTTCTTGATTCCTATAAGACGTACCTTTTAGTCAAGTTATTTTCTATGATTCCTATTAGACGTATCTTTTAGTCGATTCATCCACCTTGATTCCTATAAGATGTGCCTTTTTAGTCGAGTCATTTCCTTGATTCCTATAAGACGTACCTGAAAGTCAAGTCATTCCCTTGATTCCTATTAGACGTATCTTTTAGTCGAGTTATTCCCCTTGACCCCTAGAAGACATACCTTTTAGTCGAGTCATTCCCCTTGACCCCTAGAAGACGTACCTTTTAGTCGCGTCATTCCCTTGATTCCTATAAGACGTACCTTTTATTCGAGTCATTCCCTTTGATTCCTATAATGATATGACTTTCACAAAAGTTCTTTAATGATAAATTGGGGCAAAATTTAATTCTTGCATTTGGAACTTCATTTTCCTGGCATATGAATTCTCTTTATAATAATATTGGTCTAGGATAATTTTCTTTTAGTTTTGATGTGATTTCAGGAGCCCGCCTGAAGAACAGAGTGAATAAAATAAAAGTCAAGAAACAAAGTGAAGAAATTAAAAGACAACATATGGAAATAGTAAGTCAGGAGCCCGCCTGAAGAACAGGGTGATGAAATTGAAAATTAGGAGCCCGCCTGAAGAATAAAGTAATGAAATGGCAAGTCAGGAGTCCGCCTGAAGAATAGGGTGATGAAATTTAAAGTCAAGTAACAAGGTTAAGAGATTGAAAGTCAAGCAATAAGGTGAAGAAGTTGAAAGCCAAGAAACATAGGGTGATGAAATTTAAAGTCAAGTAACAAGGTTAAGAGATTGAAAGTCAAGCAATAAGGTGAAGAAGTTGAAAGCCAAGAAACAAGGTGAAGAAATTGAAAGTTAACAAATTGAAAAATAGCAAGTCAGGAGCCCAACTGGAGAATAGGGTGAAAAAAATTTAAAGTCATGCAACAAGTTGAAGAAATTGCAAGTCAGGAGCCCGCCTGAAGAATAGGGTGATGAAACTCAAGTCAAGAGTCCAAAAGAAGCTGCATAGATAGGATTTTTGTAGTTTCATTTATTTTTTAACTTGTAATTTTTATTTTTGATATAATAACAGAGCTGCAGACCGGAACCTCGACAGAACCTCGCTCGACTCTTCAACTCAGTATAGTCCTTCTCTTTCCAATCCTTTAAAATACCCATAACTTGATTCGCTCATAACTTGGGTAGGTAGGATGTCCTAAATCAAGACTTGGTCTCCCTCCTTCCTTCTGTTTTATTTTTGAATAATGCTCGGGACAAAATTCTGTTTCGTTGTCTACTTCTTTGTCTAAAAAACTTCGTGTTTACATTAAAAGGGGGCATGATGTAGACACCTAATTTTGTTCCTCCCCGATAGCATTTTTACCATTTTTACCTCCGTATTACTACGTGTCCTCATCCGTATAATTATATCCCACAAAAATATAAAAATAACAACCCTTAACAAAATCTCTAACAAATTAAATCTTCTTCCCACCTAGCCTAACTCTCACCCCTCTCCTACCACTAGTCCCACCATTTACACGTTTTTGGAGACCATAACAGAATTGGGAAGGGGAATTTTCATTTTGGATACACACAATGCAAAAAGAAGGGGACCACAGGGAACAATAGACGATATTTTTCTTTTTTTTCCCCTTGGAAGAAAACAAAAAGAAAGGGGGGGGGCACACTTATATATAGAGAACACCCACAGAATACACGGGAGAGGGAATAATTATCATCTTCTTCGGGGGAAACCTCACCATATATACTCGAGTTCATCTTCCATTAACGAGCACCATCCCACTTACGAGAACCACCATATATGCACAACCTTTCTGAAAACACATTTCCATTCATCACCTACGCATACCACTCCACATTGTTGAAGAAACAGAGCACGCACAGTACATGCATAGGCAGTAGGGTCATACTCTATTTTTGGGTCGATCAACAACAACACAGGAAACCACCTCCATTGAAATTCATACACCAAACACACCATCAAAATATATACCAACATGGGAAAGGGGAAACGATGAAGAAACAAGGATAAAATCAGTAGAAAACACATAGAAAAAATAAGAGGAAAAAAATAAGGAAATCGAGAAAAAAGAGTCATCCAACTCAATATTCCGTTGGTAAACCAACCCTAGTGCCGACCAAGATGTGATTCCACTGAAAAATCATCATGTCGACCAATCGGCGACCAAAATCCATCGCGGCAATACACGTACCTCTTGACGGTGCTCCGAGTTCGGTTCGATTTAACGTCGATTATTAGTTCTAGTTGATAATTCGAGTTGGGCTCGGGTTGGTCATTGCTACTTTATTTGGGTCGAAAAAAATGGAATAAAAGGACACATTGAGTTGGTGGTTTGAGGCTCGAATCGAAGCTCCTCCGTTTGATTGAATAAAAGCAACATTAAGGTCCATTCTTCATCCTTTTCTCAATTAATTTTTAGTTGTGTGATATTTAGTGATGAATAATTGCTTGATTGGTAATTGAATTAATTTGATCATGTTGATAATGGATTTGGAGGTTGGGAATTGAAAACGGATAAAAAAAAAGGAACTTGGAATTGGTTTCGTATTTTTGTTAGTGGCTTAGTTTGAAATAAATGTCAACATCGCTCTTATTTGTTAGTATCATGTTTAGGCCGAAATCGATAGGCAAAATTTAGGTTTTGGGTAGGCAACTCGTAGGATTCTAATCATCGAATGTGTAAATATTTGTGTTGAGTGATCTTCTTCATTTTTATTGCATTTGAAAATGTATTCATTAAATGGGGAATGCCCCGAGACACACTGTGTTTATTCATCGGGGAATGCCCCAACGTACTATGTTGGCGGAAGATGTTCGTGGTGAAGGCCCGAGGAGTCGGGTGAAGCAGTAGAGTGCAGTATAGGATTAGTCTAGGTTAGAATAGGATTTATGTTTTCGCATTTTTATTTTGGACTGCATAATTGTACTGGACATTGTTTTGGATTTATTTTGTTTTATTTTGGATGGTTGTTTATGTGTTTTTGTATGATTTATATATTTGTAATGTCAAAATTAGCGAATACTCTCCACCAAGCGACCGTGGTTGAACCACAGGATCGAGGGGCGCTTAACACCTTCTCCTCGGTCAACAAAATTCCTTAGCTAGAATCTCTGTTCGCAAATCAGTTTTAAAGAGTCAAAACCATTTTGAAAAAGGATATCCAAGGGTGACTTGGCACACCCGATTTATGCCAAGTGGCAACTCTGAGTTAATTGTAAATAATCCTTTTCTAAACAAATTGTTATTTTATCATTTTAATAATAAAAACCCTTTTGAAACATAAAATATAATCTTTTGGAGTTAAAAAGGGGGTGACACATATACATAATAATGTTATGTATATGGGATGAAGTAACAACAAATTCCATGCATATGTACATGATGTGATAAAAAACTCTCGACAATGTCAAATTCATACATATACATATCTTTCAAGAGTGAGAAAAAGGTACTGAGTGAGACCGAAGAAGGAAATTGCCACGAGAAATAATAGCAATATGAATCAGGTTCTTTGTCAAAATGGAAGATCAAGTTCCGATTCCATCCCGATACGACAGCATGATTCAATGTCAACGACGGTGCTGATTTCCTTCTAGTAAGTGTATTATGTTGTTGATTTTGCCCGGAAGGATCCACGATTAAGCTCTTTACGGATGCCCAGTGGAGCTCCGACGATTGGTTGGGAGACGGGGGGAGGGGAGGGGGAGGTTCAAGTAGGGTTTAAGGTTATTTTTTATAGGATTTTTATGAATTAGAAATAGGAATTAATTAGAACAGAAAATTCAAAATTTAAAAATTTGAGGTTCCTTGATTGTAGGCACCCTCTAAGAAAATAAAAAGGGGAAGGTAAAGTTATTTATATGGATTATAGAGAGAGAGAGATTGTAAATATGAGATATTTATAATTAGTTTGGAGATTTGGGATATTGTGTCGTAAAAGAAAGTGAAGTTGTAATTTTTTGTAATTTTTTCTTTTGCTTTGTTTTGGGGGTGGGGTGGGGTAGGGGGAGGTTAAATGAGGTATTACATGAAAACAATAGTAGATAATTTATGCATACTTGTTTAGGATACATGCGTTGCGCATGTATATATCATTAATATTATTAATTTGAATACTATAATAAATATTTAAAAATCCTAAATATTGTTGTATGCCGTTTGTAATATTTTATGAAAATTATTATAGTTTCGTTGATTTCATTCTGAAGCAAAATGATTATATTTTGTTTAAATACGTAAATACAGAAAACTATATTTCATTAAATATTTTTTGAAATATACTACCACAATTCTTTAAATAAATTATAAAATAATATGAATTAAAAAAATTGGCACTTAGATTTTTTTAATATAAGAATTAAAAGGTTCGTCTTTCAATTTCTTCTTCTTAATCTTCTCCCAAACCTCACAAATAGTAGTTGGAAGAAACACTAACATAGTATTTGGTCAGGACAGAAAAAAGTAAAAAGACAATTTTATTAGAACACTTGACTAGTATAGTAAATTATACCATACAGCTAACACAACACTATATTACCAACACAATTGTTCATCAAACAAAGCTTGGCCGAAATGGTTACACACGTAAATCAGCGTTATTACATTGTTACACACAAAATCGATAGCTTCTTATTAGTTTATTAGTAGTGGCAAGGTGAGTAGCAGTAGCAAGCATATTTTGCCCAGTAATATTTGTGGCCCCATGGTTTGTACTTCTTACAAATACCATATTTAGCTCCATAAAAGTGCTTGCAATGGTGACTACATTTGTAAGAGTATTGACAAGGTCCATTCCACTTGTCACTTTTTTTCCAGCAGTATGTGCCTTCTGCCATTTGTATTTCTGCAAGAATATGAAAATTGGAAAGTCATGATATACATATATATATATATATGTACTTGAGATAGCATATTTCTCATAATTTCCTTATAACGCTACCTTCGTTTTCATTTAGTTGGACATGTTTCACTTGACACAAAGTTAATAATAAATAAATATTTTTTTAAGAAAATTGTGATCTTAAGCAAGTCAGTATAAAATCATGTGATTAATTCGTGACTGACCAGTTGCAGCAACGAGGAAGATGCAAAAGAGGAGGGCGAGAACAGTTGTGTACTTTGCCATAGCTGTTATTTTTTTGGTGAGGAAACAAGCATTTGAAATGATTGTATTTATAGTGTTGGAAACTCATATTGTCAACTTAATTCCATTTGATTTGTTCAAGGATTACGTTGGTTGTTTGCTTAATTAATTATAAGATGGATAATTAAAATAACGAGATAATGTTCTATTACGAACTATAGTCAAAGTTGCTACGGCACACCTTAACTTCACGAGGATTCTATTACCCCTCCCCCCAAACCCAAACTCAATTTTACTGTATTATTGTCTACCTTTTATAGTTACTTGGTAAAAAAAAACTTGCAATAAAGGCGTGTTGTAATAGGTGCCACGTAAGCACAAAAGGTGGATAGTAATATACAATAAAATTAAGTTTAGGGGGTGGGGGTGATAGAACCCCAATAACATTAAGGTGTATCGTAACAACTTTGGCTATAGTTCGAAGATAATAGTTTTTTTATCTCTAGAATTTTTTTATCTCTAGAATAACACATCAAGTGCAAAGAATTTGTCCAACACAACTAATTTTTGTTTAATTTAAATGAATTTGAATTGATCAAAGAGATATTTGAGTGATAATTAAGTCTTCTACCAGTTGATCAATTCCATGTCTCGACTTGTTGCTTTTATAAGGTCGTCAACCCTTTGTGTTAGTACATATTTAGCTATAACCTAATGTATTGAAAAATCTAGTTTTTCAAATATAAAATAAAAAGTAAATAGCAAAATATGAGAACACAAGAAATTTTATCATGAAAAATTTCAAGAGAGTAAGAAAACCACAACATATCGTTGAAGGATATACCTAAAACATCACCAAGTCAAGCAGCAGATATAATTCATTAAGTATATTATGTATGAAAGTACGAAAGAATGCTACACGTATGGAAAACATGAACAATACATGTTAAATGCCTTTCAACTGGTTCATTACTTCCAATGTATGAATAACAAGGAGAGATGAGAGTCATATAATCAAACTAGAGGGAAATGACCCAATATCGTAAAAACTGAAATTAATAATATATTTTTATCCAAATTCTAAAACGTAAAAAAAAAATTAATCACAAAAAATCATGGGTGGTGGATGAAAGCAGCGGAGTCACCGTCGCAAACAGCGGATTCCGTTCCGTTATAGCGGAGCATCCAATTTACACCGCCGCATGTAACATCATCCGTCCGGTGTCCGTTTCCACTATATCGTTGTCATCGGAAGATGTGAAGTCCGGCATTGTCACAGCGGTTAACGGCGGAGGCAGGAGCGGATTATCCGATGTATCGCCGATGCAAAAAGTGGTGGCGGAGTTTGATGACTGGGAGATGGCTGGTGGAGAGGAGGAAATGATGGTTAGTGTTGGTGAAACGTTATCGAGATTTGTGTTTGGTGGTGCTCCGTCTCTTCAGGAAGCTACTGAAGCTACCTCTGATCTCAAACACGCTCTCGAAAAATACGTGATTTACTGTGCGATTGCAATTTACAGTACTTTATGTATCTTTTTTGTAGATAATATCTACATTTTATGTATACAATAGTGAATTAATTAAATTCAATTTAGGTTAGAAGACTAGTCAGATTGTTTCTCGTTAAACAAAATGTGATAAATGAACGGATGAAGTAGCATTATATCTAACTTTTGCAATTTAGTTTGTTAGTGCAACTTATACATTAAATATGATAATTTTATATTTGAAATAGTGAATTAATTTAATTCAGTTTAGTTTTGAAGATTGGTTAAATTGATTCTCGTGAAATAAAACGTGACAAGTAAAATAGAGTGGAGGGAGTAGTATCTGTTGTTATTGTTGATTTTGAAGTATTGCTTTTGGTGTGTCTATGTTTTATAATCATAGAAATTAAAGTCTTTTGTAAAACGTAATGGTGTTTGAGTGATTACTTAGTTGATTGATTCGATCGACTAATAAAGTTACAATTTTTAATGAACACGCCTCTCAATTGTTTGCTCAATCAATTTTTGTTCAGTAGAGTTAAATGGGACATGTTGCAACAAACTTTATAATGTTCAATTTAGTTTCAAAGATCAGTTAAATTTACTCTAGTGAAATGGAACTTACTAAGTAAATGTGAAGAGTGAACACTTAGTTGATTGATTTGATTGATGAATAAAGTTACAATTTTAATGAACATGCTTTCTCAATTATCTTTCCAAGAAAATTTTTGCTAATTAGGATAATAAGGGATGTGTTGTACTTGCAAACTTACAATGTTTGATTTGATGTTGCCCCAGTTTAATGTAACTTGAATTAGCCCAATATGAACTGAACTTTTAAAAAGGAGCTACCTCTTAAAACTCACAGCAAATAAGCATCGTGGGAGTTCATATATATTAATCACAAGGAGTTGAGGTGTTTTTGTTGTTAAGGGCTATTGGATTAATTCAAAAAATGGGTATTTTTAACTTATTGTGTCATAAAATATCATTCTAATTATTATTATAGTTGGGAGACATTGTCAGAGTCCAAATGCATTTTTTATGTGATAGTGTTAGTGAAGATAGAAACTTAAGTTTTGAACTTGCAATAGATGACGGAGATAATGAAAATGTTCTTGTCTATTTGGTTGTTGTTCTGTTCTTAATATTGGAATGTTTAGTCTTTTCGTAATAATTTCATCAACATTTAACCTTTACCCCCAGTAGGCTTACATCTGGGATTCAAAAGGCTATTGGACGTTGGTTGAGGTATATACTTCTCAATGTTACTCTGCGTACAGATGTTTATCTGTTCTAATAGATGATGTGACTACTCATATAGTGTCAATTCTAAACTCTTCTTAAATTTACAGGGTATATTTGTCTGGATCTGCTAATGAAGATGGTGGATTTTGTGTATCCGGCTCGAGCTCATCACCCTACTCCAAAGCTTGTGTTGTCAACGAGACTGTAGTCACAAAGTCTGTGCCAAAACATGCTATGCAGGCATTAGGTTTCTAAATGAAACTCGTGCCGTTCAGGTTTTCTCCTTTGTCATTTATGTTTACATGTTCTCTTAGTTTTCATATTCTATCTAGTGTTGTATGTTTATGTATTTGAAACTGGATATAACAATTTTTTCTTTTAATCCTTTAGTATAAACCCTTACAGGGGTGAGGAATGGATATGAATATGTTCAATTTGAACAAGTGAGAAGATACAGTTAACAAAAACTGAACTAAATATTACAGTTGCAACATAAAAACTAGAATTACTCTATAATAAGTTGTCCTCTAATCCACTTGTGGCATCTCCTCAAACAAAGACTATTTTTTTGAAATTGTGAGTGATTGTGAAAATTTAGAACTCTTCTTCCTTGTGAGTTTGCAGAGTGGTTTGTCTCATTTGATTTTTCTTTAGGTACCGCTTTCTAGATGTTGACATCTGTAGAGGAGGTATATCTGAGTTGAGTCCAATACTGATCTAGCTACGAGCAATTTCATCATCGTTAGAGACAAGGCCATCACATCCTACATATTTGTTTATGGAGTATAATCAAGACCATCACGTAACCGCAATATATAAAGGTGTTACCGGTATCTATAATAAAGTTATAAGGGATCACAATCTCATAGGTTACATGAAAACCATCAGCTAGCCTACATCATACAAGATTGCATCCAAAGCTGGAAATAAACTTCAAGTGATTCTGTAACCACATGATAACTCTCAATAGTCTAAAATCTTGAGAAAAAAACAATGTAAACAACCACGACGAGCCATGATGTTCGGTAACCTGAAGGTCATGGGTTTAAGACATGAAAACGTACTCTTGTTCGGAACTCTGCACTTTGAGTGCTTTGTCATGGGGCAAGCGCTTAAGTAATAAAACAAGAGTTTAAGTTCTACATACGGCACGATGCAAAAAATGTTTACACAATGGCGTGGGGCTCGATTTACTTCGCCTTACGATCTTAGAGACACACACATACAAAAAGAACGGTAACTGGGGGCTTTGTGGGTGGCACACAGTGAATTTCGGAAATTGACCGTGGATCATGGTGACGAGCTACATGGAACTAGTTCATGGGGAAGATGTTGGGTGTGTGAACAAATTCCCGTGTTGGTAGTTGAAAAAACTAGAAAGCTACGTATAAAGTGTAGGATCTCTTAATGATGTGAGTCATTTTGAGGAAGAACGTGCAGATTTTGCCCGAAACGGACTATATCACACCATGTTAAGAGTATCTTTGGGCTAATGGTGAAATATTTATGTTAAAACATGGCTAATAGCCTACTATCACATGTTTAACTTAACTCTACTGATAAACACAAAAATCAGCAGTTTTCCTATTTAAGTTTTGACAAGGAAAGCAGATTACCTTGAATCTCATAAAGCTCCTCTTCAGACCTGCACTGGAAATACATACCAAGAATCCTCATCAAACAACACAACTTCCAAAAAATAAAATTATTCATAACAACAACAATAACATCCCTAGCGTAATCCCACAAATGGAGTCTAGGAAGAATAGTGTGTACACAGACCTTAGGTAGAGAAACTCTTTCCATTTCCGATATACTCTCAGCTCAAGAAAAAGATTATTCATAACAACAACATATCATAAAAATATTTATGCAGACATTACATCTGCCTTGGAAGGTATATCCGATATTCAGTCAGCTCAAGGAAAAAAATATTCATAGAAAGCAAACAAATTAAAGGCAGACCCACCAATATATAGTGGAATCAGTAGACTCAGGAAGAACATCCATGTAATACTTCCACTTAGAATCATCTCTCCATCTCTCTCTCAACAAAAAAAGATCAAAAGAAATCCAAGGCTACAATCCACTACACACATTCCCAATATCGCTTTCTGCAACTGCATCTGGATTAATCCAGAACCTTCTAGACACTTCAAGAACTGTCTCACCTTTAGCTATATCTCTCTTAGCAACTAATCCTAAACCTTCTGCTACTATTCCTGTCTTTACAGGTGTCTTTGCTGATACAACCCCTTCATCACATAGCCAGTTCCAGAATGTTTGAACTTGTTGTGGGATTTTTGGGTCAAGTTGTTTGAACTCAAGTGAATTTATCAAGAATGGTTTTTGGGAAGTGTGTAAAGATTGAAAGTTTGGTCTGAACTTTGTTGTTTTGAGTGGAGATAGGAAAGTTGAAGTGTGTATAGAGAAAACAGAAGCCATTTTTCTAGCTTTTGTGTCTCTTGGCTAGTTTGAGTTAACTAGATTTTCAGATGAGGTTGTTATACAGTTAAGAAGGGACCTTTTCTTTCTTTTTTTATTTCTTTTGGGAATATTTTGTCATCGAAGGGGAGTATTGGAGTAACTGATAAAGTTGTTGTCATGTGACTAGGAGGTAACATGTTCAAGACTTGAAAACGGTCTCCGACAAAAATGCAAGGTAAGGCTACATCCTTGTGCTGGGGCCCTTCTCCAGACCCTGCACATAGCAAGAACTTTAGTGCACCGGACCGCCCTTTATATTTTGCATTAGAAAATAAGGTGGAATTTGATGTGTAGTCGTTTGTATTACATTCACACTATCATTAGAAAATAAGGTGGAATTTGATGTGTGGTCGTTTGTATTACATTCACACTTATCGGATCAAAAAAGGGTTTAAATAGTTGAGGTGCATTTGATTGGAATTTTTCTGTTAACTGAACGATATGAATGAAAACTTTCTTATCAACCGGGACAAATTTAGCCCGAGAGTATGACGAAAGGTAAATCTAGCCAACTTTTTAAAATAAAGGGGTAAATTTTACCCTTTTTCTTTTATAATACTAATGGCATATATGAACCCCTAGTATAACATTAATTGCATATATGGACTGATAATATAGTGAAGGAGAATATTGAACTTTTTCAATAGCAAAAGGGCAAATATGACCCTTTTGCTTTTAAGAAAAAGAGACAAATATTCCATTTTAACAACAACCCTCTTTTTTCCTATTAGTTTAACCAATCTTTTTGAATTTTCAACTGATGTCTTTTGGATCCAAATGACCTTCAGTGGTTAAAACAATACAGAAGCTAAGAATATCGGAAGGCCGCTTACAAGATCCTTGTGGTTCGGTTCTTCCTTCGATCACACAGAGTAAGCGTTAGCACTCGGATGACCTTTTTTTACAAGCTTAGAATATCACAGCACAATGTTTATGAAGTCAGATCTTTACATTTGTTACAAACATAATAAAAACTTTATCATAAATCCAATGGCAGACTGTGAAGCAACAAAGTTTTATAAAAAGAAAAGGAAAAGATGACAATTCATCGTTTCCTAGACATAATTTATCCTTTTTTTCCCCAAGTGTTCTCCCACATTGCTGATACACATAGTTATTTGCCTCTTTATTAGCACTAGAGAACACACCTCATATTGCTGAGCTTAGTAACATGGGCTTGTAACCCAAGTGGGGGCATTAATGTGGTGGAATGCGTAGGCCTGTCCAAAGGGTAGGGCTTGTGTTGCAATTCTCTGGCCTGCCCTCTCCAAGCCCAGAGTTGGGTCACGTGGTCCAGGCGAAGGCTTGGGCTACTTGGCTCCTAAAGGTGGGTGGATTGCGTGAGGCTGGTTGCACAGAGCAGCGAACAGCTTCCGCTTTGGGCAGTGGAAGGATTACAAGGAAGGAATGCCTGATGGGCTGCCTAACTAGACCACCACCATTTTTGCTTGGTCCACTAAGATGACGGGCCAGTGTCATTCAACTGATGGGCTGCCTAACTAGACCACCACCTTTTTTGCTTGGTCCACTAAGATGACGGGCCAGTGTCATTCAAATCCAATGAATACAAGGTTCACTCTACTTTTGTAAGTTTGAACTTTTTTCGAAAGAGAGCTTTGAAATAACATGTAAAGTTACTGTTATTTAATTGGAGGTCATCACATGTTCCTGTGGACATAGCCTCTTGCAAAAATGGTGCAACAGACTTTTGTGGTCCTGTCTCCAAATCCTGAAATATGTCATCCTTTGATTATGTTGTCGAAATCCTAAGGAGGCCTGTTGGAATGTACAGACCTAGGTTAGCGTCTCGTCATACAAATGATAGCCTTTTAAAAGCCGCCCACAGATGAGATCCCGATAGATAATTGAATAGATAATATATCAGAATAATTCTTTGCAATTTCGTTCTATAGTCTCTAACTTTCTCCGAATTATTTCATAACATTATAGTCCAACAACAACCTATGTTGTAAAAACTGAAATTAATAATGTATTTTTATCAAAATAATATTTTGAATAAATATAAATAAAATATACATCATTTATTTTGGTATAAATATATATACAGTTTATTGATGTTCTAAAGAAAATTTTAAATTCTCAATTATCTAGAGATATAATAAGCATCGAGGAAAGGTGCTTTTCAGTTTTATATTTCTAGAAATGTTACGAACCGAATTAACTGTACCGAATTAGTTATTAAGTTTCTTTAACTAGAATCATAAGTTCGGTAAATTTTTAGTTTTAAAAAAATAAATTCAAAAAATAACGTATTGATCGAATAAAATTATATGAGTACAATGTGTTTAATATATTAAATTTAACGTAACAAAACATTCAAATTTTAGTTTTGGGTTTGAGGTGATGAAAATGAATACAAGCCAACGGATAATTAACACTCAATATTTTGTATTTATTTTTTCTATTTTTATCAAGTATATTCAATAACTATAAAATAACATTATCATTATACAATTGCAACTCAATTCAGCAATTGAAATTTCAACATTTGTATAAGATGATATTAATTTGAAATATCATAATAAATATTTAATTGTAGGCTTATACAAATTATATGTATCGCGAGTTCTTCTTTTAAGAAAAAAAAATTATGTGCTTTTCCTAATATAGGAATTAAACAATATAAACGTGATAATATCTATTAAGGAAATGATAGAACTGTAATATATTTAAATATCATATTTTTTTTTCTAAATGATAATGAATATCTAGAGTTAAAAAATTACCAAAAGATTATTTACAGTTAAATACAAACGAATTCTTTTAAAGGAATAATAAAATTGCTATGTATAAATATCATATTTTTCTGTAAGATTAAAAAAAAATTATATTCATAAACACTACATCTATTAAAAAATAAATTGATTGGGTAAAGTGTGTGAAAATACTGCATTTAAAGAACCAGGAAGATTGAATACAAAATGGGTCCACAGTAAGAGATTCAATGGAAGTAATTATTCCATAACTTTGAAATTACTATTATACCATTAGTTGTCCTCCAACTAACTCTTTTATATATAATAATAATAAATATAAATATAAAATAATAAAATAAAATATCAAATTATCAGATGCAGTGCAACACTATTTCTATGTGGAAAAAAATTCACTTCCCTAATGTTGAAGCATCATCACAACGTATGCCTCTACTACGATGATAAAAAGAAGAGGCAATCCCACTATATAAACTTTAACATTTAAAGTTTGAGAAACGATATTCCCTCCACATATTGAAAGGGAATGATAACTCCCTTATGTAATATGTGCTCATGTTTTCAGTTATCATTTTTAAACAAGCAAGATAAATGTCCAAGATTATTTTCAAGCTTATTATTGAAACATATTCTTGGTGAATTTGGATTAGGAATGTCATCTCCACCTACCCATATGACGTATATGGAGCATGTTAGGCTGTCTATGTAGCCCCTGAAGGGTGCAACCATTATCTAGACCTTGCGTAAATGCGGAATGATTAGTACATATATTGGAGTTGCCCTTGCTTGGAATATATCTATTATTACTCACCTTCAAAAATATATTTTGATAGATTATATAGATTTCCTAAACATCAAAGTCAAATACATACCAAGAACATATACAGCTAACTTCAAAAAATTTCCTCCAAATTAAATGCTTTATCGCCAAAAATATTCCTCGAAATTCAGTGTTTTAGCTCCAAAAAATTCCCTCGCTTTAGTATTTTTTAGCAATTGAGGTGATAAAAAAGAAAAATCTCACTCCATGTCGCTTTAATGTTTTAAGTATTTTTTTTAATATAAATAACATAAATCCCATCATTTTAAAACATAATTACCTCCTATCCTTTTTTTTCAAATAAAATTTCACCCTCCCAATTTTTATACATAGGTTGCGGACTATATACATTATTACTTACGTATTTGAATTAGTTAATTTAACTATTATTAAGGAAATAAATATCTGCTTTAAATACATAACGCAATAACGTTATATTTATGAAATTGTGATTAATAGATCTCTTAAATTTAGTAACAACTTTTCAATTTCAAAATTTTGAAACACCAAATCAATTCCAACGATCAGGGTTAGAGATTGAGGAATCTCGGGTTGATTTCGACAATTGCATCCATCCCCTGTAATAATATACATTGCAAATCAATATTAGTTTAATATGCAACAAAACTTAAACTAAACTCTTTACAACTTGAAACATAAAACAGTGCTTGATATTCATGCCTAATATTTTTTCATATACATAACAACGATATGTATATAGGCTGAAATAAACACACCTCACCTTGTCTAACAGAGCCATATACGTAACTGTGTATCGTATAATACTGTTAGAGAATAACATATACATAACTCTGTAATGTATATGTTCTGAAAATATAGTAGTCCAACAGTGTGTTTTTCAACACATATACATAAAAGAATTATGCATATAGGGTGATATACATAACTATGCTATGTATAACACTGTTAATGCATAACATATACATAACTCTGTAAAATATATATATATATATATTCAGAAATAAATAGTCATCAATGTTTGTTCACCACATATACATAACAAATTTAAAGTATATGGGTTCATATTGTAGACACCTAATTTTGTTCCTCCCAGATAACATTTTTACCATTTTACCTCCGTATTACTACGTGCCGTTATCCGTATAATTATATCCCATAAAAATACAAAAATAACAACCTTTATCAAAATCTTTAACAAATTAAATCTCCTACCCACCTAACTTAACCCTCACCCCTATCCTATCACTAGTCCTACCATTTACACGCTTTTGGAGACCATAACAGAATTAGGGAGGGGAATTTCCATTTTGGATACACACAATGCAAAAAGGAGGGTACCATAGGGAACAATAGATGATATTTTTTCCCTTGGAAGAAAACAAAAGAAGGGGAGGGGGGCACACTTACATATAGAGAACACCCACAGAATACACGGGAGAGGGAATAATTATCATCTTCTTCTGGGGAAACCTCACCCTATATACATTAACGAGCACTATCCCACTCACGAGAACCACCATATACGCAAACCCTTTCTGAATACACATTTCCATTCATCACCTACGCATACCACTCCACATTGAAGAGGAAACAGAGTACATATACTGCACGCATAGGCAGTAGGGATATACTCTATTTTTGGGTCGATCAACAACAACACAGGCAACCACCTCCATTGAAATTCATACACTAAACACACCATCGAAATATATACCCACATGGGAAAGGGGAAATGATGAAGAAACAAGGATAAAATCAGTAAAAAATACATTGAAAAAATAAGAGGAAAAAGCAAGGAAACAGAGAAAAAAGAGTCATCCAGCTCAATATTCCGTTGGTAAACCACCCCCTGTGCCGACCAAGATATGGTTCCACCCGAAACTCATCGTGTCGTCCGTCATCTGAAACTAGTTAAGGCAATCCCATCGGATAAAATCAAATCGGCAAACAAAATTCATCGCGTCAGTACACGTACCTCTTGACGGTGCTCTGAGTTTGGTTCGGTTTAACGTCGATTATTAGTTCTAGTTGATAATTCGAGTTGGGCTCGGGTTGGTCATTGCTACTTTATTTGGGTCGAAAAAAATGGAATAAAAGGACACATTAGGTTGGTGGTTTGAGGCTCGAATCGAAGCTCCTCCATTTGATTAATTAAAGCGACATTAAGGTCCATTCTTCATCCTTTTCTTACTTAATTTTTAGTTGTGTGATATTTGGTGATGAATAATTGCTTGATTGGTAATTGAATTAATTTGATCATGTTGATAATGGATTTGGAGGTTGGGAATTGAAAACGGATAAGAAAAAGGAACTTGGAATTGGTTTTGTATTTTTGTTAGTGTCTTAGTTTGAAATAAATATCAACATCGCTCTTATTTGTTAGTATCATGTTTAGGCCGAAATCGATAGGAAAAATTTAGGTTTTGGGTAGGCAACTCGTAGGATTCTAATCATCGAATGTGTAAATATTTGTGTTGAGTGATCTTCTTCATTTTTATTGCATTTGAAAATGTATTCATTTAAACGGGGAATGCCCCGAGACACACTGTGTTTATTCATCGGGGAATGCCCCAATGTACTATGTTGGAGGAAGATGTTCGTGGTGAAGGCCCGAGGAGTCGTGTGAAGCAGTGGAGTGCAGTATAGGATTAGTCTAGGTTAGAATAGGATTTACGGTTTCGCATTTTTATTTTGGATTGCATAATTGGACTGAACATTGTTTTGGATTTATTTTGTTTTGTTTTGGATGGTTGTTTATGTGTTTTTGTATTGTTTATATATTTGTAATGTCAAAATTAGCCGATACTCTCCACCAAGCGATCGTGGTTGAACCACGGAATCGAGGGGTGCCTAACACCTTTCCCTTGGTCAACAGAATTTCTTAGCTGGAATCTCTGTTTGCAAACCATTTTTAAATAGTCAAAACCGTTTTGAAAAAGGATATCCAAGGGTGACTTGGCACACTCGATTTATGCCAAGTGGTGACTCTGAGTTAATTGTAAATAATCCTTTTCGAAACAAATTTTTATTTTGTCACTTTAATAATAAAAACCCTTTCGAAACATAAAATATAATCTTTTCGAGTTAAAAAGGGGTGTGACAGCTCTTGCGACTCTGCTGGGGATCTTTTTTAGAATTCGAGCTTATTTTTTGGAGTTGTATTGGCTTAGTTTGACATTATGGGTGTATAAACATTTGATTTGTGTTATTGTTATCATCGTTGAGTGTTTACTTGCTACGTGTTTATAGTTTTTCCTCCTATGTGTTATCGCTTTATATCTGACATCATTTGCATAGCCCGAGTCAATTCTTTCTGCAACAAGTCCCGGAGTGCATGTCGTACACACGAACTCTAGTTGAGTCACCCTTATTTTAGTAGGGGGAGCCGTCGGATGTATGGAGTAGGTGGAAAGCAAAGCAGCCACTATCAACCATGTGTTCCCCCGAATGGTCTTGTTAGTGAACCCTAATGTAGGTCAGCCTTTAGGTCATGCTTATGTGTATCATATTGAGACCTAGTGGGGCACACTTGGTCCTTTGTAGGAGACTCTCCTCTAAAGCATCCCTACATGCTAATTGTTGTATTTTTTAGGGTAATAGGGTCATTTGATGGACTAATTTGGGGAAAGCATGTGCTAGAATTAAAGAAAGGTGAGTAGGCATGGAAAAATAAAAAAAAAGGGAAAAAAGAGAAAAGGTGAATCAAAAAAGAGTTTCGTAGTTTTTAGGTTCTTTATGACTTTTGTTTTCCACGATTCAAAAATTTAAAAAAAAAGATTTTTTTTACTTTTTGCACTCATTTTTCAAAAATAAAAAATTAAAAAAAACATCAAAAAGATTTTCCTTTTGTTTCCTTTAGTAAACATTCACAATTCAAAAACTCCAAAAAGATTTTTTTGGGAGCTTTTTATAAAAGAAAAATTCAAAAAAAGGGTGGTAGAAGTTTTGTACATTTCATATAACGAAAATACCAAAAAGATTTTCTTTCATAGCTGTTGGTGTCATTTTTTATGTGAAGTGTCGAATTGAAAATTCAAAAAAAGATTTTTGTTATGTTGTTCATCGTGTGTCTTTGGTCGTGTCTCAAGTCAGGGTGCAATCTGTTATTTAATCGTTGATTGTCCAATCTGGACAAACTACGCATCCCTGATTCTCCTCTTTCGGGATGTGAGATACGTAGGCAGCCTATTATAGGTTCGGGGATCTTATTTAAAAAAATTCAAAAAGATTTTCTTCACTCTTCATTTAGAGTAGGTGTTTCATACATGTCTTGAAAAGAAAAATACAAAAAAAAAAGATTTTCCTCAATAGTCGTAGGTTTCATGTTTGGTTGATCTTATTTCAAAAATCCAAAAATATTTTTTTTCACTCTTCATTTAGAGTAGGTGTCATATGCATCAATAAAAGAAAACTTCAAAAAGTTTTTCCTTTAATAGGTTCAGGTTTCATTTTAATATGAAATTTAAAACTGAAAACCCAAAAAAAAAAAAATTCTTTGGTAATCATAGATTTCACTTTGTATAGGGATGTTAAAGCTGAAAATTTCAAAAAAACATTTTCATCAATTATTTTGACAAATTGTTATTTTATTTTCTTCTTAAAGTTTCGAGAAAAAGAAAAAAAAGAAAGAAAACAAAGAGTTCAATTGGCCATTTTGGCAAGACTTCATGAACTACGCACACCTGATTCTTCTCTCTTGGGAGTGACATACGTAGGCGCCCCTCTTGGGTTCGGTGACCTTTTCAAAAAGAAAAAAAAGGGTTTTGAAAATAAAGTGTTGAATTCTAACGCATTTGCTATCTCTTGTTCAGTTAGTTTAAGGTGGCTAGTTTGTGGCATTTTGGATGGTCCTCCATATTGCACCAAGTCACAGAGAAAGTTATGGCCAATAAGGATATCCATTTTGTTGTCACTAATTAGATAGGGAGTTCGAGCAATGAGAATTTAGGAGCTAATGAAGAGATTCAAAAATTAAGGCAACAAATGATAGAAATGCATCTAGCTTGGGCTAATGAGTTGCCACCTCCTCCATTTTCCACTGATAATATGGATATCTTTCTAGTTTGCCTCCAGTGTCACATGCACAGTTTCCTATTTTTGTTAAAACACCATAATATGCATCAGAACCTGCTCCGGGGCAACACTATCCAAATACTTCCAATATTCATGTCCTCACTCCTCAATACAAAGCTACCACATGCTCGGCTCCACCCGCTGTTCATCTTTTTGCAGCACCACCCCCACCCGAAGCTCCTACTTTTGAGGTTTATCCACAAGTTGTGTCTCCGCACTCTGTGAGAGAGCCTATATTGAATATTTTTGCTGATCAACATTATGCTATTGAGCCCACATTTAAGTCGACTAATCCTTATGGCTATACTCACCCATCTGAATTTCCTCTTAACACTGAAAAGTCTATTATAATAGAAGAACAAGAGGAAATGACCAGAAAATTGAGAAGTTTGGAACTGGCTATGAAAGACCTCCAGGGACTTGGGGGTACAAAAGTGTCTCATATAAAGATCTGTGTATGTTTCCAGGGGTTTATCTTCATTTTGGTTTTAAAATGCTGAAGTTTGAGAAGTATGATGGACATGGCGATCCTGTAGCACATTTGAGACGTTATTGCAACCAACTAAGGGGTGCTGGGGGGAAGTAAGAATTATTCATGGCATATTTCGGTGAGAGTCTTTCAGGCCTAGCTTCAGAATGGTTTGTTGACCAAGACATCGACAAGTGAATTAGTTGGGATGACCTAGCTAATGAATTTGTGCAGCAATTCCAATACAATGTGGAGTTGATTCCTGATGAGAAATCCCTAACTAACATGAAGAAAAAGAGTACTGAGACTTTCAGAGAGTATGCGATTAGATGGCGTGAACAAGCTGCTAGGGTGAAACCGTCAATGAAAGAAAGTAAGTTAATGGAGGTATTTATTCAAGCGTAGTATGAAACATATTATCAAAACATGTTACCTACATTAGGCAAGCCATTTATTGAGGTCCTCAAAATGGGGGAGATGATAGAAGAGGGAATTAAGACTGGTCGCATTATGAGTTTTGCAACATTGAAAACGACAGCTCAAGTAATTCAAAAGGGTTTAGGAAGTGTTGGGGAGACAAAGAATGAGAAATTTACATCTTCTATTGTAGTTGGACAGCGGGAACAGTCAAGAAGACCCCGTCGTCATCACTCTCAGGCACAAACCCAAGTTCATGCCCAAGCGCCACATAATCACTCCTAAAAGCCATTATATTCTGCTTCTCCACTTCCATATCCAGTATATAACACACAACCTCATATTTAACGCCCATCTTACCCACAGTAGAACACGCCAACTCCTCAGAGTCATTCTCTAACTTCACAAACATACCAAAACCCTTCTAATCCTGATTTTCGATCCAAGTCAAACGATGAAATGAGAAAAAAGTCATGAGATAGCTTCACACCAATTGGAGAGTCATATTCTAATTTATTTCAGGGATTGGTACAATGGGACATGATCACTCCTCTCCTTGGGTTCACTCTTAATCGGCGTTCAAGAAATTTTGATCCTAATATACGATGTGCGTATCATTCTGATGCTCAGGGTCATAGTATTGAAGATTGTTGAGATTTGAAAAGAGAAATTGAAAAGATGATTCAAGATGGATCAATTATGGTGCAGAACGTTGACAGTGAGGGAATTTCTAGTCATGCTAATATACAAACCAGTGGCTAAGTCGTTAGACGGAGCAGTTGAGAAGTCACCCCTCTTCTTACTAGGAAGAGGTATGGTAGTTTGTTTTGTCTTCTTTTCTATTTTTTGAATTATTTCAGGGTTGTAGTTCGGGATCTATTTCTTTTGTCCCTTTGTCATTTATGTTCAAACCTTTCTATCTTTTATTTCAACTGAATGAATTATCCATTTTCCTTTGTGTTTAAATATGTGTCGTTTGTTTGTTTTCTTTATACAATATATTTTATGTTGATTCTAGTGATATGACATACTAGCAGAATTTTCAGCTAGATCTTAAAATCCAACTTAACCATGAAACATTTAATTAGAGGGCTAAAGTTAGGAAAAATATCTGAGGAAATAGGTAGAGTGCTGAGACATTTGGTGACAAGTTGAAGCCTTCTTTGAAAATTAAGGCACTTATTTTTATTATAACAAGAATAACTTGGTCATCAATTGAAAGACATGTCTCGATTAGGTCAAATAGTGGCTGCGTGAACAGAACGAAAATCAGCTCCACAAAATCATGAGTCATTCAATGTAAGGAAAATGCAACAAAAGTGGAGATGTATGCTAGAAAAGCGCAGAAGAAGTAGTGACGCACAGACTCAGTCAAAGTTAATGTTGTAAAATATGTCGCACATGATCTTCATCTTCAACTTTCAAATTGCATGTTATGTACTTGCATTTCAAAGATTGATATGGCGAAAGCATTTCATTTTGTTATCCAAATATTGTGCCATCCTTTGTTTACCCCATTTGAGCCTTAGTTTTATTTTCTTTCATACACCTCTTTTGGAATCAATATAGAGTCAACAAAGCTAAAAAAAAGGTGTCAAGTAAAACAGTAGAGTCAGAAAAGTTTCAAAAAAGAAGAAGAGAAAAATGTGTCCAAAAAGAGAAAAAGAAGGGCGTCGAGAAAAATAATGTCAGAAAAGTCCCAAAGAGAAAAAGAGTCAACAAAAGAAAAAAATTATTCGAATCAAGTGAAAGAACAAGCTGCTAGAACTACGCATGACCTGATTCTCCTCTCTCGAGGGTGAGATATGCAGGATTCCTTACTTAGGGCTAAGTCCAACCAAATAAAAATTTAGAATTACCCAGTAACTGTGGTATGAATTAATCCTCATTGTTTGAGTCGGTCCCAAAGTCAAAAGAAACTAGGGCATGAGTTAATCCTCATTGTTTGAGTAGATTCCAAAAGTTGTAAGTCCTATCCTATTTTAAGTGTCGTTTGGGCCCCATGTCATCCTTTCTTTCTAGCCCTATCTAAAAGCCAAGTTATAACCAAAGAAAGACCTTCAGATCAATCTTTGAGAATGTTAAGGCTAAGCATGGAATGGATGGGATGATGCATATGGGAACTATTTGTCTTCCTCAACATAAGAAATCAAAGGAGAAATAAAAAAGAGAGAGTCTTATTGGTGAAAACCCTCACAGGCACCATAAGACGATGGTAATTTGAGAGAAATAAAAAATGAGAGAGTCTTATCGATGAAAATCCATACGGGCATCGTAAGACGACTGTGAGTTGAGATAGATGAAGATAAGAGAATCTCATTTGTGAAAACCCTCACGAACACCATGAGGTAATGTTGAGCTGAGAGAAAGAAAGATATTATTGGTGAAAATCCTTTAAGGCACCACTAGCCGAATGAGGTGTTTCAAGGTCATTAACTCAACAATAATTGGTAGAAAGTTTGGATGAAAAGATTAAGCTGCTTAATCCAAAATGCATGGCATAATCATTAGAGTTGACTGTCATTTTTAGATGAATTTTTCATTTCTTTGTTTCGAATGGGGACATTCATTGTCTTTTCTTTTTTCTTTTTCTTTTTGTTTTATCTTTCTTGAGTCAGTTATCCGAATAAAAAATTTTTGTCATTCTTTTTTTTTCTTCTTTCTTGTCTTTGAGTCAAATCCGTGTCAAAATAAGTGAGAAAAGATTTCAAAACTGACTACCAGCTTCTTTAGTTGCACAAAGCAAGATAAAAGCTAGCACATGAAAGATACATGATTGTGAGCCGAAAAAAGGGGCATGCAGAATGTTTTGTCAACAGACAAGTCGAGAAACACATGGAAATACCAAGGTTCAAAGGGTCTATTTGAGAAGCATGGCAAATTAGAGATACTGTGTTTGTTTCAGCCACTCTTAATAATCTGAGTTCGGGTCAATGATTCAGCAAGTCAATGATATATGTTAATGATTGGAAGCAAGGTTAAATATGAAGAGGGCAAGAGCGATCGCCGTGAAAGCTAAAGCCACAAACCAGCCACCATGTTTTAAACTCACAAGTTTTCTTTGATGAAACAGGAAATATATTACCTTCAAAGCAGGAACTTTAGAGCATAAACATCAAGGACTGTAATGCCTCACTTTTACAAATGCAGAAAGCAATATTGTTGTACAGGTTTGATAATAAAATCATGGTAAAAATTCATCATCCTATGTCCCTCGGAGACACACTTGTCCAGGGATTTTAGTTTTTATTTGCTAGGTGATACACTTCTTAAATTGAACCTTCACTCCTAGGAGATGTACCTTCTAGTCGAGTCATTCCCCTTGACTCTTAGAAGATGTACCTTTTAGTCGAGTCATTTCCCTTTATTCCTATAAGACATACCTTTTAGTCGAGTCATCCCCCTTTGATTCCTATAAAACATACCTTTTAGTCGAGTCACTTTCCCTGATTCCTATAAGATGTACCTTTTAGTCGAGTCATTCCCCTTTGATTCCTATAAGACGTACCTTTTAGTGAGTCATCCCCCTTGATTTCTATAAGACGTACCTTTTAGTCGAGTCATTTTCTTTGATTCCTATAAGATGTACCTTTTAGTCGAGTCATCCTCCTTGATTCCTATAAGATGTACCTTTTTAGTCGAGTCATTTCCTTGATTCCTATAAGACGTACCTTAAAGTCAAGTCATTCCCTTGATTCCTATAGGATGCACCTTTTAGTCGAGTCATCCCCCTTGATTCCTATAAGACGTATCTTTTAGTCGAGTTATTCCCCTTGACCCCTAGAAGACATACCTTTTAGTCGAGTCATTCCCCTTGACCCCTAGAAGACGTACCTTTTAGTCGAGTCATTCCCTTGATTCCTATAAGACGTACCTTTTATTCGAGTCATTCCCTTTGATTCCTATAATGATGTGACTTTCACAAAAGTTCTTTAATGATAAATTGGGGCAAAATTTAATTCTTGCATTTGGAACTTCATTTTCCTGGCATATGAATTCTCTTTATAATAATATTGGTCTAGGATAATTTTCTTTTAGTTTTGATGTGATTTCAGGAGCCCGCCTGAAGAACAGGGTGAATAAAATAAAAGTCAAGAAATAAAGTGAAGAAATTGAAAGACAACATATGGAAATAGTAAGTCAGGAGCCCGCCTGAAGAATAGGGTGATGAAATTGAAAATTAGGAGCCCGCCTGAAGAATAAAGTGATGAAATGGCAATTCAGGAGCCCGCCTGAAGAATAGGGTGATGAAATTTAAAGTCAAGTAACAAGGTTAAGAGATTGAAAGTCAAGCAATAAGGTGAAGAAGTTGAAAGCCATGAAACAAGGTGAAGAAATTGAAAATTAACAAATTGAAAAATAGCAAGTCAGGAGCCCAACTGGAGAATAGGGTGAAAAAATTTAAAGTCATGCAACAAGTTGAAGAAATTGCAAGTCAGGAGCCCGCCTGAAGAATAGGGTGATGAAACTAAAGTCAAGAGTCCAAAATAAGCTGCATAGATAGGATTTTTGTAGTTTCATTTATTTTTTAACTTGTAATTTTTATTTTTGATGTAATAACAGAGCTGCAGACCGGAACCTCGACAGAACCTCGCTCGACTCTCCAACTCAGTATAGTCCTTCTCTTTCCAATCCTTTAAAATACCCATAACTTGATTCGCTCATAACTTGGGTAGGTAGGATATCCTAAATCAAGACTTGGTCTCCCTCCTTCCTTCTGTTTCATTTTTGAATAATGCTAGGGAAAAAATTCTGTTTCGTTGTCTACTTCTTTGTCTGAAAAACTTCGTGTTTACATTCAAAGGGGGCATGATGTAGACACCTAATTTTGTCCCTCCCCGATAGCATTTTTACCATTTTTACCTACGTATTACTACGTGTCCTCATCTGTATAATTATATCACACAAAAATATAAAAATAACAACCCTTAACAAAATCTCTAACAAATTAAATCTTCTACCCACCTAGCCTAACTCTCACCCCTCTCCTACCACTAGTCCCACCATTTACACGTTTTTGGAGACCATAACAGAATTGGGAAGGGGAGTTTCCATTTTGGATACACACAATGCAAAAAGGAGGGGACCACAGGGAACAATAGACGATATTTTTCTTTTTTCTCCCCTTGGAAGAAAATAAAAAGAAGGGGGGGGGGGGGGGGACCACACATATATATAGAGAACACCCACAGATTACACGGGAGAGGGAATAATTATCATCTTCTTCGGGGGAAACCTCACCATATATACACGAGTTCATCTTCCATTAACAAGCACCATCCGACTTACGAGAACCACCATATATGCACACCCTTTCTGAACACACATTTCCATTCATCACCTACGCATACCACTCCACATTGTTGAAGAAACAGAGCACGCACACTGCACGCATAGGCAGTAGGGACATACTCCATTTTTGGGTCGATCAACAACAACACAAGCAACCACCTCTATTGAAATTCATACACCAAACACACCATCAAAATATATACCAACATGGGAAAGGGGAAACGATGAAGAAACAAGGATAAAATCAGTAGAAAACACATAGAAAAAATAAGAGGAAAAAATAAGGAAATCGAGAAAAAAGAGTCATCCAGCTCAATATTCCGTTGGTAAACCAACCCTAGTGCCGACCAAGATGTGATTCCACCGGAAAATCATCGTGTCGTCCGTCATCTAAAACCAATTAAGGTAATCCCATTGGAGAAAATCAAATCGGTGACCAAAATCCATCGCGGCAGTACACGTACCTCTTGACGGTGCTCCGAGTTCGGTTCGGTTTAGCGTCGATTATTAGTTCTAGTTGATAATTCGAGTTGGGCTCGGGTTGGTCATTGCTACTTTATTTGGGTCAAAAAAAATGGAATAAAAGGACACATTAGGTTGGTGGTTTGAGGCTCGAATCGAAGCTCCTCTGTTTGATTGAATAAAAGCAACATTAAGGTCCATTCTTCATCATTTTCTTAATTAATTTTTAGTTGTGTGATATTTAGTGATGAATAATTGCTTGATTGGTGGATTGGTAATTGAATTAATTTGATCATGTTGATAATGGATTTGGAGGTTGGGAATTGAAAACGGATAAAAAAAAAGGAACTTGGAATTGGTTTCGTATTTTTGTTAGTGGCTTAGTTTGAAATAAATGTCAACATCGCTCTTATTTGTTAGTATCATGTTTAGGCCGAAATCGATAGGCAAAATTTAGGTTTTGGATAGGCAACTCGTAGGATTCTAATCATCGAATGTGTAAATATTTGTGTTGAGTGATCTTCTTCATTTTTATTGCATTTGAAAATGTATTCATTTAAACGGGGAATGCCCCGAGACACACTGTGTTTATTCATCGGGGAATGCCCCAACGTACTATGTTGGCGGAAGTTGTTCGTGGTGAAGGCCCGAGGAGTCGGGTGAAGCAGTGGAGTGCAGTATAGGATTAGTCTAGGTTAGAATAGGATTTACGTTTTTGCATTTTTATTTTGGACTGCATAATTGGACTGGACATTGTTTTGGATTTATTTTGTTTTATTTTGGATGGTTGTTTATGTGTTTTTGTATGGTTTATATATTTGTAATGTCAAAATTAGCCAATACTCTCCACCAAGCGACCGTGGTCGAACCACGGGATCGAGGGGCGCCTAACACCTTCTCCTCGGTCAACAAAATTCCTTAGCTGAAATCTCTGTTCACAAATCAGTTTTAAAGAGTCAAAACCATTTTGAAAAAGGATATCCAAGGGTGACTTGGCACACCCGATTTATGCCAAGTGGCAACTCTGAGTTAATTGTAAATAATCCTTTTCGAAACAAATTGTTATTTTGTCACTTTAATAATAAAAACCCTTTTGAAACATAAAATATAATCTTTTGGAGTTAAAAAGGGGGTGACACATATACATAATAATGTTATGTATATGGGATGAAGTAACAACAAATTCCATACATATGTACATGATGTGACAAAAAACTCTCGACAATGTCAAATTCATACATATACATATCTTTCAAGAGTGAGAAAAAGGTACTGAGTGAGACCGAAGAATGAAATTGCCACGAGAAATAATAGCAATATGAATCAGGTTCTTTGCCAAAATGGAAGATCAAGTTCCGATTCCATCCCGATACGACAACTTGATTCAATGTCAACGACGGTGCTGATTTCCTTCTAGTAAGTGTATTATGTTGTTGATTTTGCCCGGAAGGAGCCACGATTAAGCTCTTTACGGATGCCCGGTGGAGCTCCGACGATTGGTTGGGAGAGGGGGGGGGGGGGAGGGGAGGGGGAGGTTCAAGTAGGGTTTAAGGTTATTTTTTATAGGGTTTTTATGAATTAGAAATAGGAATTAATTAGAACAGAAAATTCAAAATTTGAAAATTTGAGGTTCCTTGATTGTAGGCACCCTCTAAGAAAATAAAAAGGGGAAGGTAAAGTTATTTATATGGATTATATATATAGAGAGCTTGTAAATATGAGATATTTATAATTAGTTTGGAAATTTGGGATATTGTGTCGTAAAAGAAAGTGACGTTGTAATTTTTTGTAATTTTTTCTTTTGCTTTGTTTTGGGGGTGGGGTGGGGGGGAGGTTAAATGAGGTATTACATGAAAACAATAGTAGATAATTTATGCATACTTGTTTAGGATACATGCGGTGCGCATGTATATATCATCAATATTATTAATTTGAATACTATAATAAATATTTAAAAATCTGAAATATTGTTGTATGCCTTCTGTAATATTTTATGAAAATTATTATAGTTTCGTTGATTTCATTCTGAAGCAAAATGATTATATTTTGTTTAAATACTTAAATACAGAAAACTATATTTCATTAAATATTTTTTTGAAATATACTACCACAATTCTTTAAATAAATTATAAAATAATATGAATTAAAAAAATTGGCACTTAGATATTTTTAATATAAGAATTAAAAGGTTCGTCTTTCAATTTCTTCTTCTTAATCTTCTCCCAAACCTCACAAATAGTAGTTGGAAGAAACACTAACATAGTATTTGGTCAGGATGGAAAAAAGTAAAAAGACAATTTTATTAGAACACTTGACTAGTATAGTAAATTATACCATACAGCTAACACAACACTATATTACCAACACAATTGTTCATCAAACAAAGCTTGGCCGAACTGGTTACACACGTAAATCAGCGTTATTACATTGTTACACACAAAATCGATAGCTTCTTATTAGTTTATTAGTAGTGGCAAGGTGAGTAGCAGTAGCAAGCATATTTTGCCCAGTAATATTTGTGGCCCCATGGTTTGTACTTCTTACAAATACCATATTTAGCTCCATAAAAGTGCTTGCAATGGTGACTACATTTGTAAGAGTATTGACAAGGTCCATTCCACTTGTCACTTTTTTTCCAGCAGTATGTGCCTTCTGCCATTTGTATTTCTGCAAGAATATGAAAATTGGAAAGTCATGATATACATATATATATATATATATATGTACTTGAGATAGCATATTTCTCATAATTTCCTTATAACGCTACCTTCGTTTTCATTTAGTTGGACATGTTTCACTTGACACAAAGTTAATAATAAATAAATATTTTTTTAAGAAAATTGTGATCTTAAGCAAGTCAGTATAAAATCATGTGATTAATTCGTGACTCACCAGTTGCAGCAACGAGGAAGATGCAAAAGAGGAGGGCGAGAACAGTTGTGTACTTTGCCATAGCTGTTATTTTTTTGGTGAGGAAACAAGCATTTGAAATGATTGTATTTATAGTGTTGGAAACTCATATTGTCAACTTAATTCCATTTGATTTGTTCAAGGATTACGTTGGTTGTTTGCTTAATTAATTATAAGATGGATAATTAAAATAACGAGATAATGTTCTATTACGAACTATAGTCAAAGTTGCTACGGCACACCTTAACTTCACGAGGATTCTATTACCCCTCCCCCCAAACCCAAACTCAATTTTACTGTATTATTGTCTACCTTTTATAGTTACTTGGTAAAAAAAAACTTGCAATAAAGGCGTGTTGTAATAGGTGCCACGTAAGCACAAAAGGTGGATAGTAATATACAATAAAATTAAGTTTAGAGGGTGGGGGTGATAGAACCCCAATAACATTAAGGTGTATCGTAACAACTTTGGCTATAGTTCGAAGATAATAGTTTTTTTATCTCTAGAATTTTTTTATCTCTAGAATAACACATCAAGTGCAAAGAATTTGTCCAACACAACTAATTTTTGTTTAATTTAAATGAATTTGAATTGATCAAAGAGATATTTGAGTGATAATTAAGTCTTCTACCAGTTGATCAATTCCATGTCTCGACTTGTTGCTTTTATAAGGTCGTCAACCCTTTGTGTTAGTACATATTTAGCTATAACCTAATGTATTGAAAAATCTAGTTTTTCAAATATAAAATAAAAAGTAAATAGCAAAATATGAGAACACAAGAAATTTTATCATGAAAAATTTCAAGAGAGTAAGAAAACCACAACATATCGTTGAAGGATATACCTAAAACATCACCAAGTCAAGCAGCAGATATAATTCATTAAGTATATTATGTATGAAAGTACGAAAGAATGCTACACGTATGGAAAACATGAACAATACATGTTAAATGCCTTTCAACTGGTTCATTACTTCCAATGTATGAATAACAAGGAGAGATGAGAGTCATATAATCAAACTAGAGGGAAATGACCCAATATCGTAAAAACTGAAATTAATAATATATTTTTATCCAAATTCTAAAACGTAAAAAAAAAATTAATCACAAAAAATCATGGGTGGTGGATGAGCATTCAGAGCAGCGGAGTCACCGTCGCAAACAGCGGATTCCGTTCCGTTATAGCGGAGCATCCAATTTACACCGCCGCATGTAACATCATCCGTCCGGTGTCCGTTTCCACTATATCGTTGTCATCGGAAGATGTGAAGTCCGGCATTGTCACAGAGGTTAACGGCGGAGGCAGGAGCGGATTATCCGATGTATCGCCGATGCAAAAAGTGGTGGCGGAGTTTGATGACTGGGAGATGGCTGGTGGAGAGGAGGAAATGATGGTTAGTGTTGGTGAAACGTTATCGAGATTTGTGTTTGGTGGTGCTCCGTCTCTTCAGGAAGCTACTGAAGCTACCTCTGATCTCAAACACGCTCTCGAAAAATACGTGATTTACTGTGCGATTGCAATTTACAGTACTTTATGTATCTTTTTTGTAGATAATATCTACATTTTATGTATACAATAGTGAATTAATTAAATTCAATTTAGGTTAGAAGACTAGTCAGATTGTTTCTCGTTAAACAAATTGTGATAAATGAACGGATGAAGTAGCATTATATCTAACTTTTGCAATTTAGTTTGTTAGTGCAACTTATACATTAAATATGATAATTTTATATTTGAAATAGTGAATTAATTTAATTCAGTTTAGTTTTGAAGATTGGTTAAATTGATTCTCGTGAAATGAAACGTGACAAGTAAAATAGAGTGGAGGGAGTAGTATCTGTTGTTATTGTTGATTTTGAAGTATTGCTTTTGGTGTGTCTATGTTTTCTAATCATAGAAATTAAAGTCTTTTGTAAAACTTAATGGTGTTTGAGTGATTACTTAGTTGATTGATTCGATCGACTAATAAAGTTACAATTTTTAATGAACACGCCTCTCAATTGTTTGCTCAATCAATTTTTGTTCAGTAGAGTTAAATGGGACATGTTGCAACAAACTTTACAATGTTCAATTTAGTTTCAAAGATCAGTTAAATTTACTCTAGTGAAATGGAACTTACTAAGTAAATGTGAAGAGTGAACACTTAGTTGATTGATTTGATTGATGAATAAAGTTACAATTTTAATGAACATGCTTTCTCAATTATCTTTCCAAGAAAATTTTTGCTAATTAGGATAATAAGGGATGTGTTGTACTTGCAAACTTACAATGTTTGATTTGATGTTGCCCCAGTTTAATGTAACTTGGATTAGCCCAATATGAACTGAACTTTTAAAAAGGAGCTACCTCTTAAAACTCACAGTAAATAAGCATCGTGGGAGTTCATATATATTAATCACAAGGAGTTGAGGCGTTTTTGTTGTTAAGGGCTATTGGATTAATTCAAAAAATGGGTATTTTTTAACTTATTGTGTCATAAAATATCATTCTAATTATTATTATAGTTGGGAGACATTGTCAGAGTCCAAATGCATTTTTTATGTGATAGTGTTAGTGAAGATAGAAACTTAAGTTTTGAACTTGCAATAGATGACGGAGATAATGAAAATGTTCTTGTCTATTTGGTTGTTGTTCTGTTCTTAATATTGGAATGTTTAGTCTTTTCGTAATAATTTCATCAACATTTAACCTTTACCCCCAGTAGGCTTACGTCTGGGATTCAAAAGGCTATTGGACGTTGGTTGAGGTATATACTTCTCAATGTTACTCTGCGTACAGATGTTTATCTGTTCTAATAGATGATGTGACTACTCATATAGTGTCAATTCTAAACTCTTCTTAGATTTACAGGGTATATTTGTCTGGATCTGCTAATGAAGATGGTGGATTTTGTGTATCCGGCTCGAGCTCATCACCCTACTCCAAAGCTTGTGTTGTCAACGAGACTGTAGTCACAAAGTCTGTGCCAAAACATGCTATGCAGGCATTAGGTTTCTAAATGAAACTCGTGCCGTTCAGGTTTTCTCCTTTGTCATTTATGTTTACATGTTCTCTTAGTTTTCATATTCTATCTAGTGTTGTATGTTTATGTATTTGAAACTGGATATAACAATTTTTTCTTTTAATCCTTTAGTATAAACCCTTACAGGGGTGAGGAATGGATATGAATATGTTCAATTTGAACAAGTGAGAAGATACAGTTAACAAAAACTGAACTAAATATTACAGTTGCAACATAAAAACTAGAATTACTCTATAATAAGTTGTCCTCTAATCCACTTGTGGCATCTCCTCAAACAAAGACTATTTTTTTGAAATTGTGAGTGATTGTGAAAATTTAGAACTCTTCTTCCTTGTGAGTTTGCAGCGTGGTTTGTCTCATTTGATTTTTCTTTAGGTACCGCTTTCTAGATGTTGACATCTGTAGAGGAGGTATATCTGAGTTGAGTCCAATACTGATCTAGCTACGAGCAATTTCATCATCGTTAGAGACAAGGCCATCACATCCTACATATTTGTTTATCTCCTATAATCAAGACCATCACGTAACCGCAATATATAAAGGTGTTACCGGTATCTATAATAAAGTTATAAGGGATCACAATCTCATAGGTTACATGAAAACCATCAGCTAGCCTACATCATACAAGAATGCATCCAAAGCTGGAAATAAACTTCAAGTGATTCTGTAACCACATGATAACTCTCAATAGTCTAAAATCTTGAGAAAAAAACAATGTAAACAACCACGACGAGCCATGATGTTCGGTAACCTGAAGGTCATGGGTTTAAGGCATGAAAACGTACTCTTGTTCGGAACTCTGCACTTTGAGTACTTTGTCATGGGGCAAGCGCTTAAGTAATAAAACAAGAGTTTAAGTTCTACATACGGCACGATGCAAAAAATGTTTACACAATGGCGTGGGGCTCGATTTACTTCGCCTTACGATCTTAGAGACACACACATACAAAAAGAACGGTAACTGGGGGCTTTGTGGGTGGCACACAGTGAATTTCGGAAATTGACCGTGGATCATGGTGACGAGCTACATGGAACTAGTTCATGGGGAAGATGTTGGGTGTGTGAACAAATTCCCGTGTTGGTAGTTGAAAAAACTAGAAAGCTACGTATAAAGTGTAGGATCTCTTAATGATGTGAGTCATTTTGAGGAAGAACGTGCAGATTTTGCCCGAAACGGACTATATCACACCATGTTAAGATTATCTTTGGGCTAATGGTGAAATATTTATGTTAAAACATGGCTAATAGCCTACTATCACATGTTTAACTTAACTCTACTGATAAACACAAAAATCAGCAGTTTTCCTATTTAAGTTTTGACAAGGAAAGCAGATTACCTTGAATCTCATAAAGCTCCTCTTCAGACCTGCACTGGAAATACATACCAAGAATCCTCATCAAACAACACAACTTCCAAAAAATAAAATTATTCATAACAACAACAATAACATCCCTAGCGTAATCCCACAAATGGAGTCTAGGAAGAATAGTGTGTACACAGACCTTAGGTAGAGAAACTCTTTCCATTTCCGATATACTCTCAGCTCAAGAAAAAGATTATTCATAACAACAACATATCATAAAAATATTTATGCAGACATTACATCTGCCTTGGAAGGTATATCCGATATTCAGTCAGCTCAAGGAAAAAAATATTCATAGAAAGCAAACAAATTAAAGGCAGACCCACCAATATATAGTGGAATCAGTAGACTCAGGAAGAACATCCATGTAATACTTCCACTTAGAATCATCTCTCCATCTCTCTCTCAACAAAAAAAGAGCAAAAGAAATCCAAGGCTACAATCCACTACACACATTCCCAATATCGCTTTCTGCAACTGCATCTGGATTAATCCAGAACCTTCTAGACACTTCAAGAACTGTCTCACCTTTAGCTATATCTCTCTTAGCAACTAATCCTAAACCTTCTGCTACTATTCCTGTCTTTACAGGTGTCTTTGCTGATACAACCCCTTCATCACATAGCCAGTTCCAGAATGTTTGAACTTGTTGTGGGATTTTTGGGTCAAGTTGTTTGAACTCAAGTGAATTTATCAAGAATGGTTTTTGGGAAGTGTGTAAAGATTGAAAGTTTGGTCTGAACTTTGTTGTTTTGAGTGGAGATAGGAAAGTTGAAGTGTGTATAGAGAAAACAGAAGCCATTTTTCTAGCTTTTGTGTCTCTTGGCTAGTTTGAGTTAACTAGATTTTCAGATGAGGTTGTTATGCAGTTAAGAAGGGACCTTTTCTTTCTTTTTTTATTTCTTTTGGGAATATTTTGTCATCGAAGGGGAGTATTGGAGTAACTGATAAAGTTGTTGTCATGTGACTAGGAGGTAACATGTTCAAGACTTGAAAACGGTCTCCGACAAAAATGCAAGGTAAGGCTACATCCTTGTGCTGGGGCCCTTCTCCAGACCCTGCACATAGCAAGAACTTTAGTGCACCGGATCGCCCTTTATATTTTGCATTAGAAAATAAGGTGGAATTTGATGTGTAGTCGTTTGTATTACATTCACACTATCATTAGAAAATAAGGTGGAATTTGATGTGTGGTCGTTTGTATTACATTCACACTTATCGGATCAAAAAAGGGTTTAAATAGTTGAGGTGCATTTGATTGGAGTTTTTCTGTTAACTGAACGATATGAATGAAAACTTTCTTATCAACCGGGACAAATTTAGCCCGAGAGTATGACGAAAGGTAAATCTAGCCAACTTTTCAAAATAAAGGGGTAAATTTTACCCTTTTTCTTTTATAATACTAATGGCATATATGAACCCCTAGTATAACATTAATTGCATATATGGACTGATAATATAGTGAAGGAGAATATTGAACTTTTTCAATAGCAAAAGGGCAAATATGACCCTTTTGCTTTTAAGAAAAAGAGACAAATATTCCATTTTAACAACAACCCTCTTTTTTCCTATTAGTTTAACCAATCTTTTTGAATTTTCAACTGATGTCTTTTGGATCCAAATGACCTTCAGTGGTTAAAACAATACAGAAGCTAAGAATATCGGAAGGCCGCTTACAAGATCCTTGTGGTTCGGTTCTTCCTCAGATCACACAGAGTAAGCGTTAGCACTCGGATGACCTTTTTTTACAAGCTTAGAATATCACAGCACAATGTTTATGAAGTCAGATCTTTACATTTGTTACAAACATAATAAAAACTTTATCATAAATCCAATGGCAGACTGTGAAGCAACAAAGTTTTATAAAAAGAAAAGGAAAAGATGACAATTTATCGTTTCCTAGACATAATTTATCCTTTTTTTCCCCAAGTGTTCTCCCACATTGCTGATACACATAGTTATTTGCCTCTTTATTAGCACTAGAGAACACACCTCATATTGCTGAGCTCAGTAACATGGGCTTGTAACCCAAGTGGGGGCATTAATGTGGTGGAATGCGTAGGCCTGTCCAAAGGGTAGGGCTTGTGTTGCAATTCTCTGGCCTGCCCTCTCCAAGCCCAGAGTTGGGTCACACAAGTCCAAGGAAGGAATGCCTGATGGGCTGCCTAACTAGACCACCACATTTTTTCCTTGGTTTGCTAAGATGACGGGCCAGTGTCATTCAAGTCCAATGAATACAAGGTTCACTCTACTTTTGTAAGTTTGAACTTTTTTCGAAAGAGAGCTTTGAAATAACATGTAAAGTTACTGTTACGTAATTGGAGGTCATCACATGTTCTTGTGGACTTTTGTGGTCCTGTCTCCAAATCCTGAAATATGTCATCCTTTGATTATGTTGTCGAAATCCTAAGGAGGCCTGTTGGAATGTACAGACCTAGGGTAGCGTCTCGTCATACAAATGATAGCCTTTTAAAAGCCGCCCACAGATGAGATCCCGGTAGATAATTGAATAGATAATATATCAGAATAATTCTTTGCAATTTCGTTCTACAGTCTCCAACTTTCTCCGAATTATTTCATAACATTATAGTCCAACAACAACCTAAGTTGTAAAAACTGAAATTAATAATGTATTTTGATCAAAATAATATTTTGAATAAATATAAATAAAATATACATCATTTATTTTGGTATAAATATATATATACAGTTTATTGATGTTCTAAAGAAAATTTTAACTTCTCAATTATCTAGAGATATAATAAGCATCGAGGAAAGGTGCTTTTCAGTTTTATACTTCTAGAAATGTTACGAACCGAATTAACTGTACTGAATTAGTTATTAAGTTTCTTTAACTAAAATCATAAGTTCGGTAAATTTTTAGTTTTAAAAAAATAAATTCAAAAAATAACGTATTGATCGAATAAAATTATATGTGTACAATGTGTTTAATATATTAAATTTAACGTAACAAAACATTCAAATTTTAGTTTTGGGTTTGAGGTGATGAAAATGAATACAAGCCAACGGATAATTAACACTCAATATTTTGTATTTATTTTTTCTATTTTTATCAAGTATATTCAATAACTATAAAATAACATTATCATTATACAATTGCAACTCAATTCAGCAATTGAAATTTCAACATTTGTATAAGATGATATTAATTTGAAATATTATAATAAATATTTAATTGTAGGCTTATACAAATTATATGTATCGCGAGTTCTTCTTTTAAGAAAAAAAAATTATGTGCTTTTCCTAATATAGGAACTAAACAATATAAACGTGATAGTATCTACTAAGGAAATGATAGAACTGTAATATATTTAAATATCATATATTTTTTTTTTCTAAATGATAATGAATATCTAGAGTTAAAAAATTACCAAAAGATTATTTACAGTTAAATACAAACGAATTCTTTTAAAGGAATAATAAAATTGCTATGTATAAATATCATATTTTTTCTGTAAGATTAAAAAAAAATTATATTTATAAACACTACATCTATTAAAAAATAAATTGATTGGGTAAAGTGTGTGAAAATACTGCATTTAAAGAACCAGGAAGATTGAATACAAAATGGGTCCACAGTAAGAGATTCAATGGAAGTAATTATTCCATAACTTTGAAATTACTATTATACCATTAGTTGTCCTCCAACTAACTCTTTTATATATAATAATAATAAATATAAATATAAAATAATAAAATAAAATATCAAATTATCAGATGCAGTGCAACACTTTCTATGTGGAAAAAAATTCACTTCCCTAATGTTGAAGCATCATCACAACGTATGCCTCTACTACGATGATAAAAAGAAGAGGCAATCCCACTATATAAACTTTAACATTTAAAGTTTGAGAAACGATATTCCCTCCACATATTGAAAGGGAATGATAACTCCCTTATGTAATATGTGCTCATGTTTTCAGTTATCATTTTTAAACAAGCAAGATAAATGTCCAAGATTATTTTCAAGCTTATTATTGAAACATATTCTTGGTGAATTTGGATTAGGAATGTCATCTCCACCTACCCATATGACGTATATGTAGCATGTTAGGCTGTCTATGTAGCCCCTGAAGGGTGCAACCATTATCTAGACCTTGCGTAAATGCGGAATGATTAGTACATATATTGGGGTTGCCCTTGCTTGGAATATATCTATTATTACTCACCTTCAAAAATATATTTTGATAGATTATATAGATTTCCTAAACATCAAAGTCAAATACATACCAAGAACATATACAGCTAACTTCAAAAAATTTCCTCCAAATTAAATGCTTTATCGCCAAAAATATTCCTCGAAATTCAGTGTTTTAGCTCCAAAAAATTCCCTCGCTTTAGTATTTTTTAGCAATTGAGGTGATAAAAAAGAAAAATCTCACTCCATGTCGCTTTAATGTTTTAAGTATTTTTTTTAATATAAATAACATAAATCCCATCATTTTAAAACATAATTACCTCCTATCCTTTTTTTTTCAAATAAAATTTCACCCTCCCAATTTTTATACATAAGTTGCGGACTATATACATTATTACTTACGTATTTGAATTAGTTAATTTAACTATTATTAAGGAAATAAATATCTGCTTTAAATACATAACACAATAACGTTATATTTATGAAATTGTGATTAATAGATCTCTTAAATTTAGTAACAACTTTTCAATTTCAAAATTTTGAAACACCAAATCAATTCCAACGATCAGGGTTAGAGATTGAGGAATCTCGGGTTGATTTCGACAATTGCATCCATCCCCTGTAATAATATACATTGCAAATCAGTATTAGTTTAATATGCAACAAAACTTAAACTAAACTCTTTACAACTTGAAACATAAAACAGTGCTTGATATTCATGCCTAATATTTTTTCATATACATAACAACGATATGTATATAGGCTGAAATAAACACACCTCACCTTGTCTAACAGAGCCATATACGTAACTGTGTATCGTATAATACTGTTAGAGAATAACATATACATAACTCTGTAATGTATATGTTCTGAAAATATAGTAGTCCAACAGTGTGTTTTTCAACACATATACATAAAAGAATTATGCATATAGGGTGATATACATAACTCTGCTATGTATAACACTGTTAATGCATAACATATACATAACTCTGTAAAATATATATATATATATATATATATGCAGAAATAAACAGTCATCAATGTTTGTTTCACCACATATACATAACAAATTTAAAGTATATGGGTTCATATTGTAGACACCTAATTTTGTCGCTCCCAGATAGCATTTTTACCATTTTACCACCGTATTACTACGTGCCGTTATCCGTATAATTATATCCCATAAAAATACAAAAATAACAACCTTTATCAAAATCTCTAACAAATTAAATATCCTACCCACCTAACCTAACCCTCACCCCTATCCTATCACTAGTCCTACCATTTACACGTTTTTGGAGACCATAACAGAATTAGGGAGGGGAATTTCCATTTTGGATACACACAATGCAAAAAGGAGGGTACCACAGGGAACAATAGATGATATTTTTTCTCCCTTGGAAGAAAAAAAAAAGAAGGGGAGGGGGGCACACTTACATATAGAGAACACCCACAGAATACACGGGAGATGGAATAATTATCATCTTCTTCTGGGGAAACCTCACCCTATATACATTAACGAGCACTATACCACTCACGAAAACCACCATATACGCAAACCCTTTCTGAATACACACTTCCATTCATCACCTACGCATACCACTCCACATTGAAGAGGAAACAGAGTACATATACTGCACGCATAGGCAGTAGGGATATACTCTATTTTTGGGTCGATCAACAACAACACAGGCAACCACCTCCATTGAAATTCATACACTAAACACACCATCGAAATATATACCCACATGGGAAAGGGGAAATGATGAAGAAACAAGGATAAAATCAGTAAAAAATACATTGAAAAAATAAGAGGAAAAAGCAAGGAAACAGAGAAAAAAGAGTCATCCAGCTCAATATTCCGTTGGTAAACCACCCCCTGTGCCGACCAAGATATGGTTCCACCCGAAAATCATCGTGTCGTCCGTCATCTGAAACTAGTTAAGGCAATCCCATCGGATAAAATCAAATCGGCAAACAAAATTCATCGCGTCAGTACACGTACCTCTTGACGGTGCTCCGAGTTTGGTTCGGTTTAACGTCGATTATTAGTTCTAGTTGATAATTCGAGTTGGGCTCGGGTTGGTCATTGCTACTTTATTTGGGTCGAAAAAAATGGAATAAGAGGACACATTGAGTTGGTGGTTTGAGGCTCGAATCAAAGCTCCTCCATTTGATTAATTAAAGCGACATTAAGGTCCATTCTTCATCCTTTTCTTACTTAATTTTTAGTTGTGTGATATTTGGTGATGAATAATTGCTTGATTGGTGGATTGGTAATTGAATTAATTTGATCATGTTGAGAATAGATTTGGAGGTTGGGAATTGAAAACGGATAAGAAAAAGGAACTTGGAATTGGTTTTGTATTTTTGTTAGTGTCTTAGTTTGAAATAAATATCAACATCGCTCTTATTTGTTAGTATCATGTTTAGGCCGAAATCGATAGGAAAAATTTAGGTTTTGGGTAGGCAACTCATAGGATTCTAATCATCGAATGTGTAAATATTTGTGTTGAGTGATCTTCTTCATTTTTATTGCATTTGAAAATGTATTCATTTAAACGGGGAATGCCCCGAGACACACTGTGTTTATTCATCGGGGAATGCCCCAACGTACTATGTTGGAGGAAGATGTTCGTGGTGAAGGCCCGAGGAGTCGGGTGAAGCAGTGGAGTGCAGTATAGGATTAGTCTAGGTTAGAATAGGATTTACGGTTTCGCATTTTTATTTTGGATTGCATAATTGGACTGAACATTGTTTTGGATTTATTTTGTTTTGTTTTGGATGGTTGTTTATGTGTTTTTCTATTGTTTATATATTTGTAATGTCAAAATTAGCCGATACTCTCCACCAAGCGATCGTGGTTGAACCACGGGATCGAGGGGTGCCTAACACCTTTCCCTTGGTTAACAGAATTTCTTAGCTGGAATCTCTGTTTGCAAACCATTTTTAAATAGTCAAAACCGTTTTGAAAAAGGATATCCAAGGGTGACTTGGCACACTCGATTTATGCCAAGTGGTGACTCTGAGTTAATTGTAAATAATCCTTTTCGAAGCAAATTTTTATTTTGTCACTTTAATAATAAATACCTTTCGAAACATAAAATATAATCTTTTCGAGTTAAAAAGGGGTGTGACAGCTCTGGCGACTCTGCTGGGGATCTTTTTTAGATTTCGAGCTTATTATTTGGAGTTGTATTGGCTTAGTTTGACATTATGGGTGTATAAACATTTGATTTGTGTTATTGTTATCATCGTTGAGTGTTTACTTGCTACGTGTTTATAGTTTTTCCTCCTATGTGTTATCGCTTTATATCTGACATCATTTTCATAGCCCGAGTCAATTCTTTCTGCAACAAGTCCCGGAGTGCATGTCGTACTCACGAACTCTAGTTGAGTCACCCTTATTTTAGTAGGGGGAGCCGTCGGATGTATGGAGTAGGTGGAAAGCAAAGCAGCCACTATCAACCATGTGTTCCCCCGAATGGTCTTGTTAGTGAACCCTAATGTAGGTCAGCCTTTAGGTCATGCTTATGTGTATCATATTGAGACCTAGTGGGGCACACTTGGTCCTTTGTAGGAGACTCTCCTCTAAAGCATCCCTACATGCTAATTGTTGTATTTTTTAGGGTAATAGGGTCATTTGATGGACTAATTTGGGGAAAGCATGTGCTAGAATTAAAGAAAGGTGAGTAGGCATGAAAAAATAAAAAAAAAAAAGGGAAAAAAGAGAAAAGGTGAATCAAAAAAGAGTTTCGTAGTTTTTAGGTTCTTTATGACTTTTGTTTTCCACGATTCAAAAATTTAAAAAAAAAGATTTTTTTTACTTTTTGCACTCATTATTCAAAAATAAAAAATTAAAAAAAACATCAAAAAGATTTTCCTTTTGTTTCCTTTAGCAAACATTCACAATTCAAAAACTCCAAAAAGATTTTTTTGGGAGCTTTTTATAAAAGAAAAATTCAAAAAAAGGGTGGTAGAAGTTTTGTACATTTCATATAACAAAAATACCAAAAAGATTTTCTTTCATAGCTGTTGGTGTCATTTTTATGTGAAGTGTCGAATTGAAAATTCAAAAAAAGATTTTTGTTATGTTGTTCATCGTGTGTCTTTGGTCGTGTCTCAAGTCAGGGTGCAATCTGTTATTTAATCGTTGATTGTCCAATCTGGACAAACTACGCATCCCTGATTCTCCTCTTTCGGGATGTGAGATACGTAGGCAGCCTATTATAGGTTCGGGGATCTTATTTAAAAAAATTTAAAAAGATTTTCTTCACTCTTCATTTAGAGTAGGTGTTTCATACATGTCTTGAAAAGAAAAATACAAAAAAAAAAGATTTTCCTCAATAGTCGTAGGTTTCATGTTTGGTTGATCTTATTTAAAAAATCCAAAAATATTTTTTTTTCACTCTTCATTTAGAGTAGGTGTCATATGCATCAATAAAAGAAAACTTCAAAAAGATTTTCCTTTAATAGGTTCAGGTTTCATTTTAATATGAAATTTAAAACTGAAAACCCAAAAAAAAAAAAAAATTCTTTGGTAATCATAGATTTCACTTTGTATAGGGATGTTAAAGCTGAAAATTTCAAAACAATATTTTCATCAATTATTTTGACAAATTGTTATTTTATTTTCTTCTTAAAGTTTCGAGAAAAAGAAAAAAAAGAAAGAAAACAAAGAGTTCAATTGGCCATTTTGGCAAGACTTCATGAACTATGCACACCTGATTCTTCTCTCTTGGGAGTGACATACGTAGGCGCCCCTCTTGGGTTCGGTGACCTTTCCAAAAAGAAAAAAAAAGGGTTTTGAAAATAAAGTGTTGAATTCTAACGCATTTGCTATCTCTTGTTCAATTAGTTTAAGGTGGCTAGTTTGTGGCATTTTGGATGGTCCTCCATATTGCACCAAGTCACAGAGAAAGTTATGGCCAATAAGGATATCCATTTTGTTGTCACTAATTAGATAGGGAGTTCGAGCAATGAGAATTTAGGAGCTAATGAAGAGATTCAAAAATTAAGGCAACAAATGATAGAAATGCATCTAGCTTGGGCTAATGAGTTGCCACCTCCTCCATTTTCCACTGATAATATGGATATCTTTCTAGCTTGCCTCCAGTGTCACATGCACAGTTTCCTATTTTTGTTAAAACACCATAACATGCATCAGAACCTGCTCCGGGGCAACACTATCCAAATACTTCCAATATTAATGTCCTCACTCCTCAATACAAAGCTACCACATGCTCGGCTCCACCCGCTGTTCATCTTTTTGCAGCACCACCCCCACCCGAAGCTCCTACTTTTGAGGTTTATCCACAAGTTGTGTCTCCGCACTCTGTGAGAGAGCCTATATTGAATATTTTTGCTGATCAACATTATGCTATTGAGCCCACATTTAAGTCGACTAATCCTTATGGCTATACTCACCCATCTGAATTTCCTCTTAACACTGAAAAGTCTATTATAATAGAAGAACAAGAGGAAATGACCAGAAAATTGAGAAGTTTGGAACTGGCTATGAAAGACCTCCAGGGACTTGGGGGTACAAAAGTGTCTCATATAAAGATCTGTGTATGTTTCCAGGGGTTTATCTTCATTTTGGTTTTAAAATGCTGAAGTTTGAGAAGTATGATGGACATGGCGATCCTGTAGCACATTTGAGACGTTATTGCAACCAACTAAGGGGTGCTGGGGGGAAGTAAGAATTATTCATGGCATATTTCGGTGAGAGTCTTTCAGGCCTAGCTTCAGAATGGTTTGTTGACCAAGACATCGACAAGTGAATTAGTTGGGATGACCTAGCTAATGAATTTGTGCAACAATTCCAATACAATGTGGAGTTGATTCCTGATGAGAAATCCCTAACTAACATGAAGAAAAAGAGTACTGAGACTTTCAGAGAGTATGCGATTAGATGGCGTGAACAAGCTGCTAGGGTGAAACCGTCAATGAAAGAAAGTAAGTTAATGGAGGTATTTATTCAAGCGTAGTATGAAACATATTATCAAAACATGTTACCTACATTAGGCAAGCCATTTATTGAGGTCCTCAAAATGGGGGAGATGATAGAAGAGGGAATTAAGACTGGTCGCATTATGAGTTTTGCAACATTGAAAACGACAGCTCAAGTAATTCAAAAGGGTTCAGGAAGTGTTGGGGAGACAAAGAATGAGAAATTTACATCTTCTATTGTAGTTGGACAGCGGGAACAGTCAAGAAGACCCCGTCGTCATCACTCTCAGGCACAAACCCAAGTTCATGCCCAAGCGCCACATAATCACTCCTAAAAGCCATTATATTCTGCTTCTCCACTTCCATATCCAGTATATAACACACAACCTCATATTTAACGCCCATCTTACCCACAGTGGAACACGCCAACTCCTCAGAGTAATTCTCTAACTTCACAAACATACCAAAACCCTTCTAATCCTGATTTTCGATCCAAGTCAAACGATGAAATGAGAAAAAAGTCATGAGATAGCTTCACACCAATTGGAGAGTCATATTCTAATTTATTTCAGGGATTGGTACAATGGGACATGATCACTCCTCTCCTTGGGTTCACTCTTAATCGGCGTTCAAGAAATTTTGATCCTAATATACGATGTGCGTATCATTCTGATGCTCAGGGTCATAGTATTGAAGATTGTTGAGATTTGAAAAGAGAAATTGAAAAGATGATTCAAGATGGATCAATTATGGTGCAGAACGTTGACAGTGAGGGAATTTCTAGTCATGCTAATATACAAACCAGTGGCTAAGTCGTTAGACGGAGCAATTGAGAAGTCACCCCTCTTCTTACTAGGAAGAGGTATGGTAGTTTGTTTTGTCTTCTTTTCTATTTTTTGAATTATTTCAGGGTTGTAGTTCGGGATCTATTTCTTTTGTCCCTTTGTCATTTATGTTCAAACCTTTCTATCTTTTATTTCAACTGAATGAATTATCCATTTTCCTTTGTGTTTAAATATGTGTCGTTTGTTTGTTTTCTTTATACAATATATTTTATGTTGATTCTAGTGATATGACATACTAGCAGAATTTTCAGCTATATCTTAAAATCCAACTTAACCATGAAACATTTAATTAGAGGGCTAAAGTTAGGAAAAATATCTGAGGAAATAGGTAGAGTGCTGAGACATTTGGTGACAAGTTGAAGCCTTCTTTGAAAATTAAGGCACTTATTTTTATTATCACAAGAATAACTTGTTCATCAATTGAAAGACATGTCTCAATTAGGTCAAATAGTGGCTGCGTGAACAGAACGAAAATCAGCTCCACAAAATCATGAGTCATTCAATGTAAGGAAAATGCAACAAAAGTGGAGTTGTATGCTAGAAAAGCGCAGAAGAAGTAGTGACGCACAGACTCAGTCAAAGTTAATGTTGTAAAATATGTCGCACATGATCTTCATCTTCAACTTTCAAATTGCATGTTATGTACTTGCATTTTCAAAGATTGATATCGCGAAAGCATTTCATTTTGTTATCCAAATATTGTGCCATCCTTTGTTTACCCCATTTGAGCCTTAGTTTTATTTTCTTTCATACACCTCTTTTGGAATCAATATAGAGTCAACAAAGCTAAAAAAAAGGTGTCAAGTAAAACAGTAGAGTCAGAAAAGTTTCAAAAAAGAAGAATAGAAAAATGTGTCCAAAAAGAGAAAAAGAAGGGCGTCGAAAAAAATAATGTCAGAAAAGTCCCAAAGAGAAAAAGAGTCAACAAAAGAAAAAAATTATTCGAATCAAGTGAAAGAACAAGCTGCTAGAACTACGCATGACCTGATTCTCCTCTCTCGAGGGTGAGATATGCAGGATTCCTTACTTAGGGCTAAGTCCAACCAAATAAAAATTTAGAATTACCCAGTAACTGGGGTATGAGTTAATCCTCATTGTTTGAGTCGGTCCCAAAGTCAAAAGAAACTAGGGCATGAGTTAATCCTCATTGTTTGAGTAGATTCCAAAAGTTGTAAGTCCTATCCTATTTTAAGTGTCGTTTGGGCCCCATGTCATCCTTTCTTTCTAGCCCTATCTAAAAGCCAAGTTATAACCAAAGAAAGACCTTCAGATCAATCTTTGAGATGTTAAGGCTAAGCATGGAATGGATGGGATGATGCATATGGGAACTATTTGTCTTCCTCAACATAAGAAATCAAAGGAGAAATAAAAAAGAGAGAGTCTTATTGGTGAAAACCCTCACAGGCACCATAAGACGATGGTAATTTGAGAGAAATAAAAATGAGAGAGTCTTATCGATGAAAATCCATACGGGCATCGTAAGACGACTGTGAGTTGAGATAGATGAAGATAAGAGAATCTCATTTGTGAAAACCCTCACGAACACCATGAGGTAATGTTGAGCTGAGAGAAAGAAAGATATTATTGGTGAAAATCCTTTAAGGCACCACTAGCCGAATGAGGTGTTTCAAGGTCATTAACTCAACAATATTTGGTAGAAAGTTTGGATGAAAACATTAAGCTGCTTAATCCAAAATGCATGGCATAATCATTAGAGTTGACTGTCATTTTTAGATGAATTTTTCATTTCTTTGTTTCGAATGGGGACATTCATTGTCTTTTCTTTTTTCTTTTTCTTTTTGTTTTATCTTTCTTGAGTCAGTTATCCGAATAAAAAAATTTTGTCATTCTTTTTTTTTCTTCTTTCTTGTCTTTGAGTCAAATCCGTGTCAAAATAAGTGAGAAAAGATTTCAAAACTGACTACCAGCTTCTTTAGTTGTACAAAGCAAGATAAAAGCTAGCACATGAAAGATACATGATTGTGAGCCGAAAAAAGGGGCATGCAGAATGTTTTGTCAACAGACAAGTCGAGAAACTCATGGAAATACCAAGGTTCAAAGGGTCTATCTGAGAAGCATGGCAAATTAGAGATACTGTGTTTGTTTCAGCCACTCTTAATAATCTGAGTTCGGGTCAATGATTCAGCAAGTCAATGATATATGTTAATGATTGGAAGCAAGGTTAAATATGAAGAGGGCAAGAGCGATCGCCGTGAAAGCTAAAGCCACAAACCAGCCACCATGTTTTAAACTCACAAGTTTTCTTTGATGAAACAGGAAACATATTACCTTTAAAGCAGGGACTTTAGAGCATAAACATCAAGGACTGTAATGCCTCACTTTTACAAATGCAGAAAGCAATATTGTTGTACAGGTTTGATAATAAAATCATGGTAAAAATTCATCATCCTATGTCCCTCGGAGACACACTTGTCCAGGGATTTTAGTTTTTATTTGCTAGGTGATACACTTCTTAAATTGAACCTTCACTCCTAGGAGATGTACCTTCTAGTCGAGTCATTCCCCTTGACTCTTAGAAGATGTACCTTTTAGTCGAGTCATTTCCCTTTATTCCTATAAGACATACCTTTTAGTCGAGTCATCCCCCTTTAATTCCTATAAAACATACCTTTTAGTCGAGTCACTTTCCCTGATTCCTATAAGATGTACCTTTTAGTCGAGTCATTCCCCTTTGATTCCTATAAGACGTACCTTTTAGTGAGTCATCCCCCTTGATTTCTATAAGACGTACCTTTTAGTCGAGTCATTTTCTTTGATTCCTATAAGATGTACCTTTTAGTCGAGTCATCCTCCTTGATTCCTATAAGATGTACCTTTTTAGTCGAGTCATTTCCTTGATTCCTATAAGACGTACCTTAAAGTCAAGTCATTCCCTTGATTCCTATAGGATGCACCTTTTAGTCGAGTCATCCCCCTTGATTCCTATAAGACGTATCTTTTAGTCGAGTTATTCCCCTTGACCCCTAGAAGACATACCTTTTAGTCGAGTCATTCCCCTTGACCCCTAGAAGACGTACCTTTTAGTCGAGTCATTCCCTTGATTCCTATAAGACGTACCTTTTATTCGAGTCATTCCCTTTGATTCCTATAATGATGTGACTTTCACAAAAGTTCTTTAATGATAAATTGGGGCAAAATTTAATTCTTGCATTTGGAACTTCATTTTCCTGGCATATGAATTCTCTTTATAATAATATTGGTCTAGGATAATTTTCTTTTTGTTTTGATGTGATTTCAGGAGCCCGCCTGAAGAACAGGGTGAATAAAATAAAAGTCAAGAAACAAAGTGAAGAAATTGAAAGACAACATATGGAAATAGTAAGTCAGGAGCCCGCCTGAAGAACAGGGTGATGAAATTGAAAATTAGGAGCCCGCCTGAAGAATAAAGTGATGAAATGGCAATTCAGGAGCCCGCCTGAAGAATAGGGTGATGAAATTTAAAGTCAAGTAACAAGGTTAAGAGATTGAAAGTCAAGCAATAAGGTGAAGAAGTTGAAAGCCATGAAACAAGGTGAAGAAATTGAAAATTAACAAATTGAAAAATAGCAAGTCAGGAGCCCAACTGGAGAATAGGGTGAAAAAATTTAAAGTCATGCAACAAGTTGAAGAAATTGCAAGTCAGGAGCCCGCCTGAAGAATAGGGTGATGAAACTAAAGTCAAGAGTCCAAAATAAGCTGCATAGATAGGATTTTTGTAGTTTCATTTATTTTTTAACTTGTAATTTTTATTTTTGATGTAATAACAGAGCTGCAGACCGGAACCTCGACAGAACCTCGCTCGACTCTCCAACTCAGTATAGTCCTTCTCTTTCCAATCCTTTAAAATACCCATAACTTGATTCGCTCATAACTTGGGTAGGTAGGATATCCTAAATCAAGACTTGGTCTCCCTCCTTCCTTCTGTTTCATTTTTGAATAATGCTAGGGAAAAAATTCTGTTTCGTTGTCTACTTCTTTGTCTGAAAAACTTCGTGTTTACATTCAAAGGGGGCATGATGTAGACACCTAATTTTGTCCCTCCCCGATAGCATTTTTACCATTTTTACCTACGTATTACTACGTGTCCTCATCTGTATAATTATATCCCACAAAAATATAAAAATAACAACCCTTAACAAAATCTCTAACAAATTAAATCTTCTACCCACCTAGCCTAACTCTCACCCCTCTCCTACCACTAGTCCCACCATTTACACGTTTTTGGAGACCATAACAGAATTGGGAAGGGGAGTTTCCATTTTGGATACACACAATGCAAAAAGGAGGGGACCACAGGGAACAATAGACGATATTTTTCTTTTTTCTCCCCTTGGAAGAAAATAAAAAGAAGGGGGGGGGGGGGGGACCACACATATATATAGAGAACACCCACAGATTACACGGGAGAGGGAATAATTATCATCTTCTTCGGGGGAAACCTCACCATATATACACGAGTTCATCTTCCATTAACAAGCACCATCCGACTTACGAGAACCACCATATATGCACACCCTTTCTGAACACACATTTCCATTCATCACCTACGCATACCACTCCACATTGTTGAAGAAACAGAGCACGCACACTGCACGCATAGGCAGTAGGGACATACTCCATTTTTGGGTCGATCAACAACAACACAAGCAACCACCTCTATTGAAATTCATACACCAAACACACCATCAAAATATATACCAACATGGGAAAGGGGAAACGATGAAGAAACAAGGATAAAATCAGTAGAAAACACATAGAAAAAATAAGAGGAAAAAATAAGGAAATCGAGAAAAAAGAGTCATCCAGCTCAATATTCCGTTGGTAAACCAACCCTAGTGCCGACCAAGATGTGATTCCACCGGAAAATCATCGTGTCGTCCGTCATCTAAAACCAATTAAGGTAATCCCATTGGAGAAAATCAAATCGGTGACCAAAATCCATCGCGGCAGTACACGTACCTCTTGACGGTGCTCCGAGTTCGGTTCGGTTTAGCGTCGATTATTAGTTCTAGTTGATAATTCGAGTTGGGCTTGGGTTGGTCATTGCTACTTTATTTGGGTCAAAAAAAATGGAATAAAAGGACACATTGAGTTGGTGGTTTGAGGCTCGAATCGAAGCTCCTCTGTTTGATTGAATAAAAGCAACATTAAGGTCCATTCTTCATCATTTTCTTAATTAATTTTTAGTTGTGTGATATTTAGTGATGAATAATTGCTTGATTGGTGGATTGGTAATTGAATTAATTTGATCATGTTGATAATGGATTTGGAGGTTGGGAATTGAAAACGGATAAAAAAAAAGGAACTTGGAATTGGTTTCGTATTTTTGTTAGTGGCTTAGTTTGAAATAAATGTCAACATCGCTCTTATTTGTTAGTATCATGTTTAGGCCGAAATCGATAGGTAAAATTTAGGTTTTGGATAGGCAACTCGTAGGATTCTAATCATCGAATGTGTAAATATTTGTGTTGAGTGATCTTCTTCATTTTTATTGCATTTGAAAATGTATTCATTTAAACGGGGAATGCCCCGAGACACACTGTGTTTATTCATCGGGGAATGCCCCAACGTACTATGTTGGCGGAAGTTGTTCGTGGTGAAGGCCCGAGGAGTCGGGTGAAGCAGTGGAGTGCAGTATAGGATTAGTCTAGGTTAGAATAGGATTTACGTTTTTGCATTTTTATTTTGGACTGCATAATTGGACTGGACATTGTTTTGGATTTATTTTGTTTTATTTTGGATGGTTGTTTATGTGTTTTTGTATGGTTTATATATTTGTAATGTCAAAATTAGCCAATACTCTCCACCAAGCGACCGTGGTCGAACCACGGGATCGAGGGGCGCCTAACACCTTCTCCTCGGTCAACAAAATTCCTTAGCTGAAATCTCTGTTCACAAATCAGTTTTAAAGAGTCAAAACCATTTTGAAAAAGGATATCCAAGGGTGACTTGGCACACCCGATTTATGCCAAGTGGCAACTCTGAGTTAATTGTAAATAATCCTTTTCGAAACAAATTGTTATTTTGTCACTTTAATAATAAAAACCCTTTTGAAACATAAAATATAATCTTTTGGAGTTAAAAAGGGGGTGACACATATACATAATAATGTTATGTATATGGGATGAAGTAACAACAAATTCCATACATATGTACATGATGTGACAAAAAACTCTCGACAATGTCAAATTCATACATATACATATCTTTCAAGAGTGAGAAAAAGGTACTGAGTGAGACCGAAGAATGAAATTGCCACGAGAAATAATAGCAATATGAATCAGGTTCTTTGCCAAAATGGAAGATCAAGTTCCGATTCCATCCCGATACGACAACTTGATTCAATGTCAACGACGGTGCTGATTTCCTTCTAGTAAGTGTATTATGTTGTTGATTTTGCCCGGAAGGAGCCACGATTAAGCTCTTTACGGATGCCCGGTGGAGCTCCGACGATTGGTTGGGAGAGGGGGGGGGGGGGGAGGGGAGGGGGAGGTTCAAGTAGGGTTTAAGGTTATTTTTTATAGGGTTTTTATGAATTAGAAATAGGAATTAATTAGAACAGAAAATTCAAAATTTGAAAATTTGAGGTTCCTTGATTGTAGGCACCCTCTAAGAAAATAAAAAGGGGAAGGTAAAGTTATTTATATGGATTATATATATAGAGAGCTTGTAAATATGAGATATTTATAATTAGTTTGGAAATTTGGGATATTGTGTCGTAAAAGAAAGTGACGTTGTAATTTTTTGTAATTTTTTCTTTTGCTTTGTTTTGGGGGTGGGGTGGGGGGGAGGTTAAATGAGGTATTACATGAAAACAATAGTAGATAATTTATGCATACTTGTTTAGGATACATGCGGTGCGCATGTATATATCATCAATATTATTAATTTGAATACTATAATAAATATTTAAAAATCTGAAATATTGTTGTATGCCTTCTGTAATATTTTATGAAAATTATTATAGTTTCGTTGATTTCATTCTGAAGCAAAATGATTATATTTTGTTTAAATACTTAAATACAGAAAACTATATTTCATTAAATATTTTTTTGAAATATACTACCACAATTCTTTAAATAAATTATAAAATAATATGAATTAAAAAAATTGGCACTTAGATTTTTTTAATATAAGAATTAAAAGGTTCGTCTTTCAATTTCTTCTTCTTAATCTTCTCCCAAACCTCACAAATAGTAGTTGGAAGAAACACTAACATAGTATTTGGTCAGGACGGAAAAAAGTAAAAAGACAATTTTATTAGAACACTTGACTAGTATAGTAAATTATACCATACAGCTAACACAACACTATATTACCAACACAATTGTTCATCAAACAAAGCTTGGCCGAACTGGTTACACACGTAAATCAGCGTTATTACATTGTTACACACAAAATCGATAGCTTCTTATTAGTTTATTAGTAGTGGCAAGGTGAGTAGCAGTAGCAAGCATATTTTGCCCAGTAATATTTGTGGCCCCATGGTTTGTACTTCTTACAAATACCATATTTAGCTCCATAAAAGTGCTTGCAATGGTGACTACATTTGTAAGAGTATTGACAAGGTCCATTCCACTTGTCACTTTTTTTCCAGCAGTATGTGCCTTCTGCCATTTGTATTTCTGCAAGAATATGAAAATTGGAAAGTCATGATATATATATATATATATATATATATATATATATATATATATATATATATATATATATATATATATATATATATATATATATATATATATGTACTTGAGATAGCATATTTCTCATAATTTCCTTATAACGCTACCTTCGTTTTCATTTAGTTGGACATGTTTCACTTGACACAAAGTTAATAATAAATAAATATTTTTTTAAGAAAATTGTGATCTTAAGCAAGTCAGTATAAAATCATGTGATTAATTCGTGACTCACCAGTTGCAGCAACGAGGAAGATGCAAAAGAGGAGGGCGAGAACAGTTGTGTACTTTGCCATAGCTGTTATTTTTTTGGTGAGGAAACAAGCATTTGAAATGATTGTATTTATAGTGTTGGAAACTCATATTGTCAACTTAATTCCATTTGATTTGTTCAAGGATTACGTTGGTTGTTTGCTTAATTAATTATAAGATGGATAATTAAAATAACGAGATAATGTTCTATTACGAACTATAGTCAAAGTTGCTACGGCACACCTTAACTTCACGAGGATTCTATTACCCCTCCCCCCAAACCCAAACTCAATTTTACTGTATTATTGTCTACCTTTTATAGTTACTTGGTAAAAAAAAACTTGCAATAAAGGCGTGTTGTAATAGGTGCCACGTAAGCACAAAAGGTGGATAGTAATATACAATAAAATTAAGTTTAGAGGGTGGGGGTGATAGAACCCCAATAACATTAAGGTGTATCGTAACAACTTTGGCTATAGTTCGAAGATAATAGTTTTTTTATCTCTAGAATTTTTTTATCTCTAGAATAACACATCAAGTGCAAAGAATTTGTCCAACACAACTAATTTTTGTTTAATTTAAATGAATTTGAATTGATCAAAGAGATATTTGAGTGATAATTAAGTCTTCTACCAGTTGATCAATTCCATGTCTCGACTTGTTGCTTTTATAAGGTCGTCAACCCTTTGTGTTAGTACATATTTAGCTATAACCTAATGTATTGAAAAATCTAGTTTTTCAAATATAAAATAAAAAGTAAATAGCAAAATATGAGAACACAAGAAATTTTATCATGAAAAATTTCAAGAGAGTAAGAAAACCACAACATATCGTTGAAGGATATACCTAAAACATCACCAAGTCAAGCAGCAGATATAATTCATTAAGTATATTATGTATGAAAGTACGAAAGAATGCTACACGTATGGAAAACATGAACAATACATGTTAAATGCCTTTCAACTGGTTCATTACTTCCAATGTATGAATAACAAGGAGAGATGAGAGTCATATAATCAAACTAGAGGGAAATGACCCAATATCGTAAAAACTGAAATTAATAATATATTTTTATCCAAATTCTAAAACGTAAAAAAAAAATTAATCACAAAAAATCATGGGTGGTGGATGAGCATTCAGAGCAGCGGAGTCACCGTCGCAAACAGCGGATTCCGTTCCGTTATAGCGGAGCATCCAATTTACACCGCCGCATGTAACATCATCCGTCCGGTGTCCGTTTCCACTATATCGTTGTCATCGGAAGATGTGAAGTCCGGCATTGTCACAGAGGTTAACGGCGGAGGCAGGAGCGGATTATCCGATGTATCGCCGATGCAAAAAGTGGTGGCGGAGTTTGATGACTGGGAGATGGCTGGTGGAGAGGAGGAAATGATGGTTAGTGTTGGTGAAACGTTATCGAGATTTGTGTTTGGTGGTGCTCCGTCTCTTCAGGAAGCTACTGAAGCTACCTCTGATCTCAAACACGCTCTCGAAAAATACGTGATTTACTGTGCGATTGCAATTTACAGTACTTTATGTATCTTTTTTGTAGATAATATCTACATTTTATGTATACAATAGTGAATTAATTAAATTCAATTTAGGTTAGAAGACTAGTCAGATTGTTTCTCGTTAAACAAAATGTGATAAATGAACGGATGAAGTAGCATTATATCTAACTTTTGCAATTTAGTTTGTTAGTGCAACTTATATATTAAATATGATAATTTTATATTTGAAATAGTGAATTAATTTAATTCAGTTTAGTTTTGAAGATTGGTTAAATTGATTCTCGTGAAATGAAACGTGACAAGTAAAATAGAGTGGAGGGAGTAGTATCTGTTGTTATTGTTGATTTTGAAGTATTGCTTTTGGTGTGTCTATGTTTTATAATCATAGAAATTAAAGTCTTTTGTAAAACTTAATGGTGTTTGAGTGATTACTTAGTTGATTGATTCGATCGACTAATAAAGTTACAATTTTTAATGAACACGCCTCTCAATTGTTTGCTCAATCAATTTTTGTTCAGTAGAGTTAAATGGGACATGTTGCAACAAACTTTACAATGTTCAATTTAGTTTCAAAGATCAGTTAAATTTACTCTAGTGAAATGGAACTTACTAAGTAAATGTGAAGAGTGAACACTTAGTTGATTGATTTGATTGATGAATAAAGTTACAATTTTAATGAACATGCTTTCTCAATTATCTTTCCAAGAAAATTTTTGCTAATTAGGATAATAAGGGATGTGTTGTACTTGCAAACTTACAATGTTTGATTTGATGTTGCCCCAGTTTAATGTAACTTGGATTAGCCCAATATGAACTGAACTTTTAAAAAGGAGCTACCTCTTAAAACTCACAGCAAATAAGCAACGTGGGAGTTCATATATATTAATCACAAGGAGTTGAGGCGTTTTTGTTGTTAAGGGCTATTGGATTAATTCAAAAAATGGGTATTTTTTAACTTATTGTGTCATAAAATATCATTCTAATTATTATTATAGTTGGGAGACATTGTCAGAGTCCAAATGCATTTTTTATGTGATAGTGTTAGTGAAGATAGAAACTTAAGTTTTGAACTTGCAATAGATGACGGAGATAATGAAAATGTTCTTGTCTATTTGGTTGTTGTTCTGTTCTTAATATTGGAATGTTTAGTCTTTTCGTAATAATTTCATCAACATTTAACCTTTACCCCCAGTAGGCTTACGTCTGGGATTCAAAAGGCTATTGGACGTTGGTTGAGGTATATACTTCTCAATGTTACTCTGCGTACAGATGTTTATCTGTTCTAATAGATGATGTGACTACTCATATAGTGTCAATTCTAAACTCTTCTTAGATTTACAGGGTATATTTGTCTGGATCTGCTAATGAAGATGGTGGATTTTGTGTATCCGGCTCGAGCTCATCACCCTACTCCAAAGCTTGTGTTGTCAACGAGACTGTAGTCACAAAGTCTGTGCCAAAACATGCTATGCAGGCATTAGGTTTCTAAATGAAACTCGTGCCGTTCAGGTTTTCTCCTTTGTCATTTATGTTTACATGTTCTCTTAGTTTTCATATTCTATCTAGTGTTGTATGTTTATGTATTTGAAACTGGATATAACAATTTTTTCTTTTAATCCTTTAGTATAAACCCTTACAGGGGTGAGGAATGGATATGAATATGTTCAATTTGAACAAGTGAGAAGATACAGTTAACAAAAACTGAACTAAATATTACAGTTGCAACATAAAAACTAGAATTACTCTATAATAAGTTGTCCTCTAATCCACTTGTGGCATCTCCTCAAACAAAGACTATTTTTTTGAAATTGTGAGTGATTGTGAAAATTTAGAACTCTTCTTCCTTGTGAGTTTGCAGCGTGGTTTGTCTCATTTGATTTTTCTTTAGGTACCGCTTTCTAGATGTTGACATCTGTAGAGGAGGTATATCTGAGTTGAGTCCAATACTGATCTAGCTACGAGCAATTTCATCATCGTTAGAGACAAGGCCATCACATCCTACATATTTGTTTATGCTCCTATAATCAAGACCATCACGTAACCGCAATATATAAAGGTGTTACCGGTATCTATAATAAAGTTATAAGGGATCACAATCTCATAGGTTACATGAAAACCATCAGCTAGCCTACATCATACAAGATTGCATCCAAAGCTGGAAATAAACTTCAAGTGATTCTGTAACCACATGATAACTCTCAATAGTCTAAAATCTTGAGAAAAAAACAATGTAAACAACCACGACGAGCCATGATGTTCGGTAACCTGAAGGTCATGGGTTTAAGGCATGAAAACGTACTCTTGTTCGGAACTCTGCACTTTGAGTACTTTGTCATGGGGCAAGCGCTTAAGTAATAAAACAAGAGTTTAAGTTCTACATACGGCACGATGCAAAAAATGTTTACACAATGGCGTGGGGCTCGATTTACTTCGCCTTACGATCTTAGAGACACACACATACAAAAAGAACGGTAACTGGGGGCTTTGTGGGTGGCACACAGTGAATTTCGGAAATTGACCGTGGATCATGGTGACGAGCTACATGGAACTAGTTCATGGGGAAGATGTTGGGTGTGTGAACAAATTCCCGTGTTGGTAGTTGAAAAAACTAGAAAGCTACGTATAAAGTGTAGGATCTCTTAATGATGTGAGTCATTTTGAGGAAGAACGTGCAGATTTTGCCCGAAACGGACTATATCACACCATGTTAAGAGTATCTTTGGGCTAATGGTGAAATATTTATGTTAAAACATGGCTAATAGCCTACTATCACATGTTTAACTTAACTCTACTGATAAACACAAAAATCAGCAGTTTTCCTATTTAAGTTTTGACAAGGAAAGCAGATTACCTTGAATCTCATAAAGCTCCTCTTCAGACCTGCACTGGAAATACATACCAAGAATCCTCATCAAACAACACAACTTCCAAAAAATAAAATTATTCATAACAACAACAATAACATCCCTAGCGTAATCCCACAAATGGAGTCTAGGAAGAATAGTGTGTACACAGACCTTAGGTAGAGAAACTCTTTCCATTTCCGATATACTCTCAGCTCAAGAAAAAGATTATTCATAACAACAACATATCATAAAAATATTTATGCAGACATTACATCTGCCTTGGAAGGTATATCCGATATTCAGTCAGCTCAAGGAAAAAAATATTCATAGAAAGCAAACAAATTAAAGGCAGACCCACCAATATATAGTGGAATCAGTAGACTCAGGAAGAACATCCATGTAATACTTCCACTTAGAATCATCTCTCCATCTCTCTCTCAACAAAAAAAGAGCAAAAGAAATCCAAGGCTACAATCCACTACACACATTCCCAATATCGCTTTCTGCAACTGCATCTGGATTAATCCAGAACCTTCTAGACACTTCAAGAACTGTCTCACCTTTAGCTATATCTCTCTTAGCAACTAATCCTAAACCTTCTGCTACTATTCCTGTCTTTACAGGTGTCTTTGCTGATACAACCCCTTCATCACATAGCCAGTTCCAGAATGTTTGAACTTGTTGTGGGATTTTTGGGTCAAGTTGTTTGAACTCAAGTGAATTTATCAAGAATGGTTTTTGGGAAGTGTGTAAAGATTGAAAGTTTGGTCTGAACTTTGTTGTTTTGAGTGGAGATAGGAAAGTTGAAGTGTGTATAGAGAAAACAGAAGCCATTTTTCTAGCTTTTGTGTCTCTTGGCTAGTTTGAGTTAACTAGATTTTCAGATGAGGTTGTTATGCAGTTAAGAAGGGACCTTTTCTTTCTTTTTTTATTTCTTTTGGGAATATTTTGTCATCGAAGGGGAGTATTGGAGTAACTGATAAAGTTGTTGTCATGTGACTAGGAGGTAACATGTTCAAGACTTGAAAACGGTCTCCGACAAAAATGCAAGGTAAGGCTACATCCTTGTGCTGGGGCCCTTCTCCAGACCCTGCACATAGCAAGAACTTTAGTGCACCGGATCGCCCTTTATATTTTGCATTAGAAAATAAGGTGGAATTTGATGTGTAGTCGTTTGTATTACATTCACACTATCATTAGAAAATAAGGTGGAATTTGATGTGTGGTCGTTTGTATTACATTCACACTTATCGGATCAAAAAAGGGTTTAAATAGTTGAGGTGCATTTGATTGGAGTTTTTCTGTTAACTGAACGATATGAATGAAAACTTTCTTATCAACCGGGACAAATTTAGCCCGAGAGTATGACGAAAGGTAAATCTAGCCAACTTTTCAAAATAAAGGGGTAAATTTTACCCTTTTTCTTTTATAATACTAATGGCATATATGAACCCCTAGTATAACATTAATTGCATATATGGACTGATAATATAGTGAAGGAGAATATTGAACTTTTTCAATAGCAAAAGGGCAAATATGACCCTTTTGCTTTTAAGAAAAAGAGACAAATATTCCATTTTAACAACAACCCTCTTTTTTCCTATTAGTTTAACCAATCTTTTTGAATTTTCAACTGATGTCTTTTGGATCCAAATGACCTTCAGTGGTTAAAACAATACAGAAGCTAAGAATATCGGAAGGCCGCTTACAAGATCCTTGTGGTTCGGTTCTTCCTCAGATCACACAGAGTAAGCGTTAGCACTCGGATGACCTTTTTTTACAAGCTTAGAATATCACAGCACAATGTTTATGAAGTCAGATCTTTACATTTGTTACAAACATAATAAAAACTTTATCATAAATCCAATGGCAGACTGTGAAGCGACAAAGTTTTATAAAAAGAAAAGGAAAAGATGACAATTTATCGTTTCCTAGACATAATTTATCCTTTTTTTCCCCAAGTGTTCTCCCACATTGCTGATACACATAGTTATTTGCCTCTTTATTAGCACTAGAGAACACACCTCATATTGCTGAGCTCAGTAACATGGGCTTGTAACCCAAGTGGGGGCATTAATGTGGTGGAATGCGTAGGCCTGTCCAAAGGGTAGGGCTTGTGTTGCAATTCTCTGGCCTGCCCTCTCCAAGCCCAGAGTTGGGTCAGGTCACACAAGTCCAAGGAAGGAATGCCTGATGGGCTGCCTAACTAGACCACCACATTTTTTCCTTGGTTTGCTAAGATGACGGGCCAGTGTCATTCAAGTCCAATGAATACAAGGTTCACTCTACTTTTGTAAGTTTGAACTTTTTTCGAAAGAGAGCTTTGAAATAACATGTAAAGTTACTGTTACGTAATTGGAGGTCATCACATGTTCTTGTGGACATAGCCTCTTGCAAAAATGGTGCAACAGACTTTTGTGGTCCTGTCTCCAAATCCTGAAATATGTCATCCTTTGATTATGTTGTCGAAATCCTAAGGAGGCCTGTTGGAATGTACAGACCTAGGGTAGCGTCTCGTCATACAAATGATAGCCTTTTAAAAGCCGCCCACAGATGAGATCCCGATAGATAATTGAATAGATAATATATCAGAATAATTCTTTGCAATTTCGTTCTACAGTCTCCAACTTTCTCCGAATTATTTCATAACATTATAGTCCAACAACAACCTAAGTTGTAAAAACTGAAATTAATAATGTATTTTGATCAAAATAATATTTTGAATAAATATAAATAAAATATACATCATTTATTTTGGTATAAATATATATATATACAGTTTATTGATGTTCTAAAGAAAATTTTAAATTCTCAATTATCTAGAGATATAATAAGCATCGAGGAAAGGTGCTTTTCAGTTTTATACTTCTAGAAATGTTACGAACCGAATTAACTGTACCTGAATTAGTTATTAAGTTTCTTTAACTAAAATCATAAGTTCGGTAAATTTTTAGTTTTAAAAAAATAAATTCAAAAAATAACGTATTGATCGAATAAAATTATATGTGTACAATGTGTTTAATATATTAAATTTAACGTAACAAAACATTCAAATTTTAGTTTTGGGTTTGAGGTGATGAAAATGAATACAAGCCAACGGATAATTAACACTCAATATTTTGTATTTATTTTTTCTATTTTTATCAAGTATATTCAATAACTATAAAATAACATTATCATTATACAATTGCAACTCAATTCAGCAATTGAAATTTCAACATTTGTATAAGATGATATTAATTTGAAATATTATAATAAATATTTAATTGTAGGCTTATACAAATTATATGTATCGCGAGTTCTTCTTTTAAGAAAAAAAAATTATGTGCTTTTCCTAATATAGGAACTAAACAATATAAACGTGATAATATCTACTAAGGAAATGATAGAACTGTAATATATTTAAATATCATATATTTTTTTTTTCTAAATGATAATGAATAATTAGAGTTAAAAAATTATCAAAAGATTATTTACAGTTAAACGGTCAATACAAACGAATTTTTTTAAAGGAATAATAAAATTGCTATGTATAAATATCATATTTTTCTGTAAGATTAAAAAAATTATATTTATAAACACTACATCTATTAAAAAATAAATTGGTTGGGTAAAGTGTGTGAAAATACTGCATTTAAAGAACCAGGAAGATTGAATACAAAATGGGTCCACAGTAAGAGATTCAATGGAAGTACTTATTCCATAACTTTGAAATTATTATTATACCATTAGTTGTCCTCCAACTAACTCTTTTATATATAATAATAATTAATATAAATATGTCTCTACTACGATGATAAAAAGAAGAGGCAATCCCACTATATAAACTTTAACATTTAAAGTTTGAGAAACGATATTCCCTCCACATATTGAAAGGGAATGATAACTCCCTTATGTAATATTATTTTAGTGAGAGTTTTCCTTATCTTCTATTTCAAAAACTGCAATAAGTGCTCATGTTTTCAGTTATCATTTTTAATAATTTCCTTGTGCTCTTCATGATCATCCAGTATGATAAACTATGATGGAGAATCAAATACATCTTGAACTTTTACAAAAGGACATTGATCCTTCTCTTCTTCAATGAACTCAACGACTTCATGTTAGAACTCTCGAATTACGGAGCAATCAAGAGAGAGGAATCAAGAGAGGAACAGATTTGTATCCATATCGTTTATCAATAAAAATTCTTGTTTATTCATATTTTATTTGTGATTGCAATTTATTTATCACTGTTAAATTTGTTGAAAACAATGCTTTGTGAAACTCATATCGGATCCTCTTCAACTTGAGTTAAATTTTTTTTTTTTTCCTTTTCAAAATGTTATAGTTCTTAATGTATGCTTAAGCTGGAGTGTATGGTCTACTTTACTTTCTTTTTAAACAAGCAAGATAAATGTCCAAGATTATTTTCAAGCTTATTATTGAAACATATTCTTGGTGAATTTGGATTAGGAATGTCATCTCCACCTACCCATATGACGTATATGTAGCATGTTAGGCTGTCTATGTAGCCCCTGAAGGGTGCAACCATTATCTAGACCTTGCGTAAATGCGGGATGATTAGTACATATATTGGGGTTGCCCTTGCTTGGAATATATCTATTATTACTCACCTTCAAAAATATATTTTGATAGATTATATAGATTTCCTAAACATCAAAGTCAAATACATACCAAGAACATATACAGCTAACTTCAAAAAATTTCCTCCAAATTAAATGCTTTATCGCCAAAAATATTCCTCGAAATTCAGTGTTTTAGCTCCAAAAAATTCCCTCGCTTTAGTATTTTTTAGCAATTGAGGTGATAAAAAAGAAAAATCTCACTCCATGTCGCTTTAATGTTTTAAGTATTTTTTTTTAATATAAATAACATAAATCCCATCATTTTAAAACATAATTACCTCCTATCCTTTTTTTTCAATTAAAATTTCACCCTCCCAATTTTTATACATAAGTTGCGGACTATATACATTACTACTTACGTATTTGAATTAGTTAATTTAACTATTATTAAGGAAATAAATATCTGCTTTAAATACATAACGCAATAACGTTATATTTATGAAATTGTGATTAATAGATCTCTTAAATTTAGTAACAACTTTTCAATTTCAAAATTTTGAAACACCAAATCAATTCCAACGATCAGGGTTAGAGATTGAGGAATCTCGGGTTGATTTCGACAATTGCATCCATCCCCTGTAATAATATACATTGCAAATCAATATTAGTTTAATATGCAACAAAACTTAAACTAAACTCTTTACAACTTGAAACATAAAACAGTGCTTGATATTCATGCCTAATATTTTTTCATATACATAACAACGATATGTATATAGGCTGAAATAAACACACCTCACCTTGTCTAACAGAGCCATATACATAACTGTGTATCGTATAATACTGTTAGAGAATAACATATACATAACTCTATAATGTATATGTTCTGAAAATAGTGTAGTCCAACAGTGTGTTTTTCAACACATATACATAAAAGAATTATGCATATAGGGTGATATACATAACTATGCTATGTATAACACTGTTAATGCATAACATATACATAACTCTATAAAATATATATATATATATATATATATATATATATATATATATATATATATATATATATATATTCTGAAATTAACAGTCATCAATGTTTGTTTCACCACATATACATAACAAATTTAAAGTATATGGGTCCATATTGTAGACACCTAATTTTGTCCCTCCCAGATAGCATTTCTACTATTTTACCTCCGTATTACTACGTGCCCTCATCCGTATAATTATATCCCATAAAAATACAAAAATAACAACCCTTATCAAAATCTCTAACAAATTAAATCTTCTACCCACCTAACCCTCACCCCTATCCTATCACGAGTCCTACCATTTACACGTTTTTGGAGACCATAACAGAATTAGGGAGGGGAATTTCCATTTTGGATACACACAATGCAAAAAGGAGGGTACCATAGGTAACAATAGATGATATTTTTTTCCCCTTGGAAGAAAACAAAAAGAGGGGGGGGGGGGGGGCACACTTACATATAGAGAACACCCACAGAATACACGGGAGAGGGAATAATTATCATCTTCTTTTGGGGAAACCTCACCCTATATACACGAGTTCATCTTTCATTAACGAGCACTATCCCACTCACGAGAACCACCATATACGCACACCCTTTCTGAATACACATTTCCATTCATCACCTACGCATACCACTCCACATTGAAGAGGAAACAGAGTACATATATTGTACGCATAGGCAGCAGGGATATACTCTATTTTTGGGTCGATCAACAACAACACAGGCAACCACCTCCATTGAAATTCATACACTAAACACACCATCGAAATATATACCCACATGGAAAAGGGGAAAATATGAAGAAACAAGGATAAAATCAGTAAAAAATACATTGAAAAAATAAGAGGAAAAAGCAAGGAAACAGAGAAAAAAGAGTCATCCAGCTCAATATTCCGTTGGTAAACCACCCCCTGTGCCGACCAAGATATGGTTCCACCCAAAAATCATCGTGTCGTCCGTCATCTGAAACTAGTTAAGGCAATCCCATCGGATAAAATCAAATCGGCGACCAAAATTCATCGCGGCAGTACACGTACCTCTTGACGGTGCTCCGAGTTTGGTTCGGTTTAACGTCGATTATTAGTTCTAGTTGATAATTCGAGTTGGGCTCGGGTTGGTCATTGCTACTTTATTTGGGTCGAAAAAATGGAAAAAGAGGACATATTGAGTTGGTGGTTTGAGGCTCGAATCAAAGCTCCTCCGTTTGATTGAATAAAAGCGACATAAAGGTCCATTCTTCATCCTTTTCTTAATTAATTTTTAGTTGTGTGATATTTGGTGATGAATAATTGCTTGATTGGTAGATTGGTAATTGAATTAATTTGATCATGTTGAGAATGGATTTGGAGGTTGGGAATTGAAAACGATAAAAAAAAAAGAACTTGGAATTGGTTTCGTATTTTTGTTAGTGTCTTAGTTTGAAATAAATATCAACATCGCTCTTATTTGTTAGTATCATGTTTAGGCCAAAAGCGATAGGAAAAATTTAGGTTTTCGGTAGGCAACTCGTAGGATTCTAATCATCGAATGTGTAAATATTTGTGTTGAGTGATCTTCTTCATTTTTATTGCATTTGAAAATGTATTCATTTAAACGGGGAATGCCCCGAGACACACTGTGTTTATTCATCGGGGAATACCCCGACGTACTATGTTGGAGGAAGATGTTCGTGGTGAAGGCCCGAGGAGTCGGGTGAAGCAGTGGAGTGCAGTATAGGATTAGTCTAGGTTAGAATAGGATTTACGTTTTCACATTTTTATTTTGGACTGCATAATTGAACTAAACATTGTTTTGGATTTATTTTGTTTTGTTTTGGATGGTTGTTTATGTGTTTTTATATTGTTTATATATTTGTAATGTCAAAATTAGTCGATACTCTCCACCAAGCGATCGTGGTTGAACCACGGGATCGAGGGGTGCCTAACACCTTTTCCTTGGTCAACAGAATTCCCTAACTGGAATCTCTGTTTGCAAACCATTTTTTAATAGTCAAAACCGTTTTGAAAAAGGATATCCAAGGGTGACTTGGCACACTCGATTTATGCCAAGTGGTGACTCTGAGTTAATTGTAAATAATCCTTTTCGAAACAATTTTTATTTTGTCACTTTAATAATAAGAATCCTTTCGAAACATAAAATATAATCTTTTGGAGTTAAAAAGGGGTGTGACAGCTCTGGCGACTCTGCTGGGGATCTTTTTTAGAATTCGAGCTTATTTTTTGGAGTTGTATTGACTTAGTTTGACATTATGAGTGTATAAACATTTGATTTGTGCTATTGTTATCATCGTTGAGTGTTTACTTGCTACGTGTTTATAGTTTTTCCTCCTATGTGTTATCGCTTTATATCTGGCATCATTTGCATAGCCTGAGTCAATTCTTTCTGCAACAAGTCCTGGAGTGCATGTCGTACGCACGAACTCTAGTTGAGTCACCCTTATTTTAGGAGGGGGAGCCGTCGGATGTATGGAGTAGGTGGAAAGCAAAGCAGCCACTATCGACCATATGCTCCCCCGAACGGTCTTGTTAGTGAACCCCAATGTAGGTCAGCCTTTAGGTCATGCTTATGTGTATCATATTGAGACCTAGTGGGGCACACTTGGTCCTTTGTAGGAGACTCTCTTCTAAAGCATCCCTACATGCTAATTGTTGCATTTTTAGGGTAATAGGGTCATTTGATGGACTAATTTGGGGAAACCATGTGCTAGAATTAAAGAAAGGTGAGTAGGCATGGAAAAATTAAAAAAAAGGGAAAAAAGAAAAAAGGTGAATCAAAAAAGAGTTTCGTAGTTTTTAGGTTCTTTATGACTTTTGTTTTCCATGATTCAAAAATTAAAAAAAAAAAGATTTTTTTTACTTTTTGCACTCATTTTTCAAAAATTAAAAATTAAAAAAAACATCAAAAAGATTTTCCTTTTGTTTCCTTTAGTAAACATTCACAATTCAAAAACTCCAAAAAGATTTTTTTGGGAGCTTTTTATAAAAGAAAAATTCAAAAAAAGTGTGGTAGAAGTTTTGTACATTTCATATAACGAAAATACCAAAAAGATTTTCTTTCATAGCTGTTGGTGTCAATTTTTATGTGATGTGTCAAATTGAAAATTCAAAAAAAGATTTTTGTTATGTTGTTCATCGTGTGTCTTTGGTCGTGTCTCAAGTCAGGGTGCAATCTGTTATTTAATCGTTGATTGTCCAATCTGGACAAACTACGCACCCCTGATTCTTCTCTTTCGGGATGTGAGATACGTGGACAGCCTATTATAGGTTCGGGGAGCTTATTTTAAAAAATTCAAAAAGATTTTCTTTACTCTTCATTTAGAGTAGGTGTTTCATACATGTCTTGAAAAGAAAAATACAAAAAAAAAAAGATTTTTCTCAATAGTCGTAGGTTTCATGTTTGGTTGATCTTATTTCAAAAATCCAAAAATATTTTTTTTCACTCTTCATTTAGAGTAGGTGTCATATGCATCAATTAAAGAAAACTGCAAAAAGATTTTCCTTTAATAGGTTCAGGTTTCATTTTAATATGAAATTTAAAATTGAAAACCCAAAAAAAAATAATTTCTTTGGTAATCATAGATTTCACTTTGTATAGGGATGTTAAAGCTGAAAATTTCAAAAAAATATTTTCATCAATTATTTTGACAAATTGTTATTTTATTTTCTTCTTAAAGTTTCGAGAAAAAGAAAAAAATAAAATAAAACAAAGAGTTCAATTGGCCATTTTGGCAAGACTTCATGAACTACGCACACCTGATTCTTCTCTCTTGGGAGTGAGATACGTAGGTGCCCCTCTTGGGTTCGATGACCTTTTCAAAAAGAAAAAAAGAGTTTTAAAAATAAAGTGTTGAATATTAACGTATTTGCTATCTCTTGTTCAGTTAGTTTAAGGTGGCTGGTTTGTGGCATTTTGGATGGTCCTCCATATTGCACCAAGTCACAGAGAAAGTTATGGCCAATAAGGATATCCATTTTGTTATCACTGATTAGATAGGGAGTTCGGGCAATGAGAATTTAGGAGCTAATGAAGAGATTCAAAAATTAAGGCAACAAATGATAGAAATGCATCGAGCTTGGGCTAATGAGTTGACACCTCCTCCATTTTCCACTGATAATATGGATATCTTTCTAGCTTGCCTCCAGTGTCACATGCACAGTTTCCTATTTTTCTTAAAACACCATAAAATGCATCAGAACCTGCTCCGGGGCAACACTATCCAAATACTTCCAATATTCATGTCCTCACTCCTCAATACAAAACTACCACATGCTCGGCTCCACCCGCTGTTCATCTTTTTGCAGCACCCCCCCCCCCCACCCGAAGCTCCTACTTTTGAGGTTTATCCACAAGTTGTTCCTCCCCACTCTGTGAGAGAGCCTATATTGAATATTTTTGCTGATCAACATTATGCTATTGAGCCCACATTTAAGTCGACTAATCCTTATGGCTATACTCACCCATCTGAATTTCCTCTTAACACTAAAAAGTCTATTATAATAGAAGAACAAGAGGAAATGACCAGAAAATTGAGAAGTTTGGAACTGGCTATGAAAGACCTCCAGGGACTTGGGGGTACAAAAGTGTCTCATATAAAGATCTGTGCATGTTTCCAGGGGTTTATCTTTATTTTGGTTTTAAAATGCTGAAGTTTGAGAAGTATGATGGACATGGCAATCCTGTAGCACATTTGAGACGTTATTGCAACCAACTAAGGGGTGCTGGGGGGAAGTAAGAATTATTCATGGCATATTTCGGTGAGAGTCTTTCAGGCCTAGCTTCATAATGGTTTGTTGACCAAGACATCGACAAGTGAATTAGTTGGGATGACCTAGCTAATGAATTTGTGCAACAATTCCAATAAAATGTGGAGTTGATTCCTGATGAGAAATCCCTAACTAACATGAAGAAAAAGAGTACTGAGACTTTCAGAGAGTATGCGATTAGATGGCGTGAACAAGCTGCTAGGGTGAAACCGTCAATGAAAGAAAGTAAGTTAATGGAGGTATTTGTTCACGCGTAGTATGAAACATATTATCAACACATGTTACCTACATTAGGCAAGCCATTTATTGAGGTCCACAAAATGGGGGAGATGATAGAAGAGGGAATTAAGACTGGTCTCATTATGAGTTTTGCAACATTGAAAGCGACAGCTCAAGTAATTCAAAAGGGTTTAGGAGGTGTTGGGGAGACAAAGAATGAGAAAGTTGCATCTTCTATTGTAGTTGGACAGCGGGAACGGTCAAGAAGACCCCGTCTTCGTCACTCTCAGGCACAAACCCAAGTTCATGCCCAAGCGCCACATAATCACTCCTAAAAGCCATTATATTCTGCTTCTCCACTTCCATATCCAGTATATAACGCACAGCCTCATATTCAACGCCCATCTTACCCACAGTGGAACACACCAACTCCTCAGAGTCATTCTCTAACTTCACAAACATACGAAAACCCTTCTAAGCCTGATTTTCGATCCAAGTCAAACGATGAAATGAGGCAAAAGTCAAGAGATAGCTTCACACCAATTGGAGAGTCGTATTCCAGTTTATTTCAGAGATTGGTACAATGGGGCATGATCACTCCTCTCCTTGGGTTCACACTTAATCGGCGTTCAAGAAATTTTGATCCTAATATACGATGTGCGTATCATTCTGATGCTCAGGGTCATAGTATTGAAGATTGTTGAGATTTGAAAATAGAAATTGAAAATATGATTCTAGATGGATCAATTATGGTGCAGAACGTTGACAGTGAGGGAATTTCTAGTCATGCTAATATACAAACCAGTGGCTAAGTCGTTAGACTGAGCAATTGAGAAGTCACCTCTCTTCTTACTAGGAAGAGGTATGGTAGTTTGTTTTGTCTTGTTTTCTATTTTTTGAATTATTTCAGGGTTGTAGTTTGGGATCTATTTTCTTTTGTCCCTTTGTCATTTATGTTCAAACCTTTCTATTTTTTATTTCAACTGAATGAATTATCCATTTTCCTTTGTGTTTAAATATGTGTCGTTTGTTTGTTTTCTTTATACAATATATTTTATGTTGATTCTAGTGATATGACATACTAGCGGAATTTTCAGCTAGATCTTAAAATCCAACTTAACCATGAAACATTTAATTAGAGGGCTAAAGTTAGGAAAAATATCTGAGGAAATAGGTAGAGTGCTGAGACATTTGGTGATAAGTTGAAGCCTTCTTTGATAATTAAGGCACTTATTTTTATTATCACAAGAATAACTTGGTCATCAATTGAAATACATGTCTCAATTAGGTCAAATAGTGGCTGCGTGAACAGAACGAAAATCAGCTCCACAAAATCATGAGTCATTCAATGTAAGGAAAATGCAACAAAAGTGGAGTTGTATGCTAGAAAAGCGCAGAAGAAGTAGTGACGTACAGACTCAGTCAAAGTTAATGTTGTAAAATATGTCGCACATGATCTTCATCTTCAACTTTCAAATTGCATGTTATGTACTTGCATTTTCAAAGATTGATATGGCGAAGGCATTTCATTCTGTTATCCAAATATTGTGTCATCCTTTGTTTACCCCATTTGAGCCTTAGTTTTATTTTCTTTCATACACCTCTTTTGGAATCAATATAGAGTCAACAAAGCTAAAAAAAAGGTGTCAAGCAAAACAGTAGAGTCAGAAAAATTTCAAAAAAGAAGAAGAGAAAAATGTGTCCAAAAAGAGAAAAAGAAGGGCGTCGAGAAAAATAATGTCAGAAAAGTCCCAAAGAGAAAAAGAGTCAACAAAAGAAAAAAAAATATTAGAATCAAGTGAAAGAACAAGCTGCTAGAACTACGCATGACCTGATTCTCCTCTCTCGAGGGTGAGATATGCAGGATTCCTTACTCAGGGCTCGATCCAACCAAATAAAAATTTAGAATTGCCCAGTCAAAAACTGGGGTATGAGTTAATCCTTATTGTTTGAGTCGATCCCAAAGTCAAAAGAAACTGGGGCATGAGTTAATCCTCATTGTTTGAGTCGATTCCAAAAGTTGTAAGTCCTATCCTATTTTAAGTGTCATTTGGGCCCAATGTCATCCTTTCTTTCTAACCCTATCTAAAAGCCAAGTTATAACCAAAGAAAGACCTTCAGATCAATCTTTGAGAATGTTAAGGCTAAGCATGGAATGGATGGGATGATGCATATGGGAACTATTTGTCTTCCTCAGCATAAGAAATCAAAAGAGAAATAAAAAAGAGAGAGTCTTATTAGTGAAAACCCTCACAGACACCATAAGACGATGGTAAGTTGAGAGAAATAAAAAATAAGAGAGTCTTATCGATGAAAATTCATACGGGCATCGTAAGACGACTGTGAGTTGAGATAGATGAAGATAAGAGAATCTCATTTGTGAAAACTCTCACGAACACCATGAGGTAATGTTGAGCTGAGAGAAAGAAAGATATTATTGGTGAAAATCCTTCAAGGCATCACTAGCCGAATGAGGTGTTTCAAGGTCATTAACTCAACAATAATTGGTAGAAAGTTTGGATGAAAAGATTAAGCTGCTTAATCCAAAATGCATGGCATAATCATTAGAGTTGACTGTCATTTTTAGATGAATTTTTCATTTCTTTGTTTCAAATGGGGACATTCATTGTCTTTTCTTTTTTCTTTTTCTTTTTGTTTTATCTTTCTTGAGTCAGTTATTCGAATAAAAAAATTTTGTCATTCTTTTTTTTCTTCTTTCTTGTCTTTGAGTCAAATCCGTGTCAAAATAAGTGAGAAAAGATTTCAAAACTGACTACCAGCTTCTTTAGTTGCACAAAGCAAGATAAAAGCTAGCACATGAAAGATACATGAGAAGCATGACAAATTAGAGATACTGTGTTTGTTTCAGCCACTCTTAATAATCTGAGTTCGGGTCAATGATTCAGCAAGTCAATGATATATGTTAATGATTGAAAGCAAGGTTAAATATGACGAGGGCAAGAGCGATCACCGTGAAAGCTAAAGCCACAAACCAGCCACCATGTTTTAAAATCACAAGTTTTCTTTGATGAAACAGGAAACATATTACCTTCAAAGCAGGAACTTTAGAGCATAAACATCAAGGACTGTAATGCCTCACTTTTACAAATGCAGAAAGCAATATTGCTGCATAGGTTTGATAATAAAATCATGGTAAAAATTCATCATCCTATGTCCTTCGGAGACATACTTGTCCAGGGATTTCATTTTTTATTTGCTAGGTGATACACTTCTTAAATTGAACCTTCACTCCTAGGAGATGTACCTTCTAGTCGAGTCATTCCCCTTGACTCTTAGAAGATGTACCTTTTAGTCGAGTCATTTCCCTTTATTCCTATAAGACATACCTTTTAGTCGAGTCATCCCCCTTTGATTCCTATAAAACATACCTTTTAGTCGAGTCACTTTCCCTGATTCCTATAAGATGTACCTTTTAGTCGAGTCATCACCCTTTTATTCCTATAAGACGTACCTTTTAGTGAGTCATCCCCCTTGGTTTCTATAAGACGTACCTTTTAGTCGAGTTATTTTCTTTGATTCATATAAGACATACCTTTTAGTCGAGTAATCCTTCTTGATTCCTATAAGATGTACCTTTTAGTCAAGTTATTTTCTATGATTCCTATTAGACGTAGCTTTTAGTCGATTCATTCACCTTGATTCCTATAAGACGTATCTTTTAGTCGAGTTATTCCCCTTGACCCCTAGAAGACATACCTTTTAGTCGAGTCATTCCCCTTGACCCCTAGAAGACGTACCTTTTAGTCGCGTCATTCCCTTGATTCCTATAAGACGTACCTTTTATTCGAGTCATTCCCTTTGATTCCTATAATGATATGACTTTCACAAAAGTTCTTTAATGATAAATTGGGGCAAAATTTAATTCTTGCATTTGGAACTTCATTTTCCTGGCATATGAATTCTCTTTATAATAATATTGGTCTAGGATAATTTTCTTTTAGTTTTGATGTGATTTCAGGAGCCCGCCTGAAGAACAGGGTGAATAAAATAAAAGTCAAGAAACAAAGTGAAGAAATTAAAAGACAACATATGGAAATAGTAAGTCAGGAGCCCGCCTGAAGAACAGGGTGATGAAATTGAAAATTAGGAGCCCGCCTGAAGAATAAAGTAATGAAATGGCAAGTCAGGAGTCCGCCTGAAGAATAGGGTGATGAAATTTAAAGTCAAGTAACAAGGTTAAGAGATTGAAAGTCAAGCAATAAGGTGAAGAAGTTGAAAGCCAAGAAACATAGGGTGATGAAATTTAAAGTCAAGTAACAAGGTTAAGAGATTGAAAGTCAAGCAATAAGGTGAAGAAGTTGAAAGCCAAGAAACAAGGTGAAGAAATTGAAAGTTAAAAAATTGAAAAATAGCAAGTCAGGAGCCCAACTGGAGAATAGGGTGAAAAAAATTTAAAGTCATGCAACAAGTTGAAGAAATTGCAAGTCAGGAGCCCGCCTGAAGAATAGGGTGATGAAACTCAAGTCAAGAGTCCAAAATAAGCTGCATAGATAGGATTTTTGTAGTTTCATTTATTTTTTAACTTGTAATTTTTATTTTTGATATAATAACAGAGCTGCAGACCGGAACCTCGACAGAACCTCGCTCGACTCTTCAACTCAGTATAGTCCTTCTCTTTCCAATCCTTTAAAATACCCATAACTTGATTCGCTCATAACTTGGGTAGGTAGGATGTCCTAAATCAAGACTTGGTCTCCCTCTTTCCTTCTGTTTTATTTTTGAATAATGCTCGGGACAAAATTCTGTTTCGTTGTCTACTTCTTTGTCTAAAAAACTTCGTGTTTACATTAAAAGGGGGCATGATGTAGACACCTAATTTTGTTCCTCCCCGATAGCATTTTTACCATTTTTACCTCCGTATTACTACGTGTCCTAATCCGTATAATTATATCCCACAAAAATATAAAAATAACAACCCTTAACAAAATCTCTAACAAATTAAATCTTCTTCCCACCTAGCCTAACTCTCACCCCTCTCCTACCACTAGTCCCACCATTTACACGTTTTTGGAGACCATAACAGAATTGGGAAGGGGAATTTTTATTTTGGATACACACAATGCAAAAAGGAGGGGACCACAGGGAACAATAGACGATATTTTTCTTTTTTTTCCCCTTGGAAGAAAACAAAAAGAAAGGGGGGGGGGGGGCACACTTATATATAGAGAACACCCACAGAATACACGGGAGAGGGAATAATTATCATCTTCTTCGGGGGAAACCTCACCATATATACTCGAGTTCATCTTCCATTAACGAGCACCATCCCACTTATGAGAACCACCATATATGCACAACCTTTCTGAAAACACATTTCCATTCATCACCTATGCATACCACTCCACATTGTTGAAGAAACAGAGCACGCACACTACATGCATAGGCAGTAGGGTCATACTCTATTTTTGGGTCGATCAACAACAACACAGGAAACCACCTCCATTGAAATTCATACACCAAACACACCATCAAAATATATACCAACATGGGAAAGGGGAAACGATGAAGAAACAAGGATAAAATCAGTAGAAAACACATAGAAAAAATAAGAGGAAAAAAATAAGGAAATCGAGAAAAAAGAGTCATCCAGCTCAATATTCCGTTGGTAAACCAACCCTAGTGCCGACCAAGATGTGATTCCACTGAAAAATCATCATGTCGACCAATCGGCGACCAAAATCCATCGCAGCAATACACGTACCTCTTGACGGTGCTCCGAGTTCGGTTCGATTTAACGTCGATTATTAGTTCTAGTTGATAATTCGAGTTGGGCTCGGGTTGGTCATTGCTACTTTATTTGGGGCGAAAAAAATGGAATAAAATGACACATTGAGTTGGTGGTTTGAGGCTCAAATCGAAGCTCCTCCGTTTGATTGAATAAAAGCAACATTAAGGTCCATTCTTCATCCTTTTCTCAATTAATTTTTAGTTGTGTGATATTTAGTGATGAATAATTGCTTGATTGGTAATTGAATTAATTTGATCATGTTGATAATGGATTTGGAGGTTGGGAATTGAAAACGGATAAAAAAAAAGGAACTTGGAATTGGTTTCGTATTTTTGTTAGTGGCTTAGTTTGAAATAAATGTCAACATCGCTCTTATTTGTTAGTATCATGTTTAGGCCGAAATCGATAGGCAAAATTTAGGTTTTGGGTAGGCAACTCGTAGGATTCTAATCATCAAATGTGTAAATATTTGTGTTGAGTGATCTTCTTCATTTTTATTGCATTTGAAAATGTATTCATTTAAACGGGGAATGCCCCGAGACACACTGTGTTTATTCATCGGGGAATGCCCCAACGTACTATGTTGGCGGAAGATGTTCGTGGTGAAGACCCGAGGAGTCGGGTGAAGCAGTAGAGTGCAGTATAGGACTAGTCTAGGTTAGAATAGGATTTATGTTTTCGCATTTTTATTTTGGACTGCATAATTGGACTGGACATTGTTTTGGATTTATTTTGTTTTATTTTGGATGGTTGTTTATGTGTTTTTGTATGGTTTATATATTTGTAATGTCAAAATTAGCCAATACTCTCCACCAAGCGACCGTGGTCGAACCACAGGATCGAGGGGCGCTTAACACCTTCTCCTCGGTCAACAAAATTCCTTAGCTGGAATCTCTGTTCGCAAATCAGTTTTAAAGAGTCAAAACCATTTTGAAAAAGGATATCCAAGGGTGACTTGGCACACCCGATTTATGCCAAGTGGCAACTCTAAGTTAATTGTAAATAATCCTTTTCTAAACAAATTGTTATTTTGTCATTTTAATAATAAAAACCCTTTTGAAACATAAAATATAATCTTTTGGAGTTAAAAAGGGGGTGACACATATACATAATAATGTTATGTATATGGGATGAAGTAACAACAAATTCCATGCATATGTACATGATGTGATAAAAAACTCTCGACAATGTCAAATTCATACATATACATATCTTTCAAGAGTGAGAAAAAGGTACTGAGTGAGACCGAAGAAGGAAATTGCTATTAATAGAACTTTATTGAAAGAAAGAAAGGCTAAGGTTTACAATATAATCTGAAAAGCATAAAAACTGACTAAACCAAAAGGAGGCTATATATACATAGCCAATAACCTAAAGGTCCATAAACTAAAGGCCCAATAACATATGGGCTAACATCCCCCCTCAAACTCACAATGCAACAGCAATAAGCATTGAGAGTTTGTCACACAAAAAACGAAATCGAGATGCCGACTGAGCCTTCGTAAAAAGGTCAGCAATCTGCAAAGACGATGGAACAAAAGGAAGCGATATGGTCCCGAGCTGCAAATGATGACGGGTGAAGTGACAATCAATCTCAATGTGCTTCGTACGCTCATGGAAGACAGAATTCTTTGCAATTTGTACCGCACTTTTGTTATCACAATGCAGGGGAGTAGGCATAGAAATGTGAACCCCCATATCTGCAAGAAGCCAACGTAACCAAATAATCTCACATGTTGTCACAGCCATGGCACGATACTCAGCCTCCGTGGAAGATCTAGAGACAACATCTTGTTTCTTGCTCTTCCACGAGATTAAAGAGTCTCCAAGAAACACACAAAAACCAGTGGTGGATTTACGATCATTGCGATCTCCATCCCAATCAGCATCACTATAGGCTCGCAACTCGAGAGATGACGTCGAGGGAAACAAGAGATTCTGAAACTGAGTGCCACGAAGATACCTTAGAATACGAAGTACAGCTCCCCAGTGCACAGAAGTAGGAGCAGTAACAAACTGGCTAACAACATGAACTGCATGTGCTATATCTGGACGAGTAACCGTAAGATAAACCAAACTACCCACAATAGTCCGATAAAGACTCGGATCTGATAATGGAACACCATCACTAGGAGAGTAACGTGCATTGGTTTCAAGGGGAGTATCTACAGTCCTGTTGTCAGAAAGACGCGCCCGTGTAAACAAGTCAGATATATACTTAGTCTGAGAAAGAAGATACCCTTTCTTAGACTGAGCCACCTCAATACCCAGAAAATAACGCAGCAAGCCCAAGTCCTTCATTGCAAATCGATGAGCCAAATCATGCTTCAATAACTCAATACCACTATGATCATCACCAGTAATAATCATATCATCTACATATAAGGACAATAGAATTCGCCCTGCACTTGTATATCTAACAAACAATGCTGAATCATGGTTACTCGGGACAAATCCAAGGGAAGTAATAACAGTGGAGAATTTCTCAAACCAAGCACGAGGGGCTTGTTTGAGACCATATAAAGCTTTTCGAAGCCGACAAACTTCACCTGGCTGGTGGTCAATACCTGGGGGAGGAGTCATATAAACTTCCTCGTGGAGATCACCGTTCAGAAAAGCATTCTTGACATCCATCTGAAATATCTTCCACTGTCGAACGGATGCAACAGCAATCATAGTGCGAACAGTCGTCATCTTTGCTACGGGGGAAAAAGTCTCCTCATAATCCATACCATATTGTTGTGAGTACCCTTTTGCCACAAGTCTCGCCTTGTATCGCTCAACAGACCCATCAGATTTTGTTTTTATCTTATACACCCATCGACAACCAACCGCATGCTTACCAGGTGGGAGAGTAACCAAATCCCATGTATGTGTATGATGAAGAGCAGCAAGTTCCTCAGCCATAGCATTCTGCCAAAGAGGATCAGACACAGCCTCTCTATACGACTCAGGTTCAGACAAATGATGTATGTTTGCAATAAAGGAAGCAAATGAGGCTGAATATGTAGAATAGGAAAAATCTGGCAGTTTGGTGGACTTACAAGGTCGAGTAGACCTCCTCAGAGGTGGTGGGTCTCCAGTCTCAACAGTCGAAGGAGCAGACTCAGGCACAGGCGAGGCTGAAGCACTATCAGGTGGCACACCAGATGGCATGGATGAATCCGGAACTGGAACCTCTATGTCAATCCCAAAGGGATCAATAAGCTGAATATCTGACTTTGTCACATCATGGGTTTTAGCTGGAATGGAATAAAAAGGAATATGTTCCAAAAAAGTGACATGTCGTGAAACATATAATTTCTGACTTACAGGATCATAGCAACGATATCCTTTTTGTCCAATACCATACCCCAAAAACACACATATAGCTGATTTTGACCCTAACTTATTTCGTTCAACATGAGGACGAAGAACAAAGCAAGTACATCCAAAAACTCGTAATGCAGAATAATTCGGCGGGTGACCATATAGTTTCTCAAACGGAGACATCCCTGAAGTCAATGCAGTAGGAATACGATTAATCACATATACAGCAGTTAGGACTGCTTCTCCCCAAAAAATACTAGGAACCTCTGCAGACAAAAGTAAAGAGCGTGCTGTCTCAACAATATGACGATGTTTTCTTTCTGCCAGACCATTCTGCTCAGGAGTGTCGGTACAAGATGACTGGTGTATGGTACCATCAGAGGCAAGTAACTGAGTGAAGTCATTAGAGGTATATTCACCCCCTAAGTCACACCTGAAACACTTTATCACAGCCGAATGTTGTGTTTTAACAAGGGCTCTAAAGTTGTTGTAAATGCCAAAGAAATCAGATCTGCGTTTCATAAGATACACCCAGGTATAACGAGTATAGTCATCTATAAACGAAACATAATAGGTCGATCCACCCTTAGTGGAAACTGGCGCTGGTCCCCATACATCAGAATGAATAATATCAAAAGGAGCAACAGAATAAGACACACTTTTATTAAACGGTAAGGCAGAAAATTTTGCCAGTTTACAACCACTACAATCTGAAATATCACTAGTGTTCACATGACCCAAAGCACCACTAGAGACCAAAAAACGTAAACGTGAAACTGACACATGTCCTAATCTGGAATGCCAAAGATAAAACGGAGAAGACAAAGGACTCAAACGAAAAGAAGATAAATCTATGCTAGAGGCAGCAACTGCAGACACTTTGAGATTCTCCAAGACATAGAGTTCCCCCAACCTACGGCCGGTCCCAATCACCCTCTGAGTGTGTTGGTCCTGTATAACACAAACAGATTCAGAAAAAAACACCCAATTACCAGCCTTACACAACTGACTGACCGAAACAAGATTTAAAGCAAGTTTGGGAATGTAATAAACATCAGAGAGGACAATGTGAGGGGTAGTAACAGAACCAACACCCTCGACTGACATAGGTACAGCACTCGCGGACATAACAGAAATTGGTGAAATGGGTGACAAAGAACCAAACGATGACAAATGAGGGGACATGTGATGAGACGCACCAGAATCCAATATCCACAAGGAGGAAGGAATACCTGAGGTACTAGAAGAAACCGAACCCGAATGAGACATAGATGCTGACATGGCCGTAGGATTAGAAACGAAGAACTGTCTGAACTGTTCGAAAACCTGGGGATCCAACGCAGAAGGTGGCATAGTGCTAACAGACTCAACATCTACAGATGGTGCAGCAGCAGCGAACTGTGGAGGACGAGATGACCATGGAGGAGCACCAGAGGAGCGTGACGGAGACTTTTGCTGCCCATATTTCTGTTGCTGCCCAGATTGAGGCTGTTTGACCTTGTTAAGTAACAACGGACACTGAGCCTTCCAATGATTTTTCTGTTTGCAGAATGCACACTCATCAAATGCAACTTTAGGAGATTGTCGAGTCTGAGTACGTGGTGGCCTAGACTGATCAGTTGAAGCAGCAAACACGACAGGAGTAGTAGTTACTTTAGACCCTTGAACCACTTGAGACTTGATACGAGTCTCCTCTGCAATCAGTTCATGAACCACAGAATCAACAGTAGGGAGGGGAGATCGATGAAGGATTGTTCCATGTAGGCCCTCAAAGTCAGAACGTAGTGCCATCAAAAACTGAACCAAGCGTTGCTCTTCCCGTCTAGCAATGTACGGCCCAAAACCTTTTAACTCTGCAGATTCAGTAAGTGCCAATTGATCCCACAAATCCGACATGGCAGCATAAAAATCTTGAATACTGAGGTCATGCTGTTGAAGAGCACGGATATCATACTCCAACTGGTACTGTTTAGCAAAATTAGACTGAGTGTACAGTCTTTCCAAATGATCCCAGACCTCCTTTGCTGTGTCATACTTAGCCAATTGCATACCAATTGACTGAGTTACAGAATTGTTGATCCAAGTGATAATCTTGGAGTTATTAGTTTCCCATAAGTCCACCAACAAATCAAAATTTTCAGTTGTATCATCGATAGGTCTTGGTTTTACTCCAGTGATATAACCCCACATATTCTTCCCACGAAGAAAATTCTTCATGACATAACTCCAATAGGCATAGTTCTTACCATCTAATTGAGTACTAATGGACTGGAGAGAATCATCCTTTCCAGTCATTGTAAACACAGCAACACACAAATAATTCAAAAAATAAAAAGATGCAAAACCCTAGGTTGAACAATTCCGAACGAACAACAATGGCAGCAAGCAAAAGAACGAAAGACGAACAATACCAAACAGCAAACGAATACAGCAGCACCTCAACAACAATACCAATAGGTGTCTGCTACAAAATCTTCAACCAACAAATCAAAGGACATGGATCGAACTAGCTCTGATACCATATTAATAGAACTTTATTGAAAGAAAGAAAGGCTAAGGTTTACAATATAATCTGAAAAGCATAAAAACTGACTAAACCAAAAGGAGGCTATATATACATAGCCAATAACCTAAAGGTCCATAAACTAAAGGCCCAATAACATATGGGCTAACAATTGCCACGAGAAATAATAGCAATATGAATCAGGTTCTTTGTCAAAATGGAAGATCAAGTTCCGATTCCATCCCGATACGACAGCATGATTCAATGTCAACGACGGTGCTGATTTCCTTCTAGTAAGTGTATTATGTTGTTGATTTTGCCCGGAAGGATCCACGATTAAGCTCTTTACGGATGCCCAGTGGAGCTCCGACGATTGGTTGGGAGAGGGGGCAGGGGAGGGGGAGGTTCAAGTAGGGTTTAAGGTTATTTTTTATAGGATTTTTATGAATTAGAAATAGGAATTAATTAGAACAGAAAATTCAAAATTTAAAAATTTGAGGTTCCTTGATTGTAGGCACCCTCTAAGAAAATAAAAAGGGGAAGATAAAGTTATTTATATGGATTATAGAGAGAGAGAGAGATTGTAAATATGAGATATTTATAATTAGTTTGGAGATTTGGGATATTGTGTCGTAAAAGAAAGTGAAGTTGTAATTTTTTGTAATTTTTTCTTTTGCTTTGTTTTGGGGGTGGGGTGGGGTAGGGGGAGGTTAAATGAGGTATTACATGAAAACAATAGTAGATAATTTATGCATACTTGTTTAGGATACATGCGTTGCGCATGTATATATCATTAATATTATTAATTTGAATACTATAATAAATATTTAAAAATCCTAAATATTGTTGTATGCCGTTTGTAATATTTTATGAAAATTATTATAGTTTCGTTGATTTCATTCTGAAGCAAAATGATTATATTTTGTTTAAATACGTAAATACTGAAAACTATATTTCATTAAATATTTTTTGAAATATACTACCACAATTCTTTAAATAAATTATAAAATAATATGAATTAAAAAAATTGGCACTTAGATTTTTTTAATATAAGAATTAAAAGGTTCGTCTTTCAATTTCTTCTTCTTAATCTTCTCCCAAACCTCACAAATAATAGTTGGAAGAAACACTAACATAGTATTTGGTCAGGACGGAAAAAAGTAAAAAGACAATTTTATTAGAACACTTGACTAGTATAGTAAATTATACCATACAGCTAACACAACACTATATTACCAACACAATTGTTCATCAAACAAAGCTTGGCCGAACTGGTTACACACGTAAATCAGCGTTATTACATTGTTACACACAAAATCGATAGCTTCTTATTAGTTTATTAGTAGTGGCAAGGTGAGTAGCAGTAGCAAGCATATTTTGCCCAGTAATATTTGTGGCCCCATGGTTTGTACTTCTTACAAATACCATATTTAGCTCCATAAAAGTGCTTGCAATGGTGACTACATTTGTAAGAGTATTGACAAGGTCCATTCCACTTGTCACTTTTTTTCCAGCAGTATGTGCCTTCTGCCATTTGTATTTCTGCAAGAATATGAAAATTGGAAAGTCATGATATACATATATATATATATATGTACTTGAGATAGCATATTTCTCATAATTTCCTTATAACGCTACCTTCGTTTTCATTTAGTTGGACATGTTTCACTTGACACAAAGTTAATAATAAATAAATATTTTTTTAAGAAAATTGTGATCTTAAGCAAGTCAGTATAAAATCATGTGATTAATTCGTGACTCACCAGTTGCAGCAACGAGGAAGATGCAAAAGAGGAGGGCGAGAACAGTTGTGTACTTTGCCATAGCTGTTATTTTTTTGGTGAGGAAACAAGCATTTGAAATGATTGTATTTATAGTGTTGGAAACTCATATTGTCAACTTAATTCCATTTGATTTGTTCAAGGATTACGTTGGTTGTTTGCTTAATTAATTATAAGATGGATAATTAAAATAACGAGATAATGTTCTATTACGAACTATAGTCAAAGTTGCTACGGCACACCTTAACTTCACGAGGATTCTATTACCCCTCCCCCCAAACCCAAACTCAATTTTACTGTATTATTGTCTACCTTTTATAGTTACTTGGTAAAAAAAAACTTGCAATAAAGGCGTGTTGTAATAGGTGCCACGTAAGCACAAAAGGTGGATAGTAATATACAATAAAATTAAGTTTAGGGGGTGGGGGTGATAGAACCCCAATAACATTAAGGTGTATCGTAACAACTTTGGCTATAGTTCGAAGATAATAGTTTTTTTATCTCTAGAATTTTTTTATCTTTAGAATAACACATCAAGTGCAAAGAATTTGTCCAACACAACTAATTTTTGTTTAATTTAAATGAATTTGAATTGATCAAAGAGATATTTGAGTGATAATTAAGTCTTCTACCAGTTGATCAATTCCATGTCTCGACTTGTTGCTTTTATAAGGTCGTCAACCCTTTGTGTTAGTACATATTTAGCTATAACCTAATGTATTGAAAAATCTAGTTTTTCAAATATAAAATAAAAAGTAAATAGCAAAATATGAGAACACAAGAAATTTTATCATGAAAAATTTCAAGAGAGTAAGAAAACCACAACATATCGTTGAAGGATATACCTAAAACATCACCAAGTCAAGCAGCAGATATAATTCATTAAGTATATTATGTATGAAAGTACGAAAGAATGCTACACGTATGGAAAACATGAACAATACATGTTAAATGCCTTTCAACTGGTTCATTACTTCCAATGTATGAATAACAAGGAGAGATGAGAGTCATATAATCAAACTAGAGGGAAATGACCCAATATCGTAAAAACTGAAATTAATAATATATTTTTATCAAAATAATATTTTGAATAAATATAAATAAAATATGCATCATTTATCTTGGTATAAATATATACATAGTCTATTGATGTTTTAAAGAAATTTTAAATTCTCAACTATCTAGAGATATAGTAAGCATCGAGGAAAGATGCTTTTCAGTTTTATACTTCTAGGGATGTTACGAACCGAATTAACTGTACCGAATCAGTTATTAAGTTTCTTTAACTAAAATCATAAGTTAGGTAAGTTTTTAGTTAAAGAAAATAAATTCAAAAAAAATATTGAATTGATTGAATAAATTTATATGAGTATAATGTGTTTTATATATTAATTTTAACATAATAAAACATTCAAATTTTAGTTTTGATTTTGAGGTGGTGAAAATGAATACAAGCCAACGAATAATTAACACTCAATATTTTATATAGATATTTTTTCTAATTTCATAAAGTATATTCAATAATTGTCAAATAAAATTAGCATTATACAAATTACAACTCAATTCAGCAATTGAAATTTTAAAATTTGTATAAGATGATATTAATTTGAAATATTATGGTAAATATTTAATTGCAGGAAATTGCATGTCATAAATCCAAATATAGGTGGCTTTAGATATTTGACCCTAAATAAGAATGTCTTTGAAGAATAGTCTTTCTTACTTTTTTAATTTACTAAAAGTACCATTTTATCCCTTTAATGAGTCTCTTCATTCCTTAAGAATTCCATAATCCATCCAAATTCTAAAACGAAAAAAAAAAATTAATCACAAAAAATCATGGGTGGTGGATGAGCATTCAGAGCAGCGAGTCACCGTCGCAAACAGCGGATTCCGTTCCGTTATAGCGGAGCATCCAATTTACACCGCCGCATGTAACATCATCCGTCCGGTGTCCGTTTCCGCTATATCGTTGTCATCGGAAGATGTGAAGTCCGGCATTGTCACAACGTTTAACGGCGGAGGCGGGGGCGGATTATCCGATGTATCGCCGATGCAAAAAGTGGTGGCGGAGTTTGATGACTGGGAGATGGCTGGTGGAGAGGAGGAAATGATGGTTAGTGTTGATGAAATGTTATCGAGATTTGTGTTTGGTGGTGCTCTCGAAAAATACGTGATTTACTGTGCTATTGCAATTTACAGTACTTTATGTATCGTTTTTGTATATAATATCTACATTTTATGTATACAATAGTGAATTAATTAAATTCAATTTAGGTTAGAAGACTAGTCGGATTGTTTCTCGTTAAACAAAATGTGATAATTGAACGGATGAAGTAGCATTATATCTAACTTTTGCAATTTAGTTTGTTAGTGAAACTTATACATTAAATATGATAATTTTATATTTGAAATAGTGAATTAATTTAATTCAGTTTAGTTTTGAAGATTGGTTAAATTGATTCTCATGAAATGAAACATGACAAGTAAAATAGAGTGGAGGGAGTAGTATCTGTTGTTATTGTTGATTTTGAAGTATTGCTTTTGGTGTGTCTATGTTTTATAATCATAGAAATTGAAGTATTTTGTAAAACTTAATGGTGTTTGAGTGATTACGTAGTTGATTGATTCGATCGACTAATAAAGTTACAATTTTTAATGAACACGCCTCTCAATTATTTGCTCAATCAATTTTTGTTCAGTAGAGTTAAATGGGACGTGTTGCAACAAACTTTACAATGTCCAATTTAGTTTCAAAGATCAGTTAAATTTACTCTTGTGAAATGGAACTTACTAAGTAAATGTGAAGAGTGAACACTCAGTTGATTGATTTGATTGACGAATAAAGTTACAATTTTAATGAACATGCTTTCTCAATTATCTTTCTAAGAAAATTTTTGCTAATTAGGATAATAAGGGATGTGTTGTACTTGCAAACTTACAATGTTTGATTTGATGTTGCCCCAGTTTAATGTAACTTGGATTAGCCCAATATGAACTGAACTTTTGAAAGCTACCTCTTAAAACTCACAGCAAATAAGCAACGTGGGAGTTCATATATATTAATCACAAGGAGTTGAGGCATTTTTGTTGTTAAGAGCTATTGGATTAATTCAAAAAATGGGTATTTTTAACTTATTGTGTCATAAAATATCATTCAAATTATTATTATAGTTGGGAGACATTGTCAGAGTCCAAATGCATTTTTTATGTGATAGTGTCAGTGAAGATAGAAACTTAAGTTTTGGACTTGCAATAGATGACGGAGATAATGAAAATGTTCTTGTCTATTTGGTTGTTGTTCTGTTCTTAATATTGGAATGTTTAGTCTTTTCGTAATAATTTCATCAACATTTAACCTTTATCCCCCAGTAGGCTTATGTCTGGGATTCAAAAGGCTATTGGACGTTGGTTGAGGTATATACTTCTCAATGTTACTCTGCGTACAGATGTTCATCTGTTCTAATAGATGATGTGAACGACTACTCATATAGTGTCAATTCTAAACTCTTCTTAAATTTACAGGGTATATTTGTCTGGATCTGCTAATGAAGATGGTGGATTTTGTGTATCCGGCTCGAGCTCATCACCCTACTCCAAAGCTTGTGTTGTCAACGAAATTGTAGTCACAAAGTCTGTGCCAAAACATGCTATGCAGTCATTTAGGTTTCTAAATAAAACTCGTGCCTTTCAGGTTTTCTTCTTTGTCATTTATGTTTACATGTTCTCTTAGTTTTCATATTCTATCTAGTGTTGTATGTTTATGTATTTGAAACTGGATATCACAATTTTTTCTTTTAATCCTTTAGTATAAACCCTTATTTAGCTCGAATTAATTTGAACAAGTGAGAAGATCCAGTTAACAAAAACTGAACTAAATATTATAGTTGCAACATAAAAACTCGAATTACTGTATAATAAGTTGTCCCCTAATCCACTTGTGGAATCTCCTCAAACAAAGACTATTTTTTTGAAATTGTGAGTGATTGTGAAAATTTAGAACTCTTCTTCCTTCTGAGTTTGCAGCGTGATTTGTCTCATTTGATTTTTCTTTAGGTACCGCTTTCTAGATATATCTGAGTTAAGTTCAATACTGATCTTTAACATAGTTAGATTTCTTAAAAAGCAACAACATTTCAATGTCAACATAATCTTTGTGGTGTAAAGTGTATAGTCCGTTGTTATATCCAATTCTATTGTTTGGTGGATGGATGGTGTCATTAGCTTTCTTCATTCACATTTTAGCTTGAGGCATGAGCATGAAGTAACTTAGATGGATTAGGTGTTTTAGATCTAAAAGTCCTTTGAAGCACTTTTTTTATCCATTTTCTTGGATTTAATGATATTGCATCCCAGTGGACACTCCTAATTACTTGATGAGATCTTAGGAGTGTGGTTTTAGTAGTGTCTGGGGGTTACGAGTGTGCCAAGTTTGCTAATGTTGATTCCATTTTCCCCCTCCCAGAACGTTGTTTCTTTAATTGCTTGTGACCCAAATATGTGGAATCGGTAATGCAAAATCCATCCCTTCAAGAATTCCTCGACTCACAGAAAACTAGTGAGAAATCTATGTCCTTGATTCTACTCAAATATTTCATAATGGTCAAGCTTTTTACTACAATATCATTTTCGCAGGTGCATCATTCCCGGACTCAGATTACAAGATAGATGAATCCGTTGCTGATGCTGATTCCTTTTCTCAGTCAACCCGAAGGAGTGCGTCTTCCAAATCTGAGGCAGAAGAATCTAAATTCGGGAACTCTTTTACAAACTTTTTGCAGAATGTTACTTGAACAGTAACACAAACTGTGGTTGATATGATGAACAGCTTGTCAGATTTCTTCAACAATCTCTTTGGAGGCAACAATGTTTTCTTTAATGCTGATGGAAGTACTAAATTAGGCACTGTGGAGATGATATTGGGAGCATATTTTATGGGATTGGCGGTCATGGTTATGATGGTGATTGTCTCAAAACACGGTCGATCATGATGTCTTCATAGTTATTGCTATTTGAATTCATCAAAGTTACATGACCAAGTGTTACAGTTTCTTCTGGAATAGGTATTGAGGGTTTTGTCGGGGGTTTTTGGCAGTGCAAGGCTGCCAATGACTTGTTGAAAAGTTTTGTAAATAAAATAAATTCATTATAGACAATGCTTATGTCTTAGTTTCTTGGTTTTGTCCTCTAAATGACAACAAAGTTAGATTTGTTATAGACATTATATACTTTGGGTACTTGTTATAGACACAAAATCCTCGTACTTGTTATAAACACAAAATCCTCTGATTTGTCAACTCTCTTCGTCATTGGCATCATGCTAATAAATTTATCCTTTGAATAAATTAGTTTTGATGGCAGCGATAGCAGCTGTAATCTTCATAGATTTGAAAATTTTCATCGTGATGTTAATTCTCTTCTCGTTGGATTGAAGAACATCGCCTGTGTGTATGTTGTGCGCGCGCGCTAGGGTGTACAAGTAATATATCTTTTCATAAATTTATACTGCCAATACTGGGCTGCTACAACAGTTCAGTTTCGTGCCACAGAAAGGTATAGTTTGTTCCTCTAGTGCTATATATTTGAACTTTTTCATGGAAGATGTTTTGGTACTATTGATGTCACATAAGTTGAACTTGGGCAGAAGAGAACAAACATCAAACGCTTCATTTCCTTTTAATCTGTTGTATTCTATTGAACCATTACATTCAAATGTGTGCTGTATTACAAGCTACGAAGCTAAGTTATAGAGATCAAATTATACAAGTATTTTATGGCACATATTGTACAAACAATGACATTTGAACCACCTTTGATATCTAAGTCTAGCCTCTAAGGCAAGTATTGTAGATCATCTGTTGAATCATTGCAGAATAAGCTAGTGTTAACTCTTGCCCATGAGGCATAACTTGTTCCTTTGGGGTCTAAAAATTTTCCCTCTTGGACAAAAATTATAAATTATCTACCAAATCATCACACACTAATCTAGTATCAACGCTTGGCTATGGGACATAACTTGTTCGTCTATTGTATTAAGTTTTGCCTCTAGGGTACGAGCTGCAGATCATTTGCCAAGTTATTACACGAGAAGTTAGTGTCAAATCTTACCCATAGGGCATAACTTGTTTCTTTGGGGCTTAAGTCTTGCCTCTAGAGCAAGTGTTGTAGATCATCTGCCGAATTATTGTAGAATAAACTAGTGTCAACTTTTGACCATGGGGTAGAACTTGTTCTGCATCTTGCCTTCAAGGCAAATTTTAAAGTGTATCCCCTGGAATTATTCACATCACATCTCTTGGGGTTTAGTCCTTCCCCGAATCCTGTTAATATGATATATTTTTACACATCAATATATAAGAAAATTTAACATGCTAAATAATTTTTATAAACAATCAATAAGAAGGTATTGAGTTAAATACTTCACCACAATTTAAAAATTCATATAAATAAGAAGACATTCGTGATTAAAAGTCAAAAGTACTTGCTACTAACTAAAATAGGGATAAAAAAATCCTATTATAACTGTTATTTTGATCCAACTTCTCGAATAAAAAGTAAAACTAATCATGTTTTCTTATTTTTCTTTCTGTATCTTCTTGCATATGGATGAAGGGTAGGAGTATAGTGACAATTTGATCTGTTATGCCCGGTTCTTTTGCATCTCGAACATCTTTAATTGTTTTCTTGAAGATTTTGTTCTGCAAGAATATCTGGATGTTTGTTTTCTCCTAAGAAAAACCTCCTTATCTGGGGGGTTTATGATCAGATCCTTTATGCTATCTATGGCAATCCATGATGCTGTGCTTCCAACTGGTAGGATTTTTCCCTGGTATGTTTGTAGCCAAGACTGTCTTGAGAACCAATGAGAACAATAGCTAGACTTGTTCATATGTCTACTCTCTATCGCTGCAATTGCATGGGTGCATGGTATCTCATTTGTTTGAAATACCAAGCATTGACAAGTCCTTCTTTTCAGGTCTACAATATATTCAGCTCCTTCTTCTCTTACAACCAATCTTGTTGCATTAATAGGGTCTACCTATAAATAAAATGATAAATAAATAACAACTTTTAGTGAAATATCTAGTAGATGAGCAAAATTGGGCATACAAAGCAATCAACCATACATAGGGGCAAATGTTGAGGCAACCAAAAAATAGCTACAATCAAGCATATAACATCAAATCATAATCCAATATTGAACTAATCAAAAATCTAATAATAAGTGACCAATAATAAGGAGTCACAATTAAGGTTCTATTTCAAAATGAAAGAGAAGGGCCAATATAGGGGATAGTTAGAGTTTTGATGCTTGGCTTGGTAATGGAAAGTGCAGGAGAAGGATCTGTTATCTAAGGAATGAGCTTTCAAAGTCAAATTCCCTGTATTATATGGAAAAGATAGAACCTTGCTCAGGAACAGCAGTTGATTCAATAGTGATGCTTCCAACATATGAACATGAGAATCAACTACAAATAAACTAACATAAAATAGAAACTACATCTAACCTAGGAGTAGAATCAACTATGATAGTGAAACATATAGTATTGAGCAGAAGCAGCCATCCAGAGCAATCAAACATATATAGGGGACGAATCTTGAGACAACCAAAAAACGACTACAATCAAGCATGCAACATCAAATCACAAATGATCACACAACTATAAGCAGAAGCAACAAAACACATATTTCACGTGCAAATCTTAAGGAAATAAAAAAACTAGCAATAAATCACAAATAACAATAAACCAGCTATATATAATCTGCAATAAAAAAACAGTAACAATATATTTCCCTATTATCAAAATATAATTTCAATTACTTACTTTCAATTTTAAGGCGACTTGAATCTTGTTAGTCACCTCCACTTCCGTCCAACGTGTGATGTCATGAAAGTTGCCTTGAGCTTATTTTGTAACTTGTTCTGAATGTAATCGATCAGTCCCAGTATTGGCAATTGCCTTGCTTTTCTCAGAACTATATTCATGGACTCCACGTTGTTAGTCGTAAGTATATTGTACCTTTTGTTGGTATGAAAAGAACGAGCCCATCTTTCTGGTTCTTCTTATTTCAAGTACTCCATAGTAACTTTGTTGAATTTTCTATATCATCCATGAAAGCATAAAATTCAATTCGTTTGTATGTTGTTGCTGCGTTGTAAAATGGTGATAGAACCACATCTGAGAAGTATCTTTTTCTTAAATTCTTCTCCATGTGATAGATGCATATCTCGTGTTGACACTCTGGATAGACATTTGGAATTTCATTTACAATGGCTGGGTGATGAACTAATAAAATAGACAATTGTTCACATACCCCAATTGCATTTCTTAACTGATTGAAGAACCAGTTATAAGACTCATTATTTTTTTAGTCTATAATTCCAAAAGCCAAAGGAAATATGTTGTTGTTTCCTTCCTTTGACACTGCTATCATAAGGACACCACAATATTTTGACTTAAAGATATTGCATCTACCATTATTACCGATCTACAGTTGGTCCATCCAATGATTAAAGCGCCATAAGTAAAAAATGCATATTGAAACCTGTGTTAAGCAAAAGAATATTAGTAACAATTTGCATTTGATGTTTATAATCAGAGTACAATAATTTTCTAAACTAAGTCTTGCCCATGAGGCAAGATTTGCATATATGTTAATAATATAATCAGTGCAATTAAAGAATAAACTGCCTATTGGGCAAAAGTTTTCAACTTCAACAGTATAGAATTTGTACAATAATTTTCTAAACTAAGTCTTGCCCATGAGGCAAGAGTTCCATCTATGTTAATAATCTAATCAGTGCAAATAAAGGATAAACTTTTGCCTTTTGGGCAAAAGTTTTCAATTTCAACAATTTTCTAAACTAAGTCTTGCCCATGAGGCAAGAGTTGCATATATGTTAATAATCTAATCAGTGCAATTAAAGAATAAAGTTTTGCCTCTTAGGCAAAAGTTTTCAATTTCAACTGTATAGCATTTGTACAACAATTTTCTAAACTAAGTCTTGCCCATGAGGCAAGAGTTGCATATATGTTATTAATCTAATCAGTGCAATTAAAGAATAAACTACTGCCTCTTGGGAAAAAGTTTTTAATTTCAACAATTTTCTAAACTAAGTCTTGCCCATGAGGCAAAAGTTTCATATATGTTATTAATCTAATCAGTGCAATTAAAGAATAAATTGTTGCCTCTTGGGTAAAAGTTTCCAATTTCAACAATTTTCTAAACTAAGTCTTGCCCATGAGGCAAGAGTTGCATATATGTTAATAATCTAATCAGTGCAACAAAAGAATAATGTATTGCCTTTTGGGCAAAAGTTTTTAATTTCAACAATTTTCTAAACTAAGTCTTGCCGATGAGGCAAGAGTTGCATATATGTTAATAATCTAATTAGTTCAATTAAAGAATAAACTGTTGCCTCTTGGACAAAAGTTTTCAATTTCAATAGTATAAAATTTATACCTATTCTCATCTTCCTTCTTTACGTTTGTGTACGTGCATGGGTTGTTTTCTTTCATCATGTGAAGATACGATGACAACCTGTTGTAGTTCTCTTCTGCGGTTCCTCTTATCACTGTATAGGCATGTTGTATTTCTCGCCATCCTTTGTTGTAGGATACGATAATTTTGTATTTCCTTCTCATTTCATCTACCACGAATTTTGGTGTGATTACATTACTAGAGTCACGCATGAGCTCTAGTATGTACTCACATATGACCTTTGATGTTTCATTCCTGTGGTCGGACGTTATGAAATCAACCGAGCAACTGTGAGCCTTTTCATATGTAGTAACCTGAAAGAGCAAAGAATCGGTAATCTTCGAGGCATGAAACTGCTACACGCAGTTGTCGTCCAAACATCGCAGTGAATATCTTGTTGTGCTTGATTTGATAACCTTAAATTGGATGTTGTGCGTAATTGCAATGTTTGACATACACGTCATCATATTTTGTTTGTCGATGAAGATCGACTTGACATTTACCTCATTCAAAGAGGCATTGTGCCTCAAGAGAGTAGTCTTAACATCAAGTATCCTCGTCTTTTTTGGCGTACCCTCTTAATCTTGGATGGCTCAGCTATTTCAGCCTCCAATATTTGTTCAATAACCTATAACTCATTATTTCTATCACTACTTTCAATACTCATTTCGTTTTCATCCATTTCAAGCACAACCCTTGTGAAAAATGAGACAACAAAAGATTAGTAACAATTTAATTTAGAATATATATCTTCAACAAGTAAAATCATTAAAGAGTAAGGTATAGTCAACTATTGCCCATGAGGCATAACTGTCAAAGTCTTGCCTCTAGGGCAAGAGTTATAGGTCATCTGCCAAATAATTACAGACTATGGCAGTGTCAACTTTTACCCATAGGGCATAACTGTTTAAGTCTTGCCTCTGGGGCAAGAGTTATAGGTCATCTGCCAAATCATTACAAACTAAGGTAGTGTTAACTCTTGCCCATGGGGCATAACTTGAAATGTATGGCAGAATCTAAATGTCGAAACAATTAGATGTATGTTAAAAGTGGATATACAAAAGGCTTATGATATTGTAAACTGACCCTATTTAAAGCAGATCCTGATTGACCTGGGTTTTCCTTACAAGTTTATTGGATGAGTGAAGCATTGTGTGACCACTGATAGATTAGTGAAGTGAAATATTCAGATTAACCTTGGGTGTATTTTGTACAAGCAAGTTAACGACTGAGTAATTACTAATTATTGGTTAGAAGGTGCTTGTGATCAGCTAGGCACCAAAAATACATATACTTGTTATGTGTAGTTCAGAAGGTGTTTGTAATCAACTAGGCACCAAAAATACATATACTTGTTTATGTGTAGTTCAGATAGTCTTATGCTAAAGAGAAGTTGCTTGTGATCAGCTAGGCACCAAAAATACATATAATTGTTATGTGTAGTTCAGAAGTTAGATGGAATATATGTATTTGTCTTGTGAACCAGACGATCTACGATGTTCATTACTGTCAATGCCAGCTCTTCATAGTCTTTCTATAAAAGAAAACCAACAAAGCTTAATCTGCAAGTTGAAAGAAGTTACGAAGCATAAACCAGCTGAAGATATTAAGAAATGGAACCATGCTTTTTCATCGTCGGATTTGCAGGTGTCTTCTCTAGCTGTAAGTCTTATCCAAAAGATCTCGTTGAAAGCGAGAACATTCTCCACAACTAGCTCCATAATAAAAAGATAAAGGTTCACTTTCATCAATGTAGATCAAAGCGCAGATAGAGAAATTATCCCTATTTTATGACAAGTATAGCTATCTATTTCATAGATCGTTTAGGGTAACACTGCATGTACAGATTCACAACAATAGCTTATAATAACAATCAAACCTATAATCCACCAAATTAAACTACACAAGAACAAAAGCTACACAGGTTGATCCTAACTAGGTACACTGTATTGGAAGGGAGGGCTTGACCTGCATTCCCCAACTTAGAGACAAACAAATTAATTTATTTAAGAGAGCTGGCAATCACACTAGCAACATCTAAATTGACTACAACATTGCCATGTGCTTTGTGAAGTGACAAAAAATTGCATTCAATAGAATGTAGGTAGATGAAGAGAAGTGAAACTTGAAACTATTGTAGGTACACAATAACTATCAAGTAATTATTCTGGTTTTCATCAAGTAATTATTGGTCTTACTGCGGTGATATTTTACAAGTATACATCTGATGATAGAATTACTTTTCTACTTGTGGTTCTTATTAGTCATTACTCTAAAGTAAATTATTGGCTCACACTTTACAACATCAAATGCAGTATGGAAAAGGTTGCTTTGCTGGCTAAATAGTACTCAACCACTATCTACTACATGAGTTGCAATGTGTGATTGGATTAAGTAGAGAATTAAAGGCAAGAAACACATAGCCCAAGTATGAAAGCTGGTATATACTGAATTTATATATGCAGTTTGGCCTAAGAGAAATGCAAGGCTGTCTAAAAAACTGAGACAACTAGAGAAGCATGCAAGAAAGGTAGTTTTATAGTTTGTGTTCAAGCTATAGAAACAACCAAACTTATTTTTGTACCACCTTGACCTTATACGTTTGGCCTTCCCCAAAAATATGGTGATCACCGTTAACTCCTATATTAACAGTCTTTCCCTCCAAGACCAAACCCTCACAACTGCTCAAACACAATTATAATCACAATAACAAACTCACCACAACTTGTTCGAAACAATTCCTCATTATCTTCTAATGGTAATTATACCACTGGTTTGAAATACTTGGAACCAATTTCTTATACCACCTTGACATACGTTTGACCTTCCCAAAATATGTTGCGATCAACGTTAACTCCCATATTAACAGACTTTTTCTCCAAGAACGACCCTCTTCAACTACTCAAACACAATTTTAACCACAATAACAAACTCCCCACAACCTGTTCGACGCAATTACTCAATGGTAAATATGTTACTACAACAATAACATATTCCAACTTCAGCTTATGTTCACCTCCCCAAAAAATTAAATCAATATGCTAATTATATAACGAGCTAAAATTACCATAATGCATCAATAAGCTAAAATTACCACAATGAATTTGGATGATGAAATTCATACCTGAAGAACCCTTACGACTCAAGTCGACTACGAATATTAGAAAGTTGATTCTGGAATTTGGAAGAAAGAGATTTAATAGCGAATATTTTGGGGCTCGATTCTGGAATTTAAAAGAAATGGGTTATTCTCAAATATAAGCTGAAGTTGGAAGAAAGAGATTTAACGGCTTACAGGAGGGTATTTTCATCCAAGAAAATATGTCTTACCAAGTTAAGGCTATTTTAACAAAGACTTTTTATTTGGGGCTAAAATTTGAAAGCCACCCTAATTTGGGTCTATATTTAAGAATAACCAATTTAATTGTAGGCTTATATAAATTACTAGATAAGGATGCCCATGCTTTGCATGAGCTCAACGCATAATTTTGTGTATATATATATATATATATATATATATATATATAATTAATAATATCACTATCACGAACATATCATAAAATCTCAAATGTATGTTTTATCCAACCGTAGAAATATCATACTACTGAATGCTCACATGATATTCACATATCATAGTGATTGCTACTTATTTACATTGGTACATCCGCATTTATAAATTCAACAACTTTGCATAGCAGCACTAAGATAGTGGTTACAATATAGTTAGCTTCTCAAAACAGTTTCTTGTACATATGAATCTCTGACGAATTCATCAAGCATTCTTCTTATATTCGTAAGTTCGGTAAATGGAGAAGATAACTTTTCCAGTTAGTGATGGTAATCATTCTTATTAACGTGTGTAGACACGTAATTTCGTCCCTTCACAACTTAGTTTTACCATTTTACCTCTTGTTATTACGCACCCTCACCCGTATAATTATACTCCACAAAAATGACCAAAAATAACAACTCCTAACTAATTTTATCTTTTCCTAACAAACTCAAAAAAAAAAAAAAACAAAGGACATCTCACCAAAAGGAATATGTACACATCATACATGACACGTGAGGAGGAGCATATTTTTTTACTCACAGCAACAATATCCCATATTAAGGTGGGACCCACATCATCATTATGATCACATTCTCTTACCATAGAAAATAGACACTCCTCCTTCATCGGGGCTGATTTTCCTCTACAAAAAATACAGAGCACAAATAATTCATACACAGACCATCGTCCACACTCTCCTCACCAGAACATATGCACACACGTAGCAACCAGCACACATATATAGAAAAAAAGGGGGATTCATGCCATATACACCATACACATAGATCTTTCATCATTTTTAGACCCTTCACACAACTACCCTCACACCCGCACCGCCTTCGTCATATAAGCATAGGACCTCATGGTGAAATTCTCATACACCACAACATGCAGAGAGGGATTGACGCAGTAACATGAAAGAGAGTAAAATCATAAGGTTCAAAAATAAAAATAGTGAGAAATTGAGGAAGGTGTGCAGGATCCGGCCGGCATTGAAGCTTTCCAGCGATGATGTCGCCGAAATCCGTTACCACACGTCGATTAAACCATCACTGATCCGAAAATCATCCTTCCCGCCATTAAAAGTTAGAACTAGTAACTGAAATTAGCTGAAATCGATATTTGGTTTGATTTTTCATTGAGATTCGGGTTGACTTCGGGGGGATTTCGATACAGTTCTTTTCTTAGTTCTTTTTATAATTTCTATCTCGGTTGAGTTAATATTCTTCTTCAATTCTATTTGGGGCCAATTCAATTCTGTTTGGGGTCGATTCTGGATTCAAATATGTTCAGATAATTTGCGATATCGAGTTGGATTTTTGTCGTGATTGAGGTATGGTTCGAGGCAATCAAGAGTGGATTTCTTTATTCTATCAAGCAATATTCTTCGAAAGTTCTGAATTGAGGTTCATTTCTCACCTCCTTTCTCTGGGTAATTTTAAGTTTTGACATTTTGTGTGGCAAATTGATAATGTGTGAATCTGTCATTGTTTGATTTCGTGATGTTTGAATCATGAATATTGGTTGATGTTGAATTCGAATTATGAAACTTGAATTGACAATCGAAACATGTGTTAATCATTGGTTAATGGATTCGGGGGGATCAAAATTTGATAAAAGATGAGTAAATTAGTTGTTTTTATTCATTGTTATTGTTACTTTGCGTCTAATTGTCAATTCTTCGATAGTATCATAGTATTTTGAAATGGATAGGCAAAAGTAGGTCCGGGTAGGCAAAAATTTAGGAATAAGTATTTTTCTTATTGAATGTTTGAATGTGGAATTTGAGTTGAATGGTTTGGTTTTAGTTTTTGCATTTGGAAATGTATTCTTTTAGTCGGGGAATACCCCGTGATCACTTGTATTTATTCACCTAAAAATGCCCCGAAGTATTTTGTATTTGGAGGGCATCCGTGATGAAGGACCGAGGCATCGGGTAAAGCATTGGAGCGTAGTTTAAGAATAGTGTAGGTTAGATAATATTTACTTTCGCATTTTTATTTATTTTGGACTGTATAATTGGACTGAAAACTATATTTTGGATTATTTTTGCTTTCGAGTGTTTGGATGCTTGTTTATGTGTTTATGTGGTTTATACGTCCTTAGTGCCAAAATTAGCCAATACGCTTCACCAAGCGATCATGGTCAAACCACGGGACCGAGGGGTGCCTAACACCTTCCTCTCGATCAATAGAATTTCTTAGTCAAATATCTATTCGCGGATCAGTTTTACAGTCAAAACTATTTTGAAAAGAATTTCCAAAGGTGATTTGGCACACCGAATTATGCCAAGTGGTGACTCTGAGTTTTGAATGAAAAATAATTTTTTTTTTCGAAACAAATTTTCCTTTTTTGTCACTTTGATAATAAAACCCTTTCGAAACATTAAAATGAATTCTTTTTGGATTTAAAAGAGGGGTGTGACAGCTCTGGTGACTTTGCTGGGGATTTTTCAGGATTCGGGCTTATTTTATGAATTGTATCGGCTTAGTTTGACATCATAGGTGTATAAACAACATTTGTGTTGTCATTTGTGTTATTGTTTTTGAATGCCTATATGCTCTTTGTTTACAGTTTTTCTCTTATGTGTTACCGTTTTATATCTGGCATCATGTGCATAACCTGAGTCAATTCTTTCAACAACAAGTTCTGTAGTACATGCTGTGTACACGACCTATAGTTGAGTTACCTTTATTTTAGGAGGGGGAGCCGTTGGCTGGTATGGACTAGGTGGAAAGCAAAGTAGTCACTATGGACCATACGCTCCCCCGAACAACCTTGTTAGTGAACTCCAGCGTGGGTCAACATTTAGGTCATATTATGTGCATCATATTGAGACCTACCGGGGTTCACTTGGTCCTTTGTAGAAGACTCACCTCTAAAGCATCCCTACGTGCTAAATGTTGCATCTTTAAGGGTAATAAGGTCATTTGACAGATTGATTTGGGCAAAAACATTAGAAGAAAGTATGCAGGCAAGAAATTGTTGGAAAAAAAAGGAAAAGAAAAGTGGAAAAAAGAGAGTTTCGTAGTTTTTTAGAGTTACTTTATGGCCTTTTTTTTACAATTCAAAAACTTTTTGTTACCTTTTTCACGCATTTATTCAAAAACAAAAAAATCCTCAAAAAGATTTTCTCTTTATATCCTTTAGCATGCATTCATAATTCAAAATTTTTTTAAATATTTTTAGGAGCTTTTTATAAAAGGAAAATTCAAAAAAGATAGAAGAAGTTTTGTACATTTCATATAACGAAAATACCAAAAAGATTTTCTTTTTCATAGTTGTTGGTGTCAGCTTTATGTGAAGTATCAAATCAAAAACTCAGAAATATTTTATTGTTTTTCATCTTCTGTTTGTGGTTGCGTCTCTCAAGTCAGGGTTCAGTTGGTTACTTAATCATTAATTGTCCTATTTGGACAAGCTACGTACCCCTGATTCTCCTCTCTCCGAAGTGAGATACGTAGGCAGCCTATTGTTCGTTCGAAAATTTTATTTGAAAAATTCAAAAAGATTTTCTTCTGTTGTTACTAGAGTAGGTGTTTCACATACATCTTTAAAATAAAACTACAAAAAGATTTTTCTTTAATCGTTTCAAGTTTCATTTTTGCATGAAATTCAAAATCTAAAACCCAAAAAGATTTTTCTTTGGTAATCATAGGTTTCATTTTGTATAGGGAGTTTAAACTTGAAAAATGGAAAAAATAAATTTAGTCAATTCTTTTGACAATTTGTTATTTCCTTTTCTTTTTAAAGTTTCAAGAAAAAGAAAAAAGAAAGAAAAAAGAATTAATTGGCCATTTTGGCGAGACTTCACGAACTACGCACACCTGATTCTCCCTTTTTGGGGGTGAGCTATGTAGGCGCCCTCCTTTGGTTCGGTGATCTTTTCTAAAAGAAAAAAAAGGGTTTTTAAGAAAAAATGTTGAACTCTAACATATTTATTGCCTCTTGTTCAGTTAGTTTAAGGTGGTTGGTTTGTGGTTTTCTGGTTGGTCCTCCACATCACACCAAATCCAAGGAAGGGTTAGTTGTGTCCAACAAGGATATAGAGAGTGGCTTCATGGATGAAACAAAGAGTCAGGAAATTGAGAGTTTAAAGGAAGAGAATTTGAGACTGAGACAACAAATGATGAAAATGTACCAAGCTTGGGCCAGTGGGCTGCCTCCATCTCCGTTCCCTACTTTTGACCCTGCAAATACATTAAGTCTTCCACCAAAATCGTAAAGTCAGTTTCCTTCTGTTGTTGATGCACCACAGCATGCCTCAGAATCCCTTCCACATCAAGTGCACCTCAATACTTCCACCACTCTTTCTTTAGCTCCTCAGTATAAGTCTACCACATTCACAGCACCACATACCGTCTGTGTTTTTGTTGCTCAACCTTCTACTAAGGCTTCCACTTTGGCTATCAATCCAACGATTGTGCTTCCCCAGTCCACTAGTGAATCCACATTCAATACTCTTGATGATCATTGTTATAATCTTGAGCCTACCGTTGAATAAAGTAAACCGCCAAAATTTCCTACAAAGAAAGCTAGCATGCTAAAAAAGCCAGAGGAAATGGTTGGGAAAGTTAAGAGTGTAGAAAATGATATGAAAAGTTCCTTGGGACTTGTAGGCTATGAAGATGTTTCATACAAAAACTGGGGCATGTTGTCAAGTGTTAACCTTTCTCCAAGCTTTGAGACATCAAAATTTGAGGAGCTTGGTGGACAGCATGATTCTGTGAAACATTTAGGACAATATTGCAATCAATCAAGGGAAACTAAAGGAAAGAAGAAGGAAAACACACCTATTGTCATTCCAGGACCAAAGTAGAGTTTAAGAGGTCTAACTCACCAATACTGTCAGCCTCAATCTCGAGCTTACATATCAAATCCACTTACTCATCTGCAACAAGGTTCCTCTTTTCAAAATCTAAGGAGTTTCATTCTACTTCCTCAATGTTTGAACAATGCACAATTGTGTACCCATCCGTATTTTTATCCACAATGGCATGTATCTGTCCCTCAACATCGTCCTCGACCCCCACAAATTTATGAAGGAACCTCTAAATCTAAGTTTCATCCGAGGCCAGAGTTCGCAAAGAAGAGGAAGGAAAAGGATAATTTCACTCTTAATGGGGAATCCTATGCCAGTTTGTTCCACTGATTGAGACAGAGGGGCATGATTACTCCTCTCCTTGGGCACACTCCTAATCGGCATTTGAGAAATTTTAATCCTAATACACGATGTGCGTATCATTCTGATACTCAAGGTCATAGTATTGAAGATTGTCGAGATTTGAAAAGAGAAATTGAAAAGATGGATTAATTATGGTGCAGAACAATGACAGTGAGGGAAGCTCCAGGCATGTTGATAGGCAAACCAGTGGCTAAATTGTCAGGCTGAGCAATTGAGAAGTCACCCTCTCCCTACTAGGAAGAGGTCTGGTAGTTTGTTTTGTTTTCTTTTCTGTTTTTCAATGTATTTCAGAGTTATAGTTCGGGATTTATCTTGTTTTGTCACTTTGTCGTTTATGTTCGAACCCTCTATCTTTTATTTCAATTAAATAGAGTGTCTCTTTTTCCCTTTGTGTTCAAATATATGTTGTTTGTTTGTTTTCTTCACATAGTGCATTTTATGTTGATTCTAGTGATATGATATGCTAGCGAAATTTTCAGTCAGATCCTAAAATCCAGTTTAAGAATGAACATGGAATCAGAGGATTAAAGTTAGAAAAAGAGTATCTGAGAAAATAGGTAGAGTGCTGAGACATTTAGTGACAAGTTCAAGCCTTCTTTGAAAATTAAGGCAATTATTTTGAGAATCACAAGAATAACTTGGCCATCAATTAAAGGACATGGCTCAATTAGGTCAAATAGTGGCTGCGTGAACAAAAAGAAAATCAGCTCCACGAAAGCATGAGTCGTTCAATGTGAGGAATGTACATGGAGTTTGCAGAAGAAGTAGTGACACACAGACTCAATCAAAGTTAATGCTTAAAAAGATGTCACAAATGATCTTCATCTCTCACTTTCATATTGCATGATATGTACTTGCATTTTCAAGGATTGATATGATGAAGACATTTCATTCAGCTATCCAAACATTGTGTCATCTACCCCTATTTGAGCCTTAGTTTTATTTTCTTTCATACACCTCTTTTAGAATCAAGATAGAGTCAGCAAAGCTAAAAAAAAAGGTATCGAGCAAAATAATAGTCAGAAAAAGTTCAAAAAAAAAAGAAGAAAAAAAATATGTCCAAAAAAAAAGAAGAGTGTCAAGACAAATAGAGTCAGAAAAATCCAAAGAGAAAAGGGTGTCAATAAAAGAAAAAGAATCAAAAGTCTAAATCATGCAAAACAAGTCGCCGGAACTACGTGCGACCTGATTTTCCTCTCTCGGGGGTAAGATACGTAGATTATCCTATTAAGGGCTTGGTCCAACCAAATAAACAATTTAGAGTCACCTAGTCAAAAGAAATAGGGGCATGAGTTAATCCTCATTGTTTGAGTCGATTCCAAAAGTTGTAAGTCCCACCCTACTTCAAGTGTCGTTTGGGCCCCATGACATCCTTTCTTTCTAACCCTATTCAAAAGACAAGTTACAATCAAAGATAGACCTTCAGATCAATCTTTGATAATGTTAAGGCTAAGCATGCAATGAATGTGATGACACATTTTAGGAACTACTTGTCTTTCTCAGCATAAGAAGTCAGGAGAGAAATAAAAATGAGAGAGTCTTAGTGGTGAAAACCATCACGGACACCATAAGGCAATGGTAAGTTGAGACAGATAAAAATGAGAAAGTCTTATTAGTGAAAACCCTCACAGGCGCCATAAGGCGATGGTGAGTTGAGAGAAAAATGAGAGAGGCTTGTTGACAAAAATCCTTCAATGTGCCACTAGCCGAATGGGGTCTTAAATGCAATTGAACTAAGGAAGCAACTTTGTTTCATGGCCATTAACTCAACAACAATTGGTAGAAAGTTTGGATGGAAAGATCAGGCAGCTTAATCCAAAATGCATGGCATAATCATTAGAGTTGACTATCATTTTAAGATAAATTTTTCATTTCTTTGTTTTAAATGGGGACATTCATTTTCATTTCTTTTTTTCCTTTATTTTTATTTTGTTTTCTTGATTCAGTTGTCCAAATAAAAGTCATTGTCATTTTTCTTTTGTCTTTGAGTCAAGTCCATTTCAAAATAAGTAAGAAAAGATTTCAAAACTGGCTCCCAGCTTCTTCAATTGCACAAAGCAAGATAAAAGGCCAACACATGAAAGAGACATGATTGTGAGCCAAAATAAGGCATGCAAAAAGTTTTGTCAAAAGACAAGTCTGGGAACTTATGGAAATATCAAGGTTTAAAGGGTTTATTTGAGGAGTATGGCAAAGTAGAGATACTGTAATTGTTTCAGAGTCACTCTTGATAATTTGAGTTTGGTCAATGGTGCAGTAAGTCGATGACATATGCTAATGGTTGGAAGCAAGGTTAAATATGACGGGGGAAAGAGCGATTTCCGCGAAAGCTAAAGCCACAAACCAGCCACTATGTTTTAAACTCACAAGTTTTCTTTGTATGAAACAGGAACACATATTACATTCATATCAAGGATTTTGGAGCCTAAACATCAAAGACCGTAATTTCTCCCTTCTACAAATATAAGAGGCAATGTTGTTGCACAAGTTTGGTAATCAAAACCATGGTAAAACTCATAATTCAAGATCTCTAGGAGACACACTTCCTTGTCAAGGAGATGCATTTCCTTGGAAAATTCAAGTGATATTTGTAAGGAGACGCACTTCCTTGTTTGGGTAATTCAAGCAGCATTTGTAGAGAGACGCACTTTCATATTTGGGTAATTCAAGTGGTATTTGTAAGGAGACGCACTACTTGTTTGGGCAATTCATGCAACATTTGTAAGGAGACGCACTTCCTTGTTTGGTAATTCAAGTGGTATTTGTAAGGAGACGCACTGCCTTATTTGGTAATTCAAGTGGTATTTGTAAGGAGAGGCACTTCCTTGTTTGGATAATTCAAGCAACATTTGTAAGGAGACGCACTTCCTTATTTTGGTAATTCAAGAAACATTTGTAAGGAAACACACTTTCTTGTTTGGTAATTCAAGAGGTATTTGTAAGGAGACACAATTCCTTATTTGGTAATTCGAGCGGTATTTGTAAGGAGATGCACTTCCTTGTTTGGGAAATTCAAGGAATATTTGTAAGGAGACGCACTTCCTTGTTTGGACAATTCAAGCAATATTTGTAAGGAGACACACTTCCTTGTTTGGGTAATGCAAGCAGCATTGATAAGGAAACACACTTCCTTGTTTTGGTAATTTAAGCAGCATTGGTAAAGAGACACACTTCCTTGTTTTGGTAATTTAAGAGGCATTGGTAAGAAGACACAATTTTCTATTTGGGTATTTCTAGCAACATTTGTAAGGAGACGCACTTCCTTGTTTGGGTAATTCAAGCAGCATTAGTAAGGAGACACACTTTCTTGTTTTGGTAATTTAAGCGGCATTGGTAGGGACACGCACTTCCTTGTTTTGGTAATTCAAGAGGCATTATTGGTAAGGAGACACACTTTCCTGTTTGGGTATTTTTAGCAACATTTGTAAGGAGACGCATTTCTTTGTTTGGGTAATTCAAACGGCATTTGTAAGGAGATGCACTTTCTTGTTTGGGTAATTTAACCGACATTTATAAAGAGACATACTTTTTTGTTTGGGTAATTCAAGCGGCATTTGTAAGGAGACACACCTCCTTGTTTTGATAACTCAAGCAACATTGGAGTCCGCCCGAATCACAAGGTGAATAAATGAAAAGTCAAGCAACAAAGTGAAACAATTGAAAGCCAACCAATAAATTGAAAAATTGCACGTCAGGAGCCCGCCTGAAGAATAGGGTGATGAAACTCAAGTCAAGAGTTCAAAAGAAGCTGCATAGATAGGACTTTTGTAATTTTAGTTATCTTTTTAACTATTGTAATTTTTCAGTTTTTGATGTAATGACAGAGCCGCGATCGGAACCTCGATGGAACCTCAGTCGACTCTCCAACTTGGTATAGTCCCTCTTCTTCCAACTCTTTGAGATACCTGTGACTCAATTTCTTCATAACTTGGGTAGTTAGGACGTCCCGATGTAGACTCGGTTTCACTCCTTCCTTCTATTTCATTCTCTTTGAATAATGGTCGGGAAAAATTTTGTCTCGTTGTCTACTTCTTTGTTTGAAAATACGTCATGTTTACATTCAAAGGGGGCATGATGTAGACACGTAATTTTGTCCCTTCACAACTTAGTTTTACCATTTTACCTTTTGTTATTACACACCCTCACCCGTATAATTATATTCCACAAAAATGACAAAAAATAACAACTCCTAACTAATTTTATCTTTTCCTAACAAACTCAAAAAAAAAACAAAGGACACCTCACCAAAAGGAATATGTACACATCATACACGACACATGAGGAGGAGCGTATTTTTTTACTCACAGCAACAATACCTCATAACAATATAAGGTGGGACCCATATCATCATTATGATCACATTCTTCTCATTATAGAAAATAGACACTCCTCCTTCATCAGGGTCGATTCTCCTCTACAAAAAGTACATAGCACAAACAAAAATCATACACAGACCATCGTCCACACTCTCCTCACCAGAACATATGCACACACGCAACAACCAACACACACATACAGAAAAAAGGGGGATTCATGCCATATACACCATACGCACAGATCTTTCATCATTTTTAGACCCTTCACACAACTACCCTCACACCCGTACCACTTTCGTCATATACGCGCAGGACCTCAAGGGGAAATTATCATACACCACTACACACAGAGAGGGATTGATGCAGCAACACGAGAGAGAGTAAAATCGAGAAGTTCAAAAAGAGAAACAGTGAGAAATTGAGGAAGGTGTGCAGGATCCGACCGGCATCGAAGCTTTTCGATGATGATATCGCCGAAATTCGTTACCACACATTGGTTAAACCATCACTGACCCGAAAATCATCCTTCCCGCCATTAAAAGTCAGAAATAGTAACTGAAATTAGCTGAAATCGACATTTGGTTTGATTTTCCGTTGAGATTCGGGTTGACTTCGGTGGGATTTCGATACAGTTCTTTTCTTAGTTCTTTTTATAATTTTTGTCTCGGTTGAGTTAATATTCTTCTTTAATTCTGTTTGGGGTCAACTCAATTATGTTTGGGATCGATTATGGATTCAAATATGTTCGGAGAATTTGCGATATCGAGTTGGATCTTTGTCGTGATTTAGGTACGGTTCGAGGCAAGCGGGAGTGGATTTCTTTATTTATCAAGCAATATTCTTTGAATGTTCTAAATTGAGGTCCATTTCTCATCTTCTTTATTTGGGTAATTTTAAGTTTTAACATTTTGTGTGGCAAATTGATAATGTGTGAATCTGTCATTGTTTGATTTCATGATGTTTGAATCATGAATATTGGTTGATGTTGAATTCAGATTATGAAAACTTGAATTGACAATCGAAGCATGTGTTAATCATTGGTTAATGGATTCGGGGGGATCGAAATTTGATAAAAGATGAGTAAATTAGTTGTTTTGATTCATTTTTATTGTTACTTTGCGTCTAATTGTCAACTCCTCGATAGTATCTTAATATGCTGAAATGGATAGGCGAAAGTAGGTCCGGGTAGGCAAAAATTTAGGAATAAGTGTTTTTCTTATTGAATGTTTGAATGTGGAATTTGAGTTGAATGGTTTGATTTTGGTTCTTGCATTTGGAAATGTATTCTTTTAGTCGGGGAATGCCCCGTGATCACTTGTATTTATTCGCCGGGGAATGCCCCGAAGCATTTTGTATTTGGAGGACATCCGTGATGAAGGCCCGAGGCATCGAGTAAAGCGTTGGAGCATAGTTTAGGAATAGTGTAGGTTAGATAGGATCTACTTTCGCATTTTTATTTATTTTGGACTGTATAATTGGACTGAACACTATATTTTGGATTATTTTTGTTTTCGTGTGTTTGGATGCTTGTTTATGTGTTTATGTGGTTTATACGTCTTTAGTGGCAAAATTAGCCGATACTCTTCACCAAGCGATCGTGGTCAAACCACGGGACCAAGGGGTGCCTAACACCTTCTTCTCGGTCAACAGAATTCCTTAGTCGGAATCTCTGTTCGCAGATTAGTTTTAGAGTCAAAATCGTTTCGAAAAGGATTTCCAAAGGTGACTTGGCACACCGGATTATGCCAAGTAGCAACTCTGAATTTTGAATGTAAAAATAATCTTTTTTCGAAAAAAATTTTTATGTTTTGTCACTTTGATAATAAAACCCTTTTGGAACTTTAAAATGAATCCTTTTTGGAGTTAAAAAAAAAGGGTGTGACAACGAACATTTTACTTGTAGGTTCTGCTGCGAATGCTTCCAAATTATCACCGTCATGTCAAGGCATATGAGAATATTCTCATCACTAAATTCTTTGGTCTTCACATGATTAAGCTCTCGAGAGGATAAATGGTATAAATTTAATGATTCACATTATTTCATCATGCTTTCTATTACTTGCGAATTTATTTAAACTGAGAAACATAAAGTTAGGATAACTCAAGAAGTTATTTTACATCAAGATGTTTACTGTTTAATAATGAAAACAAAATTTCATAAAACTTTTCTTACAAATTTAAGAAGTTGATTTATCATAGAAACAAAAAATGACTAATCATAAAATATCATATAACACATCACAAAAATTATAAATTGATGTGTACATACATACATACAATAACAACAACAATATATTCAGTTTAATCACAAAAAATAAAGTTTGGGGAGGGTAGTGTATACACAGATCGTACCCTCGCTTGGAGGTAGATGTACATACTTAGATGTTTATATTTAATTTATAACCAACTTATATGTTTTGAGTAAAATACATGACGAGTATATGTTTTTTTACTTATCAAAAGGATAGACTAATTCATCTAAATTATTATGCTAAATATATAAGACAAATTAAAGCGATCAATGCCGAATGAGTTTAGAGTTTGTTCAAACTACTCTTGAAAGATTAAAGGAACAAGTATTTATAAATATAAGCACAACCCAAATGGAGTAAATAAAGGAATAGGGGGAGTGTTAAACAAGAATATTAGTTTTTTCTAGCTTGCCTTGGCAATTCTGTTGGCAGATGGCCGAGCATTTACACCAAGTGCCCCTCTACGAGGAGCTCCTGTTGTTCTTCCACCTCTAAATGATCCTCCTTTCCCTCTTCCACGTCAGGCCCTGCCTTGTCAATCTACCTCCTTTCTCACTATTTCTCCTACTTTTTATCATATCTTCAAGAGTCATATCCAAAGAAGCCATGGAATATTCAGAACAATAAACCAGCAGCTAAAACATCAATCTGTAAGCAAAAATATAATAGTTATAAGTATTTGATAGTAAGAATGGATGAAACGTAGAAACTGGAAGAAGAAACATTTGACAACATCCAGAGCAAAGAAAATCAGAATACACTCACTAACAAGTTAATAAATTCTATTAAACAACACTATGAATGTCAGATAAATAGCTCAACCAGAAAATTGATAGTTTTAAATAATTACTCAAAGTAATCCAGTAATTTCAAATAAACAGCATCATTGACAATGTAAGTTTTATATCAACAAAGTAATCCAGTAATTTCAGCACAGATCAACAATAAAAATGGATTTAGATAATCAACAGAAAAGAAGTGCAAAATCCAATATCTAATTATTTCTGTTGTACATCTGCTCTCATGTTTAGCTCAACGGATTTAAGTACACTTGTATACAACTATTGAAAAATCACAGATAAATTAACCAAATAATTGCGCCTCAAAGAATATGTTATTTAGCTCTTTATATTCATTGTTCAGCTTATTGAGGAAAACTTATAGTCATGGAGTCAAAAGATTGCAAGTTCATAATAATAGATAAACCTATTTACAAAAGCAATCTGTCCCCATAATAAACTTGGAACCTTTACAACCTACATTACACGGATTACTTATTGGTCTCACGCCCAACCTGGATGTGCAAATATCAAATATGGATATTTGATCAATTCGCAACCGCTCCAAATCCGAACCAAATTCGCAAAGATCAAACACGTGTATGCGCCATTTTTAGCTAATTCACCATGTATTCAAGAAATCCACATTAAAAAAAAATCCCCTTTACCCCTGCCCTCCTAAGTATTAAAGAATCCATTTCCAAAAGCATAGTTTCCATTAAACATGGAACCGATCCTTACGAAGAATTTCTCCTCATGAAACACCAGCAGATTAAAGATAAAATCTAAGCAAGTTGAGTCATTTCAATCATCAACTGTTGCAACCAAATAAGGAATAATAAAATTGCAAGAATGATACAAGCATTCAGATACATTTATGAGGACACAGAGTGCACTATCGCTGACAACAACAAACACTTACACTTGAAAGATATGTATTGTACAAACAAAATCATGATTAGGGAAACCTCAACTACTAAATGTACATCTAGTCTAGGCAGTGACAAACCAAAAATTCTAACACCAGAATTCGAAACAAAAAAAATGCGCAAATGCTACACCTGATATCTGAACATGCTAGTTAAAGCAACTTTTAATCTGTCTTTGCTTCTTATGTCAAGAGGATTCAACAGTTGCATAGATAGACTCCTTAATTTGGGAGAAAACTGGCAACAAAATACTCCAACTTTGAGGATATAATCCATTGTGTCCGTTGAACACTTCAACTTACAAAATGATCTAGAAACCTCCAAAATTTATGTGCCACTTTAGTGTCAGGTGCTTTTGAGAGACGGTTAGGGACAAGCTGAGGTGTCTTAGATGTGAGGCCAAGTTAAGGTGTTTGTGTATGTAATATGCCTACCCTATTTGCACAGTATGATTTTTCTGATGAAGGGGATTAATTGAAAACCCTGGCATTCACCTACCTCAGCCCATGTATCTAGGACAAAATGTGAAGATGGAGTGTAGGGTAATCAAGGTAACTGCTCTTGCAAAATCAGATGGTTTTGGAGTAGCAGTTGCTGCTGCTCCAGAGGTTGTTACTGGTTATCTAAATGTTCCTGCCGAAGTTGATTATTTGGCTGCTGCTAATCAAACTGGTCGTCTGACTGATGATCATCTTGCCAAGTCCAAACGATATCTTGAAGACCCGGTCTTAGGCATTAATTCAATATCTGCTGATATTCTAATGTATCTCCATTTGATTTTTTGACTTCCACTAAATGAAAAGCTTCAACAACCTCAAAGATCTCCACGTCAATGCTCAATTAAAAAGTCATGATGAAACCAGTTCAATTTTTTTAACTTAGTTTAATGAACTTATTATATCTTTTGTTTCACCAAACTTGTGTTTGAAGAAACGGATTGAGCAAATCAGCCTGCAGATATGGATGAGTTGGCTGCTGGATTTTTTTGGATGGAGCTTCGGTGAAAAACAGAAAAGAGATTTCAGACGGTGTTATGTGGTGGATTAGAGGTCGACGACAGTAGCTTTTACGCTATTCTTCTTCTTCAGAGATAGAGAAAAAAAGAGATGATTCCAAAATTATCGACTAATATATCTAGTATTCGAAAAGAAGAGATCATTCCAGAACTGAACTTTTTTCTCTTGCTAGGTAAGCAAGACTTTGGTTGATTGTTTCTTTTTTCCTCTTTCAAGTTGAATTTCTCATTTAACTTCTTTGTTGAGGAAATCTTTGATGTAGAATTATAACTATGAATCAAGGGTTCAGTTCATCTCTTATGTGCTAAAGACTGCAGAATGAGACTATCATTGACTACATAATTTTTTTCGTAACAGAACTTATAGTCGATTTAAGTGCCACCTGCGAATATTGAGGCACATTACACTCCTAATCATTCACTATGTAGAGCGTTAGCTTCCTTCAAATGCAACTATGACCCACTCTCTTTCAGCATTTAAAAAAAAAATCATGACTCCTTAAATTAAAAAAAAATAAAAAATTACCATATTATGTCCAATATACACTAAAAATAGACAAACTTTAAGTGTAGGAACGAAGACTCAAACACGAAGCAAAAAAGAAACAGGGAAAAGGAGAACACTTACTGAATATAATAAATACAATAGAGGTTGGAAGACGAACAATTGGAGATAGTACCGAAGGAGAGGGCAATTCGACATAGTTAATACAACTTCTTGAAGCAAAGATACGTCTTTGAATGTACTCTCGATCACCCTACGTGAAAAGAACCCAAAAAAGGCAAGGACTGAAAACCAATAAAAGGGTGAAGGAAACAACGGATAATGATTGAGAAAAAAAGACTATAATATATTTAAATATCATAATTTTTTTTTTTTCTAAATGATAATAAATACATAGAGTTATAAAATTATCAAAAGATTATTTATAGCTAAGCTGTCAATACAAGCGAATTTTTTTTAAAGGAATAATAAAATTGCTATGTATAAATATCATATTTTTTCTATAAGATTAAAAAATATATATATTTAAAAACACTACATCTATTAAAAAAATAAATTGATTGGGTAAAGAGTGTGAAAATAGTGCATTTAAAGAAAAAGGAAGATTGAATGTAAAATGAATCCACAGTAAGAGATTTAGTGAAAGTACTTATTCTATAACTTTGAAATTACTATTATATCCTTAATCGTCCTTCAACTCACTCTTCTATATAATACTAGATAGTCGCTGCTCGTACCAGCAAGGGTCAAATGACAATAATTTATTTGTATATATGTGTGATTCAGTAAAATAAGCATGGTTTCATTGAAGGCAGAATATCATTGCCATTTGATAAACATGTCTCAACGTATGACAAATATCATAATGTAGTCTAAGATTGCTTCTAAAATTTATTCTTAAACTGTCAAGAACCGAAATTTTAACATATTTAAGCTCTAACTACTTCAGCTGGTTTCAGTTGCAACGCCCTTTGCTGCTCTATTCACCTACACCCTGAGTTCATTAGTAAAATGTATGGTAGCAATGATAGTACTGGAGATGAGTTTGGTAACATGACGCTAACCCTGGCACCCAAGGGTGTGGCCTAGCGGTCAATGAAGTGGGTTGAGAATCTGAGGTCTCAATTTCAAACTCCGGCGAAGACAGAAAAACATTAGGTGATTCTTTCCATCAGTTCCAGCCTTGGTGGACAGAGTTACTTGATATCTGTTGTTGGTGATATCTGTTGTTGGTGGCAGGTTGCAGGTATTCCGTGAATTTAATCAAGATGCACGAAAGATAGTTCGGACACCACGGTAAAAAACATGACGTTAACCTTGTAAAATGAAAGAAATTATAAACACCTTAGAAATTAGGAGTTAGTAAGCTGGCACGAGCTCCAATATCTAGTTTCAATAGAAGATGGAGAGGGATGTTTATTTTTGTTGAGGAAATAGGTAGGACTGTTGAGGATAGTAAAATATTAAACAAGAAAAAGCAAGGACAAATTAGCCATCTTAGGTACAAACAACACTGCCAAAAATAATGTAACAACTGACGATTGGATTTTCATATGCTCATGTGGAAAATAAATCACTATATTGTTGGCACGGGGTAGTATGCTGCTCAATAAAATGGGTTGAGAATCTGAAGTCTTAAATTCAAATAGATAATTCTTTTTACATGTCCTAACTTTGACATACAAAGCTATATGAAAAAAAGGAGAGAGCACAATACATAATTTCAATTAATATAGAAAGAGTTTTAAGCAAGTTTAGAATTTTGTGTAAATAAGAAGTCGAACTTTGGAAGCAACAATTGTTGCCTCGGGGTTATGTCGAGTATAGATGACGTAAAGCCTGATATATACAAAGTTTTAATTAGTATAGGGAACTTTTTTGTTGGAAAAAGTAAAGCTTTATTCAATTGATTTCATTTCACACATCTATATATAGAAAGAGTTTTAAGCAAGTTTAGAATTTTGTGTAAATAAGAAGTCGAACTTTGGAAGCAACAATTGTTGCCTCGGGGTTATGTCGAGTATAGATGACGTAAAGCCTGATATATACAAAGTTTTAATTAGTATAGGGAACTTTTTTGTTGGAAAAAGTAAAGCTTTATTCAATTGATTTCATTTCACACATCTATATATAGAAAGAGTTTTAAGCAAGTTTAGAATTTTGTGTAAATAAGAAGTCGAACTTTGGAAGCAACAATTGTTGCCTCGGGGTTATGTCGAGTATAGATGACGTAAAGCCTGATATATACAAAGTTTTAATTAGTATAGGGAACTTTTTTGTTGGAAAAAGTAAAGCTTTATTCAATTGATTTCATTTCACACATCTATATATATATATATATATATACTAATATTTTAATTATAAATTTTAATAAAAATTAAATACTTAATAATTTTGACATAAATTTTATATTTACATTAAAAACTTATTAGTAATATATAATAATTTATTAAAAAATTAATTCTAAAATTTAGAAAAGGATACAATTGTCCTCCAAATTCTTAGATTATATACATTACTTTACTTCCTTTTTTTTTTTTATCAAAAATAAGTTATTTGTATAACGAGATAGGTTAGATTTTAATGCGAATGAATATGAAACTTATCATATGAAGTTCAAATTTTTAGATGAGATGAAAAAATAAATTATAAAATTTTGTGTTTAATATTTTGTTGTTTCCATACAAGTTTTTTATCATTTTTATTTTACTTTTCTACCAATTTACTCAAATAATTTTATCTAAAAATTCAAAAAATAAATCTAACTACTACATGATTAATCGTTATATATGTTTTGGAGAAAGTAAAAAATTCAAACTTACAAATAAAGAGAAAAATCATATGAATCAAATAAATAATTTTCTTATGTTGAGTAATGGAGAATCTAGCCAGCTATTATTTTAAAACCTTTTTCAAAACTATAGCTAATAATATTTTTTCAAATGATTTTACTTATATATATATATATATATATATATATATATATATATATATATATATATATATATATATATATATATATATATATATATATATATATATATGTATGTATGTATGTATGTATGTATGTATGTATGTATGTATGTATGTATGTATGTATGTATAACTTTATTTTACGACTATATATAAGAGAGAATGTGAGATTTTAGTAGTCCTCACATAATTTTTTTTTTTATCATTTTATCCCTAATTTAAATTTTAATTACTCTACAAAATTTCATTCATTTTGATAAATTTGAACAATTATATGAGCTTATTAAATGTTACAATAGTGATGAGTAATGAAAAAATGATACGGACACTATAAAAATTATTTATACAATCAAGTTCAAAATTGATGCAAAGATTTTTTATTTTTCTATTTTGTAGAAATGTTTATTAATTGTACTTTAGATTTTCATTTTTCCTAACAAATTTATCATGAACATAAATTTTTATTTTTCCTAACAAATTTATCATGAACAAGTTATTAAAGTATGTTGACATTCCCTTTCTAACTTAATACATGCTTAGTTATTAAATAAAAAAATATTTTTATATTTAGCTAAAAATATTTGAATTTTTTTTTAAAATATAATTTGACTCTCCAAATATTAATGATACTAAATAATAAAAAAAATGAGAGTAATTCTTTTTCATATTTTTTGATGATGGATTTTTTTGACAAAAAATGAGATTATAAAGTTTTTATGAAATTTAGAACAAAATAAATAATTTAAAATGAAATATCAACATAAATTTCTTAACATATATTTTTAGAAAAAAGAAACTAATAAAGTTTAAAAAATATTAATAACTTTTTAATTTTTTTTGTATGATTTAATATGAAGGAAAATAATTAAACTAAATATTGTGAAGGGTATTTTAGTAAACAAACAATATATTTTTATAAATAATGCAATACATATTATTTTTAACACCACAAATCAAACAACTACTAAGAAATAATATCAGGATAACTTATCCAAATACAATTAATCCCAGCATAACTTATCCCAGTATAACTAATTCTGATATAACTTGTTTTCAAACCAAACGAACCCTTATGCTTAAACTAATCCCGTGTATAATTTATATAGGATGATCAAAGTGCTTTCTAGTCGAGTAAATTGATTATTTTGTGTCGACAATGGCTTTTAGCTCCACCCATTAAAGTTGACGAAACTAAAAGAAAGCAGAAAGCCAATTTTTAGCAGTTTCAGCTTTATTAATAAAGCACAGTATCTTCTTTAGGTGACCTTGGCTCTCTTTTAACATTAGTCTTATTTAAGGGTGTTAAAGTGGGTTGGGCTGGGCCGGGTTGGGGTTAAGTGGGCTGGACCGGTTTCGGGTTAAACAGTAAAATTTTTAAAAACAACTCTGACTCGATCCACTTAACCCAATCCGGTCTAATCCACCTAAATTCGGTCAAACCCGGTTAAAAAATCGATCAAACCCGATAAAAAAAAATTATAATATACACTATATATACCCACCTATATACATTTTAAATACGTTAAACAATATCTATACACTATATATATAGTATATACTACATTAGAATTTAAAAAATATATACACATACACAATTACACATATATACGTAATATTCAATATATACGATTATACGTACTACTTCAAATAAAACATATATTACCACATATATATACTACAATATATATAAGTATATATATATAGAGTTATATACTAATTTATAAAACATATACACATGTATATGTTAAATATATACGTCTATAGAAGATATATACACATATATACGCATCATTCAATATATATGTACTACTTAAAATAAAACATATACTATAATATATATATATATATATATATATATATATATATATATATATATATATATAGTTATATACTAATTTATAAAACATATACACATGTATACATTAAATATACACGTCTATAGAAGATATATACACAAATATACGCACCATTCAATATATATGTACTACTTTAAGTAAAACATATACTAAAATATATATATATATATATATATATATACCACAATATATATAGTTATATACTAATTTATAAAACATATACACATGTATACATTAAATATACACGTCTATAGAAGATATATAAACAAATATACGCACCATTCAATATCTATGTACTACTTTAAGTAAAAAATATACTGCAATATATATATATATATATATATATATATATATATAATACAATAAATATATAGTTATATACTAATTTATAAAATATATACACATGTATATGTTAAATATACACGTCTATAGAAGATATATACACAAATATACAAAACATATGCTACTTAATATAATAAATGAATAATACTTGGTAGTAAAGTAAGAATATATTAGAAGTAAGTTTTTAATTTAAAGTAGAAATCCAATTTAAATCATTAAATGAAAAAAATTACAAAGTAAGGACTAAGAAATGAATGAATGTTGAATTTTATTGATTGCTAAATGATCGAAAATTTATAATTTACATGAATGAAAAATCTATAAATTATGCATCATTTTTTCCAACTCATTCATGTTATATTAACGGAAACTTGCATAGGATAGTCAAAGTCAACGGGGGCAAAACTATGCATTGGACTTGATTCTGCTGAGTTCTCCCGTGAAGACATAATTTCTTCAAGTTTCAGCTCGTCGTTCGGCTCCGGTTCTATTCCTTGGTTTCTTCTTTTCGCTCTAATCCAATCTCTGAGGCAAACTAGAACATTCATTACATTGCTTCCCAATGAGGGTCGGTTGTCTCCAAGCTGCTGTCGTCCCAGACTAAAGACGCTCTCTGATGCAACGGTTGAAATTGGAACATTCAAGATATCTCTAGCTAATCTTGAAAGCATAGGATATTGTGTTTCATTACTCCTCCACCAATCCAACATGTTGATCCATCGTCTGCGATCCTCTGGCGCCAATCGGAGATAATATTTCAGATCTTCTCGATAAGTTGATGTGTAAGTTCTGTCATCAACATTGTTCCAACAAGGTAAATCATAAAAGGAATCAGGAAAATCACTATGTGCTGGCCTTTTAGAAGATGATGGCTTCTCGGGAGGGTGAGGAGCGACAGTTGAAGTGATATCTGTAGGTACGGCTAAATCAAATAAATCAGCATAGTGATTATATAATTTTTCTATGTATTCATTCGCATCACCCATAGCCGTCCACAAATCAGGTTGTACCCGTTCAGAATCATTGTTAGTATATATTTCTAAGTTAGCACAAATAATAGTACTAAAGTGGCACATCTTATTATATTTCATGCACGGATTTAGCATAGCACCAACCAAGTAAATAGGGAGAATCTGGAAAAAAATATTTTTTAAATTTAGTAAGCATGGCACCAACAACTTCTTTATAACCTTCTTTATTTTTATATTCTTTGAGCAAACCATAAATATTGGTTGTATATGCCAAAATGTTATAAACAGTAGGATAATAAGTACCGGAAAATTCAACCGTAGCTACATAAAATTTTTCTAAAATCTTAATAAGATCATTAATTACAACCCAATCAGAATCATGTAGCATGCAATCAGCAGAATCAACAAATGAACCGCAATGTTGGTTAAAAGCTAGTGTAATAGGAACTCTATATTTATAACAAGTTTTTAAAAAATCATACGTAGAATTTCATCTAATATTAATTTTTCAGGCATCAATATCGGTGCAAGTCCATTTTCTTGACATTTAACTTTAAATTCTCTAATTCTTTTTCTTCAATTATTTCCTTGAATAAAACCAACAGCAAGATGGATTTTTTCAATATAAAGGTCAAAAAACTCAAGACCATCTTTTACAATTAAATTATATATATATGACATGCACACTTAATATGAAAGATTTCAGGCAACGACGGAGATAGCTTAGATTTTAATTTTTTTATAGTAGTCTTGTTGTTAGAAGTATTATCAAAAGCAATACATAAGATTTTATTTTCGATACCATAAAATCCGACAACTTTAACAATGGAATCAACAATAAAATCTCCACTATGTTTACGATCTTCATCATATAAAAAAGCAAGAGTACGTTTTTGCATCACAAAATTACTATCCATCCAGTGACAAGTAATAGTTAAATAATCATTTTTATTTACAGCACGACCAAGATCAGAAGTTAGGGACAATCTACATTGAATATTTTTTAATAATGTTGATAAATAAAAATAATATTGTGAATGGAGTCTAAAAATATCAGATCGACAAGTACTTCTAGGAACACCATTAAACATAGGATTATAAATTGTTTGAATATAATGAATAAAAGCATCAAAAGAAGGAAAACTAAAAGGCAAACAACCCACAGCTACCATTTTAGCTATTTCTTCCCGGTCCCTCAATTTATTATACTTCTTTGTTACCTGACCGATTGCTAGGTCCATTCTAATTTGCGTTGGCCCACCAACATCCCCCCACCTCGTGCAATAATTAACTCTCTTTTGTGAGCATCACCTATATGTCTCATTAGCGTACCCGTACCCCTTGTTTGCCTCCGCTTTTATGCTTATATATTTATTGATAAATATTGCACTGTACCTCAGTATCTGATATACGTTCAAAAAATTGTCATGCAATACTAGTTGTTTTACGAGCTCTTGGGGCACGGAGAGGACGAGAAGGGAGATTAACCAATTCAGATCTAACGTTAGCATTTCCTACTGCAGGTGTTTCACCAATATTTTCATCATCTTCGTCTAAATTAACCGCATCTATTTCATTTTCTTCTATACCATAATTTTCCTGAGCTTCTACATAATCCATATTGTGAGCACCTGCACCTAAAGGTACACCTACTTCTTCCTCAAAAGATTGACTAAGCGGTGTCGGAGGCATACGGGTATATCTACTACTTGAACTACCTCTACCGCTAGTAATTCGCTTTTTACTACCACTACCACTTCTGGGATAAAAAATTTTAACACCTTTAGTAGCGAAGTTTCTTAATTTATCCATAATATAAATTAAACTAAAAAAATTCAAAATACACAAATATAATAAAATTAAATATTCAACAATTAATACACTAAATAAAAATTAAACGTAATACATTAATTCTTTTTCTTTTTCCTTTCTCACTATTTTTAATCTTATTGTCGTATGAGCATTTTCTTGGAAGTTCTAAAGGAGTTTTCTTAGTGTGGCAAGAGATATGTGCTCTTTAACACCATTTCAAATATGTTCTACAACAACAATGGATCTAATCAAAGAAACCTTAGAATGAACCTATTCACTTTTATCTTCAACTCATTATCCTTTTATTTTTATAATTATACCAAATCAACCAAACATCTTCTAGGCATACACATGCAAAGAGATTTAAATTTACAAAAATGGTTGTTGAGGGATTTTTGCTTATGTCTCTTATTGCAGTCCTACAGTGTTTCAACAATCACTATTCTTTCTAGTCCATTGAGTTGATTATTTTGAAAAGATGTCAACTTCAAGCTCCATCTATAATATGCTCGTGTGGCTCACCAACAACAGAACGATTTGAAATTTAAGGTAACTTACACCAACCACTAAATGTCCCTAATTACCATAGTAATTTAGTACCTAATGACCATCATAATATTCCAAATTCCTCTTCTTCACCTTATAACTTGTCTAATTTAAGAAACAACATCCGTGATGCTAGTGATCACCCTAATTCACAAGAAAACCCAGTTCTTGATTTCAACAAGAATATTTCAAATAACCTTTTTCTTGTCCTAAATTACAAGGTGAACATCATTATCATCATCACAATAGTAATAATATACTCCTCCTATGTTGGATCTTTTGATCCTAAGTTTAGAATTGTTGTGGGCACTGCTATTTCTTCACTCATACAGCAAAAAATTCGATCATGCAGTTAGCTTTGTTGGAGAATTTTCACAAATAGTTAGAAAGAAAAAGGTGACATAAATATTGAATTTGCAAAAGTATGATACTGATGCTTGTTTTTCCCCAAACCATAAAAGCATAGAATGAAAGAATGAATAAAAAAATACTCCACAATTTATTTTCCCCTAAATTACTTTCACCGAATAAGAAGATGGAAGAAAGCATAACAGAAGACGAAGAGGGAGCTGATGTTTGCCGAGCTCTAAGGATTTTTTTGCTTCTGTTTATTTTTTTCCTTTTACGATAAGAAAGAAAAAAATCATACTTCTACAGTTTATTTCATAATTACCATTTTGCCCTTATATTGAGTTAGATTTTTGAAACTGTCATTGGTCGTTCCTAACTCGCTTTTCTGTATAGTATGAAATGTAAATAACAAAATAAAATATCAAATTTAGTGCAACACTATTTCTATGGGAAAAAAAATTCACTTCCTTAATGTTGAAGCATCATCACATCGTATGCCTTTACTATGATGATAAAAAGAAGAGTCAATTCCACTCTATCCTCTAAATTAAGGTTTGAGAAACGATACCCTCCACATATTGAAAGAAAATGATAACTTCCTTATATAATATTTTTCAGTGGGAGTTTTCCTTTATCTTCTGTTTCAAAAACTGCAATATATGCTTACGTTTCCAGTTATCATTTCTAATAGTTTCCTTGTGCTTTTCATGATCATCCAATATGATAAACTTTGATGGAGAATTAAATACATCTTGATACTTTTACAAAAGGAAATTGATCCTTCTCTTCTTTAATGAACTCAATGACTTTATGATAGAAAACTACAAAAAGAAATCGTTATCCATTTCACACTATATAGGTGCAGGACAAGTCGTAATGCATGTATTTAGAGGATTTATCATAGTTGATTGTTTGGACTTGTGATCTCAAATTAGAGACTACTCTACATCAATCCTAAATTTTGCCTATAAAAGGGTGGCTTACTCTCTTGAAGAAGCATCTTGAATATCCCATAAATTCTTGGATATTTGTAAAAAGATCGAAATCTATAATATCCCACAAAATTATGAGATATTCATAAAGAGATCATCCTACATTCGAGAAATACGCTACTAACGGCCCTCGAATTATGGAGAAATTAACACAACCCAAATCAGGGCCTAGTCGTAATGGACATCCCAAGTTCAACCAGAATCGAGGACCACCCCCTATTACCCAACTCAACCACCTTATATAGCCTTTGATGGGATGAATTTAGAGCATGTAACAAGATCATAAATGCTCTCATGCAAACTCTGGGATATAGTCACTATCGTGACCGACCCTACAGAGTCCAACTGTACCACACTAATCACCCAACCGTACCAAGCCAAACCAAAAGCCATAAACTAGGTCATAACTAAATAAGTTCCAAAACATTTAATGATAACCAATTCCTAACTATAATACAGTGGAACAACCAACAATAACGTCCAATGATGTCAGCCTCAATACCAATGCCAATACTAAGGCTGACACCAATACCGATCCCGTCTATACGATCCCTTAGAATTACCACAAAGCCTCTACCCAAAAGATTAAAATATCTGGTTAGGACATGCCCCCAACCATGAACAAAATCAATAGCCAAAATAAAATTAAAGTGTCTGAAAATATTCATAACATGAAATTGAGCCTTTCGAAAGCTCACCACTTTAATGCAAATGCTGATCCATGAGTCAATCACTATGTAGGAGGAGTAAAATGGTCAGTTTCTGCATAGTGTGGGTATACAACCGCCATCAGATGGGTTAGTGAGTGATCACTAGCATTAACTCAGGATAAGAATAAAATAATGCCATTTATAAAACCAAGTAAAACCATCCATAATGCATACAACCATACATATATATAAGTATCGGGAAAGAGAATCGAGTTTAGCATGCATTAAAACCTTTATATGGGCTGTATAGCTTTGCCGTCCTAAACCACCCACGGGCAATATGGGTTTAGCTCCCCCTGCTGAAAGGGCCCTAGTGTGTGAAACTGGACGACCATGGAAGATAACCTGAGATGACTAGTAAATTCCCCAATATGAGTGTTACATCATGCACACGATCACCAAGACCAACCTCATATCAGCAAATATGAGTTTTCAATTTTGGTCCCCTGGGACCTCCACCTTCTACGGCTTAGCTACATCTTCTCCTTTAATGTCTAATTAAAACCATTACCAAGCAATCTATTAACCAAGGGTATTTAGTGATGGTACCGTCATACCAACCTTACTTGCAAGCATTATCCATAGTCAACCATATATAGATTAAGGGGGCTTTCAAGTGCCCTTCCATTTACCATATTAAACTTCTTAGAGATCACCATGTCTCTCACAAGCATAACCATTTAGCCATTTACCTTTCCAAACCATTTAAACCATGCATAATTTTTTTTCTAAGTTTTAAACAATCAAGAGTTCCATTTAAAAGTAATTAATGTAATGAATATATCTTTATAAACATTTTGTCAAGCACTTTGGGTGCATAGTATATATCCAAAACCAATTCTAATTATCAATAACCATTTCATGTATTCTAATTATCCAAAATCACTATTAATGCATATAAAACATAACTAAAACCATGGAAAACTGTAACCAAGTATTTAGAAACAAAACCCCCAAATCATATTTGAAAACTAAGAGCATACAATAATGAAACCATAAAAACCAATAATGAAAAGCCATGAATTTAGTTGAAACTAACAATGAGGAAAGAGAACATGTCTTATACCGAGGAATTAATGAAAATAAATCATCAAAGCAAGCTTCAAATTAGTCCTCAAGATGAAATCCTATCTTTCTTTCCCCAAAAGCTCTTAAGAGAATTATGAAGTGTTTAGTAATAATTTCTAAGTGTTAATGAATAGAATAATAGGGTAAATACTCTTTCAAGTGAGTTAGAAGTTGTGGGGTCCTATTAAATTAAGTAGAAAAATATCCAGAATACTCCCACTTAAGTTGCACAAAATTCTGTTATAGGGATACGACTGACCTCCACGAGTCGTACCCTTCGATACGAGTGGTACCCACTACTGGTATCCTAGCCTCAATCCTTGGACTCAACACTGTCCAGTATACAACTCATCCTACCAAGTCGTATCCACAACATACGATCCGTATCTCCCATTCGTATCCCTGGTAGACTAAAATACCAAGAGGATTGAACACTATCCCCTATACGAGTTCAATATATGACCTCGTATCCAATCATAAGACTCATAGACCCTAAGTCGTGTCCATTCTAGTAACCCATCCAATTTCATCAACCAACACTGGTCATTATACGGTAGGACCATACCACTCGTTTCTCAACATACGACTCGTACCCATGAGTCATATTGGGTGTGAAGAACAAAATTTTAGGAAAAATTCTAATAGCCAAAACCCAAGATGCTTCAAAAATCAAGAGAAAGGTAACAACCCTAAAATTACGGAGAAATCAAGAGAGAGGAATTAAGGGAGGAACAGATTTGTACCAATATCATTTATCAATACAAATTCTTGTTTCTTCCATATAATGAGACAAGTTAGTCTTAGTCTAAAAATTAGTAGATAGAAAGTGACTTTCTTTATTGAAGGTTGATTTTGATTTTATATATTTTATGTATAATTAGGTTTGTGATGTTCTTCCTAATCAGTTTCCTCCTTATCATAATTTTTTTCTCTTATTTTAACTCTCAATAATTGATATAATTGTATTGTTGTTGATGCAGCCAAATATAATATTTGCAATTATCATTGTTTCTTTCTACATTATGTTATATAGTGTGGGGGATAAATATAGTTTGTGCGATATGTTTACAATTGTACTTATTCTTCCACCTTTTTTCTTTAATAATATTGCGTATATCCTATTGTGGTTTGACTTATTTTTGTTGTCAATCAGAAGTATTAGTTGGAGAATATTATTTCAGAATTAAGAGATTTACAAATTATACAAATTAATTAGAAAGAACAAAACAACGATGAGAGTTAACATGATGATTTTAAAGAATTGCTTATTACAAAGTTCACAATATTTAAAGAATTAAAGTCTCAAAAAATTACTCCACTAATAATCTTAAGAGAGAGAGAAAATTTTGAAAAAAAAACAAAAACTTTGAGAAGGGAATAATTTGATTACCAAGAAAATTAGTTCCAAGTTTAGTTAAAGTACAAATAGAATTCATTTTTTCTTAATTTTAATGATTCTTCCGTTAAATACTATCTCATTTTTTTTAAAAAATAAACATATTTATTTAAGAATAACTATTAAAACTTTTGATTTTATCATAACTTAATATTATAAAGATAATAAGTTAATAATTTAAAATAAATAGTAAATTATTATTGAAATGTTATTGATTGAATTTTTTATCCTTAAATATTTTAATTAGTCAAAGATAAAATTGTAAATTGGCTAGAGAGAGAAAGACCAGTCTCTCTCTCAATTTCCACACTAAACCTCAGTCCCTGGAGTATGACCACCTCCATTTCCCAACCTCGGACCCCACCAAAACCCCCGATATCCCCGATGGCCACATGGCCATAGACCCTCTGTAAACCTCTCTTTAGCGATATCATGAGAGAGACAAACACCCCCACCTCTCTGCTTGGATCTAAAGCTATATTAAGTTTTAATTTGACTCCACACGATGGTGATGCTGATGATCCAATTACACTATCCTTGGAAGAGAAACAAAGACTCTAATCTCCATGGAAATTCTCAGTTAACATCAAGGCGCTGGGAAAGAAGCTTCATCACCAATATTTAAAGAGGTTAATTGACCTATGAAAGTTAAAAGAAAGCTTTCCTCTTATTGATTTGGGGTTAGACTATTATACAGTCAAGCTGTCAGGAATCGAGTCGCAGAAGAGGATTTTACAAGAGGGGCCTTGGTTTGTGTCGGTTCTTACCTCTCAGTCCAATTGTGGGAACCCAACTTCATCCCCAAGTAATCCCAGATAAAATCCACGATGATCTAGATCAGACTGCCTCAATTACCTACGGAATTCTATGATAATTCAATTCTAGAAAGGGTGGGACAAAAAGTAGGTAAATTACATAAGATCAACGCCTGAACTTCCTAAACTCTCAGAGCCAAATACACCCGTATTTGTGTACAAGTCCCTTTGGAGACTCCATTAAAATCCTCAATTAAGATCGAAAAACACCAACAAATGACTCACTACAAAGGAGAGGGATTTTTGTGTAAAACATATGGGTGTTTGGGACACACTCTAAGTAAATACATGATGGCCTAGTCCAAAAAGAAAGACAGTCCCCAACCATCTCCGATTCACCAAAACCAGCGAAGGATGAATGGACGATGGTCAACTTCAATCGAAGAAGAAAAGAGCGTGTCCAACCAACTCAAGGAGGTAAAGCAAAACAATAAAAAATCAAGGTTAAAAGATTCGATGCAACTTGTGGTAAGTTTCTTGATTTCAAATCATCTAATAGTCAGCCCATCCTAATTGGGAAGCTCTGGCCAAATTCTCACCCTACCTTTGGGCCGACAAATATTGAATTCCATACTAATAAAAAAAGGCCCATCAAATTCGGCCAACCATGACATGTGGAAGACCGTGGTTTACTTTTCACTACCCCCCTCCCCCCGGCCTAACCCACCTCCGAGGCCACTAACTTAGATGAAAATCCTTCACATGCTGAGCTGGAAAGAGGTCCAACTCTTTTCTCTCTCCTAACTCATAATATCCCTTCTAATTGTGCTTTATCGGTGCACATCAATAAAAAAAGTGAGATTGCCTTTTCCAACAGACACTCATTAACTGCTTACCCAGTCAGTAATATACAAACTTCCAATCAGACACTCTACAAAGAGATACTTAGAAGTAAGGTAACTTGGTTACTATCAATTTTATTTCTCCTTCTTCTCCTAATCTTTCTCTCACTGGCTTTCTCGAGTCAAAGTCCTCTTCCTCCTCTGGTATTCTTCACCAAACTGCTAGAACCAAGTTATTTTCCAACCTCATGGTTGGAGATATGCCTGTCCCAACAAACCATCCCCTTAAAGCTAAATATGGAGAAAAGGACATTCATCCTCTTAATACAAAACCCTCACTACCTTGATCAACTAGTGAGAGAGGACATGAGTCAAAACCTTACCAACTATGTTCTGAACGTATGGATGACCTAGATGAGAAGTATCTTCACTCAAGGACTTGGGACCAGTTGGTCAACAGATTTGATCATATCGAATCTCTCCAACATGAGTCAAAGCCTACCGTTCTTCCCTAAAAATGTTGGGATTATTATCGGAGGGCCCTCTTTTTATGAGAAACTCCGGGGACCCCCCTTCCCCAGCCCCAGACTCAATCAAACCAACCACCACAAATGCCAACCTTATTATCTCTGGAGATGATGGAATGGTAAAAGACCCTAGAAGCCTTGAGGGAAAGCAACAGGGAAATGGAAAATATTCTAGCCTTTTTGAAAACCCCTCACACAGAGGTCATCACTCTAAAAAACCTTTTCTCATTTATTTGAGGACCTTATTAATGAGCTCCTCCTAATCCCTCTACCACTGGAGCTCAACAAATTTGATCAAGAACTAAAGCTCTTAGGAACAAGAATCTTCTATTACACCAAACTCAAACCATTCTTTAAGAAGAAGAAGGAACCAATGACTGCCACCCTACCTCCCCTAGAAAGGGGCAAAGGAATAATTGAGAATCTCTAACAAACAAATGCCAATATGGAATATTAGAAGGGAAAATAATATCGAGTTCGGAGACATTGTCAAGCCATGATCAACATTCACAAGCCACTTTCTTAGCTTTGCTTGAGACTTGCGTGGCTGACCATAAAGCAATTACGCAGACTTTTGATTTCAACAAATAAATCCAATTCCCAGCCACTGGTAACTCCAGTGGTATTGTCATTATGTGGGATAGCGCATCCCTTTCTATCTAGGATATAATTATCTTCGCTCAGGGCATCCATATTTCTTTTAAGGTAAACAATCCTTCCTCTAACTGGTTCTTTAGTGCCATTTATGCATGTACTAACTTTTCTACTAGATAGTCTCTATGGGATAATCTCATTAATTATTACTTATGCCCTTAATACCTTCAAAAACTCGCCCAGGCTCATTGGTGGGGACTTGAATGAGGTCCTTAGGGCCTCGGATAAGTTAGGAGAAAATAACATTAATAGAAATAGTGTTAATGCTTTTTCAAACTACATCAACCAGTATAAACTGACTGATCTTGGCTTCAAAGGTTAAAAGGTATAGATATAAAAAAAGTCTTATTTTAGAGAGATTGGGTAGATATTTTTCTCGTGAAGATTGGATTTATATTTTCCTTGATACTACGTTGACCCACCTCCGAAGGACCCACTCTGACCATTGCCCTCTCCTGGTTAACTTCTATAACCCCTATAAGCCTGATAAACCCTTTAGGGTAGAGTCTATGTGGTGCTATTATCCTGGTTCATTTAGGTTATCCAAAACTCCTTTGGCAGTGAAATCCTCCTCACTGAAGCTACCTCCCTTTTTCAAGACCAAGCCAAGACTTAGAATAGTCAAACCCTTGATAATATCTTTAAAAAAAGATCCTAGCAAGACCTTCTGGCATCCAAAAGTCCCCCAACTACCCTACTAGTCTCTTCCTTTTTGAACTGGAAAGAAATCTTATTAAGGATTTCAGTCTCACTCTTAGGAAGGAACGTGAACTCTGGAGACTTAAATCCAGAATCTCCTGTCTAGCTAAGTAAGACTCACATACTAAATTTTTCTACACCTCTACCCTCAACAGAAAGAGAATAAATAAGATTAATGCTCCGAAGGATGATGGTGAAAAGTGGACTGTCTTCACAGAAGCCATCAATCACCATATTGTCTCTTATTATAAATCCTTCTTCATGACTGATCACAACTCCTCTTACATGAAATGCTAAGCTAATCTATCTTTTAGAGGATCTCTCCTTTCTGAGGATCATTATATTCTTGATGGCATCCACTCTCCTAAAAATATTAGGAACACTATCTTCTTCTTTAAACCTAATAAGGCCCAGATCTGGATAGCCTTTATCCTTTTATCTATCAGAAGTACTGACAGATCCTCGAACCTCCTGTTATCAATTTCTGTGAGAAAACCTTATCTTAAGGCATAATGGATCCAAAAGTGAACTCCACCTACCTCTGTCTCATTCCTAAATACCTCAATGCCTCTAGTCTCAGGAATTTTAGGCCTATTGGACTTTGTAACACCAAATATAAACTCATCACTAAGATTATAAATATGATACTTAGACCTCATCTCTCTAGGATTATTAGTATTAGTCAAACCAACTTCCTCCCTAACATAAGAATCTTTGACAATGCTATCATTGCCCAGGAAGTGATCTCTCACTTCCAAAAAATAAAGGGTAAACAGACTGGTATGGTTCTTAAAATTGACTTAGATAAGGCCTTTGAAAAACTTGAATAGTCCTTTTTTAGGTTAGATCTTCACTTTTTCAATGTCCCTCCCAAACTGACCTCCATCATCATGTCTTATAGCTCCTTCTCCACCATTTCCATTCTTATCCACGGGGAGAAAACTAACTTCTTCCAACCCACTAGAGGAGTTAGGTAATGAGATCCCATATCCCTTTACTTTTTTATTATGTGCATGGAACTTCTCTCTAGAAGGATTGACTATGAGATAGAACCTCGAATGAGCATCCCATCACTATCAGCAATAGAGGGCCCAATTTATCCCATTTTTTGCTGAAGAACTGACCTTATTTACAAAAGCCACTAGAAATAATTGTGCTACTATCTTTAGAGTCCTTTAGGCTTTTAGCACTTACTCAGGGCAAAGGATCAATCACTCAAAATCCAAAGTCCTCTTTTCTAAGAATTGTTCCTCCCAAACCAGGAATCAACTTTCTAGCATTCTTTCCATCAAAGCTTCTGATAGTTTTGGTAAATATCTTGGATTCCCTATCTTTCACAAAAAATCGACTAATAGGGACTTCCATTACATTCTGGACAACCTCAATGCTAAATTGACTGGTTGAAAAATTAACCTTCCAAGTATGGCTTGTAGGGTCACCTTGGACATATCATCTCTTAACAATATCCCAACTCATGCTATGCAGTATATCTCTCTCTCAAGTACTATCCTTTCCCATATTAATAGAATTTACATAAATTTTATCTTGGGAACCACTTTTGGAAAAAGGAAGCTACAGCTTCTAAGTTGGGATTCCATTTTCTAACCCAAGTCTGAGGGTGGTCTTAAGATGCAAAGAGCCAAAATTCAAAATGATACTTTCAATGCTGGCCTATCCTGGAGATATTATTATAGCTCCAGCAGACTATGGCCTATCCTGGAAATATAGTCCATGTCTTTTTTGAATGCCCCATCACCAAGGTATTCTAGAATCACCTTTTTGAGACAAGCGCGAGAATTAATGGTCTCAACATCACTAGCTTTTATCCCCAAAACTTGAATTCAAGATGGTTAATGTTGAAACACAAAGGTTTTGATAAGATGCTCACTTAGCATAATATCCTCCCCTTTAGCCTTTGGTCTATTTGGAAGAATAGGAATCAAAATACCTTCAACAACATGACTGACCACCCAACCTTCAAACAGGCTTATGATGAGACTCTGAAATATATCTCCCTTTTCTCTCCTAATAGACAGTCCAATCATAAGTTAAATATCAATAATAGATGGGTCACACCCTATCTCGGGTGTTTTATGCTTAATACTGGCGGGGCTTGCAAAAGTAACCCTGGTAGGGGTGGTATTGGGGGAGAGGGAGTGATCCGTAGCGCTGATGGTAGTTGGATACTGGGTTTTTCTAAAGCCTTTCACTAGGCAACAAATAACCAAATAGAGCTCCTTGAACTCAGCGAAGGACTTTGTTTTGTGGAAGAGAATAACCTCTTCCAAATTAAAATTAACATTAACGCGACTGAAGTTTTATCATGGCTTGCTAATGAGAACTTATTTTATGACTCCATTATTGATGTATACAGGTCAAAACTAAGAAGATTAGAAAGACCCATGGTGTCCTATTACTTTAGGGAACAGAATGGGGCAGCAGATGCGATGGTAAAGTTGGGGGTGCAGTTGGAGACATAGCTTAATATCAATCCTTTTGAAGTTCCATCAATTTGTGCACAACAAGCCCTGTGGGTAGACATGGCTGAAGCTTTTTTTGCAAGATTAGTGAATGCTTTTAATTTATCTCCCGATAAAGGGACTAGACATAGTTTTGTACTTAACCCTGACTGACCCATGTTAGGAATGCCCCAACTAACTTTGTTAATTTAATGAAAATATTCCTTACCAAAGAAAACACCCAGAAAAATACATATACAGTCCCCTCAACTATTCGAATTTTTCTGTATAGGTACCTCAATTAGGTCATATACCAATTGAATCCTTTACTCCAACACAAAATATTTCAATTAAGTATAATCTGCTGATGTGGCAAAAATTGTAAAATGCATGTAATACATATGCTAATGATGTGGCAAAGTGACAAATTAAATAACGACACGTGGCATTTTAACTTAAAATAATTTTCTAATATAATTAAATATAATTTTTTTAAAAAAAAATCATTAATATCCCCCCTGCAGCTGCTTACACGATCCCCCCCCCCTCCAAACATCCCTTTCTCCATTAGTGAGAATTTTTTTTTTAAAAAAAATCATTATATCCCCCTGCAGTGTCTACCCGATCCTCCCCCTTCCTCTCCTCTTTCCTTTTAAACACTCCTTTCTCCATTATTGAGCACACAAAAGTAGAAAAAAATGGTATCTTCTTCTTCTTATTCAGTTATCTCTAAATTTTTTTTTTCTTTTTCCACCATTGAAGCATTTCTTTCACTTATCTCAAAAAAATAAAAAATTCTTTTTTGCTATTTGAAATTCAATAGCATGATGAAGAGGTGTAGTACAAAAGTTGATTGAAGAAAGTAGAGATGAAACAACGGTTGCTGAGAAAATTATGGATCTTTGGATGCCCAATTTTAGTTATGACAGTTAGTTTTTTTCTTAATTAGTTTGGAACTCTTTTTAACTTTTTTTTTGTTTGTTTGTTTGGTTCTGAATTGTTAAGTACAAGATAGGATCAAATTTAGTTTCTACAATTGCATATAGTTTTACAAGAACTTTCAGCTTTCTTTTTAAATAAAAGAAGAAAATAATCTGTTTATATGCTTGTAGTCTTGTTTCGGAAATGGGTGGATGAATATCGTCAACGTAAGGAGAAAGAAATTAAAATTTTTGGTTGATTGAAACTCAATCGATGTTAAAATATTTTTTTCAAATTCATTCTTCACCAATTCAACAATTTTTCGGCCGTTCACTGTGATATCGTTCACTGCCAATCCATGAAAATCGGGGAGTATGTGTAATTGTGTGTGTGGCGTCTGTATATGTATTCTTTGTATGTAAATTTTTTTTGAAAATAGTGAGTTATGGAGAAGAAGATGACATTTTTTTTAATTTTTATTTCTTTAATATATATTTTTTTATTGTTTGGGTTTTGATGTTTAATTTTTTTTGATTAATTATGGTCTCTCACTCTCCTACTGGAGATTGTACTACACATGCCACACCATGTCAGTGTCATGTCAGCAATTGTGCTTAATTGAAACGTTTTGTGAAGGAGTAAAGGGTTCAATAGGTACATAGTCTAATTGAGGTGCCTATACGGAAAAAGTCGAATAGTTGAGGGGCCTGTATATGTATTCTGCTAAAAAAACAAAGATAAAATTGTACTTATCCTTAAAATATTAAATTTCTAATAAATTAGTAATATCTGAAATTGGAAGTCAAATGTGAGTCTTTCATCCTATTCCTAATGATGCAATAATTTGTTCACATAATAATTACATAACCGACCCATACCGACTGATAGGTGTATACTGGTGATAGGCGATGCACATGAAGGAATGAATGTAAAGTAGACAATCAATATCACAACTCATCATAATTGTCCTCATCAGGACCATCATTATCGTAATCAATCTTCGGCTTTGCCAGGTATCAACACATCATCAATAGTATCCGCCAGCCTTACCAAATAGCAATATATCATCAATATATCCTCCAGCCTTGCCGGGTATCAACACATCATCAATAGTATCCTTCAGCCTTGCCAGGTATCAATATATCCTTCGGCATTATCAGATATCAACATCATCACAACAGTATCCTCCGGCCTTACCGGGAGTCAATATATCCTCCGGCCTTGCTGGGTATCAATATATCATCATAATAGTGATTACTAAATAACATACACGAAAATACTTATAAGAATAGTCATATTACCATAGAATATCTATTTTATTTAGTCAATACTTCCCATATACTCGTTATTAGCTAACCAACACTTATTATAATAGAATCACTAGTTCACTAGTCATCACATAACCTCTGGTTATTAGCCTAAACATTATCCTTCACATAATCCTTATTCACGGGATAGTAACTAACCACTATTTATTTAATAGCCAACATCTAGCATCTAGTCAAGGTTCATCACTAGACCAAAATCGTCATTTATCCATCATTCATTATTATCAACTAATCATCCTATAGTCGTTAATCATTATTAGACAACACATTACTACTTGTCACCTAACCATCTTTTATTAACTACCACCTTTCATTAACTAACCATCGTTTACCAACTAATCTTTGCTTAACTATTCATTAGTTAATCATTTAGCAGTTATTCAAAGTTATTAACTAGTCACCTTTTATTATCAATATCTCTTATTATCTAGCTTCATTACCATACAACTTCTCATTTATCGACTAATCGACATCACGAACTTAGTTATCCATACCAACTAACCTTCTCCTATGCTAGACCCAACCTCACCATAAGTCACGCATTAACCATCGCTAGCTACCATGTTTTAACAAATCAAGATTCATTGACTTATACATTAGATTCCTAGGTATCAAGTGATATAATCCCGTAATAGACAACTAGTTACCATATAGCTTAACCGTTAATTAGGCAAAAAAAATCGTAAGATCATATTTCATCTACAATCACATCATTTATCAATATAATACTCATGAATGTACCAAACCTATGCAGTCCACCACCAAAATCCAATCAATAAAGTCGTAAGCAACATACCGCATCTTCCTCCATCCCATACCAGAGAGATGTGTATACAAACATATATGTATTCATAAACTGTAATCGTATCTTTTACATTAATAAATACTCATCGAATATTCAATCATTATCATAACATGGCCCTTGGCCCATTAAGTTATTCGGAATAGTCACAACATAATAATCACGGCCTTAGTCCCATATACATATCTAAAACTCATATCGATAATCATATTTATGAGTCGTAACATATCTCTAATCATCTCACATATAGAAGGTACCTCACATATTGGAGGCATAATACAGATAGACATGTAATTGGCTATAGGATATCTTATATCGATAGGTCATACATTATGACTACAAGGAATATCACCTCCCCAGACCAATTTGCATATCTAAGAGGAACATCTTCTCTATAGGTCCAATAATTATGACTAAAGAAAATAGAAACTCTATATGTTAATCATCAAGTCTAAGAGGAAATAGCATCTCTATAAGCCACATAATGTATGAGGAGTATCATCTTTAAATGACCGATATCACTTCTACTAGAAGTATCATAACCACAACTCAAAAGCCACATTTTGGGAACATCATTACAAGTTACCAAGTAACCTTATTCTAAGGTTTACTAGCCCTATCTATGTCTAATATTCGCAACTAAGTCCACGAGACTTAACACAAGTTTAGGTCTAAGTGGGCTGAACGATCCCACTCCGAATCCCTAATTTCCATACTTAGGCACACTATGCCCCAAATTAGGCTAAGGTATCTAGTTCATCTTCTAAATTTCAAGTAATTCATAGTTAATCCTAAGATAACAAATTTGACTAGAAACAAGGGTACTCAAGTCAACTCTACCCAAATTACGATTTCAAGATTACCACACTAGTTCAAATAGGTTAACTATACAAATCATGCTTCAAATGGTAAAATCATATCCGAAACATAGGTTTACATCATAAGCATACTGCAACAAATCTAAACTAGAGAGGAAAAGCAATAGGATTCAAAGGGGTTATAAATATGCCATTTTATGGGGTCCAAATCCCTTATCTAATCTCCGAACATCAACAATCAAGGCCAATTTATCCTACTCATAATCAAACCTAACATATATATTCTCACGCAACATATATCACACATAATCTATGAAGAAAAGTAGACAGAAGCCTACCTCAAGGCCAAATCGCAAAAACCTCACTTCATTCACCACAGGCCCATCTTCACTTCACAATTCCAAAAATGCCATCACACTATCAAAATGATAATCTACTCATCAATATGAGTCTAACGATACCCATATTGCACTATTGTGATTGGATCTAAAAACGATACGAAAAATTCTAAGTGGGTTCCACTTATGAAAAATACGTTTTCGAAGTCAATCCAACGTTCATACATGAACAAGGAATCAAACCCCTCAAAAATGTGTGAAAAACAAGCAACCTTTGGGCTAAAATCAAGTCCTAAATGAATTTGAGGTTTTGAGTCAAAAACCAAGAAATTCATCAATAAAGTGATAAAATCTTACCTTAATCCGAGTGAAAATCATGATAATAGATGTTTACCAATCTCCCTAGACACCCACAAGACTCAATTTTGAGTTATCATACTCATTTAGAGTTTTAGGCTCTCAAAGATGAATGAAAAATTCCTAAATTTGTGACCTTGGGATTCATTTATAGACCCCCTCAGCGAAGAGACGTGGTACCCTAGGACAACAAAGTCAAAAACTTATTTTCGATCCTCAGAACGCATTTGAAACCCAAATAACATGATTCAATAGTGAAATTTGAGTGTAAAACACATTTCAAATACGTTGAAATCATTAAAACTTTCATCCAAGATCATTTTGACAAAAAGTGAGGCCCACACCTATAGTTTCGTTTTTCATAAAATACGTTCAAAGGCCAAAAATAAGATTGGAAGCCCTGGGGACTTGAACCAAGGGTCCCCTTAGCCTAAAATTGACGTTTCATACACGATGGAGAAGTCGTATTTCTAATTTGAGGTCACCTCGATCAAATGTGGGTCCCACACCCATATTTTGATTTTTTAAATTTCCAACCAATAGGTCGAAATGAGCTCGGATGCTTTGGAAACAAAACCAAAGGTCTACCTAGATTAAAATTGATATTTCAAATCTATTGCCACAGTCGGAATTTGCATTCGAGATCGTTTCACTGAAGTTTTCATCCAGTGGCCATTTGGAACCTGCGAAGACTTCAAAACAAGGAATTGGCTCTAAAAATCAAACGAACTGTCCGGTAATCGAGCCGCCGGTCTTAAGAAGTCATAAATGATGTGAGGCAACTATGGAGAAGCTCAAACGATGAAGATAAGCATAAATATGAAAAATGACCTGAAAGGTCATTACACAACCATTCTCTAGACCCTGGGTAAATGCGGGATGAGCAGTGCATATATCAGGGTTGACCTTTCTTGTAATATATCTGTTATTACTCACGTTCAAAAATATGTCTTGATAGACTATATAGATATCCTAAACATCAAAGTCAAATACACATCAAGAACATATAGTGCTAAAAAATTAACGTCAAAAAATTTCCTCCAATTTAAATGCTTTAAAGCCAAAAATATCCCTCAAAATTCAGTGTTTTAGCGCCAAAAGATTCCCTGACTTTAGTATTTCTTAGGAATTGAGGCGGAAAACAAAAAATGAAAAATCTCACTACATGTCGCTTTTGTGTTTTTTAAGTTTTTTTTTTTTTTTTTAAGGGGGGGACAATTGTGGTATTACATGAAGACAATAGTAGATAAATTTATGCATATACTAGTTTAGGATACATGCGTTGCGCATGTGTATAAAGTTAATATTATTAATTTGAATACTATAATAAATATTTGAAAATCCTAAATATCATTGTATGCCTTTTAAAATATTTTATCAAAATTATAATAGTTTCGTTGATTTCATTCTGAAGCAAAATGATTATATTTTGTTTAAACATGTAAATATAGAAAACAATATTTCATATATATTAAAATAATTGGCACTTAGATTTTTTTTAATATGAGAATTAAAAGGTTGTCTTTCAACTTCTTCTTCTTAATCTTCTCCCAAACCCCACAAATGGTAGTTGGATGAAACAGTAAGATAGTATTTGGTTAGGACGGGAAAAAGTAAGACAATTTTATTTTTAATTAAAGTAATAAATATGGTGTAATAAATTATACCATACAACTAACACAATACTGTTTCCAACACAACTGTTCATCAAGCAAAGCTTTGGCCGAAATGGTTACACACATAAATCAGCCTTATTACATTATTACACAAATTTGGTAGCTTCTTATTTGTTTAAATAGTCAAAGTTTATTAGTAGTGGCAGGGGTAGTAGAACACCAATAATATTAAGGTGTATCGTAGCAGCTTTGACTATAGTTTGAAACTAGATAATAATTTTTTTTTATCTCCAGAATAACACATCAAGTGGAAAGAATTTGTCCAACACAACTGATGTTTCTTTAATTTAAATGAATGGAATTGATCAAAGAGACATTTGAGTGATAAAGTCTTCTACCAATTGATCAATTCCGTATCTCCACTTGTTGCTGTCATCCCTTTGTGTTAGTACATGTTATTTAGCTATCACCTAATGTGTTGAAAAATCGATTTTTTTCAAATATAAAATAAGAAGTAAATTGTAAAATATGCGAACACAAGAAATTTTATCGTAGAAAACTTCAAAGGAGTAAGAAGACCACAACATATCCTCGAAGGATATACCTAAAACATCACCAAGTCAAGCTGCAAATATAATTCATTAAGTATATTATGTATGAAATATCATATGGAAGTATGAAAGAATGCTGGGAGAGTTGGGCAAATAGACATTTTCAAAACTTATTTTAACATTTAGACACAAGTCTTGGAAAATTAGGTGTTTAGACATATTTATGACATCATTCATTCTTTCATTCAAACCAACCACACAAGTTTTAAACTTTACACTTTAGTCCCCCACCTCATCCATTTAATATTTAATATTTCCCACCTTTTTTTTTTTATATTCCCACAATTTTTTCATATTTCCTATTTTAATTTTGAAAATTGTCCAAGAAGCCATCAATAGGAGCTCCCTTTTTCAACAATAATTTCCGATTCCGGCGACTTTTCCAGCCACTTTTCCGACGAAAAATTATTCATCACAACTGAAAATCTACATTCTTCATCATTGCCTCCATTGTTGTTCCATCCTTTTTGAAAAACAAAATGCAAAATGCAAAAAAAATTCACCATTTCTACTAATTCAAAAAGCTTTCCAAATCAGCTCAATACCTCGTCATTGGATATATTTTAATTGTTTAGAAGTCCTACACATACATTTTTCCGTTCCAGAGCTTGGAGGGAAACGATTATATCAAAAATCAGTCGATTCGGAACTTTGTACGGACGTATTGATATCAGGGATCGACCAGTCATCGACCATCTATAGAACTTGTGCGGTCTATTATGGCAGTAGTTGAGGTAGTTGTCATGGGTGGTAATTATATGGGTGCGTGGGAGGAGGGGCCCAACTGTTGGAGGTGGAAATCATCTACAAAGGAGACAACGCCCATCCCGCTGCATCGCAATGGATCGTACGACGACATGGCTCAAAGCGTAATTGAGAGAGGAGAATTAGAAAGCGAGCCAAAGAACATTGTGATTAGCTATTTAATGAATGGGAGGGGTAAAATACATCCCACATTCATAAATAATGATCGGCATGTATCGTTATACATGTTGGATGTCTCTGCCGATGGCTCTAGGCCATTATTGAGGATAAATGTCGTTTCGATGTCTACGACAGTCCCGCTACCACAGCCGACAATCGACGAACATATTTCATTTGAAGATAAGAGTTTGGATGCTCATCCAATGGATTCGAAAGATGATTCAATGGAATTAGAAGATTCAATTTTCTCTTAATAAGGGGGAGAAAAGTGCGAATTAGGAGCACAAACCAACTACACCTTCTCCGACGAAACTAATTTTCAAGTAAATCAAACATTTAGCAGTAAAAAGGAGCTGAAATTATTGCTGGATGTAGCAGTTGCAAGAAATTCTTTTGATTATGCTACGTTGAAGAGTGCAGCAAATTTCTCAAGGTGAAATATATTTGTCCTAGCTGCGGGTGGATGTTGTGGGCGAAGAAGTATGAATGTACGGACAGATTTGTCATCAATAAATACATAGATGATCACAATTGCAGCGTCAAATACGCCACCCGCTGCCATAGGAAAATCTCATCTAAAGTCATTTCATCGCTGTGTGTGAATATGTATCATGAAGGAAAGGGTCCGAAAACTAGAGATATTTGGAGGATCGTGTTCAAAGACTTGAAAAGTAGACCAAGCTATTGAAAATGTTAGCTGAAGGGGGGGGGGGGTGATTGCCAAAGAAATGGTTCGAGGGACAACAAAGCACGGGTATCGCTTTCTGCCTGCTTTTTCATTCATGATTGACGCTCTTAATGTTGGCACTACCTATTCCATTATGGTAAACAAGGTCTATTGAAGATTTATGTACTACTTTTTATCGTTGGGCCCTTGCATTAGGGGATTCGCACACATAAGGAAAGTTATTATGGTCGACGACACTTATTTATACGACAAGTACGAGGGGGTGCTGCTAAGCACGGTTGCACAGTATATAGAGAGCCATATTTATCCCATTGCCTTTTGCATTGTTTACAAGGAGAACGATGCATCTTGGACGTTCTTCTTTGAGAAACTGAAGTCTATTGTGGTCGATGGACCACATTTGTGCTTTATCTTTAATAGGCACAAAAGCATCGCCAACAGCATCGTGAAGGTGTACAACCATGCTCATCACGGGTACTGCATGAGGCACCTAGGTGAAAATATATGGGTAAATTACCACTGCGGAGAAAATCTCTATCTATTCTACAACGCGACAAAGGCATATTCTCCCGAGGAGTTTAGCGACCATTTTGTGGAATTCAAAAACTACTGTACCGAGGCAGCCTTTTTCCTCGAGTATGAGCTTGATTTTGAAAAATAGAGCAGGACATATTTCCCCAGCAACAGGTTTGATGTGATAACCACAAATATTGCCGAGTCGGTGAACGCTATATTGATTGCCAAAAGGGAGTACCCCGTGGCATCCATATTCAATTCGATTGCCAAAAATTTTGGTAAAATATTTAGGGAGAGGCGTGCCTACGTTCTCAAATGTAAGGATAACAAATTTGTTCCCCCCGCCAAAAAGATCTTAAGAGATAATATGAGCAAGGGCGACTCCTTCTATGTGGAGAACATAAGCGGGGACGAAAGGCAATACACTGTGTTTGGAAGTGGCTCTACGGCCAAAGTCGACCTACTAGAAAGGTCTTGTTCATGCAAGAAGTTTGACCTAGTCAAAATACCATGCAATTACGCGATGGCCGCTTTCTGATCGAAGCACGGTGATAATTATGGTTTGAGAGTCTGTGATTACTCTTCGCCCCTGTATAAAGTGGAAGAGTACCTCCTTGCGTATTCAGAATCAATTAATGTTGTCCCTTTGGAGTCCGAATGGTGCATGCCACAAGAATTGATAGACGTCAACATTATTCCACCACTCGTGGTCACCAAGCCCGAAAAAAAAAAGAAAAGAAAATATGTTAAGGGCATGGGCGAGACTTTCAAGTCAAAGAGAAGGAATAAGTGTTCATTGTGCAAGAGACCCGGGCACAAAAGAACCACTTGTAATAACAACAAATCGTAGTTAGTCTTGTATGAATTTGTGTTTTTATAAGTCATGGCAGTGTATGTATTTTGACTACCCTTCAGTTGCCTGATTAATGCCAGATTTATCGACTTAACTCTTCGTCTATTATCGATTTTTTTACAGTATTGCATATATTATATGTTCGGTCTATTTCTTTTATTCTTTATTGAATACATGGTATAAAATCGATCTCTTATACAGTCTATTAAAAACCCTAAATATTCAAAGGGACAAATGTGAATAGTTGAGCATTTATTACACCTCAGAAAGCTATGACACGTCCAATCAGACGTTACGTCGATTGGGTATACGCTACCTCTCTTTGATTTCCACCATTCACACGTTTACCAATCAAAGGGCGGAAAGACCAAAGTGTTCTATTTTGGTCTATATAAACACCCATCTACTCCACCCAAAATTTATCTTCATCAACTCAAAATTAGATTTAATTAAAAAGATGTCAGGCATTCCTTTGAGACCCAGAAGGAGGACCAACCCTAACTACGACCTTCTCATCCTCCGTAACAACTTCAATCGCCTCTTCTATGGACTGGGGCAAGACCGGGAGCATGTCCACCGCGAACTTTGAAGGATTGCCCATTTTTTACATACTATTGTGGAGCGGCTCACATGGAGCCAGAGGAGATGATCACCCCCCACCCACCATCCCCTTAGTTTTAAGTATTTATTTTTGTTTTTTTTTATTTTAATTTCATTGCAATGGGAAGATTTCATGGTTAGGTTTATGTTAGATGAAAGCTTCTTTATTTTACAGTTTTTATTTGGGTTTTGCTATAAATATGGGTCTACCATTGCAATGAAGAATGAATGAATGAAATATTTTGGTTTTTCCTATATCTGTTTCCCTTTAAATTTCTGCAATTTTAGACTCTTCTGAATTTTTTTGCGATTTCCTCTGTTACAACACGAATCAAACAGTTGTGAATTAATGAAAAATTAATTTTTGTTTCCTACATTTGTCTCCACTGTAATTTTTGAAAAATTAATTTTTGATGTTACAAGATGAATCAAAGGGTTGTGAGATGTAAATGTAATTGTTGGTTAATTCTCGTTTCTAGTTTAATTGTTGTTTCCTGCATTTTTCGCCACAATAATTTTACATTTTTTTCCTTTTTAGAACTTTTGCATGAGATCAAGGTAGAAGATGAATGGGACAGTAATCAGACGTCAAATTAATTCATATATGCCAATGGAAATCTAATTTGGTCTATCCTCGATTATGTTAATTTATACAAAATTAAATGAAAAGTCGATGATGTTTATTCAACACTTATATCAAGGTCAATGATCGAACTAACACATATTTGATTCATTAAACAATACCTCTCCATCGATTGTGTTCAGTAAATTTTATAGACTGTAAGCCTTGTCAATTATTTACAGTATTGGTTTATTGCTCTTAGTAGCATATTTGGAAAATAAAAGAAATAATTAATCAATAAAATAATAAATAATTAGATTTTATGCAATTAGAGGGGCTTGAACAAGTCATGTGATAGTATGAGAGTCCACGCAAATTGGATAAGGTGTCAATGATGTGTGAGGATGGGTAGTGGATGAACAAATGAATTCCTCACAACATACTAGTGCTTTGGTAAACATTGCCCTAAGGAGGTTGGTTGTTCAACCACAACCCATCACCTCACATCTTGTTTCACCATTTTCAATTTATGTGGACTCTTATACGATCACATGATTTATTTAGGCTCACTCGATTGCATAAAATACAGTTACTTATTATTTTATTAATTAAATAATTCTTTTCCAAATATGTTCTAGTCAAGGTCTATAAATATGTGTCATAGTCTAGTGCATGTATTAATGAAGTTGTACAAAATCTATGCTAGACTATGCTTAGTTTTGTCCTCGACCTGATATAGTCTTGCATAGACTTATAACTAGTTCCACAAATAAATCACTAGACTGTGCTAGATATTCATAGACCATAACTAGCACATATTTTGAGAAGGATTAATTAATTAATAGAATAATTAATAATTGAATTTATGAAATCGAATGAGCCTAAACAAGTCATGTGATCGTATGAGAGTCCACATAAATTGAATGTGGTGAAACAACATGTGAGGTGATGAGCTGAGGTTGAACAAATGAATTATCCATAACATACTTGTGCTTTGTGTAAACATTGCCCCAAGCATGTTTGTTGTTCATGCACTACCCATCCCAGTGGCGGACTCAAAATTTAAGGATTGTGGGTGCTTAAAAAATTAAAAAACTGAAAAAAAAGTAAAAAATTGTCTCAACGAGGTTCAAACCCGAGATGTTTTTTCCAATGGAGAACTCTAAGATCAATCTAAATGCCAATACACCCAACCAACTTTTATTTTAGTGGGTGCTTTTATATCTTTTATATCTATTTTTATGTATTTTATATGTAATTATACGTATTCCGCGTCAAGTTTACTAGGTGCCGGAGCATCCCAAAAAATCATATAGGTCTGCCCCTGACCCATCCTCACACAGCATTGATCACCTTATTCAATTTACGTGGACTGTCATACGATCACATGACTTGTTCAAGATCCTTTAATTGCATAAAATCTAATTATCTATTATTTTATTGATTAAAAGTTCCTTCTCAAAATATGTGCTAGTTATGGTCTATGAATATGTAGCACAGTCTAGTGCGGTTATTAAGGAATTAGCTCTTAGTATATGCTAGATTGTCTATCTATTCGGTTAAGCATCTACGAAAATCCTTAGAAGGCATCGATTATAAATAAGGTCCATGAAACAAGACTAGCATTAAAAAAAATGAAAATGTCAGATTTTTATAATGGTAAAAAAGTACACGTCAAATCAACACCCAACGGTAATATCTCACTTTTTTCTTCTATAAAAGGAAGGCTATTTTTATGTTAACACTCTCATTGTTTTTGGATTTAATTTTTGTTAACAACTAGCATGTCTCAAGCATCCCAAAAATCAAATGCAAAAGTGTCCTACATATGTCATTGTGGCAATCCAGCTGTTTTTAGGATGTCACATACTGATTCAAATTCAGGCCAAAAATTCTTTAACTGTGTGTTGGAAAGGATAATGGCGGATGCTCTTTTTTTAAGTGGCTTGACGAATACTCACCGACGAGCAGCCCTTCGACATCAAATTGTTGAGGCACTTTCGAGTTTTATATACTCCAAAGGGTTCGGGAATCCAAAGAAAATAGAGATCTACTCATGACATTGCTAAAAGAAGTCGAAGAGCAAAAGGTTACTTGAAAGGATTGTTAAAATAAGTCGAAATGGAGAGGGATCAAGTAAAGCAAAGACTAATTTTGGCTGAGGAAAAAGAGAGAGGCCTACAAAATTTATTGTATGATTTGTTATTGTTGTTGGCTTTCTGGAAAGGTGTAATAGGGATTTAAGAAATTGAATAAATAGACGTAAGATTTCTTAAATGAATTCTGGGTGTAATCTATAATTAATAGAGAATTATGTCTACGTCTTTTATCACCGACCTCTATAAACCATGGTAGTTAAGTAAATATATGATTTAATCAATCGATAGTATGTTAAGTCTATAAAATATAGAGAACAGATTCTATTATGTTTTCAATCAAGCACTATAAATTAGGACAACAACTGAACTGGTATTGCAATGCAACTAGTTGTTTAATCTAATGAGACAATGGAATAACTCAACATTATTTCATCAGTAAAGAACAAATCACTAAAAAAACAGGTGAAATATATGTAATTCAATTATCACTAAAGAACAAATCACTACAAAAAATAAATCATTAAGAAAGTTGTTTGTTCCAAATCTATAAAACTACTTGTTTTCTCGATTGAGTTCCGCAACAATGCCCATCACATCCACTTCTTTTTCTTCCTGTTTCTTCTCCTTTTCTTCAACTTCTTTCTTCTTTTTTTCCTTGTTTTCTTCTTCTGTTGATTTCTTCTCTTCTTCAATGTTTTCAACCTCCTGTCCGACCACTGATTTTTCTTCAACTGCCTTCTCATTTTTGTCTTCTTCTTCTAATTTCTTTTCACCATTTTCTTTTGTTTTCTCATCATTTTCTTCTTTTGTTTCAGCTGTTATCTCATCATCTATTTATTTTTCTTCTTCTTTTTCTTTTTCTTCTTCTTCTTCTTCTTCTTCTTCTTCTTCTTCATCTGTTGTATTCTCCTCTTCCGTTTCTTCTTCTTTCTTCTCTTCTTCATCTTTTTCATCTGCTGCAGCCATGTCCGTCACTATGACTATAAGTTCTTCGAGGTTTACTTGATGCCGGCTAAGAGGAGGGTGTCGAGGTGCACTGTATTATTTTGAAAGGATTACTAAACGTATGCAACAAAATTAAATTGAAAGAGCAAAAAATAAATTAATTTACCTTCTTCTTATTGCTTCTTCTTATTTCTTGATTCTACACAGCCTCTCATCTCTAACAAAATAAGAAATATCCAGTAGACTTTTCTCGAGCAAGGCAATGCGCTCGCACAGGTCATCATCATTAGAAGCGTTTAGTGAGGTCTTGAGTCCACTTGAACCAGCATGATCACAAGCGCGTGGTGGACTTGGAACATAATGGTGGCCACCCAAATCTTCGTCTTCATCTGCGACCTCCGCTGATGAAGTCAGGACAATCACGCCTTTTATCTGCGCCTTTAATGCATCGATAGACGTATCCTTAACTTTGTCCGTGTATGGCTTAAAAGCTTTATTGTATCTTTGTTCTATCTCACGGACAGTAGGGGTAAGGTACGGGTGCACAATCTACAAAAAAATAAAAATAAATTACAAGACATTCACTAATATAATAATAAGTATACTTTTACCTTTGTGTTGTTTCCTTTGTACTTAAATAGGTCACCTTCTATTTTGTTGTCGTACTTCGATGTGTGCCATCGAAGAAGATGAGGAATGGGAAGGGAAGAATCCAATGACTTGTCGGCGTACCTTCCCAGATGAGGAAAGGCCTCATATATCCAAACCTGCAATCAGTAGAAGCACAAGTAAGTCTCTTGTTCGAAACATGTCTTGTTAAAATCACAATACAACTTTTGTTCAACAAGAACCCATCTAAACTCTCGATACACGGCCATTCTTGCTCTCACAGAAATCTTTGCAGGAAAAGATCCAAGATCATCCATCTAGTTTGTTAGGCCGTACGACTCAACGGAGATATCTCTTGCACAAATTGGCAAGGATGGGGGATCCTCTTTCCCATCTCCACTATCTCTCCTATCCTCACCGTCCCCGCTATCACTTTCATTTCTATGTTGCTTTCCCCCTCGCTTTTACCTTTGCTATCCTCAGCATCCTCACTCTCGTGTGCACTACTTTTGTCATATTCGGAAATATCGGCAAGGATTCTTGATTCGATTTTCAACTTCGATTCATCGACTACGGGTTTTTCCTTTTGGTAGCTTTCAAAACTTCTTCGGATTTTTGCTTCCTACTGGTAGAAGCAGTGGAAGCAGGCCTTTTAATCGCTCTATGAACTCTTCTCATCATTTATGATCTACAGCAAAAAAAGAATCTATAGTGGTCGATTTATCGACCACTGATCTATTAAAAAACAAATAAATGCAGCAAAAATAAATCTGCAATGATCGATCTATCGACCACTGATCTATTAAAAAAATGGAAAAAACGCCTCACATCAAACATGTTGTTCAAGTTCCAACATTGGCAGTGCAATTCACAACAACAAAAACACCATTAAAACGGGTCCAATTTAGTACAAAAAAATTAAAATCAAATGTAATATAACTATAAAAATTGAAAAAAAAAATTAATCATTATCCAAAGCAAAACCCGATTAAACATGTGAAATCGATAATGTTAACTAAAAACACTCAAATTTCGACTGATTCAATGAAGAACGATGCATTTTTTGTCAAAATCAAAGAACCCCAACACAAAACGTCATCGAAAAAAATTACTAAAATGGATCTAGAACTTATTGGGGAAGAAAAGTACACTTACCTAAGCAGAGATTTTGCCCGAGGAAGCAAGAATCAACCGAATTGTTTTGTTCAAAAAAATAGAAAGAAGAACGGGAGAAGAAAGATTTTGAGGAGAGAGAAGTGTGTAGTTGAAAATATTAAATAATTTTAATGTAAATATTTTGAAAATAAAAAAATATAAAAGGAATCATGTGGTAGTTTTTAAAAAATTATATTTTTTCCCAAGTTTTAAAAATGTTAAAAGAATTCATGACCCCACAACCTTGGCCCACTTTTTACCTTTTTCAAGACCTAACCCCAAAAAATAAATCAAAAAGAAATTTGGTGTCTACGAATCAAATTAAGTTTTGAAAGTGGGTAGGAATCAAAAAATTCTCAAGAATGCTACACGTAAGGAGAACATGAACAATACATGTTAAAATGCCTTTCAACTAGTTCATTACTTCAACTGTATGAATAATAAGTATAGTTGAAAGTCATATAATCAAACCAGAGAGAAATGACCCGTGTTAGCACAGACTCAATGTCGTAAAAATTGAAATTAATAATATATTTTTATCGAAATAATATTTTGAATAAATATAAAATATGCATCATTTATTTTGGTGTAAATATATACATAGTCTATTGATGTTCTAAGGAAATTTTAAATTCTCAATCATCTAGAGATATAGTAAGCATCGAGGAAAGATACTTTTCAGTTTTATACTTCTAGGGAGTTACGAACCGAATTAACTGTACCGAATTAGTTATTAAGTTTATTTAACTAAAATCATAAGTTTGGTAAGTTTTTAGTTTTAGAAAAATAAATTAAAAAATAATCGAATTGATCGAATAAATTTATATGAGTACAATGTGTTTTATATATTAAGTTTAACGTAGTAAAACATTAAAATTTTATTTTTGGGTTTGAGGTGGTGAAAATGAATACAAGCCAACGGATAATTAACACCCAATATTTTGTATATATTTTTTCTAATTTTATCAAGTATATTCAATATTTGTCAAATAAAATTAGCATTATACAAATTGCAACTCAATTCAACAATTAAAATTTTAAACTTTTTATAAGATGATATTAATTTAAAATATTATAATAAATATTTAATTGTAGTCTAATATAAATTATATGTATCGTATCATGAGTTCTTTTTTAAGAAAAAAAAATATCTATTAAGGAAATAATAGAATTATGATATATTTAAATATCATATTTTGTTTTTTCTAAATGATAATGAATACTTAGAGTTATAAAATTACGAAAAGATTATTTAAAGTTAAACGGTCAATACAAACAGAATTATTAAAGGAATAATAAAATTGCCATGTATAAATATCATATTTTTGCTATAAGATTAAAAAAATATATTTAAAAACACTACATCTATTAAAAAATAAATTGGTTGGGTAAAAGTGTGGAAATAGTGCATTTAAAGAAAGAGGGAGATTGAATGCAAAATGGGTCACTAAGAGATTCAATGGAAGTACTTATTCCATAGGAAAAACGTCAAAAATACCTCTACTTTTATAAATTGACTAAATTTGTCCCTGGTTAAACTATGAGGTCAAATATACTCCTGTTGTTATCAAAGTATATTAATATACCCCTTTTTTAATGATTTTCTACATAGACTAACAATTGGGTGAGGTGGGCGCCATGTGGCATGCCATCTCAGCGCCAAATATATATATTATTTTCATTTAATTTTTTTCTGCTTCACAATTATTTATTATCTAATTTATTGTTCCGGTCTTCTCTCAATTCTTCTCTACCACAATTTACTTTGCTTTTCTTCTCTACCACAATTTACTTTGCTTTTCGTGCACGTTTTTCTTATTTTTGTCATTAAACCGAGAAGATCTAGTCTTGAAAGACAAGAATATATGAAACAAAATCAAAATATTCATAGAACTAATATCCGATTGATTTTGTAGAGTTGTAAAATTGAACTTTTAGCAGTTTAAAGAGTAGAAAAAATTGAAGAAGAAGAAGAAGAAGAAGAAGGAGGAGGAGAAGGAGGGGGAGGAGGAGGAAGGAAGAAGAAGAGGAAGAAGAAGAAGAAGAATAAGAATAAGAATAAGAAGAAGAAGAAGAAGAAGAAGAAGAAGAAGAAGAAGAAGAAGAAGAAGAAGAAGAAGAAGAAGAAGAAGAAGAAGAAGAAGAAGAAGAAGAAGAAGAAGAAGAAGAAGAAGAAGAAGAAGAAGAAGAAGAAGAAGAAGAGGAAGAAGAAGAAGAGAAAGAGGAAGAGAAAGAAGAGGAGGGGGAGGGCTTGTTTAGTGTAAGGAGAGTTGAGTTTATCTGTGATGTAACAGGAAAATAAACAACAATGATTAAATATGTCATAGATGGAGAACACCATGATGTTCATCGGAGGAGATGAACAGTGACCGGAGGAAAATTTCTTCGATAAGACTTGACTCGTGTAGCGCGTAGCCTTCTCCAACTTTGCGAACATGAAATTTTGGTTGTTACTTAGTTCTGTTGGGTTGGTAGTTGTTTTTCGACGTTGTAGTTGGCTTCTTGCTGGAGTTAGCTTCGTTGAACAGAGATATACATAACAGAATAAAATTATTTTTAGATGTATCACCTCTAAGGGATTGGACAACAAAAGAGTTATTTAGACAATAGTTATGTATAATTAACTCCAAGTTCAACAATTTAAAAGACAATTGTTGTTATTATAATTAAGAATACTTTCTACCAATATGTAATATTAATCACTTTTTGAGCAAGCTCATACCACCAGAGGAGAAAATTGAGAGGGTTGTGTTGGTTGTTAGTTGGAGAAGATGGATGGATATGGAAGACATAGATATGGACAGTAAAGAAGAAAAGAACAATTAAATGAAAAAGAATATATGTAATTGGCGTTGAGGTGACATGCCACATGACGTCCACCTCACTCAATTGTTAGTCTACGTGTAAAATCGTTAAAATGAAGGGTATATTTGTACACTTTGATAACAACAAGGGTATATTTGACCTCATAGTTTAACCAGGGGCAAACTTAGCCAATTTATGAAAGTAGAAAGGTATTTTTGACCCTTTTCCCAATGGAATAACTTTGAAATTACTATTATACTTTAGTTGTCCTCCAACTCACTCTTCTATATAATAAAGTAATAAAATAAAATATCAAATCATCAAATTCAGTGCAACACTATTTCTATGTAGAAAATAATTCACTTCCCTAATATTGAGGCATCATCACATCGTATGCCTCTACTATGATGATAAAAAGAATAGTCAATCCCACTATACCCTCTAATATTTAATACTTGAGAAATGATACCCTCTCCCTATATTGAAAGGGAATGATAATTCCCTTATTTAATATTTATTGTCTAATTTATTGTTCCAATCTTCTCTCAGTTCTTCTCTACCACAATTTACTTTGCTTTTCGTCGACATTATCTTTCGTGCACGTTTTTCTTATTTTTGTCATTAAACCGAGAAGATCTAGTCTTGAAAGACAAGAATATATGAAACAAAATCAAAATATTCATAGAACTAATATCCGATTGATTTTGTAGAGTTGTAAAATTGGACTTTTAGCAGTTTAAAGAGTAGAAAAAATTGAAGAAGAAGAAGAAGGGGGAGGAGGAGGAAGAAGAAGAAGAAGAAGAAGAAGAAGAAGAAGAAGAGGAAGAAGTAGAAGAAGAAGAAGAAGAAGAAGAAGAAGAAGAGGAAGAGGAAGAAGAGGAAGAAGAAGAGGAAGAGGAAGAGGAAGAGGAAGAAGAGGAAGAAGAGGAGGAAGAGGAGGAAGAGGAAGAAGAAGAAGAGGAAGAAGAAGAGGAAGAGGAAGAGGAAGGGGAAGAGGAAGAGGAAGAAGAGGAAGAAGAAGAAGAAGAAGAAGAGGAAGAAGAGGAAGATGAAGAAGAAGAAGAGGAAAGGGAAGAAGAAGAGGAAAGGGAAGAAGAAGAAGAAGAAGAAGAAGAAGAGGAAGAAGAAGAAGAAGAGGAAGAAGAGGAAGAAGAGGAAGAAGAGGAAGAAGAGGAAGAAGAGGAAGAAGAGGAAGAGGAAGAGGAAGAGGAAGAGGAAGAGGAAGAAGAAGAGGAAGAGGAGGAGGAAGAAGAAGAGGAGGAGGAGGAGGAAGAAGAAGAGGAAGAGGAGGAGGAGGAGGAGGAGGAGGAGGAGGAGGAGGGGGAGGGCTTGTTTAGTGTAAGGAGAGTTGAGTTTATCTGTGATGTAACAGGAAAATAAAGTACAATGATTAAGTATGCCATAGATGGAGAACACCATGATGTTCATCGGAGGAAATGAACAGTGACCGGAGGAAAATTTCTTCGATAAGACTTGACTCGTGTAGCGCGTAGCCTTCTCCAACTTTGCGAACTTGAAATTGTGGTTGTTACTTCGTTCTGTTGGGTTGGTAGTTGTTGTTCGACATTGTAGTTAGCTTCTCGCTGGAGTTAGCTTCGTTGAACAGAGATATACATAACAGAATAAAATTATTTTTAAATGTATCACCTCTAAGGGATTGGACAACAAAAGAGTTATTTAGACAATAGTTATGTATAATTAACTACAAGTTCAACAATTTAAAAGACAATTGTTGTTATTATAATTAAGAATACTTTCTACCAATATGTGATATTAATCACTTTTTGAGAAAGCTCATACCACCAGAGGAGAAAATTGAGAGGGTTGTGTTAGTTGTTAGTTGGAGAAGATGGATGGATATGGAAGGCATAGATATGGACAGTAAAGAAGAAAAGAACAATTAAATGAAAAAGAATATATATGTAATTGGCGTTGAGGTGACATGCCACATGACGTCCACCTCACTCAATTGTTAGTCTACGTGTAAAACCGTTAAAATGAAGGGTATATTTGTACACTTTGATAACAACAAGGGTATATTTGACCTCATAGTTTAACCAGGGGCAAACTTAGCCAATTTATGAAAGTAGAGGTATTTTTGACCCTTTTCCCAATGGAATAACTTTGAAATTACTATTATACCTTAGTTGTTCTCCAACTCACTCTTCTATAAAATAAAATAATAAAATAAAATATCAAATCATCAGATTCAGTGCAACACTATTTCTATGTGGAAAAAAATTCACTTCCCTAATATTGAGGCATCATCACATTATACCCTCTAATATTTAATACTTGAGAAATGATACCGCCTCCCTATATTGAATTGGAATGATAATTCCCTTATTTAATATTTTTCAGTGAGAGTTTTCCTTATCTTCTCTTTCAAAAATTGCAATATGTGCTTACGTTTTCAAATATCATTTCTAATGATTTTCCTGTGCTCTCCATGATCATCTAGTATGATCAACTTTGATGGAGAAATAAATGGATATTGAACTTTTACAAACAAAAATTAACCCTTCTCTTCTTCAATGAACTCAATGACTTCATGATAGAATAGTACAAAAGGAATCGTTATCCATTTCGCACAATATAGATTATAGGCGTAGGACAAGTTCTAATGAATGCATTTAGAGGATTTATCATAATTGATTGTTTGGACTTGAAAAATTGATTCTTGGTGAAGTTATTTTTTTTTTCTTTTGTAAATTTAGTAGCAATAATATACCCCCTCAGTTCTAGTTTTTTGGCGAGTCTCGCTGGAAAACACATCCCATCATAAAATTCCTCCGATCAACCACCAGCGAGCTCTAAACCTCCTTACAAAACTCTGATTCACACTAAATCAAATCATTTTCAGCAAAATTCCATCAGTATAATGTCATTGCCATCAACGCTAACTTCGACAATTTTGATCAGTCGTCAACCAAACAACACCACCAAAAACGCACCCCATAGATAAACTAAAAAGAAATGAAATTGCTAAGATTTTCTTTTTTAAAAAAGAAGGTTTACAAAACCTTTGGATGAAGAACATGCCGACTAGAGGAGGGAGGGGGGTTGCTTTTTAAAAAAAATTAAGAAATTATATTAATGAAACAAATTTAAGTATAATTTTTTTAATAAAAATAAAATTAAAATATTATTTGGTATTCAATTCACGCGCCTAATGAAACTGAAGGACACTTTCCTTGCTACATCAGTACTTTGTATCTGATAGGCATACATTTTGAATAATTTAAGTGTTCAATAAGTTCATGTCTGAGTTAAGGGGTCCAAGTAAATCTCGAAATAAGTTTAAGGGTTTATCAATGACTTAAACCTTTTTTGTATTACATGAAGACAATAGTAGATAAGTTTATGCATATAATTACCAAATCATACACTCTTATTTATCCTGCCCTCATCCATCATCCATCGTTACTTGTCCACTTTTCTATTTTGGGATGTTCAATCCCACTTTATTCCCCTAACATTTAAAGGTTTGGAAAACGATACCTTCTTCACATTTTGAAAAAAAACGATAACCCGCTTGTGTAATATTTTCCAGTGAGAGTCTTCCTTATCGTCTCTTTCAAGAACTGTAATATGTGCTCACATTTTCAATTATCATTTCTAATGATTTCCATGTACTCTCCATGATCATCTAGTATGATCAACTTTGATGGAAAATTAAATGCATATTGAACTTTTTCTTCAATTAATTCAGTGAATTCATGATAGAAAACTACAAAAGGGAATCATTAGCTATTTCGAGCTATATAGGCGTAGGACAAGTCCTAATGAATGTATTTAGAGGATTTATCATAGTTGATTGTTTGGACTTGTGATATGCTTTGTGAAACTCATATCAGGTCCTCTTAAGTTGAGTTAAATTGTTTTTTCTCTTTTCAAAATGTTATACTTCTTAATGTATGCTTAAGCTGGAATTTATGGTCTATTTTACTTTCCTTTTAAACAAGCAAGGTAAATGCCCAAGATTGTTTTCAAGCTTATTGTAACATATTCTTGATGAATTTGGACTAGAAATTTCATCTCCACCTACCCATATGACATATATGTAGCATGTTAGGCTGTTTATGTACCCCCTTTAGGGTTCAGCCTGTCATAACCCAGTTTCTCAAATCATGATTGCGTCTACCACAAGCCACCAGTAGGCAAGCAAACCTGTAGTTCAGAACGGCTAGTAACAGACTAATCAATAATATAAGAAAAAAATACAGAATATATAAAATAAAGATCAATACATAGAAGAATCCCAAAACCTAGTGGTATCAGTACAAGAGCTTCTAAACATATAAGAGTACAAAAGTGATATATCAAGGAGAAATATACGGATACCACTTATATCTGAATAAAACTTAGAGACTAGTCTAATACATAGGAGAGAGATAAGTAATACTCTGAACGTTAGGAGCTCACTCTAAGTCTCCAAACCAGGGTTCCTCCGCGCAATGCACATATCAATGACGATAACCAGTACTATGATCTGTAGGCTGCAGAAGTGTAGTATGAGTACCAAACGAGTAGTACTCAGCAGGCAAATATCAACTGAGCTCCAAAGATTAAGCAGACATATACAACATATAAACAGAACGGAAACTACACTCAAGAGTCCAGAAATCATATAATAAGTCAATGAGAATAATAAGGGACAAATATCTTGTTCATGTCCAAGAGTCAAACATAATAAGACTAAGAAAGTATCAAGGTGAACTATCCTATCCCAGCTACGTTCAATATATGCCAATGCTATACCATATATCCTAGGTCAATATATGAATAAAGAGCGAAAAAAAGATATATAGTAATATACAAGGCAAAAGAACAACTATATAATATGAATAATAAAGGAAGGGATATACGATAGTGTCATAGCTTCACAAAGCTATATATATATATATATATATATATATATATATATATATATAAATAGATATAAACAGGAGGTCATCTCAAGCATAACCTAGATCATCATGTACTCATTTTAAGACCTCATTATAATACTATCAGGATTCAATACTAACATACTTAGTATTTCTAATCCACATGGCTAGACATAGAATAATTGTACATAGTAATGCAATCATAAGATAGCAGAGGTCGAAGACATTCCTCAATCTTGATACCGGATCTATGACATATCTATCATAGGCTAGCCATAATAATAATAATAATAACAATATCAATAACATCGTAAATATTCGGCAACTCCAAATAACCAAATACCAAATCGACCATATGCATACCCCCACCGCCCCTGACTCGGAAGGTTCGATCAGCGTACAACAACACAAGGCATATTCTTCACCCATATAAATACAACCGTCCCATACCGGCTGATAAATATAGGTGCATACTAGTGATAGGCGATGCAAATGCAGGAATGAATGCAAAGTACAGAATCAATAGCATAACTCATCATAATTATCCTCATCAGAACCATCATCGTCGTAATCAACCTTCGGCCTTACCGGGTATCTGCACATCATCAGTAGCATCCTCCAATCTTGGCGGGTATCAACGTATCATCAATATATTCTTTGGCCTTGACAGATATCAACACATCATCAATAGTATTCTTCGGCCTTGTCGGGTATTTATAACGTCCTGACGCTGTACCTCAAATTCTACATGGTGCTAGCAACCCCGAAGAACTACCAACTAACCCATGACTGGTACCTGCTATAAGCACTATATAATAATAATACTGTAATGGAAACATATCTGAAATAAATGCGAAAGTGAGGTTGTAAATGCCATAAGGTTCATAACTAAAAACCAATATTGAATACTGATAACTAAATACTAAAACACATGTCTGAAATACTCTAGTCTGAAAGTCTCTAACTAACTGACTATGGAGTTGATGGGACAAGCCCCCAACTAACTTTGTCTACTGAATATGCTGAGCTACTGAAATACTGAAAGATAACATCATTCTCGAACTATGAGGACTCACCACTAAATTTGTTATTGATACTCCAGGCTGCTAAGTGCGATCAGCGGCCCATGTGTCTAAACATATGATATAAGACATCATAGCATAAAAGAAAAGTATGTGTCAGTACTTTGAATATACTGGTATGCTAAGTGAGGTGGGCTGATATGCATGGGTTCATATGCATGATCAATAACTGACTGATTGACGTGAACATAACTGAATGAGAGTACATATATGAATACATAAACTATAACTGAGATCATGTTAACGTTGGTTACTAAGTTCTGAATACTGATTAACTGATATCTGAGTTTACTGATAGCTAAGTGACTATTTCTGACAGTCCTAGTTCTGTAGAACTGATTCTGAGTTCTATACTGAGCTGGGTGACTATATCTGATAGTCCTGAATATGTAGAACTGAATTGAGTTCTATACTAAGACTGAATCTGAAATTGAAATTATAGGAGGTAATCATCTAACCGACATACCTCTTTCTGAATGGATTAGGGTCCAACCTGTAACCCAGTTGGAAGGGTGCCAGTACCATGCCACGGGTAAAAACAAGCTGTGAGTTAACCCTCTCTAACAGAAAGCTCTTTCGTCAATCCTCGTTGGCAGAAAAACTTGTACGAGATGTATCAACCCTAGTTTGGCAAAAATATATCTCAACCTATGCTAACGATATAGTTCTGTAACGCAGGGATTTCTTCTAAGGGTCAAACCCTCTGCTGGCAGGAATGCCCCCATCCTTGGGTTTTTTCGGTGCTGAATCCTACTCCCAACTGAATAGACTCTGAACTGATTCCTAGTCCATACTAGGCTTGACTAAATTGTTACTGATCATACTATCTAATTGAACTGAACTGAACTGAGTTCACTGGGTTCCGCTAACTGATGAAATACTACTGAATTTGGTTAACTGACTGAGTTCACTGAGTTCTGAACTGAATACCGAACTGAGACTGTGACTGATTACTGAGTACTACTGTTCATGACACTAGTGAATCTGTTTTGTAACTACTGTAGCTCTAGGTAAGCAACTAAATTTTTTGGGTATTGAATACCCCCAGGACTCAATAACATGAAAAGTAAAGCATAGAGTAAACTTGAAAAGCATAACACTATGCACTTGTTCATAACTCATCCATAGAGACAATCTATCAAACACTTGTAAGGTATAGGTTTACACACATACTAGCATGTCATGATTTTTCCCCATTTAATTCACATGAGTATTTTAACAAACACTTGGGGAGCAACACTATGCACATGATACTAAAATACATGTAGACATCATAACATCAATTCCCGAATTCACAACTTCAATGGCTTTAATAGAAATTCACATGATACTACACACATGATAATCAATTCCACATGAAAATTGTAATAGACCATGAATTAAAAACTCAATTAACATTATAGTCATGAATACACTTAAATCCAATCATGAAATCAATTTACTTAAAGTTAAAAAGAGTTTCTTGAGCTCCAAGGGTGGAAGGAACCCTTGGATAAACACTTCACATACCTTGGTAGTTGAATTGACTAAAGCTGATGGTGAGTTCTTGAATCTTAAATTTGAAATTAGATCTCCTAGGGTTTTTGCTCCTGAGTAATTTGAGAGAGAATGAGTGTAATTTTCTTATTGAGGGCTGAATTTCGTGTTTTTGAGGCTGAATAGACGTGAGAAAATTATTCAAATACCCTTAAGGACGGGGAGTTTTAATGACTGAAAACTTGCCCAGTGACGCACAGCCCAACGTGTCGGGTCGATGGGGTCGTCGCTATAGCTGATGTGCCGCGTCGAGTCTGTGTTGGCTCATTGGAATTTGCACTGGGAGCTAAGAAAAAATATTGATCGATGTGATAGGGACGCGACGCGTCGAGATCGCGTCGATACACTATTTTGGATTCTCAAACATTATTCAAACGAGGTTTCAAAAATTCAAAACTTACCCGAAGTGACCTACTGACATTCCTGATCATGAATCAATCTAAAAAAATTGGTATTTTAAGGTCATAAGGATCGTAAAATAAGATCACCAACTTATGAGACTAAAATAATTCTAAGTGTAAACACTTAGCTGAAATTTTCAAAGTATGAGACCCCTTATCAAGCTCTAAGGGCTGAGTTAAGCTTAGAATTTTGCGGGTCTTACAGTATTAATATATCATCAATATCTCCTCCGACCTTGTCGGGTATCAATACATCATCAATAGAATCCTCTGGACTTGTCGGGTATTAATTTTTTCTACGGCCGTGTTGAGTATCAACATCATCACAACATTATCCTCCAGCCTTGTCGGGTATCAATATATCCTCCGACCATGCTGGGTATCAATATATCATCATAATAGTGATTACCGAATAATATACACTAAAATATTCATAAACATAGTCATATTACCATAGAATATCTATCTAGTCAATACTTTCCAACCACTCGTTATTAGCTAACCAACACTTATTATAATAGAATCACTAGTTTGCTAGTCATCACATAACCGCTAATTATTAGCCTAAACATTATCCTTCACATAATCCTTATTCACGGGATAGAAACTAACCACTATTTATTTAATAGCCAACATCTAACATCTAGTCAAGGTTCATCACTAGACCAAAACCGTCATTTATTCACCATTCATTATTATCAACTAATCATTTTATATCCATTAATCATTACTAGACAACATATTACTACTTGTCACCTAAAGATCTTTTATTAACCGATACCATTTATTAAATAACCATTGTTTACCAACTAATCCTTGATTAACTATTCATTAGTTAACCATTTAGCCGCTATTCAAAGTTATTAACTAGTCACCTCTTATTACCAACATCTCTTATTATCAAGCCTCATTAACACACAACTTTTCGTTTATAAACTAATCGACATCACAAACTTAGTCATCAATACCAAAAATTGACATCACGAACAAAGTCTCGTCCAAGTCAAAAGGAAACCATGGAATGAGTCATAAAATCGACTCGAAATCCAAAATAACCTTTCTTTACTATTTTAGACATGCTATCTACTCCAAGCCAGGAGGAAAATTACTTGATTTTCGTCCACATAGTCTTATCACGAAGAACTCAAAGAACTGAAGTTGATATGCTGAAATCCCATATGAGAAACATGAGAATAAGCTCACAAGATGCTATCTGGCATACAGATGGACATAATCAAGAAATGCAATCTATGCCAATGTTGCAACCAGTCCAGATGAAAATCAAACTGAAATCCCGAAGTCCAAGGTATAACTACTCATCACTGAATATTTCACTCTATCATGTCCCATCAATCAAGAATAAAGACATACTGAATCCATCTCAAGTATATTACTCCCACAGAGTAAATCATCCAAAATTCCCCAAAAAAACTAAAACTCAAGGTCAAAACTGAAATAACCAATACGGGGCCCATAGGTTATCATCTGAACACTTATCAACTATAATCCAACTGAAGTCTAAAAGACTGAATAGGCAACCACAGAGTAGGCTTAACCAACCTATAAATAAAATCTGAACAAGAACAAGTCTATAACAAAAGTTGCACGCAAGCTCTATAACACCAAGCTGAAATCTCAATATCAAGGTTGAATCGCTCTATCTCAAATATCTAAATCAAAACCAAAAATGGGTTGGCACTAATGCTCCAAATCTATCATACGTGTAAATCGTCAATCCAAGGAGTCAAATCCAAAACTGAGCCAATAAGGTTATATCAATGTCAACTATCTCAAATCGACTCTAGTATCCAAATCTGATATATCCGAGATAAACCATACCAAGTCATAATTGAGACATATCAGGAGAGAAAATTCACCACTGGGATAATCATTAACAAATGATCATAAGCAACTAACTCTATGTCGGTTGGAGAGAGTGAAATATAGTCGCAAACTAGAAATCATACAAAGGATGAATCACTGACTGAAAATACATATAACCCACTCCATATCCACGGGAGGGCATGAACTATCCAAACATACTCAAAAACTTCCCAAGGCTGAAAACCACACTGAAAATGGCAAAAGCTCTAAAAACTCAAAAAAATACAACTTAAGCCAGGAACTAACCAATCCAATACTCCATCTAGGCAAAAACGTAAACACGTGTATATATCACCAAGGAGAAACACTCCACTAAACCTCATTAGGCCGAACAAACTATGAAATAGGGATTTCCAAAATCCACCCCATAATTACATCATCGAAGAGGAAATATACCAATCTCGAAACCAAGGTCAAAGTCACAACCACCACCAAAAAGTCAACAACTCGAGATAAAGAACTTCTAATTTACCAACTTGAGAGGAGATCACAGGAAAGGCCATCTTCCTCTAACTGTCCAACTCCACTAGACAAAACCATGTCACAACAACAAAGGAGTATCTAATCTTCTTACTAACAACACGGTAAGACACTATCACGGAACGAATCCAACATACCTATGAGAGGAATCCACGACATATCAACATCAATACCGAAATCGCTATTGGATAAAGAAATATCCACAAATAAAAAACAAACCTCAAACTGATAAATCTCACAAACGAGCTACATAGGAAGGTAATGCCAAAGTAAAAACATTTGTAATGCAGGAGGCAAGTCTAAGGATCTCAAACTCAAAAATGATCAACATAACTAAATTGTTGACTCAAAAACACAAATAACCATGGATGGTCAACTTACCTTCGATACCATAACATATCTCTAAATCAATCTAATACAGCTAACCAAGAGGGAACACAGTAAACCTCACCGCGCTAGGGGGAAAAATCATCAAATTGGGCTATATCTACTCAAGCCACCAAATAATATCACCAGAAAATAAAAGTCTAACTAGATAACACTAGTCTATACAGCTACCCAATCAGGTTCAAATTCATCAAGTATCAACATCAAGTAATGATATCACGTAATATCAATAACTTTACACAGTGGTAGAAATAGAAACAACAATATCAATACCAACATACTGAACAGGCAGTACCAAAATGAACATCAATATCATATACCACTCAAGGGCTACAATAAGGCTAATGTGCCAAGATAAATGGGACTTGAACCCAAAAACTACACGCATAAGAAAAATATCAAAATAAATTCACTCCATACACTACTAAAAGAAATAAACCATGGAGTAGTAATATAATGATGAATGCAATAATAAGGCACATAATGATCGATATTAATTCATCAAGGCATATAATCATCAATAAGTATAAAAACCCTAGTACACATAATAAGATATAAAAGTAAGAAATAAAAGCACACCAATCATGGTTACATCCGCATTCACATGCCTGGCGGGCATAGAGAAAAATAAATTTGAATGGGTCCAACTCGGATCGACCGACTGAATCACCAATTGAGGCTCCAAGCGCACCATCTCTAACCGAAAATGTCACAACATCATGAGCTAATTAAATATGCTGAATGAATAGAAATCTCATGTCAGGGACACTCCTTAAACTAATGATTAATCTCTTTATAGTCGTAACAACTCTTGAAGCATCAATATGGAGAGAACACAAACTGAGCCTAAATGGCTGACCAACTGGTTCTGAGAGAAGTCCACAAAATTGTGTTCATACTTCTGAAATCATAGCCTATCTTAGGAACTCTAGGCTGGCAAGAAATACGTGTTAACTCTAGCTGATCATCTAACTCATACCTGGGGCATTCTTTGAATGAGTGTCTCAACATGACACAACTAAACTAAGATCCTGGAATACTTCAAGATAATGCCTCTCATAATTTAAAATGGTCGCCATGTCCCGAAGAACCATAACATACTTTGCAAGTTTGATCGAGACTCTGCCCACTATGATCATCATGAATAATCTGAGAACTACTTATAGTATGGAATACTGTCTGCGTAGATATGATGGGCTACAGGTGAGGCTAAACTCTACCAAAATAATCCTCACTCTCGGATAAGATACCAATAGCATTATACTGATGGCATGCCTCTTGCCAACATTTCCATAAGTCTTCATACATTCTCTATATGGTCCTCTCATAATCGACAACCTGAGGGAAGGAAGATTCTGCTTCTATCAAGTGATTTGATGCCAAATAGAGTGACAATATTAACCCTCTAACACATCCATGTACTAATGTCTGACTCAGATGAATGTAGCATAGGAAAATGCCTGGACCACACGAAAAATCCAATCTCGTACTCAAAACTAGTAAAGAACCCTAATGAACACCAATAACCCAACTCTGGTCTGAGAACTACTCGATGAATCAAATATCATCCTTAGTTGAGAGGGATTTACAACATGACTCATATTCCTAATGTTGAACCTCAAAGGCTGAAGTAGTCATGAGCTTCACTGAAGCCTAAGCTGGCCAAAAATCTTTTTTGGATGCCGCTGAAGATATTCGATATCGATCTCTAACTCTCTAGTCCAATGCTACACTAAAACTTTAGAAATACGTGTTAAAGTCTCATCTGCATCTGTCGATAATATCACATCATTGTTCGGGGATAGAATAGAGTCAAAGAATACGTTCGAGGTTCATATAAATATGGACACACGATAAGGAGTTAAGATGTGAATTTCCTAAAATATACTTGTAGACTCCCGAAGATAGGTTACGATGTCTCCGTACCGATCCGCAAGACTCTACTAATACGTAGCTCTTGTACTAACACACCGATGAACTTAGGCTCTAATATCAATTTGTCATGACTCAGCTTCTTGGGTCATGATGGCGCCTACCATAACCCACCAATAGGAGAGCAACCCATAGTTCAGAACGGCTAGTAACAGACTACTCAATAATATAAGAAAAAATATGGAATATATGAATAAAGATCAATACATATCAGAATCTCAAAACCTAGTGGTATCAGTACAAAAGATTCTAAATATAATAACAGTACAAACGTGACATATCAAGGAGAAATACACTGATACCACTTATATCTGAATACAACTTAGAGACTAGTCTAGTACATAGGAGAGAGAAAAGTAATACTCCAAACGTTAGGAGATCACTCTAAGTCTCTGAACCAGGACTGTTCTGCACGATGCACACATTAATGGCGATAACACATACTATGATTTGCAGGCTGCAGAAGTGTAGTATAAGTACCAAACAAATGGTACTCAGTAGGCAACTGCCAACTGAGCTCCAAAGATAAAGCAGATATACACAACATATAAACAGAACAAAAACTACTCCCAAAAGTCCAAAAATCATATAATAAGTCAATGAGAATAATAGGGGACAACTATCATATTCATGTCCAAGAGTCTAACATAATATCATATTCATGTCCAAGAGTCTAACATAATAATACTAAGAAAGTATCAAGGTGAACTATCCTATTCCAGCTACATCTAATATATGACAATGCTATACCGTATATCCCAGGTCAATATACGAATAAAGAGTGAAAGAAAGATATATAGTAATATACAAGGCAAAGGAACAACTATATTAAATGAACAACGAAGGAAGGGATATACGATAGCACTGTAGCTTCATAAAGCTAGATGTATATATATATATATATATACTAGTTTAATCAAACGTGCCTCGCACGTGTAATTTTTAATTATTTAAAATTAGACGATTTTATATATTGCGAAGATTTTTAATGAAGTAAAAAAAGTTCAAATCACTTCACAAATATCCTTCATACTTTAATAAAATAATGTAAACATAACATATATTTTAAGCACATATATATTTTACCACTAAAATTTTTAATTACAGACCAAAAAAAAAAAAGAAACATATAAAACAACGAAGTCATAATAATAATTTTTAATTCCTCCGAAAGAAAGTATGACAATTTGATTAATTACCAATTAGAGTATGATAGATTCTATTTTCCTCCTTCTTCAATAGAAAGGATAATTTTTCTTCTTCTACTCACAATTCATAGAAGAAATAAGAACTTTAGGTCCAAAACAAATAAGAACATACATAATCAATTGAGTGTCACATACAATTCCTATGAATTATAATTAGAAATATAATCTTTGATTACGGCATATAACAATTGATTATCAACATCTAATCCACTTCATTCCTTGGCAACATCATGATTCTTCTCTTTTTTTTATTAAAAGTTTCATCTGAAAGAAAAAAATACAAAAAATATGAGAACCAATTGCTAATTTTTAGCCTATTCAAATTACAAATAGCTCTTGACATAAACAAATCATCCTATCATTATTAACTAAAACAAAGACAAAAATAGAACACACTGAATGCAAAAGGAAGAAAAATAAGTTGAATCAAAACGAAATAAAAAAACAAACGAAGAAGAAAATAGTGTGAGGAAAAAGATGAAAAATTATTTTTAAATAATAAATGGAGAAAACTATCAAAATAACATTACTTTTATAGAAGTTGAAAAAAGTTATGGACCAAGCCTATTTTAGTTTAAAAAGTTTTGGACTTTTGCTATAGCTTTATTGCCTAGAAACATTAAGTTTAAGTAGAAATAGGATTAAGTAATTATAAATAGGAATCTTTTCATAAATTTAGGAGTCTTTTTATTTATTTTTTATGTTTATTATAGTCAATATTCAATACTATAAATATAATAATATTAAAATTGAAAGAAATTAGTGAAAAGACCATATTGTCTATTACGAAGAGTTTTAATGAAGGGCAAAAAATTCAAATCACTTTTCTAAGGGTCTTCATACTTTAAATATATATATATATATATATATATATATATATATATATATATATATATATATATATATATATATATATATATATATATATATAAACAGGAGGTCATCTCAAGCATAACCTAGATCATCATGTTCTCATTTTATGACCTCATTATAATACTATCAAGATTCAACACTAACATACTCAGGATTTTTAATCCACATGGCTAGACATAGAATAATTGTGCATAGTAATGCAATCATAAGATAGCAGAGGCCGAAGACATACCTCAATTCCGATACCGGATCAATGACCAATCTGTCATAGGCTAGCCATGATAATGATATAATAATGATAATAACAATAGCAATGACATCATAAATAACCGGCTACTCTGGAAACCAAATACCTAGTCGAGCATATGCGTACCCCCACCGCCCTTGACTCGGAAGGTTCAATCAGCATACAACAATACAAGACACATTCTTCACCCATATATACGTAACCGACCCATACCTACTGATAGGTGTATACTAGTGATAGGCGATGCGCATGAAGGAATGAATGTAAAGTACACAATCAATATCACAACTCATCATAATTGTCCTCATCAGGACCATCATCATCGTAAGCAACCTTCGTCCTTGTCGGGTATCAACACATCATCAATAGTATCCACCAGCCTTACCAGATATCAATATATCATCAATATATCCTCCAACCTTGCAGGGTATCAACACATCATTAATAGTATTTTTCAGACTTGCCAGGTATCAATATATCCTCCGGCCTTATCAGATATCAACATCATCACAACAATATCCTCCGGCTTTACCGGGTGTCAATATATCCTCCGGCCTTGCTGGGTATCAATATGTCATCATAATAGTGATTACTAAATAACATACACGAAAATACTCAGAAGCATAGTCATATTACCATAGAATATCTATTTTATTTAGTCAATACTTCCCATCTACTCGTTATTAGCTAACCAACACTTATTGTAATAGAATCACTAGTTCGCTAGTCATCACATAACCTCTGGTTATTAGCCTAAACATTATCCTTCACATAATCCTTATTCACGGGATAGTAACTAATCACTATTTATTTTATAGCTAACATCTAACATCTAGTCAAAGTTCATCACTAGACCAAAATCGTGATTTATCCATCAGTCATTATTATCAACTAATCATCCTATATCTGTTAATCATTATTAGACAACGCATTACTACTTATCACCTAACCATCTTTTATTAACTGACACCTTTCATTAACTAACCATCATTTACCAACTAATCCTTGCTTAACTATTCATTAGTTAATCATTTAGCAGTTATTCAAAGTTATTAACTAGTCACCTTTTATTATCAATATCTCTTATTATCTAGCTTCATTACCATACAACTTCTCATTTATCGACTAATCGACATCACGAACTTAGTTATCCATACCAACTAACCTTCTCCTATGCTAGACCCAACCTCACCATAAGTCACGCATTAACCATCGCTAGCTACCATGTTTTAACAAATCAAGATTCATTGACTAATACATTAGATTCCTAGGTATCAAGTGATATAATCCCGTAATAGACAACTAGTTACCATATAGCTTAACCGTTAATTAGGCAAAAAAAATCGTAAGATCATATTTCATCTACAATCACATCATTTATCAATATAATACTCATGAATGTACCAAACCTATGCAGTCCACCACCAAAATCCAATCAATAAAGTCGTAAGCAACATACCGCATCTTCCTCCATCCCATACCAGAGAGATGTGTATACAAACATATATGTATTCATAAACTGTAATCGTATCTTTTACATTAATAAATACTCATCGAATATTCAATCATTATCATAACATGGCCCTTGGCCCATTAAGTTATTCGGAATAGTCACAACATAATAATCACGGCCTTAGTCCCATATACATATCTAAAACTCATATCGATAATCATATTTATGAGTCGTAACATATCACTAATCATCTCACATATAGAAGGTACCTCACATATTGGAGGCATAATACAGATAGACATGTAATTGGCTATAGGATATCTTATATCGATAGGTCATACATTATGACTACAAGGAATATCACCTCCCCAGACCAATTTGCATATCTAAGAGAAACATCTTCTCTATAGGTCCAATAATCATGACTAAAGGAAATAGAAACTCTATATGTTAATCATCAAGTCTAAGAGGAAATAGCATCTCTATAAGCCATATAATATATGGGGAATATTATCTTTAAATGCCCGATATCACTTCTACTAGAAGTATCATAACCACAACTCAAAAGCCACATTTCGGGAACATCATTACAAGTTACCAAGTAACCTTATTCTAAGGTTTACTAGCCTCATCTATGTCTAATGTTCGCAACTAAGTCCACGAGACTTAACACAAGTTTAGGTTTAAGTGGGCCGAACAATCCAACGTTCATACATAAACAAGGAATCAAACCCCTCAAAAATGAGTGAAAAACAAGCAACCTTTGGGCTAAAATTAAGTCGTAAGTGAATTTGAGGTTTTGAGTCAAAAACCAAGAAATTCATCAATAAAGTGATGAAATCTTACCTTAATCCGGGTGAAAATGTAATACCCCGTACTTAATTACGTGCATTAGCCATGGTTATATGTGTTGGAGTATATGTATTGATCATAAGTTAGGTATATATGAGTTTAAGTATGAGTATTGATTATTTTGGATGGTTTCAAGTGTATAGTTGATTATATGTGTATAGGAATCGACTTTATTTATACCGGAATTTGCTCGTCGAAGTTTCTATGCGAAGTTTATCGAGTTAGATTTCCAACGATATAAAGATTTCTGAAAACAGATGAGTATCGGATATAAGCGAGCATGTTCGAAACTTGAAAACGGTGGACGCAATGAACAGTAAATGTGCAGAAATTTTCTGCACACAAAAGTACTGCAGCCAAACAGATTTTTGGGTTGACTTTAAACGATCATAACTCCTTGTACAAAATGAAATGTGTGAGCTGCTATATATTGATGAGAATCCCCAAGAGTCTTCTTTCTAATTTAATTGGTTTCATCCAAATCCAACATCTGAGTTAGGAGTTATACTCGTTTTACTTCAGCCTATCAAAACAGATTTTTAGGGTCAACTTCAAACGATCATAACTCCTTGTACAGGACGAACTGGGTGGCCTAATTTATATGAAATGAAATACCTTTGAATTATCTATCCAACAATACCAATTTCACCCAAATCCGATATTGGATCAAAGATTTATGGTCGATTTACTTTAGCCTATCAAAACAGTTCACCATGGACAGATTCGGATTTACTTAAATTTTTAAGGGAAATATGGTCATTTTCCATCACCTCATGGACGAAAATTGGTCATTATATACATATACTTAGCGTCATATCCATCATTATCATCCAAATTATTGAAGAATAAGAAACCCTAGCCTAAGTTCAACTCCAATTATCTTGTGATTCAACCGTAGAAAGTCCAAATTGATTCCGTAGTTGTGTTCACCGTCACGAGGGCTTCGAGAAGCACCCCTTATTTGTGCCAACAGGACTTCAAAATCAAAAGAGTCATTTTATGGTAAGGATGTAAATTATGTTGGTGTTATTTATATGGATATGTATATATATATATATATATGCATGTGAGCATAAGAAGTATGTTATTTGATTGTTGTTGAAAGATGATTGGGAAATGATGTTGGATTATGTTGAATTGTGAAGGGATTTGACGTGATGATGTGGTATTGATGATGTGGTATTGAAATGATGATTTTATATATATATATATATATATATACATAAACCTATAGTTCAAGTTGGTTTTTGGAATATTTTGCAAATATTGGTTGTATGGAATTATGGAAGAGAATTGTGGTGTTGGGTTGCTAATACTAGATGCCAAACATTTCATTGTAGATAAGTGATTTGTAAAGGTGGGAAGTTGTGTTGAATTGGTATCCGAATCTACAACGAGGTATGTAAAGCATACTCTAACGATGTTCTTTGGCATGAAAACACCAATGTTCCATCAAATAAGATTCCGAGGTTGTCCAAAAACATGTATTGTTCTACATTACCAACGAAGTTGTTTCCATTATATAAAGTGTCAAAACGTTTTATTGATATACCAATAAGTTCCTACTTCATTGTTATAGCATTGATGACTCCAAAATACTTTATTGATGTGCCAATGAGTTCTTACTTCATTGTTGTTGCATTGATGGTCTATTTATATGTCTCTTATTGATGTATCATTGTTTCAAAGTATCAAAAATATGGTGGCGACCGAAATAACAAATTCAAAGATTAATTGAACTAAGTGATAGAAGTTCTCTCTTATCGGGTGGTATCCCAGGGGCATAAGCCTAGCATGGATCGATTCCTATTTATGTGCTTATGGGTGGTATCCCAGGGGCATAAGCCTAGCATAGGTCGATCCCAGTTGATATGTACTATAGGCAGCCTAATGGTCACAGTACAGTACAGTAATGATTACAAAGATGATAAGAACGAAGGTAAAGTGATTGAATAAATTCAATGTACAGGTTGTCACAAGTTCTAGTAAGTGCGGTCCACTCCTATTATGATTTATTCACTTGTTTCTGATTTCTATTGAGCTCCTATATCATATGTGATTATATACAGCTTTACATACTCAGTACATATTTCGTACTGACGTCCCCCACGGGGACCTGCATTTCATGCTACAGACACAGGTACCTCAGTTCATACACCGCACAAGTAGGAGACAGGATACCCAGCTATTGTTGGTGAGCTCCAGTTTGCTTCGGAGCTTTTCGAGTCGGTTCCTTATGTTTTTTTATTGTACAAGAGTCATGTGTGGGTGGGGGTTTGTCCCGACCCTAGTTATGTCATGTATATCCTAGAGGCTTTGTAGACATAAGGAAGGGTAAAGTCATGGAAGTTTATATAGTGATGTTATATCTGTATATGTGGTGGCCCCGACGGCCAAGTATTATAGATATATATATTTGTGCGTGTTGTGCTGATACAGGTAATTAGATCCTTCTATATGCAACGAAGTGTTGTTCAAATTTTTGGTGACATGTAAGTGAAAGTACAAGTATTTGAACGGGTTCTCTCGGGCCTTCTCGGCTTCGGGTGCCAGTCCGCCCCAATAGGATTTGAGGCGTGATAAAAGTGGTATCAGAGCAGTTCGTCCTAGTGAGTCTACAAAGATGTGTCTATGTAGAGTCTTGTTTATCGGTGTGTTGTGCACCGCATCTATAAACAGGAGGCTGTGGACATTTAGGAATTATTTCTTTTCTTCATGTCTTAGATCGTGCGATAGAGCCTATATTGTATATGAAGTCATAGTTGACCACTGAATCTGTTTGTTTCTCTTATTATAGTAATGATGCCGGTTACCAGAAGCAATAATACCGGTAAGCAAGTAGATGGGCCAGTCGGAGAGGGGACTAGTAAGTCACCCACTATACCAGCTAATCAAAGTGAGGCTCCAGCTGAGCATGCATCAGAAACTTTCCCCAGTCTGGAAGAAATAAGGGGGAGGAGAACTATATCCCCAGAGCCAACTATTAATGCTGTTGATCAAGATCTTTGAAATGCAGTGCAACTTTTGAATCGTATAGTTGCTAGGCAAGCTCAAGGGCAAGCCATTCCTACCACGGGTCCTAGTGGTACAGATTGAGCGGCTAGCCTTCGAACACAGGATTTTCTTAAGATGGATCCTCCCACTTTTACTGGATCAGATCTTAACGAGGACCCACAGGACTTTATTGATCAAATTCAAAGGGCCTTAGATGTTATGCATGTAACAGGTAGAGAGACAGTGGAGTTAGTGGCATATAGATTTAAAGGGGAGGCTATATATTGGTATGAGGACCGGAAACGATCTAGGGGTATTGATGCACCCCCAACTACTTGGAAAGAGTTCAAGGAGGCATTTCTTGATCATTATCTTCCATTCGAGATTTGTCAGGCCCGTGCAGATCAGTTTTTAAATCTTCGTCAGGGGAATATGAGCATGAGGGAGTGCAGTCTCCGATTTAATTCTTTGTCGAGATATGCTCCTAATGTTGTAGCTACTATGAATGACAGAGTTCATCAATATGTGGATAGGCTAGATCCATATCTAGTTAGAGATTGTACTATTACCGCTTTGAACAAAGATATGGACATAGCGAGGATCCAAGCTTTTGCACAGAAAATGGAAGATCAGAGGCAGAGGAGAAGAACACAGGAATTAGAAAGAAAATATTCCAAGAGGGCCAAATCTACAGGGCAGTTCATGGCATCTCAAGGAGGGTTCAGACCACAGTTTTTTGCTAGACCACCTAGGCCATCATCTTCGTATTCTGTAGCTAGTGCCCCACCACAGTTCCAAGGGTCCAGAGGAAATCAATTTGGGCATAGAAGTAAGAGTCAGAGTTCACGGATAGTGGGGTACCAAGGGCAAGGGAATATGAGCCAATCGAGACCTCCTCGAGAGCCATGCAATAAATGTGGAAGGTATCATTTGGGCGCATGTCGGCTGGGGACCAATGTTTGCTTTTGGTGCGGTATGTCGGGGCATATGATGAGGGAACACCCACGAAGGGACATAGGGGGTATGGCATGACCTACGGGGTCATTTGTTGCAGCATCATTATCGATGCCTTATTCAGGAAGGGGTGCACAACCAATGGGTCGTGTTAGAGGTAATAGAGGAGCCACGAGTTCTAGCGGGGCTCAAAATCGTACGTATGCTCTAGCCGATCGACAGAATTTACAGACTTCCCCAGATGTGGTTACGGGTACGTTGTCTATCTTTTCATTCGATTTATATGCCTTAATTGATCCCGGTTCTACATTATCTTATGTTACTCCATTGGTTGCGGGAAAGTTCAAAAAAATACCTGAACTGTTAGTTAAGCCATTTGACGTGTCCATACCGGTTGGGGAGTCTATTATAGCTAGAATTGTTTATCGAAACTGCTTAGTAACTGTTTGTGGTCGTGATACGATGGCTGATCTTGTGGAGTTAGAAATGGTAGATTTTGATGTTATAATGGGTATGGACTAGTTGGCATCTTATTATGCCACAATTGATTGCTGCACGAAAAAGGTATATTTCCATTTTCCAAATTAATCAGTCCTTGAATGGAAAGGTGAAATTAGCACCAAGAGGTAGATTTATTTCTTATTTTAAGGCAAGAAGAATGATTTCCAAGGAATATATATATCATTTAGTTAAAGTAAGGAATACAGAAGCGGAGCCACCAACTCTGCACGCTGTTCCGGTGGTAAATGAATTTTCTGATGTATTTCCTGAAGATCTTCCAGGTTTGGCTCCTGAACGAGAAGTAGAGTTTGGTATTGATGTAATACTAGGCACCCAACCAATCTCTATTCCTCCGTATAGAATGGCCCCAGCAGAATTACGGGAATTGAAAGAGTAATTGAAAGATTTTCTAGAGAAGGGATTCATAAGGCCTAGTATGTCCCCCTGGGGAGCACCAGTGTTATTTGTGCGCAAAAAGGATGGCTCGCTGAGGATGTGTATTGATTATCGGCAATTGAATAAGGTGACTATTAAGAATAAATATCCTCTCCCAAGAATTGATGATTTATTTGATCAGTTACAGGGCGCCAAGTGTTTTTCTAAGATTGATTTGAGGTCAGGTTACCACCAAGTGAGGGTCAAAGAGAAGGATATACCCAAGATAGCTTTTCGAACACGGTATGGTCATTATGAGTTTCTAGTTATGTCATTTGGTCTAACAAATGCACCTGTAGCTTTTATGGATTTGATGAATAGGGTGTTTAAGCCATTCGTGGATGTATTTGTGATAGTTTTTATAAATGATATTCTAGTTATTCTAGATCAGAAGAGGACCATGCCAATCACTTACGACAGACATTGCAGACTCATCGTGATTGTAAGCTTTATGCAAAGTTCTCTAAATGTGAGTTTTGGTTAAAGTCGGTGGCATTTTTGGGTCATATTGTATCTAGTGAAGGGATAAAGGTTGATGCTCAAAATATAGAAGCTGTGAAGAACTAACCAAGGCCCACAACGCCTACGGAGATTCGTAGTTTTCTCGAATTGGCCGGTTATTATAGAAGGTTTGTTAAAGACTTTTCTTCCATTTCAGCCCCCTTAACCAAGCTAACCCATAAAGCATCCAAATTCCAATGGAATGATGCATGTAAGAAGAGTTTTCAAGATTTAAAGAACAAATTGATTTCTACACCTGTGTTGGTACTTCCAGAAGGCACCGAAGGGTATACAGTGTATTGTGATGCTTCCAGAATTGGTTTAGGATGTGTATTGATGCAGCATGGTAAGGTAATAGCATATGCTTCTAGACAATTGCGGCCACATGAGAAAAATTATCCTACACACGATCTTGAGCTGGCAGCAGTTATTTCTGCTTTAAAGATATGGCGCCACTACTTATATGGGGTTCATGTTGATATATATACTGACCATAAGAGCTTGCAATATATTTTTAATCAGAAGGATCTAAATTTAAGGCAGCGGAGATGGCTTGAACTATTAAAGGACTACGATGTTGATATCTTGTACCATCCAGGGAAAGCAAATGTGGTAGCTGATGCGTTAAGTCGTAAGGCTATGATGGTGCCTATAGAAAGGCAAGGGATGGTGAAAGATCTTCACCAGTTAGCTAGTTTGGGAGTTCGCCTTCTTGAAACTCCGAATAAAGAGCTTATCGTACACAATGCTGCGGAATCTTCATTAGTAGCTGAAGTGAAAGAGAAGCAATATGCAGATCCTATTTTATTACAGCTTAAGGAGAACGTTCAGAGTGGTGCGACCAAGGCATTTGAGCTTACGCGAGAAGGAGTACTTCAGTGCCAAAACCGATTGTGTGTGCCGGATGTAGACGGGCTAAGAAAGAAGATTATGACAGAGGCACATTTTTCAAGGTATTCCATTCATCTAGGATCAACCAAAATATATCAAGATTTGAAAGATATGTATTGGTGGAATGACATGAAGAAGAGCATTGCAGAATTTGTAGCTGAATGTCCAAATTGTCAAAGAGCTAAAGTTGAGCACCAAAAATCCGGAGGTTATATGCAATGCATTGATCTTCCAAGCTGGAAGTGGGACATGATCAACATGGATTTTGTTACAGGTTTGCCTCGTACAACTCAGAAATTTGATTCTATATGGGTGATTGTGGATAGGCTTACTAAATCCGCACATTTCTTACCCGTTAAGACCACTTACACAGTTGAAGAATATTCGAAGTTGTATGTTAAAGAAATAGTCCGATTACATGGGGTGCCAACTTCTATTATATCGGATCGGGGAACTCAATTTACCACAAACTTTTAGAAGTCTTTCCAACGGAGTTTGGGAACACAAGTGAATCTGAGTACAACTTTTCACCCTCAGACGGATGGACAAGCAGAGCGCACCATTCAAACACTTGAAGATATGCTACGAGCATGTGTTATAGATTTTAAAGGCAGCTGGGATGATCATTTACCTCTTATTGAGTTTTCCTACAATAATAGCTATTATTCAAGTATCAAAATGGCACCATATGAAGCTTTATATGGGAGGAAGTGTAGATCACCAATAGGATGGTTCGAAGCGGGTGAAACTCTTATGTTCGGACCGGATCTTGCGTATTAAGCCATAGAAAAAGTCAAGGTGATTCAGCAACGGTTGAAAATAGCCAAAAGTCGACACAAGTCATATGCAGATAGTAGAAGAAGAGGGCTAGAGTTTTCGTTAGGCGATTGGGTATTTTTGAAGGTATCGCCAATGAAAGGGGTGATGAGATTTGGCAAGAAAGGAAAGTTGAGTCCACGATATATAGGCCCGTATAAGATTATTCGAAGATGTGGGCAAGTTTCTTATGAATTAGACCTACCCCAGGAACTCTCATCAGTGCATCCAGTATTTCATGTATTGATGCTTCGAAAGTGCATCGGAGATCCGTCCCTTATTACTTCTACTGAAGATGTGCAAGTAACAGAAGATCTTACCTATGAGGAGATGCCTATTTCTATATTAGATCGTCAAGTTAAGAAGATGAGAAACAAAGAAGTAGCATCGGTGAAAGTACTTTGGAGAAATCAACAAAGGGAAGAGATTACATGAGAAGCGGAGGAAGCAATGAAATCGAAATACCCTTATTTGTTCAAAGGTGAAAAAGAAGTGCAAGGAGTGGAACTGGGACGCTAACAAGTAAGTTTTTACATATGCATAATATCCATATGATGACGTGAATATCAATTATGAATTCGAACTTGTTTCGGCTAAATAACTACATTCACATTCGAGCACGAATGTCCTTAAGGGGGGAAGGATGTAACACCCCGTACTTAATTACGTGCATTATCCATGTTTATATGTGTTGGAGTATATGTATTTATCATAAGTTAGGTATATATGAGTTTAAGTATGAGTATTGATTATTTTGAGATGGTTTCAAGTGTATAGTTGATTATATGTGTATAGGAATCGACTTTATTTATACCGGAATTTGCTCGTCGAAGTTTCTATGCAAAGTTTATCGAGTTAGCTTTCCAACGATATAAAGATTTCTGAAAACAGATGAGTATCGGATATAAGCGAGCATGTTCGAAACTTGAAAACGGTGGACGCAATGAACAGTAAATGTGCAGAAATTTTCTGCACACAAAAGTACTGCAGCCAAACAGATTTTTGGGTTGACTTTAAACGATCATAACTCCTTGTAAAAAATGAAATGTGTGAACTGATATAAATCGATGAGAAGCCCCGAGAGTCTTCTTTCTAATGCAATTGGTTTCATCCAAATCCAACGTCTGAGTAAGGAGTTATACTCGTTTTACTTCAGCCTCTCAAAACAGATGTTTAGGGTCAACTTCAAACGATCATAACTCCTTGTACAGGACGAACTGGGTGACCTACTTTATATGAAATGAAAGACCTTTGAATTATCTATCCCAAGATACCAATTTCACCCAAATCCTATATCGGTGAAAAGAATTATGGTCGATTTACTTTAGCCTATCAAAACAGTCCACCATGGACAGATTCGGATTTACTTAAATTTTTAAGGGCAATATGGTCATTTTCCATCACCTAATGGACGAAAATTGATCATTATATACATATAATTAGCCTCATATCCATCATTTATCATCCAAATTATTGAAGAATAAGAAACCCTAGCCTAAGTTCAACTCCAATTATCTTGTGATTCAACCGTAGAAAGTCCAAATTGATTCCGTAGTTGTGTTCACCGTCTCGACGGCTTCGAAAAGCACCCCTTATTTGTGCCAACAGGACTTCGAAATCAAAAGGGCCATTTTATGGTAAGGATGTAAATTATGTTGGTGTTATTTATATGGATATGTATATATATATATATATATATATGCATGTGAGCATAAGAAGTATGTTATCTGATTGTTGTTGAAAGATGATTGGGAAATGATGTTGGATTATGTTGAATTGTGAAGGGATTTAGTTTGATGATGTGGTATTGATGATGTGGTATTGAAATGATGATTATATATATATATGCACATAAACCTATTGTTCAAGTTGGTTTTTGGAATATTTTGCAAATATTGGTTGTATGGAATTATGGAAGAGGATTGTGGTGTTGGGTTGCTAATACTAGATGCCAAACATTTCATTGTAGATAAGTGATTTGTAAAGGCGGGAAGTTGTGTTGAATTGGTATCCGAATCTACAACGAGGTATGTAAAGCATACTCTAACGATGTTCTTTGGCATGAAAACACCAATGTTCCATCAAGTAAGATTCCGAGGTTGTCCAAAAACATGTATTGTTCTACATTACCAACGAAGTTGTTTCCATTCTATAAAGTGTCAAAACATTTCATTGATATACCAATAAGTTCCTACTTCATTGTTATAGCATTGATGACTCCAAAACACTTTATTGATGAGCCAATGAGTTCTTACTTCATTGTTGTTGCATTGATGGTCTATTTATATGTCTCTTATTGATGTATCATTGTTTCAAAGTATCAAAAATGTGGTGGCGACCGAAATAACAATCTCAAAGATTAATTGAACTAAGTGATGGAAGTTCTCTCTTATCGGGTGGTATCCCAGGGGCATAAGCCTAGCATGGGTCGATCCCTATTTATGTGCTTATGGGTGGTATCCCAGGGGCATAAGCCTAGCATGGGTCGATCCCAGTTGATATGTACTATAGGCAGCCTAATGGTCACAGTACAGTACAGTAATGATTACAAAGATGATAAGAACGAAGGTAAAGTGATTGAATAAATTCAATGTACAGGTTGTCACAAATTCTAGTAAGTGCGGTCCACTCCTATTATGAATTATTCACGTGTTTCTGATTTCTATTGAGCTCCTATATCATATGTGATTATCTACAGCTTTATATACTCAGTACATATTTCGTACTGACGACCCCCACGGGGACTTGCATTTCATGCTGCAGGCACAGGTACCTCAGCTCATACACCGCACAAGTAGGAGACAGGATACTCAGCTATTGTTGGTGAGCTCCAGTTTGCTTCGGAGCTTTCCGAGTCGGTTCCTTATGTTTTTTTATTGTACAAGAGTCATGTGTGGGTGGGGGTTTGTCCCGACCCTAGTTATGTCATGTATATCCTAGAGGCTTTGTAGACATAAGGAAGGGTAAAGTCATGGAAGTTTATATAGTGATGTTATATCTGTATATGTGGTGGCCCCGACGGCCAAGTATTATAGATATATATATTTGTGCGTGTTGTGCTGATACAGGTAATTAGATCCTTCTATATGCAACGAAGTGTTGTTCAAATTTTTGGTGACATGTAAGTGAAAGTACAGGTATTTTAACGGGTTCTCTCGGACCTTCTCGGCTTCGGGTGCTAGTCCGACCCAATAGGATTTGAGGCGTGACAGAAAATCACGATAATAGATGTTTACCAATTCCCTAGACACCCACAAGACTCAATTTTGAGTTATCATACACATTTAGAGTTTTAGGCTCTCAAAGATGAATGAAAAATTCCCAAATTTGAGACCTTGGGATCCATTTATAGACCCCCTCGGCGAAGAGACGTGGTACCCTAGGACAGCAAAGTCAAAAACTTATTGTTGATCCTCGAAACGCATTTGAAACCCAAATAACATGATTCAATAGTGAAATTTGAGTGTAAACCACATTTCAAATACATTGACGTTATCAAAACTTTCATCCAATATCATTTCGACAAAAAGTGGGGCCCACACCTATAGTTTCGTTTTTCATAAAATACGCTCAAAGGTCAAAAATAAGATTGGAAGTCCTAGGGACTTGAACCAAGGGTCCCCTTAGCCTAAAATTGACGTTTCGTACGTGATGGAGAAGTCATATTTTTAATCCGAGGTCACCTCGATCAAATCTGAGTCCCACACCCATATTTCAATATTTCAACTTTCCGACCAATAGGTCGAAATGAGCTCGGATGATTTGGAAACAAAACTAAAGGTCTACCAAGATTAAAATTGATATTTCAAATCTGCTGGCACAATCGAAATTTGCATTCGAGATCGTTTCACTGAAGTTTTCATCCAGTGGCCATTTGGAAGCTGCGAAGACTTCAAAACAGGAAATTGGCTCTAAAAATCAAACGAACTGTCGGGTGATCGAGCCGCCGGTCTTAGGAAATCATAAATGACTTGAGGCAACTATGGAGAAGTTCAAACGATGAAGATAAGCATAAATATGAAAAATGACCTGAAAGGTCATTACACAACCATTCTCTATACCCTGGGTAAATGCGGGATGAGCAGTGCATATATCAGGGTTGACCTTTCTTGTAATATATCTGTTATTACTCACCTTCAAAAATATGTCTTGATAGACTATATAGATATCCTAAACGTCAAAGACAAATACACATCAAGAACATATAGTGCCGAAAAATTAACGTCAAAAACTTTCCTCCAAGTTAAATGCTTTAAAGCCAAAAATATCCCTCGAAATTCAGTGTTTTAGCGCCAAAAAATTCCCTGGCTTTAGTATTTTTTAGGAATTGAGGCGGAAAACAAAAAAAGAAAAATCTCACTACATGTCGCTTTAGTGTTTTTTAAATTTTTTTTTTTTCAATGGGGGGACAATTGTGGTATTACATGAAGACAATAGTAGATAAATTTATGCATATACTAGTTTAGGATACATGTGTTGTGCATGTGTATAAAGTTAATATTATTAATTTGAATACTATAATAAATATTTGAAAATCCTAAATATCATTGTATGCCTTTTAAAATATTTTATCAAAATTATAATAGTTTCGTTGATTTCATTCTGAAGCAAAATGATTATATTTTGTTTAAACATGTAAATATAGAAAACAATATTTCATATATATTAAAATAATTGGCACTTAGATTTTTTTTAATATGAGAATTAAAAGGTTGTCTTTCAACTTCTTCTTCTTCTTAATCTTCTCCCAAACCCCACAAATGGTAGTTGGATGAAACAGTAAGATAGTATTTGGTTAGGACGGGAAAAAGTAAGACAATTTTATTTTTAATTAAAGTAATAAATATGGTGTAATAATTATACCATACAACTAACACAATACTGTTTCCAACACAACTGTTCATCAAGCAAAGCTTTGGCCGAAATGGTTACACACATAAATCAGCCTTATTACATTATTACACAAAATTGGTAGCTTCTTATTTGTTTAAATAGTCAAAGTTTATTAGTAGTGGCAAGGTGAGTAGCAGTAGCAAGCATATTTTGCCCAGTAATATTTGTGGCCCCATGGTTTGTACTTCTTACAAATACCATATTTAGCTCCATAAAAGTGCTTGCAATGGTGACTACATTTGTAAGAGTATTGACAAGGTCCATTCCACTTGTCACTTTTTTTCCAGCAGTATGTGCCTTCTGCCATTTCTATTTCTGCAAGAATATGAAAATTGGAAAGTCATGATATACATATATATATATATATGTACTTGAGATAGCATATTTCTCATAATTTCCTTATAACGCTACCTTCGTTTTCATTTAGTTGGACATGTTTCACTTGACACAAAGTTAATAATAAATAAATATTTTTTTAAGAAAATTGTGATCTTAAGCAAGTCCGTATAAAATCATGTGATTATTTCGTGACTCACCAGTTGCAGCAACGAGGAAGATGCAAAAGAGGAGGGCGAGAACAGTTGTGTACTTTGCCATAGCTGTTATTTTTTTGGTGAGGAAACAAGCATTTGAAATGATTGTATTTATAGTGTTGGAAACTCATATTGTCAACTTAATTCCATTTGATTTGTTCAAGGATTACGTTGGTTGTTTGCTTAATTAATTATAAGATGGATAATTAAAATAACAAGATAATGTTCTATTAACCTCCCAAACTATAGTCAAAGTTGTTACGACACACCTTAACTTCACGAAGATCTTATTACCCCTCCCCCCAAGCCCAAGCTCAATTTTATTGTATTATTGTCCACCTTTTATACTTACGTGGTCGAAAAAAACTTGCAATTAAGGTGTGTCGTAATAGGTGTCACGCAAGCACAAAAGGTGGATAATAATACAATAAAATTAAGTTTGGGGGTAGTAGAACACCAATAATATTAAGGTGTATCGTAGCAGCTTTGACTATAGTTTAAAACTAGATAATAGTTTTTTTTATCTCCAGAATAACACATCAAGTGGAAAGAATTTGTCCAACACAACTGGTGTTTCTTTAATTTAAATGAATGGAATTGATCAAAGAGACATTTGAGTGATAAAGTCTTCTACCAATTGATCAATTCCGTATCTCCACTTGTTGCTGTCATCCCTTTGTGTTAGTACATGTTATTTAGCTATCACCTAATGTGTTGAAAAATCGATTTTTTCAAATATAAAATAAGAAGTAAATTGTAAAATATGCGAACACAAGAAATTTTATCGTAGAAAACTTCAAAGGAGTAAGAAGACCACAACATATCCTCGAAGGATATACCTAAAACATCACCAAGTCAAGCTGCAAATATAATTCATTAAGTATATTATGTATGAAATATCATATGGAAGTATGAAAGAATGCTGGGAGAGTTGGGCAAATATACATTTTCAAAACTTATTTTAACATTTAGACACAAGTTTTGGAAAATTAGGTGTTTAGACACATTTATGACATCATCCATTCTTTCATTCAAACCAACCACACAAGTTTTAAATTTTACACTTTAGTCCCCCACCTCATCCATTTAATATTTAATATTTCCCACCTTTTTTTTATATTCCCACAATTTTTTCATATTTCCTATTTTAATTTTGAAAATTGCCCAAGAAGCCACCAATAGGAGCTCCCTTTTTCACTAATAATTTCCGATTCCGACGATTTTTCCAGCCACTTTTCCGACGAAAAATTATTCATCACAACTGAAAATCTACATTCTTCATCATTTCCTCCATTGTTGTTCCATCCTTTTTTAAAAGCAAAATGCAAAAAAAAAAAAAATTCACGATTTCTACTAGCTCAAAAAGCTTTCCAAATCAGCTCAATACCTCGTCATTGGATATATTTTAGTTGTTTAGAAGTCCTACACATACATTTTTCCATTCCAGAGCTTGGAGGGAAACGATTATATCAAAAATCAGTCGATTCGGAACTTTGTACGGACGTATTGATATCAGGGATCGACCAGTCATCGACCATCTATAGAACTTGTGCGGTCTATTATGGAAGTAGTTGAGGTAGTTGTCATGGGTGGTAATTATATGGGTGCGTGGGAGGAGGGGCCCAACTGTTGGAGATGGAAATCATCTACAAAGGAGACAACGCCCATCCCGCTGCATCGCAATGGATCGTACGACGACATGGTTCGAAGCGTAATTGAGAGTGGAGAATTAGAAAGCGAGCCAAAGAACATTGTGATTAGCTATTTAATGAATGGGAGGGGTAAAATACATCCCACATTCATAAATAATGATCGGCATGTATCGTTATACATGTTGGATGTCTCTGCCGATGGCTCTAGGCCATTATTGAGGATAAATGTCGTTTCGATGTCTACGACAGTCCCGCTACCACAGCCGACAATCGATGAACATATTTCATTTGAAGATAAGAGTTTGGATGCTCATCCAATGGATTCGAAAGATGATTCAATGGAATCAGAAGATTCAATTTTCTCTTAATAAAGGGGAGAAGAGTGCGAATTGGGAGCACAAACCAACTACACCTTCTCCGACGAAACTAATTTTCAAGTAAATCAAACATTTAGCAGTAAAAAGGAGCTGAAATTATTGTTGGATGTAGCAGTTGCAAGAAATTCTTTTGATTATGCTACGTTGAAGAGCTGCAGCAAATTTCTCAAGGTGAAATATGTTTGTCCTAGCTGCGGGTGGATGTTGCGGGCGAAGAAGTATGAATGTACGGACAGATTTGTCACCAATAAATACATCGATGATCACAATTGCAGCGTCGAATACGCCACCCGCTGCCATAGGAAACTCTCATCTAAAGTCATTTCATCACTGTGTGTGAATATGTATCATGAAGGAAAGGGTCCGAAAACTAGCGAGATTTGGAGGATCGTGTTCAAAGACTTGAAAAGTAGACCAAGCTATTGAAAATGTTAGCTGGAGGGGGGGTGATTGCCAAAGAAATGGTTCGAGGGACAGCGAAGAAGGGGTATCGCTTTCTGCCTGCTTTTTCATTCATGATTGACGCTCTTAATGTTGGAACTACCTATTCCATTATGGTAAACAAGGTCGATTGAAGATTTATGTACTACTTTTTATCATTGGGCCCTTGCATTAAGGGATACGCACACATAAGGAAGGTTATTGTGGTCGACGACACTTATTTATACGGCAAGTACGAGGGGGTGCTGCTAAGCACGGTTGCACAGGATACAGAGAGCCATATTTATCCCATTGCGTTTTGCATTGTTTACAAGGAGAACGATGCATCTTGGACGTTCTTCTTTGAGAAACTGAAGTCTATTGTGGTCGATGGACCACATTTGTGTTTTATCTTTAATAGGCACAAAAGCATCGCCAACAGCATCGTGAAGGTGTACAACCATGCTCATCACGGGTACTGCATGAGGCACCTAGGTGAAAATATCTGGGTAAATTACCACTGCAGAGAAAATCTCTATCTATTCTACAACGCGACAAAGGCATATTCTCCCGAGGAGTTTAGCGACCATTTTGTGGAATTCAAGAACTACTGTACCGAGGCAGCCTTTTTCCTCGAGTATGAGCTTGATTTTGAAAAATAGAGCAGGACATATTTCCCCAGCAACAGGTTTGATGTGATAACCACAAAAATTGCCGAGTCGGTGAACGCTATATTGATTGCCAAAAGGGAGTACCCCGTGGCATCCATATTCAATTCGATTGCCAAAAAATTTGGTAAAATATTTAGGGAGAGGCGTGCCTACGTTCTCAAATGTAAGGATAACAAATTTGTTCCCCCCGCCAAAAAGATCTTAAGAGATAATATGAGCAAGGGTGACTCCTTCTATGTGGAGAACATAAGCGGGGACGAAAGGCAATACACTGTGTTTGGAAGTGGCTCTACGGCCAAAGTTGACCTACTAGAAAGGTCTTGTTCGTGCAAGAAGTTTGACCTAGTCAAAATACCATGCAATCACGCGATGGCCGCTTTCTGATCGAAGCACGGTGATAATTATGGTTTGAGAGTCTGTGATTACTCTTCGCCCCTGTATAAAGTGGAAGAGTACCTCCTTGCGTATTCAGAATCAATTAATGTTGTCCCTTTGGAGTCCGAATGGTGCATGCCACAAGAATTGATAGACGTCAACATTATTCCACCACTCGTGGTCACCAAGCCCGAAAAAAAGAAAAGAAAATATGTTAAGGGCATGGGCGAGACTTTCAAGTCAAAGAGGAGGAATAAGTGTTCATTGTGCAAGAGACCCGGGCACAAGAGAACCACTTGTAACAACAACAAATCGCTGTTAGTCTTGTATGAATTTGTGTTTTTATAAGTCATGGCAGTGTATGTATTTTGACTACCCTTCAGTTGCCTGATTAATGCCAGATTTATCGACTTAACTCTTCGTCTATTATCGATTTTTTTACAGTATTGCATATATTATATGTTCGGTCTATTTCTTTTATTCTTTATTGAATACATGGTATAAAATCGATCTCTTATACAGTCTATTAAAAACCCTAAATATTTAAAGGGACAAATGTGAATAGTTGAGCATTTATTACACCTCAGAAAGCTGTGGCACGTCCAATCAGACGTTACGTCGATTGGGTATACGCTACCTCTCTTCGATTTCCACCATTCACATGTTTAACAATCAAAGGGTGGGAAGACCAAAGTGTTCTATTTTGGTCTATATAAACACCCATCTACTCCACCCAAAATTTATCTTCATCAACTCAAAATTAGATTTAATTAAAAAGATGTCAGGCATTCCTTTGAGACCCAGAAGGAGGACCAACCCTAACTACGACCTTCTCATCCTCCGTAACAACTTCAATCGCCTCTTCTATGGACTGGGGCAAGACCGGGAGCATGTCCACCGCGAACTTTGAAGGATTGCCCATTTTTAACATGCTATTGTGGAGCGGCTCACATGGAGCCAGAGGAGATGATCACCCCCCACCAACCATCCCCTTAGTTTTAAGTATTTTTTTTTATTTTGATTTCATTGCAATGGGAAGATTTCATGGTTAGGTTTATGTTAGATGAAAGCTTCTTTATTTTACAGTTTTTATTTGGGTTTTGCTATAAATATGGGTCTACCATTGCAATGAAGAATGAATGAATGAAATATTATGGTTTTTCCTATATCTGCTTCCCTTTAAATTTCTGCAATTTTAGACTCTTCTGAATTTTTTTGCGATTTTCTCTGTTACAACACGAATCAAACAGTTGTGAATTAATGAAAAATTAATTTTTGTTTCCTACATTTGTCTCCACTGTAATTTTTGAAAAATTAATTTTTGATGTTACAAGATGAATCAAAGGGTTGTGAGATGTAAATGTAATTGTTGGTTAATTCTCGTTTCTAGTTTAATTGTTGTTTCCTGCATTTTTCGCCACAATAATTTTACATTTTTTTCTTTTTAGAACTTTTGCATGAGATCAAGGTAGAAGATGAATGGGACAGTAATCAGACGTCAAATTAATTCATATACGCCAATGGAAAACTAATTTGGTCTATCCTCGATTATGTTAATTTGTACAAAATTAAATGAAAAGTCGATGATGTTTATTCAACACTTATATCAAGGTCAATGATCGAACTAACACATATTTGATTCATTAAACAATACCTCTCCATCGATTGTGTTCAGTAAATTTTATAGACTGTAAGCCTTGTCAATTATTTACAGTATTGGTTTATTGCTCTTAGTAGAATATTTGGAAAATAAAAGAAATAATTAATCAATAAAATAATAAATAATTAGATTTTATGCAATTAGAGGGGCTTGAACAAGTTATGTGATAGTATGAGAGTCCACACAAATTGGATAAGGTGTCAATGATGTGTGAGGATGGGTAGTGGATGAACAAATGAATTCCTCACAACATACTAGTGCTTTGGTAAACATTGCCCTAAGGAGGTTGGTTGTTCAACCACAACCCATCACCTCACATCTTGTTTCACCATTTTCAATTTATGTGGACTCTTATACGATCACATGATTTATTTAGGCTCACTCGATTGCATAAAATACAGTTACTTATTATTTTATTAATTAAATAATTCTTTTCCAAATATGTTCTAGTCAAGGTCTATAAATATGTGTCATAGTCTAGTGCATGTATTAATGAAGTTGTACAAAATCTATGCTAGACTATGCTTAGTTTTGTCCTCGACTTGATATAGTCTTGCATAGACTTATAACTAGTTCCACAAATAAATCACGAGACTGTGCTAGATATTCATAGACCATAACTAGCACATATTTTGAGAAGGATTAATTAATCAATAGAATAATTAATAATTGAATTTATGAAATCGAATGAGCCTAAACAAGTCATGTGATCGTATGAGAGTCCACATAAATTGAAAGTGGTGAAACAACATGTGAGGTGATGAGCTGTGGTTGAACAAATGAATTATCCATAACATACTTGTGCTTTGGGTAAACATTGCCCCAAGCATGTTTGTTGTTCATGCACTACCCATCCCAGTGGCGGACTCAAAATTTAAGGATTGTGGGTGCTTAAAAAATTAAAAAGCTAAAAAAAAGGTAAAAAATTGTCTCAACGAGGTTCAAACCCGAGATGTTTTTTCCAATGGAGAACTCTACGATCAATCTAAATGCCAATGCACCCAACCAATTTTTATTTTAGTGGGTGCTTTTATATCTTTTATATCTATTTTTATGTATTTTATATGTAATTATACGTATTCCGCGTCAAGTTTACTAGGTGCCGGAGCACCCCAAAAAATCATATAGGTCTTCCCCTGATCCATCCTCACACAACATTGATCACCTTATTCAATTTATGTGGACTGTCATACAATCACATGACTTGTTCAAGATCCTTTAATTGCATAAAATCTAATTATCTATTATTTTATTGATTAAAAGTTCCTTCTCAAAATATGTGCTAGTTATAATCTATGAATATGTAGCACAGTCTAGTGCGGTTATTAAGGAATTCGCTCTTAGTATATGCTAGATTGTCTATCTATTCGGTTAAGCATCTACGAAAATTCTTAGAAGGCATCGATTATAAATAAGGTCCATGAAACAAGACTAGCATTAAAAAAAAATGAAAATGTCAGATTTTTATAATGGTAAAAAAGTACACGTCAAATCAACACCCAACGGTAATATCTCACTTTTTTCTTCTATAAAAGGAAGGCTATTTTTATGTTAACACTCTCATTATTTTTGGATTTAATTTTTGTTAACAACTAGTATGTCTCAAGCATCCCAAAAATCAAATGCAAAAGTGTCCTACATATGTCATTGTGGCAATCCAGCTGTTTTTAGGATGTCACGTACTGATTCAAATTCAGGCCAAAAATTCTTTAACTGTGTGTTGGAAAGGATAATGGCGGATGCTCTTTTTTTAAGTGGCTTGACGAAGACTCACCGACGAGCAGCCCCTCGACATCAAATTTTTGAGGCACTTTCGAGTTTTATATACTCCAAAGGGTTCGGGAATCTAAAGAAAATAGAGATCTACTCATGACATTGCTAAAAGAAGTCGAAGAGCAAAGGGTTACTTGAAAGGATTGTTAAAAGAAGTCGAAATGGAGAGGGATCAAGTAAAGCAAAGACTAATTTTGGCTGAGGAAAAAGAGAAAGGCCTACAAAATTTATTGTATGATTTGTTATTGTTGTTGGCTTTCTGGAAAGGTGTAATAGGGATATAAGAAATTGAATAAATAGACGTAAGATTTCTTAAATGAATCCTGGGTGTAATCTATAATTAATAGAGAATTATGTCTACGTCTTTTATCACCGACCTCTATAAACCACGATAGTTCCGGTAAGTAAATATATGATTTAATCAATCGATAGTATGTTAAGTCTATAAAATATAGAGAACAGATTCTATTATGTTTTCAATCAAGCACTATAAATTAGGACAACAACTGAACTGGTATTGCAATGCAACTAGTTGTTTAATCTAATGAGACAATGGAATAACTGAACATTATTTCATCAGTAAAGAACAAATCACTAAAAAAACAGGTGAAATATATGTAATTCAATTATCACTAAAGAACAAATCACTAAAAAAAATAAATCATTAAGAAAGTTGTTTTTTCCAAATCCATAAAACTACCTGTTTTCTTGATTGAGTTCCGCAACAATGCCCATCACATCCACTTCTTTTTCTTCCTGTTTCTTATCCTTTTCTTCAACTTCTTTCTTCTTATTTTCCTTCTTTTCTTCTTCTGTTGATTTCTTCTCTGCTTCAATGTTTTCAACCTCCTGTCCGACCACTGATTTTTCTTCAACTGCCTTCTCATTTTTGTCTTCTTCTTCTAATTTCTTTTCACCATCTTCTTTTGTTTTCTCATCATTTTCTTCTTTTGTTTCAGCTGTTATCTTGTCATCTATTTTTTTTCTTCTTCTTTTTCTTCTTCTTCTTCTTCTTCTTCATCTGTTGTATTCTCCTCTTCCGTTTCTTCTTCTTTCTTCTCTTCTTCATCTTTTTCATCTGCTGTAGCCATGTCCGTCACTATGACTATAAGTTCTTTGGGGTTTACTTGATGCCGGCTAAGAGGAGGGTGTCGAGGTGCACTGTATTATTTTGAAAGGATTACTAAACACATGCAACAAAATTAAATTGGAAGAGCAAAAAATAAATTGATTTACCTTCTTCTTATTGCTTCTTCTTATTTTTCTTGATTCTACACAGCCTCTCATCTCTAACAAAATAAGAAATATCCAGTAGACTTTTCTCGAGCAAGGCAATGCGCTCGCACAGGTCATCGTCATTAGAAGCGTTTAGTGAGTTCTTGAGTCCACTTGAACCAACATGATCACAAGCGCGTGGTGGACTTGGAACATAATGGTGGCCACCCAAATCTTCGTCTTCGTCTGCGACCTCCGCTGATGAAGTCAGGACAATCACGCCTTTTATCTGCGCCTTTAATGCATCGATAGACGTATCCTTAACTTTGTCCGTGTATGGCTTAAAAGTTTTCATGTATCTCTGCTCTATCTCACGGACAGTAGGGGTAAGGTACGGGTGCACAATCTACAAAAAAATAAAAATAAATTACAAGACATTCACTAATATAATAATAAGTATAATTTTACCTTTGTGTTGTTTCCTTTGTACTTAAATAGGTCACCTTCTATTTTGTTGTCGTACTTCGATGTGTGCCATCGAAGAAGATGAGGAATGGGCAGGGAAGAATCCAATGACTTGTCGGCGTACCTTCCTAGATGAGGAAAGGCCTCATATATCCAAACCTGCAATCAGTAGAAGCACAAGTAAGTCTACAGTATCTATGTATTACTCAATAAATATGTTGGAGTCTATAATAAATCAATAGGCTGGTTGATTATAAGTAGCAGAAATGCCCAGGGAAAACCAAATAACGCGTACGATGCATTATTCCTCTTGACAAAAGCTTCTTTCTTCTTGGTCAAATCAGTCTTTTTTTCAGATAGCTCAAGGTCGGCTCAAAGGACTCTTTTCCCCATAGATACCCCCCGAAGAATTCTAAATCAGCTGCCATCTTGATGTGGTCCAAATCCACCTTCTTTGACGGTCCTTTTCCAGTAGCATCGCGTGCACAAACCAAACCAAAGCACACTTCAACCTTTTTTATTATTCAGCCTATTACCTTTCATCAGGCTAATCAACTTTGCAGCAATAACGCTTTTGCTCTTTGTCACCTTCAAATGAAAGTTTTCTCCATTTTGGAGGAATTGGTTCATTTTTTATTCACGGGGATATGCTGAATAATTCAGCCCCGTAATCAAAGCAAATTCCTTTAAGCCGAAACAAGCTGGCTTACCCTTCACGCAAAATCAAATTTCATGCAGTTTTTTTTTACTTTCTATACGTCGCAGCAACATATAATGAACCATCTATCCATTAAACTTAAAATATTCCGCAATATGCCTCAAGTGTGCGAAACATGTCTTCTTAAAATCACAATACAACTTTTGTTCAACAAGAACCCATCTAAACTCTCGATACACAGCCATTCTTTCTCTCACAGAAATCTTTGCAGGAAAAGAGCCAAGATCATCCATCTAGTTTGTTAGGCCGTACGACTCAATGGAGATATCTCTTGCACAAATTGGCAAGGATGGGGGATCCTCTTTCCCATCTCCACTATCTCTCCTATCCTCACCGTCCCTGCTATCACTTTCATTACTTTGTTGCTTTCCCCCTCGCTTTTACCTTTGCTATCCTCAGCATCCTCACTCTCGTGTGCACTACTTTTGTCATATTCGGAAATATCGGCAAGGATTCTTGATTCGATTTTCAACTCTGATTCATCGACTACGGGTTTTTCCTTTTGGTAGCTTTCAAAACTTCTTTGGATTTTTGCTTCCTACTGGTAGAAGCAGTGGAAGAAGGCCTTTTAATCGCTCTATGAACTCTTCGCATCATTTATGATCTACAGCAAAAAAAGAATCTATAGTGGTCGATTTATCGACCACTGATCTATTAAAAAACAAATAAATGCAGCAAAAATAAATTTGCAATGATCGATCTATCGACCACTGGTCTATTAAAAAAATGGGAAAAACGCCTCACATCAAACATGTTGTTCAAGTTCCAACATTGGCAGTGCAATTCACAACAACAAAAACACCATTAAAATGGGTCCAATTTAGTACAAAAAAATTAAAATCAAACGTAATATAACTATAAAAATTGAAAAAATCCCGATTAAACATGTGAAATCGATAATGTTAACTAAAAACACTCAAATTTCGACTGATTCAATGAAGAACGGTGCATTTTCTGTCAAAATCAAAGAACCCCAATACAAAGCGTCATCGAAAAAAATTACTAAAATGGATCTAGAACTTATTGGGGAAGAAAAGTACACTTACCTGAGCAGAGATTTTGCCCGAGGAAGCAAGAATCAACCGAATTGTTTTGTTCAAAAAAATAGGAAGAAGAACGGGAGAAGAAAGATTTTGAGGAGAGAGAAGTGTGTAGTTGAAAATATTAAATAATTTTAATGTAAATATTTTGAAAATAAAAAAATATAAAAGGAATCATGTGGTAGTTTTTAAAAAATTATATTTTTTTCCCAAGTTTTAAAAATGTTAAAAGAATTCATGACCCCACAACCTTGGCCCACTTTTTACCTTTTTCAAGACCTAACCTAAAAAAATAAATCAAAAAGAAATTTGGTGTCTACGAATCAAATTAAGTTTTGAAAGTGAGTAGGAATCAAAAAATTCTCAAGAATGCTACACGTAAGGAGAACATGAACAATACATGTTAAAATGCCTTTCAACTAGTTCATTACTTCAACTGTATGGATAATAAGTACAGTTGAGAGTCATATAATCAAACCAGAGAGAAATGACCCGTGTTAGCACAGACTCAATGTCGTAAAAATTGAAATTAATAATATATTTTTATCGAAATAATATTTTGAATAAATATAAAATATGCATCATTTATTTTGGTGTAAATATATACATAGTCTATTGATGTTCTAAGGAAATTTTAAATTCTCAATCATCTAGAGATATAGTAAGCATCGAGGAAAGATAGTTTTCAGTTTTATACTTCTAGGGAGTTACGAACCGAATTAA